>OY856412.1:390677956-391342956 GCA_963693085.1 Alisma plantago-aquatica | reverse complement strand
TCCATCTCCTCCACGCCGCCGACAACAACTGTTGTCCTCCCTGCTGCTGCACCATCAGCCCTCACCGCCATCTCCTAGACCCTCCTCCACCCCTCCAATCTCTCCACCAACCTCCTATCTCCTAGCTACTCCCATCCTTGTGGCCTAATCTACCACAGGTCTCTCTTTCGTGCTCCGTTTCGCTTTCTGAAACTCTCCGGACAGCCCCGGCGTTTTCCAGTTCTGGCACATTGACGGCGTAAAAGGCTTCTCCTTCTCTATCTGCCTACGCCTCATGGTGGAGTGATTAATCCTCCATGTTGGCGTAGGTTTTTTTTCTCTATCTGTTGCCCCTATGTGGGTTTTTCTAAGTTCCATGCGTGGATCTTCTGCCCTCTACTACTAGTCCATGCACTAGACTTTTGCTGACTTCTACTGTTGTTGCTGACTTCTGCTGCCCTCTGCGCCTGTGCTTCTGCCTCTGTCTCCATCTTCCGATGGCGACTCCTGATCTTCCACGGACTTTGTGTGTTACCACTGTGAAGTTGGATAACTCTAACTATCACCTCTGGGCGGCTTCCTTTGAGCTCTATGTTAAAGCACAAGGGCGCTACTCTCATCTATCTACCAAGGGACCGGCGGTCCCCGCTGCTGAGGGTGATGAAAAGACGAAGCAGGCCTACGATCTCTGGTCCAAGGAGGACTACGGTGATATGACATGGATGGTTAACAGTGTCGAGCCAAAGATCAACCAGTCGCTTCTTCGCCTCCAGACTGCAAAGGAGATGTGGGATCAACTTTCCCACGTCTACTCTCATCAGCAAAATCCCAAGAAGGTTTTTAAAATCTTCAAGCAACTGGCCAAACAGGAATTTACTACCATGGACTCTATTGAGGACTACTACAACAGCCGATGTGCTCTCTGGGATGAATTCTAGGTGTATCATCCTCTTTCTGTCGACATCACTGAAGTTCAGCGTCAACGGAATGAACTTATGTTTGTTCAGTTCCTCGCTGGTCTACCTTCTTCCTTCGCTGGAGTTGTTGATCAGATCCTATCCAGTGATCCTCTGTCCACCCTGCGAGATGTTTTGAAAAGGGTTCAACGTCTGCCATCTGTTTCGCAGCATCTTCCTGACACTTCCGATGGAGCAGCCCTCGTTGTTCGTACTGGCGACTCCTTCCGAGGCCGCGGTCGTGGCCGGGGTCGCGGACGTGGACGGTCTATTGCACCTGGACATGGCTCTAGCACTGAATCTACTGAACCTTGTTTCTGCACCTTCTGCAAGCGGACAAACCACAATGAAGACCACTGTTGGATCAAGCATGGAAATCCCGCCTGGGCAAACCAAGTCACGACGGATCAGCCTGAGACTGCTACTATCTCTGCTCCGCCTTCTACTGATTGGATACAATCCGAATTCGAGAAACTTCTCCAGGCTCTTCTTGCTTCTTCTGTTGACGCCTCTACTGATGGTAGCACCGTCCTCCTGACACAGTCTGGTAAAAATTCGTGGGTGATTGATTCTTATGCGACATCTCATATTTCTGGCAATCCTGCATTATTTTCTAAACTGCAAACTACTTCTATTATACCTCCTGTTACACTGGATGATGGCTCTAAGACACCTGTTACTGGAATTGGTGATATCTGTACCACTGGTTGCCAACCTCTGCGGTCTACTCTTTATGTTCCTAAGTTTCCTATTAACCTGCTATCTGTCAATAGAACTGTGAAGAGTCTTCGTTGCTCGATTACGTTTGATCCGGATGGTGTTATTTTCAGGTTCTGCGCACGAGGACGACGATTGGTTCGGGCCATGAGGGACCAGACGGGCTATACTACATGGACATTCCGAAGACCGCAGCATACTTGACATCTTCTGTGACGGGCATCCAGTGGCACTATCGCTTAGGACATCCTTTTGCAGCGTAGCTGAAACAGTTATTACCTGGTGTATTAGATTTTGTTTTTCATTGTGAGACTTGCCAACTGGGCAAACAGACCCGAGCATCTTTTTCCAAAAAATCATGTATTAGCTCTAAACAGCCATTTGACATTATTCATGCTGATGTTTGGGGACCCTGTTCTGTGCCGAGTACTTCTGGATTTCAATATTTTCTGAGTTTTATTGATGATTTTTCTAGAACCACCTGGTTGTTTTTGCTCAAAGACGAGTCTACTATTCTTGACAATATCTCTGCTTTCTTTGTTGAGATTCAAACCCAATTTGCTAAACCCATTAAAATTTTTCGAACTGATAATGCCTTAGAATTTGTGCAAGCCTCAGTCAGCCTCCTTTGTCGAAAACAGGGTACCATACACCAAACTTCATGTGCTTATACGCCACAACAAAACGGAGTCGCTGAACGCAAAAATCGCCACCTTCTTGAAGTTGCCCGCACATCCAAGTTGGGCATGATTGACATATACGCTCCAGCTTGAGGGGGAGTATTAGTATATACACTTTACTGCTTTTCTTTACTTAGTGTATTTTACTTATCGTCTTTTCTCTTTTACTCTTTATCCCATATTGGTTATCTCTAAATCTTGTACACTCTCTTGTCTTATAAAAGAGAGCCCAATGTATTCTTTTTAATTATCTAATAATAAGCAATCCCGTCGCCGACTTCTAGAGTTTGCTATCTACCTGCACCTCATGGTGGAGTACTGATACTCTCCATGGTGGCGTAGGCTTTTTTCCATCTACTCTGCCCCTTTTATGGGTTTCTAGGATCTGATCCGTCAGATACATTGCTGCCATCTGCTGTCCCATAGCGGGTTTCTTCGAATCTATTGATCCCGACTTTATTCTTCCTATGCCAACCATTATTCTGGCTATCTTCTGACTGTTGCATGTTGTTTTCTTCTACTTTATGCTGCTACTACCCTACCTCGGCTACAGATCTGTGCGTCATGGCGTCTACTGAGCCTCCATGTTCTCTTTGCATCATGGCGTCTACTGAGCCTCCGCGTTCTCTGTGCTTCACCACGGTGAAACTTGATGCCTCCAATTACCATTTTTGGTCGGCCTATTTTATTTTGTATGTGAAGGCACAAGGTCGCTACTCACATATCACCACCGACCCTAAATCTCCCTTTAATGCATCGGCGGATGACAACACGAAACAAGCCTACGCATAGTGGAGTAAAGAAGACTCGAGCGTTATGTCCTCGATCGTCAACAACACCGAGCTGAGGATCAGTCAGTCCCTCCTTTGCCTACATAATGCCAAGGCCATGTGAGATCAGCTATCCCATGTCTATTCTCATCAACAAAACCCCAAGAAGGTGTTCGAGATCTTCAAGAACTTGGCAAAGAAGGAGTTTTAGACTGATGTGTCTGTTGAAGACTACTACAATCAGTGCTCTACACTCTGGAATGAATATGAAATTTATCATCCTTTATCTGCTGACATCAAGGAAATTCAATGACAACAAAATGAACTACAACTTGTTCAGTTTCTTGCCAGACTCCCTCGTTTTCTGGAATTGTTGACTAAATTCTTTCTAGTGATCCTCTGCCTACTCTACGAGATGTGCTCAAACGTGTTCAACGTTTACCATCAGTGACTTTTGTTCCCGTTGTTCAATACCCCGCTCTTGTTGTACGCTCTACTAATACTAGTCACGGTCGTGGCCGTGGTCTAATGATCACAACTGATGTGGTAGAAGATTCTACTACTACTGATCACCATGGAACAAAATTTCATTGAAATTGCGAAATTTTGCTCGAAATTTCATTTTTTTGCAATCGGACATGCGAAACATATAAATGCGGGGAATGGGACAAAATTTCGCAAAAACTTTGACCCTAGGTGCGAAATTTCGACAAAAATAGTGAAATTTTGCAGCAAAAAGTCTAGTTTGGGTCGTAATTTTGCAAAATGGTACAGAAACACATTAAATTTCAAGAAATTTGTTCCAAAAGCTGATAATACTACATCTTCGGTATTTTGGTAATTTTTTTTGAATCTCTTGCTTGTAAAGGCTATCTTTCTTAATTCTAAGATATGTTTCCCCTATCCGTAGATCATTTATACATTACCTTCATCAATTTCTACACTCTTCTATAGAGAATGGAGAAATACTCCGAAAATAACAAAGTTCTTTCTTGGATCTATGCATAAATGTCCCATGTAACCTAGTTAAATGCTAACACTAGACTTATACAAGTTGTAGTTGGTAAGTTTGGAATTTGTAACTGTAAATTTTAAATTCTAAGTTGTAACTTGAAGCTTTTAACAGACTAACTGTCTAGGAGACTTGACATTTCTATTCATTTGTGCACTCACTCATCAAGACATGTATCCCACCCTAACCTCTAAACATATAAATGCATCATATAGTCTAGTGTGTTTATGTGTCAACATTGTGTTTGCAAAATTTCATAAGTTAATTCCTTCATTTTGCCATCGAAATTGCCATCGAAATTCTGTCGAAATTGTTCAGCTTCCTTCACTTACAAATGTGAGAGACCCCCCCCCACATATCCAATATGAAATATTATTGCATATTTGAGTAGATCTTGGCGCCTAGATTGTCCTAGTAAATTTTCATGATTTAATTCGCTTATTTGGTCGTCGAAATTGTTAGGACCGTAAATATCGAAATTTCGTGCAAAATTTTGAAAAAATTTTGTTTCTGGGCTATCGGACACGACATCTAAATTGAACATTTAATTCTATGTTGATCACAACTCAACTCTCTTCTGCCTGGATCCGGTCCAAGTTCGAGAAACTCTTCCAAGAATGCATGTCCAATCTACTGTCTACTTCAGAGGTCGGCTCGTCTGCCTTGTTTGCTGCTCCTTCTACTGGTAAAAATAAATGGTGTATTGACTTTGGTGCTTCGGTTCATATGGACGGTAATTCTAATTTATTCTCTGCTCTAACAAGATCCACCGGTCTACCTCCGGTAACAATATTACATGGCATTGGGACGATTCGTTTATTTTGCAATTTGCATCTGAAATCTGTCTTATATGTTCCGAGATTTCCTGTTAATCTTCTTTTTGTTAGCAAAATTATGAAGAGACTTCAGTTGTATCTTGACTTGTCCTACTCTCTTGTCTTATAAAAGTGAGGGACTTGTACCTGTTTTAATCATCGAATATTATAAACCCTTAGCCTTTTAGATGGTATCAGAGCGTCCCGATCCACCCTAGCTTCTCCCCCTCCCCACCCGGCGCCGCAGCCCCCTCCTCTCCTTCCTTCCCCGCCGCCACAGCCCCTCTTCCTTTCCCGCCGCTACCCCTCCTTCCTCTCTCCACCCCGCCGCCCCTCCCCTGCCCCTCCTTCCTCTCTCCACCCCACCGCCCCTCCCCTTCCCCTTTCCTCTCCTCGCCGCCAGCCCCTACTCCTACCCCCCCCCCTTTTAGCCGCCGGCGCAGCCACCCCCCCCCATCCTTGCCGCCGCAGCCACCCCCTCCCACCTTCCTCCCTTCTCCGCTGTCCGGTTAAGCCCATCCGGCTACCGTATCTTCTTCAAGCTCTCCTTCGGACGTCTCCGGAAGTTTTTTTCAGCCATAGCACGTTGATCGGTTAATGTGTTCGTTGTCTCTGCCTACCTACGCTTCATGGTGGAATAACTTATTTCCTCTATGTTGGCGTAGGTTCTCTATTTTTTGTTCTGCTGCCCTTGCGTGGGTGTCTGAGGTCTGATGCACCAGATCTCCTACTACTCTTCACTGTTCCTGGACAGGTTCTATTAGTGTTGCTCCGGTGCCTGGATCTATCTATTGCTGCTCTCTTCGTCTTCTGCTGCCCAGCTATCTTCTTCTGTCTTCTTCGTGCGAGCATCATGGATTCTACGGACGCTCTACATAATCTATGTAACCACGGTCAAACTAGATGGGGCCAACTACCATCTGTGGTCTGCATCCTTTGAGCTATATGTCAAAGCTCAAGGGCGCTACTCGCATCTCACTACCGAGGGCCCTCCCGTTCCTGCTGCTACTGCTGATGAAAAGACCAAACAAGCTTATGACGTCTGGTATAAAGATGATTCGGGTGTTATGGCGTGGATGGTCAACAGTGTTAACCCCAAAATCAGCAACTCCCTCATCCGCATTCGCACTGCCAAAGACATGCGGGATCAACTTTCCCACGTGTACTCTCATCAACAGAATCCTAAGAAGATGTTTGAAAATTTCAAACAGCTTGCCAAAATGGAATACACAACTACTGACTCTGTGGAAGACTACTACAACCAGTGTACTGCTCTCTGGGATGAATTCAAAATACACCATCCTCTCTCTGCGGATATCAAGGAGACACAACGTCAACACAATGAACTGCACCTGATCCAATTCCTTGCTGGCCTGCCTTCTTCCTTTTCAGGGGTAGTGGATTAGATACTTTCTAGTGATTCATTATCAACTTTGCGTGAAGTTCTGAAACGTGTCCAGAGGTTACCGTCTGTCTCTCAAACTGAACTTGCACCTTCTGATGGAGCAGCCCTTGTTGTTCGCACTGGAGATAGCTTTCGAGGACGAGGCCGGGGACGTGGATGTGGGCGCGGCTCTGGTCGCTCTACTCCAGCCCCTGGTCGTGGTTCTTCTTCTACTGGCACTGAGGCTGCAGAACAGCGCTATTGTGACTTCTGCAAACGTACGAATCACAATGAAGACCGCTGCTGACTCAAGCATGGCAAACCAGCCTGGGCAAATCATGTTACTTCAGCCCAACCTGACACTCCTGCTGCTTCTGAACCACCATCCGCTAACTGGATTCGCTCAGAATTCGAGAAACTACTGCAAGCTCGCTTGGCCTCCTCTGCTGAGACATCTCATGACGGTGGTGTTGCGCTTCTGATACATTCTGGTAAAAACTCCTGGGTGATTGACTCTGGGGCTACTTCCCATATCACCGGTAACCCTGCCTTATTTTCTACTTTTCACAAAACATCTGCTCTCCCGCCAGTTACTCTTACTAATGGATTCAAATCCCCAGTCTTTGGATTTGGAAATATACACTTGTATGGCCGCCTAGCTCTTCAATCGGCTTTATATGTTCCTAAATTCCCTTTGAGCTTACTATCTGTCAGCCGAACTGTGAAAAGTCTTCAATGTTCTATTACATTTGACCCAGATGGCGTTATTTTTCAGGATATGCGCACAAGGATGAAGATTGGTTCGGGCCATGAGGGACCAGCCGGCCTATATTACCTGGATACGCCGAAGACTGCTGCTTATCTGACTACGACTGTGACAGGCATCCAGTGGCACTATCGCTTAGGACATCCTTCCCCGGCTAAGTTGAAGCACTTATTACTAGACATTTCTGATTCTGTCTTTCATTGTGAAACTTGTCAACTTGGAAAACAAACTAGATCCACTTTTGTTGAAAAACCTTGTATGAGTTCTAAACAGTCCTTTGATATTATCCATGCTGACATATGGGGACCATGCTCTGTATCTAGCATTTATGGGTTTCGGTATTTCATGAGCTTTATTGATGATTTTTCTAGAACAACCTGGATTTTCTTACTGAAAGACCGGTCCAACATTCTTGATTCAATCGTGTCTTTCTTTGTTGAAATTAAAACTCAGTTTGATAAATCTATTAAAATCTTCCGCACTGACAATGTTCTGGAATTCATGCAATTTTCTGTTTAGCCTTTTCTGTCTGAAACAGGGTACCATTCACCAAACTTCCTGCCCTTACACCCCCCAGCAAAACGGAGTGGCCGAACGTAAAAATAGGCATCTCCTTGAGGTTGCTCGCACTCTGCTTTTTCATTATCATGTCCCATCTTGTTTTTGGCCTGAAGTTGTTTCCACTGCATGTTGTTTGATTAACCGTATGCCATCCTCTGTGCTTGGGAATCAAGTCCCATATCAGATTTTGTTTCCTGATGCACCTCTTTTACTGTACCTCCTAGGATTTTTGGCAGCACTTGTTTTGTCAAAAATCTTCGTCTTGGATTATCTAAACTGGATCCCCGTGCTATCAAGTGTGTCTTTTTGGGGTACTCTAGAACTCAAAAAGGGTATCGCTGCTTTGATCCGAGTTCAAAGAAATGGCTAGTCTCTGCTGATGTTGTTTTCTTTGAACATATGCCATACTACTCATCTGGGTCTGCCCTAACACTTGACATTCTAGCTGACACACCATTACCTATAATTGATGATGTTGTGGACGCAAGCAACACTCAGGCTCCTCTGAAGGTATACCAACGAAGACAGAAGACATCAACTCCCTCCATGGCCCCTCCACCTCCTTCATCCTCGTCAGCAGATCTGGAGCCGCCTACATCTGAGGTATTTTCTGACCTGGATGTTCCTATTAGCTTACGTAAAGGAACTCGAACATGCACACAACATCCCATTGGGAATTTTTGTTCTACTGATAATTTGGGAACTAACTTTCAACCTTTACTGTTGCACTTTCTGCTGTTACTATTCCTAAAAATGCTACACAGGCGCTTAAGCACCCTGCCTGGCGTGAGGCCATGTATCTTGAGTTGTCCTACTCTCTTGCCTTATAAAAGAGAGGGACTTGTACCTGTTTTAACCATCAAATATTATAAACCCTTAGCCTTTTAGACATCCAAAAACCTTTACTATTCTAATATAAAATCCCTATTCTCGAACCAACATCTAAGCTTGGCTCGCCCACGCCCAGCCTAAGTTATAACAATACACTATCATCTCCCTAGTGGTAAAAGAAAGCATTACCATAAAGGGAACATATAAGGAGCAAGAGAAAAGTCATGAACACACTGCAAACCCAAAGTATATGTGGTTGCATAGGCGCTTGCGCATGCATCATATTGTAAAGGCTAATGTTTGAATGGTTGTGACGAATTTACTACTAAGAGTAAGTTGCAAGCCCTCTATGTGTTATGGTAAATGGTGTATGATATGTCTTTCCAGCATTACCATATACTCAATGCTTCCATTACTGTTACAAGAATCTCAAAAACAAGAAAGAAATGCATATAGATGAAAAAGATCAAAGAATTATCCCAATTAAATTATAGTAAAATGATCTCAGGACACTTACCTCAGACAAATAGTCATTTCCTGATGGGCTTTGTTCATCAAATACTTTTGTTTCGCTAGTGCCTAATAGCAAATTATAGAAATGGTTATTATATCATCAATTTAAACTTCCAAACCAGCTTTGATAATTGTAATTGGATCATAAGTTATTCTAGGAAACAAAAATAATTGAATTATCAAATTTGATGTTTATATATAGCATTCACGGATAACTCTTAGTATTGTAAATTGTCTAAGTTATACAATAACAACAAATTTGAGACGTAAAAATGCATATAAGAAATAAAAAACTCCGGAAGTATTCTTTATAACATAAGTTTTCTCGTAAAACCTATGCCGTTTAAATTTTCTTTTTCTCATTCCAAGCACAATATAATGAATAAGTTCATATGTTGCAAGGTTTTAGAAAGCCACATCTCAAGGCACTAGATAGTCTAGATGTGTATGCCTCTAGGCAAGGTATCCCAAAGTTTCTTCTGGGCGTAAGTCTCATACTCCTAGAAAAGGTGTGTCCTTCGTCAAGGCACTCCTTCAGGTCCAAGGCGTAGAGAAATCACTAGGACGCCATCTCTAATTCAGAACCATTTGTCCCAAACCTACACAAAATAAAAGCCTAACTAGAGGCAGTTTATAGCCTTCTTCCTTCGTCCAAAGATCTAGAAGAAACCTACAAGAGTAAAAGCAATCAACAACTATGCCGACTTAAATTTGGTTGGTCAAGGTTAATTTGACAATACAAAACTTTTTAAAATTGAGTTCTTAGCCATAGAACTCCACAATTGTTATGTACATTTTGTGAAAATGTAGCATCTCAAGCCCAAATAAAGGAGGGCCTTGGTTTTAGGTTTACAACCATCCATAAAATGTTGTCGTTCTTTTTATGGCATGGGTCCTTATAAGAAAGTCGTCGGAGCATCTTTACCTAGTAATGCATTGTATTGATAACTAGATAAATAAGCAACGGGTTTTAAGACATCGACACCCAGTTATGTTGAATGACAAAAAAGGGTTTCCACACCATGGAGGGGTGTGGGTAAACAATTAAGTCTTGTTACATTGTCGCATGGATGTAGTAGAACATGTGCAAGGGAAACACTTTGGAGGAGGCAGGTAAAGAAACAACCAAGAGAAAGATAGATTGAGATCTGGGAATGTGTGGCTCCTTTACAAGAAAATCTTCAGATATAATGGATATTATAAAAGAATGAGAAGAATTGCATTTCGTGTGTCAACGTGTTTACAATACATTCTCTTTCATAGGACAAGAGAATAAAACAAGAAGCAAAGCTAAGCAATATGGGATAAAACACAGGTAGGGTAAAACACAGAAATAACATATTTCTTTACTCCCCCTCAAGCTGGAGCATAGATGCCGAACATGCCCAGCTTGTCTACTAGAGTCTTGAAACGAGCTTTCGGTAGAAGTTTGGTGAAGATGTCTGCCACTTGGTTTTCAGTATTGAGAAGTGGGGTACAGATGCAGCCACAAAGAACAGACTCCCGAACAAAGTGGCAATCAACTTCTATATGGTTTGTTCACTCATGAAAGGTCGGGTTGCTCGCAATAAAAATAGATGTCTTGTTATCACAAAACATTGGAATAGGTCTAGAATCAACTATATTAAATTCTTTAAGAAGACTTTGCACCCATAGAAGTTCACAGGTAGTGTGAGCCATGGCTCGATATTCTACTTCTGCACTTGACCTAGCTACCACTGTTTGCTTTTTGGTACCCCAGGTAACTCGGTTGCCACCAACAAAGGTGCAGCATCCAGAAGTGGATTTTCGATCACATTTACTTCCTCCATAATCAAAATCAGAGAAACCAGAAAGATTGTAATGACTATTCTTCTTGTATAATAGATCTTTTCCTGGAGAGCTTTTGAGATATCTCAGAATGTGACAGACAGCGTCCCAGTAACTGTCTAGGTTTATCTAGGTATCTGCTTACAAACCCTACAACAGCAGTCAGATTAGCTCTCGTGACAGTAAGCTATATGAGCTTACCAACCAATCGTCTGAATTGGTGGTGATCAGCATAAGGTGGGGAAGTGTCATTATCCCAATCAGTGTTTGGGTCTAGAGTGTTGGCTGGCTTGCAGCCAAGCATATACATGTTTCCTGCAAGAGGATCCAGAACATATTTTCATTGAGAAAGACATAATCATGCAGATGATTGGATACTTCAATACCCAAAAAATATCTCAGCTTGTCGAGATCCTTGGTGACAAAGTGTTATTCTAGATATGCTTTAGTAGCATGGATGCCCAAGGTGTCAATGTCAGATAATATAATGTCGTCGACATAGACAATAAGAATGACTAAGCCAGTTGCAGCTTTTCTGATGATATAGAGTGATCTGAGTGAGAACGTCGGAAGCCAAATTTTATAAGAATCTGACTTAGCTTGTCAAACCAGGCGTGAGGGCTTTGTTTGAGGCCATAAATTGTTTTTCTTAGTTTGCAGACCTGCGACAAAGACTCCCCTTGAGCAACAAAGCCCGGTGGTTGCTCCATGTAAACTTCTTCTTACAAGTCTCCATAGAGAAACGCGCTCTTGACATCCAGTTGAAATAGTGGTCAATCTTTGTTTACAGCAACAGAAATGAGAACACAAACAGAATTGAGCCTCGCGAATGGAGAGAATGTCTCAAAGTAGTCCACACCGTAAGTATGTGTGTTGCAACAAGGCATGCTTTCAAGCGTTCAATAGTGTCGTCCGGTGGACATATGATAGTGAAGATCTAGTGGCAGCCGACCGTAGGACAGGTAGAAGGGCGATCTACAAGATCCCAAGTCTTGCGATTAGAGAGTGCATTCATTTCAACTTCTGTTGCTTGTCGTCGCGCAGGAATGAGAAGAGCTTCTTTGGCAGATTTTGGAATGGTCACAACAGAGATAGCAGCAGTAAAGCACGCAAAACTGGCACCTAGATTAGAGGATGAACGGAAATGACTGATTGGATGTTTAGTACAGGAGCGGACACCTATCCGAAGATTAATAGACAGATGTAAGTCAGAATTTACCTCAGTTGTGGGGTGATCATCCGCTGAAGGAGGAGTTGGTTGTGGAGGGGCCGTGGAGGGAATAGCCTTCTTGGGTCTTGTTTTATAGACTTGCAACGGTCGTTCTTCAGGTGTCGGTTCAGAAGGCGACTCAATATCTATAATGTAAGGCAACAGAGTGGGTGCCAAAATGTCACTAAATAAGGATGCCCCTTTATCAGAGTAGAAGGGCAGATGCTAAAAGAATACTACATCTACACTCACGTACAATTGTCTCATAATAGGATCATAACATCGATATACCCTTTCTGGGTTCTAGTATATCCCAAAAAAAAATACATTTGGTGGAGCGAGAGTCAAGTTTTATTATCCTGGGGCGAAGGTTTTTCACAAAGCAAGTGCACCTAAAGATACAAGGCGGGACTGGATAAGAGTTGTGCATTAGGAAAGAGGATGTTATAAGGAATCTTATTTTGTAAAACCAAGGACGGCATGTGATTGATAAGATAGCAAGTCGTAGAAACTGCCTCAGGCCAGAAACGTTGAGGAGCATGATAATGAAGGAGAATAGTGTGAGTAATCTCTAAAAGATGACGATTTTTCCGTTCTACAACTCCATTTTGTTGGGGATTGTAGGGGCAGGAAGTTTGATGGATAGTCCCTCATGATGAACAAAAATAGGTAAACAATTTTTGCGTAAATTCAAGGGCATTATCGGTGCAAAAAACTTTAATGGGTTTGTCGAATTGAGTTTGAATTTCAGAAAAAAAATGTGGTGATGGTGTCCAAAATAGTGTTGCGATCTTTCAAGAAAAATAACCAAGTAGCACGAGAATAGTCGTCAATGAAAGTCGTAAAATATTTCACTCCAGAATGACTAGTAATAAAACACGGGCCCCATATATCTGCATGAACAATGTCAAAAATGCATTTAGAACCAATATCTTTCTTAGCAGGAAACACAGAACGGGTTTGTTTGCCCAATTGGCAAGATTCACACAAAATTTATCAGCTAAAGTAGGAAATAAATGTTTTAGCTTCGCAGCAGAAGGTGGCCAAGACAGTAGTGCCACTGTAGTCCAGTCACAGATGTCAAAAGTAGAGCAGTCACTGATGTTGATTCATCCAAGTAGTAGAGTCCATCTGGTCCCTCATGGCCTGAACCAATCCTCGTCTTCGTGCGGAGATCCTTCAAAACACAACCAGAAGGATCGAATTTAATTGAACATTGAAGGCTTTTCACAGTCTTACTGACAGAATGTAGATTAACAGGAAATTTCAAAATATATAAGACCGATTTCAAATGCATATAATGAGATGAAGGAATTGTCCCAATGGCATGAACAGTTGTTTGAGAGCCATCAGCAACCGTTACTGCAAGAAGTTGAGTGGATTTTGTAAGAGCAGAAAATAAATTAATGTTATCGGGCATATAGACCGAAGCACAAGAGTCAATACACCATTTATTTTTACCGGCAGATGGAGCAACAAGCATGGTAGAGGAGTCGGCCTCGGATGTAGACGGGAGCTGAGACATGCGTTCCTGGAAGAATTTCTCGAACTCAGAGCGAAGCCAAGCAGGTGAGGGTGTAGCTGGAGGTTGATCAGACACAGAAGAATCAACAGGAGCATCAGCAATGACCTAGTTAGCCCAGGCGGGCTTGCCGTGTTTGATCTAGCATCGGTCTTCATTATGGTTGTCTCACCCACAGAAATTGCATAAACGAGGACCAATAGGTTGCCCCCAATCTGGTGCAGTAGAAGATATGCGGCCTGCATTAGTAGGATGGCGACCACCACGGCCACGACCACATCCACGGCCACAGCTATGATCAGCAGTGTGAACAGCAAGAGCAAGATGTTCAAAAGCAAGGGTAGAAGTTACAGATGGGCAATGTTGAATACGTTTAAGGACATCCTAAAGAGTAGGCAGGGAATCACTTTGATAGAATCTGGTCAACAACCCTAGAAAATGAGGACGGGAGACCAGTAAGAAACCGAACGAGTTGCAGTTCATTGTGTTGTCTCTGGGCTCCTTGATGTCAGCTGATAATGGGTGATAGATCTCGTATTTGTTCCACAGAGCAGAGCACTGGTTATAGCAATCTTCAACAGAGGTGTCAAAGGAAAATTCCTTCTTTGCCAGGTTTTTGAAAACCTCAAAGACTTTCTTTGGATTTTGTTGATGGGAGTAGACATGAGGCAATTGATCCCACATCGTCTTATCATCATGAAGGCAGAGTAATGACTGGTCGATCCGTGGCTCGTTGCTATTAACTATCCAAGACATAACACCCAAGTCGTCTTTACTCCACTGTGCATAAGCTTGCGTGGATTTTTCATCTTCCGCGGCATCATGAGCAAGTAGAGGGTCGGTAGTGATATGAGAGTAGCGGTCTTGCACTTTCACATACAGGATGAAGGATGCCGACCAGAGGTGATAACTGGAGCCATCAAGCTTCACTGTGGTGACACACGGAGAATGGGGAGGCTCAGTAGATGTCATGGCGCACAGGGATGGAGCAAAAGCAAAGCAGAACGCATACGCAGAAGCAGTAATTAAAATAGGCCAGGATCAACAGATCTAAAGAAACCTGCTATGGGGTAGTAGAGAGCAGCAGTGGATCTAACGCATCAGATCTTAGAAAACCCACTATGGGGCAGAAAAGATGGTATTAGAGCCTACGCCGTCATGGAGAGATTCAATACTCCACCATGAGACGTGGGCAGAAGCAGCGGAAGATATTTTAGACGCTCAACGTGCTATGTTGAAAATCTGCCCGGAGATGTAAGAAAGATTGGAAGGTGGTTAGATAGGGAGTGATGGTGGTAGGATGGGTGGAAGGGTTGGCGGATGGTGGAAAAGGAGAGGAAGTGTGGCAGATGGTGGAGGGCGGGTAGCGGAAGCAGTGTTGCATGCAGCAGTGCCAACGGCAGGGGGTGTAGCGACGGCGACAGTGGAGGGAGAAAGGAGGGGTGGTGATGTAGGAGGGGCGGGAAGGAGAAGAGAGAGGGCAGACGGCGATGGGGGGGGGCTAGAAGGAGAAGGATTAGGGTGGGGGAGGCTAGGGCATGGGGAGATTGGGGTGGGAATTTGCATGGGAACTGAACCGTTCTTGATACCATATAGAAGAATGAGAAGAATTGTATTTCGTGTTAAAGTGTTTACAATACATTCTCTTTTATAGGACAAGAGAATAAAACAAGAAGCAAATCTAAGCAATATGGGATAAAACACAGGTAGAGTAAAACACAGAAATAACATATCTCTTTAGATACTATGATCTAGAAGAAAAAAAATCAATACATTTATAGCTTGGTTGTAGGAAACTAAGTCAATAGGGGGATGATGCAGAGAGACTGGAGACACAAGGTACACAATCTCGTATCTAGGCATTAGCAGACATAGAAATTGCATGGGAATTATTGTTGATAAGATGTTATAGGATGATGTCGTTAAGATCACAAAGATGGTGATAGAATCATAGCTACGAAGCTTGTTCTTGGGGGAGAAATTATTAATATTATTAGTGCTTATGCCCCCAAAGTTGGCCTTATATGAAGAGGCTAAGAATACCAACAAAAGAAATTATCATTATTGGTAGTGATTTGTATGAACATGTGTGAAGTAACAATGATGGTTATGAGAGAATACATGGTGGTTTTGGATATCGCATTAGGAATGGAGAAGGAGAAAGGATATAAGATTTTGCAGTTGTCTATGATGATTTTAGCAAACATCTACTTCAAAGAAAACATATTCTCATTTGAATACTTTCACAAGTTGGCGTAAGTTTAGCTAACTTGATTACTTCATCATGAGGTGGGTAGATCAAAAAGTATGCAATGTTTTAAAACGTTATTGGAAAGAACTAACCTCCAATTTAGGTTGGTGGTTTTGGAAATAAACATGACGTTCAACAAATGTAAGCATAAGGACACCCAAGATAGAAAACTAAGTGGTGGATCGGAATTTTAGATAAGCTCGTTAAGGAGGTCGTCTTTGACCTTGAATTCTAATGTTAACGCTACGTGGCATAGTATGAGCTTGTACATAACAAGAATCGCCCAGAAATTTTTAGAGGAATATAAAGGTTGTAGCCTCCACCAATAAGATACTTGGTGGTACAATGATGAAGTACAAAAGGCTATTAAAAAAATCATAGAACGTTTATAGGAGCTTGCTCAAATCTTAAGACGGCAACTTTTCAAAACTACAAGGTAGCAAAGAAAGAAGCTAAAAAGTAGTTCAAAAGCTAGATCTAGATACTTTGGATAGATTAACAAGTTGGATATTAGATAGGGGAAATATATATACACAGACACGCATACATATACATACCTACATATATACAATGGCACGTTTGAGAAAAAGGAAATGAAGGAAGAAACATGGTCCACGTTAAATGCATCAAGAATGAAGATGGTTGAGTGTTGCTCATGGATGATGATATCAAGAACCACTAGAGAAGCTACTTTCATAAGCTTTTTAATGAAGAAACCTTATATGATGTATAAGATTTGTGTAAAGTTGATATAGATGATATCACTTACACATGATGAGGTACACAATCCAACGTCAAGAATGCTTTCAAAAATATAAAAATGATAAAAGACATGCAGGGCAAATAGTATCTCTATTTAAGTATAAAAGAGCATGGAGAATATACGTGTTATGTGGTTAACAACTTTCTTCGATAATATTATGAAGAGAACGAAAATGCAGACAAGTAAACAAACAGTACCACAATCCCCATCTACAAGAACAAGGGAGAAGTCAAAGCTACATAACGACAGAGGTCTTTGGTTAATGAATCACATTGTGAAGCACTGAGAGAACATTGTTGAGAAAGAGTAAGATTGATAACGCAGATCTCATACAACCATTTTGGTTTCATTCCTAGAAGATCCACATCGGATGTTATTATTGAAATAAGGCCTACGGAGAAATATAGAGATAACTAAAGAGATCTTTATATGCTTTTATTGTTTTATAAAAAATCTTAGGATTGCGTGTTCGAGGGAAGTTCTTTGATGGATTTTTGAGGGAAAAAGGATGCACCAATGCAAATCAATGAATTAACTAAAGACTTTTATGATAGATCAACTGTAAATGCCACGTGTCATAGAAGAGAAACACCAAGATATCCTATTACAATTGGGGAACATGAAGGTCGTCTTTGAGCGACATTTATTAATTAATGGATAGAGTTGAGAAACCAATGTTCAAGATGATAGCCCTTAGAATAATGTATTTTTTGATGATATTGTGTCGATTGATGAGTTTACTGAAAGATTGAATGACAACGCTAACCTTTGAAGACAAACCTTAAAATTTAATGGATTTAGGATCAATGAAAGCAAAATATAGTATTAAATTGCAAATTGACCCAATTTGGAATTGTGAATGGTGGCGCAAAGTCAAATAGAGTAGATCTACCCAATTGTGATAAGTTTCATACTTGGTTTTTTTATTCAAATGGATGGACGTTCAAGATGATGTTTACATAGGACCACGGGAAGATAATTGACGATGATGGATGCACTAGTACAGTAGGCAACCAAAAGAATCTGCTCTATCAAAAAGACAACTATATGGCCAACTTGTTGTATGGGACGAAATGTTGCTTGGTGAAGAAACAAGGCTTCAACATGTTGAATGTGGTTGAAAGGCGCATTATATGATGGATGTGTGAAAGACATCGAAAGATGGCTTGAGAAATATTTATAAGGAATAAAGTGGAGATGGCATGTATCGTGGACAGGTAATTGTGGGTCACATGAAATGGCATGAACATGTATGGTGCAAACAAACAAATGCACCAATTTGAAGCAATGCTATTGAGTCGGGCATTGTTAAAAAAGAGAAGAGACAGCAAAATCTGGTTAGGGAGACATTAAATGGCAATGTTTAAAAAATTTAAATCTTCATCACAAAGTGATGCATAAGCCATAATAGAGTTGAATGGAAAAACGGGCCATGCCGTTGGCCACAACATGGCTCAAACTGAGACATGGATGATGATCGTGTGTTATCAACCACACCACAATATACTAGTCTAATGACCAGAGTAATTGAAACAATTTTGGTTAGTTGAAAAACTTGGTTGATATAAGTTATGGTACACTTACCAATTTCTAGGGATTTCTATATAGATTCTAACTCATATGTGACCTTGACCTTCCTTTTCCTCTAAAGAGGTTGTCTTTCATGTACTTCCCATTCGATAGCCACTTTGCTTTTACTAACAAACTTCACCCTTTTTTGCCTTTACCTTGGTTTTATATGACATTTCTTTTCCAAAGATTGCAAAAGCTTTTCTTACCCTACTTGGTGTTGTGCCATGGGAAAGAAACGCATGCCTAAGTGATAAGATATCCTAGGACTTGGTGGATCCAGCAGTTGATTATCTACTAGTGAGGTGACATTGGGTCTTAACTATCAAACATTATCCTAAAGATGTATAGTATAAAGCCCATCATGTGTCTAAGAATACACTCGCGCGTGAATTTTGAGTACTTCCATATTTTTTCTCTAGTACAACATCTGAATTAATGTGAATTCTTATTTCAATTTGTTAGAATATGTACATGGGAGTTGTACACAAGTACACTGAAGTGAGTTGTGCATTAGGCGTGTATATGTGTTTAGTCCAGTCTTGTGCAATTATGTTATTGGCGCTTCCCATTCTTATATACATAAGTTGGACATCATTCTAAAATAAGTCAAGTCAAACATTCCTTATCGTGCACGCCCTGTAACATGGTATCAGAGAATTAGGGTTAGTAACCTAGAGGTGTACCATAGTAAAGGCATTGTCATCTCTCTGGTATCTCCCCTGCCATCAAATTAGTGATCCCTTCATGTCTCTCTGTGATGTCAAACACGGGTCTATCCCTAAATGCATCTATTGCTACAGTGTTATTACATAACCAGCAGTAATAATATGTTTTTGTTGCGTTGTCGCTATTGTACGTTGGTATAGTATCAATTCCACTAAAAGTGTATCCACGCCGCCTATCCGTCATACAACAATGATCTTGTTGTCGGACGAGATTTATCAATCTTATAGTTATAGTCTAGTTATCACTGAGCATCTTTCTTGCATCCTCTCGTGTAGGGGTTTCTACTCTGACAACGGCAATGTTTCATGAATCTTTGATCTATACCAACATATCGATACTATGAAACTAGAAGATCTTCTACCTATGGCTCTTACTATGATTCTTATTGTGTTTTATTAAATGAACTTCAAGCATTCCATCCTTTGTTTATTGATGTCAATAAATTGCAAAAACAATAAGATGCGATTTAGCTTTGCCAATTTTGGGCGTCTCTACCTCTGATCCATGAAGAAATTTGGACAGAAATCCTAGACCCGGAGCCATTCTCATGGATGACGTCTATGCATGTATCTCCTAGATTTCTCAAGTCCCTACTAATGAAGAGCATGTTTCTCTTGTTGCTTGTGGTCATGATCATGGAAAAGGGTGAGGTGGTCCTCCTAAGGGAGTTGGATTCTCTCGTAATTTATGCGCTATTAATTCTCACTACTACAACTTTTGCAAAAGGAGTAATCATACTGAAGAAGAGTGTTGGAAAGGGCATGGGAAGCCCATACAGGATGACCTTGCCTCCTCTCCTGACAGATAAAATAAGATCTCTCAACCACTGCCAGATGCTAACCTTAAGCTCTGTCGACCATGGCAACATTCTTATAGCCACCTCAATATCTATTCCTCAAGCCGACATTGTCAGTCATCCTAATAGATGACATTATGAGCTTCTAGAATTTTGCTTCCAAGTAAAGAATAGATTTTTTTATCCTAGGGTTACATCCCATATGACTGGTAATAAGGGGCTCTTTACCTTGTTTTCTTTGTCTCATCAGTCTCTAGTAAGGCTTTTCGATGGCTCCACATCTGCGGTGATTGATGTTGGCAATGGGGATAATACATTGAATGCTCTTCATAATGCCTTTTTGTTCCCAAATTTCCTCTTAATGTGTATATCTATTAGTAAGTTTACAAAGTCACTCGATCTTATTGTGATCCATTATTGTGTATTTCTATAGGATCTCAAATGAGGAAGATGATTTGTGGGAATATAAAGGCATTGATGCTTGCACTATGTACAAGCCAACTTCTTGTGCTTGTGTACTTGTTGCATAGTCTATGTCCCTTCATTAGTGATATCTTCTCTTGGGCCACTCATCCACTACAAATTTGAAGTTATTATTTCCTAGTATAGCCTCTAAAAAATTTACATTGTCAGTCTTGTCAACTTGGAAAACATCATCGCATGGTGTTTTCCTAGTCGTATTGACTGACTTAGTTCAAGTTCTTTTTATTTAGTCCATTCTGAAATTTGAAGATCATGTCGTACCATAATTTGGGATATTGTGTGTTATTTTTTACCTCTATTCATGACTACTTAAGAGCTACTTGGATTTATTTAAGATCGTTCTCAACTGTTTTGAGTTTTCTCCAAATATTTGCAAGAAAATAAAATTCACTTTTGTCAGGGAGGCTGTTTTATCCTAGAAGATATCCACTCCTCGTGTGAAATCTAAAGATCAAGTAATTGATTTTTTGCCAAGCCATTGGCCTAGAAGACCTCACTATATCGACTAATAAGTTGGGCACAACGGACCTCTATGTTTGGACTTGAGGGTGACTGTTATAAATTCACAATACTTTTGCTAAAGTTACTTATTATGTTGTCTCTTTATGTATTTTTCTTTCTTTATTTCCTTTTTTCCCTATCACCGTAAATAAAGTTATGTGCCATTGTTTATGAACTATAATAAAGCAAAAATTACAAATAGACCTAAGTTACAGTCTCTACAATTAGACACTCTATCCCCTAAACCTATCTTTTTGCGCCTTCTTTGGCAAATGAGATTATTGAATGTTAACAAAGGTATCGAGTTTAATAAACAAACATAATAAAGAATAGGAAAAGGGCTTGTATTAGGAATAAATCAAACTTAAAATATTGAGGCATATGAGAGTATAACTTAATGCAACTGGACATGGAAGTAGATCATAGACAAACTTAGCTCTTAGATAACTGTTGGCTAAGGTAAGTTCAAAACTATACAAGCACATACCATAGTAACCAATAGCTGTAGCACTGACTAACACAGAAGGACGAGCGCCATCATCCATCTCGTTTATCAAATTAACTACCTTGAAAGCAGTCAAATAAAAAAATGACGAATGATGCCAGGGAACAAGCTGGACAGAAACACTGAAGAAAGGACTCATACAACCAGGTAAGTTGAGATAACAAAACCTTTGATGTTACTTTAATTCGGCTGTCTTTGATCTCTTTCTTGATCTGAAAAAAGTATTTACTAATCAGATGCTGAAATCCGATATATAGGAACAGCTTTGACAGTCACATAAAACTAATCATGGAAAATATGAATTATATACAACATCAAGCAAGATTGAATTCAAAATCATAATGGCAATGGTTACTGCAAGGAAAGGGTGCAAGAAATAGTCTTATAAGACCAGTGAAATCTGGGGGTGGGGGTGGCAAAGCTGGGTACCTAGAAGAGGAAAGGTGAAGTAGTTTTGGTATTAGAAATTCCGCCAACCTCCACACTCTGTTCGGGTTGTACACAGCCTCTTTCAATCCTGTCTATGGATGTGCATAAAATAAAAAAGAGACGTCTCCTGATAGCGAAGAAGCAGTGGTGGCACATCACGGATGCCAACAGAGCTCACTCAGCATAAACAAATGATCGGTGGTGAAGATTTAAAGGAAAGCCCTTCAGATTCTCAGTGGCAGAAACAGGTTTAATAACTTATTTGTTGACATGATTAGAAGAAGGCGGAAGATTCATATATAACTACTTATATAAACCCATACTAAGGAAACAACAAAAGCTCCATAGGTTCTAAAAAGTGGGGGTTAGACATGGTTATACAAAGGCAAAGACCATTATTATGCATACAAGAAAAGTAATCTATATGACCATCAGCTTCTATAAAAGGAAAATCTGGTTAAGGAACTACTATTCAACCTCTGGAGACCATCTTGTACTAATTGGCATTCCAGCCAGATTAACAACTGCATTTGAACTCTGAATACATTTCCTCCAATCTTCTTCTTCAGCAATTATAATTTCAGGGAAGCGATCACCTGAGTAGAGACAAACATTCAAGTTCAAGAAAAACGGAGATGACCACCCAAAGTTTATAGGTGAACATATATCAACGTGCAATATATAGCATTTAAGTATGTTAATATGTTATTGTTACCATAATTGTATCAAGATATATTAGTGAATTCTGCATCATGATATTTTACATTAAAATCTGCATATAAAAAAGTCCCCTAACAAGATCACAGTATGTACTCTGCCCAGCATGTCTTTTTTCTATGCGCTTGACAACCCAACACTAGAGTCACAACAGTTAGCACTTAGGAAATATTCATCGTCAGCTTGGAATGAAGGAATCTCAAGGACGTATGGGCACTATATGATGTTAAGTTTAAAATTATTTTGTAGGTAACGAGTGAATTATAAATACGTTTATTGGGGGACCATTAAGTAAAAGCAAAAGTTTACAGAAACTTTACTAGAAAAAATCTGGCAGTGTAACGATCATCTTATAGTAGTTTACGACAATTGAAATTTGAATAATAGAAAGGTTTATTGTCTTTGAGCAATTGCTTGGCTTGTAAGCTGGTAGGTTTATCAAATGCGACTGCAAAATATTGTATGATCAATAGATACATCTATGTGATCCAGCAATAACAACGTTGGATTAAAATTTGGTATTGGTCACTATGGTATAGATAATCAGATGTCATTACTCACAAGCAGATAATATTGATGGCTTATTCAAGGTTTCATCCATGTTTCCTTTACCTGGGCTTATAAGAGAAAAAAAATGTATAAGATACAACTTCCTCTCCCTGATGTGTACATTACATTCTAAACCTAAGTGTGTGCTTCTGGGAAATATATGGTATAAGAATAACATGTTTTGATTTTAACAAAAATGCCTCAAGATACGTGACAATTTGTGAAAAGAACCTCAGAGCAACCCTATTGAACAGCATATTGGAAACTCTCCCACCTCCTAAACTAAGTATGCTCCACCGAAAAGTCATTTGTTGAGACAGTCACCACCCTACTTCAGCTGGCCACTATTAGTACACCAACTAGCTACCAGTCATGTACATTTGTTGAGACAGTCATCCTTACCTATAGGCCCATCCACTACCACTATGCAGATATGAGCAATACGACAACCATTTCACTAAACTATTGCATGGAGATCCTTTTGAAAGGCACATAATAACAGTCTCACCTATAGCTAACAGTATTGTCAGAAAGAGGCTTTGCTGTCACCCATAGTAGTGCTGTCAACTCTTTCACATCGTCAGAACTTACAAGCCTACATGTAACTATAGTCCCCTTTCCACTGAACTATAGAGTCTGGTTGGAATATTCTATTTAATGACCAACAAATTAAGAAGAGTGAGAGAGAACATGCATGCCCTATTCCTACAACTAGTTAAAAATATATGGACCTCCGTTTTAGCGCACACTAATATTCTCCTCTTATCTATTACATCTCTCTTTTCAGTTTTAAAGTCTATTATTTTAGTGCACACTATTATTCTCCTGTTACTATTATTTTGGATTGCAAATTCATCTCGCTTCGCTATACCCCATATTAACTGAACAGTTTCATGTAGATTGCATATTCCTTGTAGTGGGCAGGTAGGACCAAGAGGAAGGATGTCTAAAAGGGAATGACCCAACTCCAATCGGAGAGAGCAACAGCGACTACTATATTGTCTTGCTAGTGTACACTACTATAGCATTAATTGAAAAGTTCAAGCCGATGTTGCTCTCTTGGAGAGATTGGCGGATGCTCTAGGGTTTTCCCTCGCTCTGATACCATGTAGAGAAGAAAATGAGGAGGAGAAACCCAAGAAACAATCTCATGGTCAGGGCGCTTGTATATTTATATACAAGCGACTTTACAGACTTTAAACAGATCCCTGACCTTTTCTTACACTTACAAGTAGATCCCCATGCATACATATCAACAATGCTTATAATGTCATTCCTTACACCTTATTTACATAAACAAGCACATCATTTCTAAGATAACAACACAAATTATGATTGCCCTTAGAGATTACAAGTACTTATCAAGGAGAAGCTGGTGGAAGAGCATCGTCGAAGTCACAGCAACACAAATCAAAAATACAATACATTATTATAATTAAATAATTAATTTTCTTTAATATTAACTAATTTCATTTTCGAAAATATTGTGTCCATGCAGGAGTAATCGATTTGATTGTTAATGTAGATGACATCATTCTGACTGGTGGTGATACTAAAGGGATAACTGGAACGAAAAGGCATGTTTTTGAATCATTTGGTGTATTTAACCATTACCATGTCAGATATCTCTCCTTTGACGTAGGTGTTCTTAGCCAATTCATGGATCTTCCAAGACAAATGCCATTTTAACGCAGTCTACCATGTTCAGAAGTCACCTACTCAAGGAAACTGTCATTAGAACTTGGTAGGGTATTGTAATGATGATTGCACTATTTGTCATTTTGAAATGGAGGTCTATTTCTAGCTATTGCAATTTGTGGATGGATATGTGATTACTTGGCATAGCAAAATCCAAAATGTGTTGGTTGAAGTCAAAGTCGCTATACTAAGCTATGACCCACGCCAGTTTTGAGATCATGTGGGTCAAACTTTTGTCAATGATTTTTGGATATCGTATTACGTCTATTATTTCCTTGTATTGTCATATTACAGAAACCACTTATACTACAAGCAATCTAGTTTTCCCATTGAAGAACAAATCAGATTGAAGTTGTTAGTCATTGTTTGCAAGATATAATCGTGACAAGTAACATCACCACTCTCCTAAAATTGCAAGATCAAGTAGCAGGTATCTTACCTAGCCTCTCACTGGGAAGCAAGTTTAAGACCTTTATAACAAGTTGGGTGTGACTGGCCTCTATGCTCCAGCTTGAGGGGGGAGTACTTAGATTTATTTTTTTGGTCGGCTGGGGGGAGTACTTAGATTATTCTTACATTTAGTAGTATTCTATTATTATTTACACATTATGCCAGTACTTATGTTTTCCTCTTTTCTTTTATCTCACATTATAATCAGGATCTTCCTACTTTCAAAAATAAGAGGGAACTCCTTTCAATACAAAAGACAAGTGTGAAATAATATTGTATTGAATGAATGCAATGGGATGATTACAAGACTGGACGCCCTCTCCTTTATATAGGAGAGAGGAGACGCCCTAAGACTTAGGACACAAGTAATTTAAACGGGCTGAGATACAAAAGCCCACTAACTAATTAACCTATTAACTAAATAGGTTAATATAGACTATCTAACACTCCCCCTCAAGCTGGAGCATGGGTGAAACACATGTCCACAGCTTAGAGGTTAGAAGACTCGATAAAACGATAAAAGAAATGATAAATGCAAGATAAAAGATAAATATCTCTCCCCATACAAAAATTGATACTCCCCCTTAATTAATACTCCCCCTGAACCATGTGGTGATAGTGCCTCTATTCTTTGAAATTGTAATCTGCAGGCTGGAGATCCTCGAGCTTTGAAGGTCTTTGGAGTGCATCTGGAATAAAGAGCATCTGAAGAATGGAACATGATACTACAGCAACAATTCGCCACTTAGAGCAGACGATCCTCAACACCATCACTACGTCATCTTCATTGGATTACATGCTTAACGCGGCCCGAACGCGGATGCCCAATGTCGATGTAGCAGTAGAGGAATCTTTGAATTGTCTGAGAAGACGTGCATAACGTGGCACGAACACGAACGGACGATGTGCTGGTGATACAATGCAGGTACCATAAAACTTTGACGCGTGAACCTTGGGGGCTTGACAGGAAAGGAGATATCATCCATCAAGGAAAGTCCCAAGAAGATCGGCGGAAGGCGATGCTAATACAACAGATGCAGCTCGGAGAAGACGTGATGAAGCAGCTCGGTGAAGATAAACTGGATGAATCAACCTTGCAGAAGTAGATTGGCAGGCTTGCTGAGCTTCTAAAAATCTGAAGCACCCATCTGTCTCACGTGAATGCAGCTTAAGTACACCATCAACACCTGACGTACATAACGCGGATAGCTCAGTGTTGACGTTGAATGAAGATCCTTCATTGTTGTCTGGAAGTAGAGAACGGATGTGCTGAACAATGCGAGGCTCCATGAAGATAATAAGTTGGAACATATATAGCCTGAATACATATATCATCTCTTCTCATACTCTCTCTCTCATACATATTCTCTCACACTCTCTCTCTCTTCTCATACTCTCTCTCTCATACATATTCTCTCACACTCTCTCTCTTCTCATCTCGTCCTCTCCTCTCTATCCCCCCCGCACACCAAATACGACGATAGTGAGTGTTTGGTGTGGAGAAATGGATATATGAAGATAATAGGCTGGAACATATAATAGGCACACCAAAGAAATTGGTGGATTTGAGAGGATTTTGTGATATGGAGATGTGTAATATGTGGAGAATGAAACCGATAACCAGAGAGAATACGTTAAATGGGTCAATGAAAGATCCGGGTAGAAAATTAAATAGATCTAATCCCGGCCCGAAAAGGATTTGTTTGGCTCGATAGGGCAACAAATCCCCCCGCAAAAAATCTGATTAGGCTTAAAATAGGATCTGATTAGCAAAAGATAGGACTAATTAAGGATCCGAATAGAGAAGTTGGGGGCAGTAAAAGTAAATATAGAGGAGGACGTCACTCATACTTGGGAGAAGACAAACTGATTAGGGGGTGATGGCATGGTTGAATATGGTGGAGTGCTTTGGCCAGGGATGGGGGATGGCGATGGGACAGCAACAGCGAGGACTCAACGACGATGGCATAGGATAATGGATGTCAACAGCAACATGATGGGGCAGAAGCTAGGGGGCCTGGATGATGGCAACGGCGGCTGAAGAGTGTGATCGTCGGCTGGGGATACGGTTGCTGCTAAATGAGGCAACAACACTGCAATGAACGGACACACGATGATGGCGATGATTGCAGCGGCTGGTGGCGACGTGATCGGCAGCAACGGGATGGCTGTCACTGGCTGCGGTTGTCGCTGCTGATTGACGACGGTGGCGCTGCTGCTGTGCGCTGACGGTGACGGCGTACGGTCGGTGGGCATGGGTGGCGCATTGGCAGGCAGCAGGGGCTGCTTTCCTGGCCGACGGTGGATGCGGCTCCGTTGATGGTTGCGGCCAACGGCGGCGGAAGCAATATTGCTGTTGGAAACCAGCGACTCTGCTGTTGGTCGCGACGCTTGCACCGAATGGAGGATGTGGCGGTGACGTGATGTGGTGGCGCGACTGATGGTGACGTTGATTGTTGTTGTCGTTCAGTGATCTGCGGTTGCCCTGCGCCAGCTATTGCTGGCCAACGGTGGCTTGATGATGGCGGATGATAGCGTCCGGACGGAGATTGTCGACGTACGGTGGCTTAAATATGGCGGATGATGGCGGAATAGCATCGGGAGATGCAAGATAGATAGGAGATAGCCGAGATGGATAGCGCTGGCGTACTAAAATGAAAATCGAATCTTTAAGAAAGAGGAAGAAAAGCCATGGAGGCCGGGAGTGCCTAGCGGGCAGCCGGCCTAAGCCATTAAAGAGGCGGCAGTGGCCGCTCGCAGGAGGGTTCTCCCTCGGTTGCGCTCTCTCAGAGAGAGGCGGCGGCTACGTCTACGGCTGTTGTTGCACGGTGATGGGAGAGGGAACCGAGCGGCAGCTTAGGGTTCTCTTAGGAGCGAACTTGCTCTGATACCATGTGAAATAATATTGTATTGAATGAATGCAATGGGATGATTACAAGACTGGACGCCTTCTCCTTTATATAGGAGAGGGGAGACGCCCTAAGACTTAGGACGCAAGTAATCTAAACGGGCTGAGATACAAAAGCCCACTAACTAATTAACCTATTAACTAAATAGGCTAATATAGACTCTCTAACAACAAGTTTTCTATTCTACATTTAAAGTACAGAAAATTTCTGTAACATCGAGTTAGTGTTAACATTTTATTACTTGGACCACAATGGCATGGGCAACCTAAATTTACAAGAGGAAAAATATTGTTCCTCCACTCTTTTACAAGCATATATGACTGTTTTCACTTCTCATATTTTACCATTTTGACACTAGTCTTTCCATTTTCAGTGGTGGTAGTTGCTCCATTCGGAAAGCTAAGTCGAAGCCCATGCAACCTAATGTAATCATGACCTTTTCCTTTCCATTCATTAAAGTTTGAATTGCTAAGATGTGGAGTGTTGCATTCACCGTATAAGGATGAGGTAATTGCATTTAAGAAATGTGTATATTAAAACCACAGCAATAGCGTAAAAGTAGTATCCATGTCTACTTCAATTCACTTTTATATTACCAATATACATTGCCATTACACATTACCTTTGAATGAATTTGTATGAGTAGAATTAATACAAATTGTAAGTCATACTCACTTGACAAGACAACTTGATATATGTTTAATTGTTGATAAATTTTCACTTTAGGTTAAACAAGTTATTTATATATAGAGAGATATGTTTACGTTTCACTGAGTGTCAAGTGCCTAGCATGTGCCTCACTTATGTTTTTACTTGTGTGGTTTAGTCCCATATTGCTCATCTTTTTTTTTATCTCCTCTCTTATCCTATATAAGAGAATGCACTGTAAACCTTTTGAATCATCCAGTACAATTTAGTTTAGTCTTCTATATGGTATCAAGAGCATGTTCCCTCTCGTGCAAATTCCCACCCTAACCCTACCCATCATGACCTAGCCGCCCTCCCCCCCCCACCGCCGCTGACACCCCTCCTCTCTCCCTTCCCGCCAACTGCTGCTCTTCCTTCCTCCCTCTTCCCCCCCAACCCCCCCTCGCCCGCAGCCCCTCCCGCCGCCGACCCAACCTTCCATGCTCCTCATCGCCGTCGTCGGCTCCCCCCCCCCTCTCACCCCTCCGCCACCACCCATCCTGCTGCCACCCCCCACCATCCCCCCACACCACCAGCCCCCCCACCATGTTGCTGCCCCCCACCATCCCAATCCACCCCCCTTTCCACCTCCCACCAATCCCATCACCCACCATCTCTTCCATCTAACCTCCTTCCTTGCCATATCTACTTTTCTGCTCTTTTTACGTCTCCGGACAGCCATCGTCATAGCAAGTTGAGAGTCTCCAGGATATTCAGCTTCTTCTGCCTATGCCTCATGGTGGAATCTTAATTATCCTCATGACGACATAGGTTCCTTTATCAGTCTTTCCGCCCGTATCGGGTCTATTCTGGTTTGATGCATCAGATCTACAACTGCTCTCCATTGCCCCATAGCGGGTTTCTTCGTATATGTTGATCCCTGTTTGTGGGTTCTGCTACTGTTGCACCGGCGATCTCTACTTATTCATCCATGTTCGCCATGGCTTCCATTGAGCCTCCTTGTTCCCTGTGTGTTACCACAGTAAAACTTGACGGCTCCAATTATCATCTTTGGTCGGCGTCGTTCATCATGTATGTCAAAGCACAAGGTCGACATTCTCATATCACCATTGACCCCCCCCCCACCGCTCCTGCTGCTACGGCAGACGAGAAAACCAAACAAACTTAAGCACAATGGACCAAAGATGACTCAGGTGTTATGTCAGATTCTTAATAGCACCGAGCCACGGATCAGTCAGTCCTTACTCTGTCTTCATGATGCTAAAGCAATGTGGGATCCATTATCTCACGTCTACTCCCATCAGCAAAATCCCAAGAGAGTCTTTGAGATATACTTTGGCCAAGAAGGAATTCTCCTCTGACACTTCTGTTGAAGATTTCTATAATCGATGCTCTGCTCTCTGGAATGAACATGAGATTTATCATCATTTGACTGTTGACATCAAAGAAGCTCAGAAGCAACGCAATGAGCTGCAACTAGTCCAATTTTTGGCTGCACTTCCGTCCTCTTTTTCTGGGGTGTTTGACCAGATTTTACCTAGTGACCCACTGCCCACTCTTTGGGATGTTCTCAAGCGTGTTCAAAGACTTCCATCTGTGACCTCTACCCCTGCAATCGAACATCCTGCTCTTGTTGTTCGCACCGTTGATTCCGGCGGTGGACACGGTCGAGGACGTGGTCGTGGAGGTCGTCTCACTACTATTGGCGGTCGCACATCTTCTACTGCTACTGGTCGAGGGCAACCTGTTGGTCCTCACTTTTGCAACTTCTATGGACGAGACAATCACAATGATGATCGATGCTAGATCAATCACGGTAAACCTGCTTGGGCAAACCAAACATCTGCAGAGACTTTGACCGATGCTACTGCACCTGAACAGCCACCTGCTATGCCCTCGCCTGTGTGGCTTCGCTCCGAGTTCGAGAAATTTTTTCAAGAATGCATGTCTCAGCTTCCACCTACGTCCGTTGTTGGATCTTCTGCTTTGCTAGCCTCTCCTTCTGCTAGTAACAATAAATAGTGCATTGACTCGGTGCATCGGTTCATATGGCCGGTGATATCAACTTATTTTTTGCTCTTACTAAAACTACTCAGATTCCACCTGTTACTGTTCCTAATGGTTCTAAAACTTCAGTTCATGGCATAGGAACTATTCCCTTGTCTTGTAATCTGCATCTTAAATCTATTTTATATATCCCAAAATTTCATGTTAACCTGCTTTCTATCAGTAAGACTATGAAAATCTTTAGTGCTCCATTAAATTTTATTCTTCTGGTTGTGTTTTAAAGGATCTCCACACGAAGACGAGGATTGGTTCGGGCCATGAGGGACCATATGGACTCTACTATCTGGATGGACCACCAGCGGCATCTGCTCTTCTTTCAACATCAGTGACGGGACTCCAGTGGCACTACTGACTTGGCCACCCCTCTGTTGCAAAACTGAAACATTTATTTCCTGCTTTATCTGAAAAAACATTTTCTAGTGCCACAACCAGCACTAGAGGAAGGAGTACTGAGGAAGGCAGTGCCACAACCAGAATAAGTGGCAGTGTGGGCTCCACTAGTCGATGCAGCAGAAGATGAACCAGTGCGCTCAAGTAAAAAGCGTTCCACCTCAGCACGGATGTAGTCGGCAGTCGCACCCGAAGAATCAGACGCAGTAGGCTGGGTAGCTACCTCAGAAGCAACAGTAGGAGAGTCAGTGTCCGCATTGGCCCACGTCGGTTTACCATATTTCTCCCAGCATTTCTCCTCTATATGGTTGGTTCGGCCACAGAAGGTACAGAAACGTTGTCTTTGCTGAGGACGTGCAGCAGTAGAAGGTGCAGCAGGTGGAGCTCTACGTCCAGAAGTAGCACGTCCCCGTCCTGCACCAAGGGGAGGGCGACTGTCAGAAAATCGGCCACGGCCAGACATGGCTGCAAGGGAAGTGGAGTCCCCAGCATCAGAAGACAGTGTTTGTGGCAGACGCTGAAGGCGCTTGTAGGCACTCTGCAGAGATGGAAGCGGATCACTCGCCAAGATCTGATCAACTACACCAGCGTAGGACTCTGGCAGGCCACAAAGAAACTGGACCAACTGTAACTCTCCGCGCTGGCGCTGCATTGTGGCCAAGTCTGTGGATAGTGGGTGGTAGGACTCCAGTTCCGCCCACAATCCAGTAAAGGCAGAAAAATAATCCGCAATGTCCGACCCTGTGAAGTGTAGACGTCCCAGCTGCTTGGTGATGTCAAACACCTTCTTGGGATTCTGGCTATGTGAGTAGGTGTTGGCGAGTTGATCCCACATTTGCTTCGTCGTAGGCAAGTGAAGAAGGGTGACGTTGACTTTCTCAACGCTGCTGTTGAGAATCCACGTCATCACGGTCGAGTCGTCCCGGACCCAGTCCTCATATGCTTTCAGATCCTTGAAATCAACGTTCTCTGCAGGTTGTGTCGGACCGGCACGAATCAAGTGCGAGTATTTTCCTTGGGATTTAGCATAGATCACCATGAAGCATACCCAGTGCTGGTAGTTGTGCCCGTCAAGCTTAACAGTCGTAACTTGACGGTGTGATTTATCTCCATAAGAAGCCATGAGGGCAACAGAAAAGCTGGCAGCAGAGTCCCAGAACTCATATACATAGGCACAGGCAGGCAGGAGCAGGCAGAAGACGATCTATGCCGTCAGGTAGGCAGTAGCAGGCACAGATCCACAACAACTGGAACCTCTCACATATACGCTACGCCAAAGTGCAGTAGAGAACCCGGAGGCGCTACGGCCTACACGGGCAAGCAGGCAAAAAATAACCGAAAAACGACGGTCTACGTCAAGAAGAAATCAGGCCACCGGACAGTTGCGGGCAAAAGACAGAGCCCTCAAATCAGCCCAGTGGCGGGCAGCCGCGGAGGCACTCCGGCCCCAGTGACCCGGCAGCCTGCTGTCGCGGCGCTGCTGGCTGCGGGCGGCGACCTGCCGGCTCGCAGGTGCGGGAGCGGCGGGCGGTGCTAGCGGCGGCGGGGGAGGTGTTGCTGGGGGGGGGGGCGAAAAGAGAAGGGAGGGAGGGAGGGGTTTGTGGCGGCTGGATCTACTGCTCTGGTACCATGTGAAAGAGTCAGTAGTTTCGGAAAGCTTAGGGTTGCACAATGTGTGCACCCTTCTATTTATAGTAAAGAGACAATTACAGAGAGGTCCATATATATTGTAAAATAACAAAATAAATAACAGGACACATATAATAGAACATATTTATTAACAATATCCTTTGACTTCCTTGGTGTTTCTCTAATTATAAAGAAGGTGGTAAAGTATGGGTGTTTGTTGACCCTTCCATGTCACCCACGATTGTGCATTCTCACCAGCAGATTATCACTATTAGTATGATCGACCTTCAAGGGGCCACCTTCCTTATCAGAGATATTTATGCTAAATGCAATTTTGTGGCTCAGAGGAACTTTTTGAAGGATCTCATCTCTCAATGTGCAACATTTACAGACACTCCTTGGATGATGGCAAGTGATTTCAACATTGTTCGATCAACATGGGAGCAACGTGGTATTCTTCTTGTTGATCGCCAAGGGATGGGTCAATTACTTGATGGATTCATAACATGGTGGTGTCCAAAATCCCCTTCTCTGGGAGTTCCTTCACGTGGGTGGATAAACAGAACGCCACTCCGACCACTTGGAAGAGATTGGATCGGGGGTGCTTGAATTCGAAGTTTGCATCGATGCCCTTGGAGGTTCATTTGAATCATCTTACTCGGAGGCATGTTTCTAATCGTTGCCCACTCCTCATCTCTATTAAGCCCCACGTGTATACACCTCATCCATCGAGCTTCTCCTTCCTTTCAGCCTGTCTCACTCATGAAGACTGCCTCCCAGTCATTGATAGAGGATGGCGTATGGAGGGGTGGGGAGACCCTTCATATCGATTTTTTTACAAAATCTCCAATTTGCGATGATATCTAAAGGAGTGAAACAAGTCAATTTTTGGGATATCCTTCAGAAGAAAGTAAATCTTGAAGATGTGGTGAGGTATTTGTAGATCGACTGTGATACTAGATTGAGTGAGATTAATGAAAGATTGTTGCATGAGGCTGAAAAAGAGTTAGACAATGTACTTGGGTGTGAGGAGAGAACGTGGAAAGAAAAATCACACATACAGTGGTTACATAATGGTGATAGGAACATTAAGTTCTATCACGTTATTGTTAAAGCCAGGAGGACCAAGAATCAACTCAAGAGAATTCGTCTATTTGATGGGAGTTTTTTCTCATCTCATGATGAGATGGTTTAGGAGACGGTTCGATATCATGAGGAGTTCTTCTCTATGGAAGGTGGTTGTGAGATAGTGGAGGAATCCCCTTTTCTGTCTAAATATTCCTTGTGTTCTTTCTACTAAAGATAACATGGTGTTGAGTACCCCTCCTGAGGAGATGGAGATCCTTGCTAACTTTCAACATATGGACGAATCGAGTGCCCCGGTCCTGATGGGCTTACTAATTCCTTCTTTCTTCTTGCTTAGATATATTAAAGATGATGTTATTGCTTTGGCCCGCCACTTCTAGGCAATCCTTGCCATCGAAGTCTCAAGTGCAGTAGATTGTACCTTATTCCCAATAAGGAGGACCCCTCAGACCTTGCAACTGATTTTCGCCCCATTTCAGTGGAGAATGTCATTATCAGAATCTTTGGCCACATTATTAACAATAGGTTGGCTTCCTTCCTCCCCAGGTTGGTAGTTGAAGAGCATGGTGCCTTCGTTAAGGGTTGTGACATTACTCATCACATTAAACTCACAAAGGAGCTAGTAGATGATCCAGAGGAACAGGGGCAGGATGAGAATGGCATCATTAAGATGGACGTGAAGTAAGCGTATGACTTGGTGGAATGGAGATTCCTACATGTGGTTCTTGTGAGATTTAGTTTCATGCATGAGGTAGTGAATCGCATGATGTTCTTCTTTCAAGGGTCTTGGATTAAGTGGTACTGAATGGCATTTCGAATGGCTTCTTTCCTATGTAGTGTGAATTCAAATAAAGAACTCCTCTCTCCCACCATGTTCATCTTGTTTGAAGAATCTCTGTATAGGGTGGTGGTTAAAAATACTACACCCAGCAGAAGACTCCAACCTTTCAGATTTTGTGGTCAGGAGATCGCCCCACTATCCTTTTGTTCATTGATGACATGGTTCTCTTGGCGGTTCTATCCTAGGAACCTTGTTGTTGTTGATCTTGTGTTTGCTTAATATGAACTTTGCTAGGGATCAAAAGTCAACAAGGAGAAATCTGGTTTGTTTATCCATCCCTTAGTCAGGGTTTAGGGACACGAAGTGAAGGATGTTGATGACTCCGCCTCTAGGAGAATCATTTATTTATTTGGGTGTACCTATAGTTGGTGCCAATCCAAAGTTGGTACTCTTTCTCCCTCTCATTGGATGCATTCAGTAGCAGATGGCCTCCTAGAAATCTCACTTGTTTCCCTCAAGTCACATGGTTTTGATTAAATGTAGCATTACTTCTATGCATGTTTACATTATTGTTGAGATTGAAATCCCGACCAAGACTATAGCCGTGATAAAAATGTTGATGTCTAGATTCCTATGGAGGGGGCGTGATGGTCAGAAAAGGACATGGGTAGCATGGAGGAAGTTTGTTGCTCCAACTCATAAGGGAGGTCTTGGGTTCACATCTATGGCTATGGTGGTCAAGGCATACTCCATGAAATCGGCGTGGAGCTTATTGCAAGACGCTCTAGATGGTTTATGTTCTGCAGAGAAAAATACAAACGCCTCTAGGTGTTAATATGAAGATGTGGATCATCCTTACTTTCTGCAACTCTCTGTGAAACCTTCTCCTCAGTGGAGAAAGTAATAAAGCATTTTCCCGAATGTATACCCTCATCTTAGATGGGTGATTGGGAAGGATACGTTTCCTTTGGTTTGATCTTTGTATACAAGGCGTCTGGCACCGTATGCTCGAAGACCGGGATACAAGCATGAATCCTTTAGAGTGTGTGATTTGTGATCTGAAGAGGAGGGATGCCAGTGGCATAGGACTGGGCAGCTGGTTAACCGGAAGGGTCAACGGCTTATTCTTGATAGTATGGAGTTGCGACCTCATGATGTAGATGACAAGCCCATTTGGGTTCCCTTGCGGTTGGCGCCTTCTCTGTCCAAGCAGTCAAGAAAAGCTTGATGGGGACTAGCCAAGATGACCAGCATATCTTCCAAATGCTTCACCAGGTAATTTGTCCTACATATGCCATTCCATGCGCAAATTCTCTAGCTTGGAAGATCCTTCACCGAGCCATATCTACTGATGATAATATCACTCATTTCTCTATCCATGTAGTATCGCAGTCTGTCAATTGTGTCTCTCTGGCCTGTGAGACAATGGAACATCTTGTCTTACATAGTGAGCTTGTGTCTCTTCTTTGGAGTCGGGCTGCCAATGTTATTTTTGATCCTCAGCCTGGAATAATCCATAACATCTACAATTAGTTGTTGGAATGTGCCTTTATGACTTATAGAAGTGATTACAAGAGATGGTTGATGCAGATCCTTCTGAGCCTTGTGATCTGGACAGTGTAAATGGATGGGTGTCGGGCCAAATATGATGATTAATGTCAATGGTGACAGAAAATGGAAGGATATCACATAGGTTATTAACAACATCACAAAGAAGAAGAGATTCAAGAGGTTGGGTATGCACAACCACCTTCATCTTGTGAGGACTTTGGCCTTTGATGAACCACATCGTATGATGAAGCATTCAGAATTGGTTAAATGGTATCCCCCTGACATTAATTGCTTAAACCTCAAGTTCACGATGAGCAAAGTTCAGGATCCTATGCATAACGCCAGGAGATGGATTGATGGGCTTACGAAGAAGCACAATGGAGTCTTGGTTTTTGCACACAGGGCATGGCTTATGCTGTGAATTGGGAGATGGTATGCGCCCCAGCGTTGATTGTTGCTTTGAAGCTTAGTGATAATGATAATTGCTCGGTGGTGGTCATTGAGACGGTAATAAAATGCTTCTTGACTATGCTTGGAGAGGAAAACCTCATCCTTGGAGGCTAGCACCTTATATCTTAGTTATTCATGAGACAATTGAGGATTGGATATCACGGGTCATCATAACCTGAAGGAAGTGAATCAAGTGGCTAGGGAGATAGTTCATTGGAGTAGAGACCGAGAGGAGATTGAGATGTATAGATACCTTTATCTCTTTCTCCACCACATCAGGGGTCTTCGCTAGTTAGAAGCGACGGGTACACCTTATATCAGACAATCTTGGATAGATACGGAGTCTGGATAGGTTTTAGTTTGTTGCTGTTAGGCCCGATGTTTTTTTGGTACTCTTTGTGGTTGGTGCTATTTCTTGTACATGAGGGGTTTTATAGGTATAGATTTCCTTTTTTAATGGGAGTGACCTTGGGGCGGGTTGATTTTGTTGCTTCTTGGTTATAGTCATATGATGTAATTTTTTGGTTGGCTTGCTACAAGGAGGGCGTGAATTGAAAATGCTCTTGGCTTACTTTAGAGAAAAAAATTGGTGAATTATAAAATACTATATGCAAGAAAAATTTATTTACTAAATAATAATATTGGCAATTTTTCACACACTCACAACTAAGATCTAAACTAACTATGCATACATTATTTTCTAAATGTTTTCCTACAAATGGTTTACAAGAAAATAATTGAACTTTATCCATGACATTTAAACAATATCATAGAACCTAGATTGTTTTGAAGGCGCAGAATATTATATATATGAATGATATATAGCACAATATAGTAGCAATGAGAAAATAAATAAATGTATGCACAAGCCAAATTAAAACTAATTGTATTTGTATGCTTGAGAGATGAGTATTGGAGATGAAGAATAAAATATGATAGAGTAATGACTCGTGAATCAAGAGTAAAATACGAAAACTATAATTTCTATGATATGTGCATGTTTCCGCACATGCTCATTTAGTACACATTATGTATTACGCTCTCATTGCATGAAAACTTGAAACTCATATATAAGATTAATGATAGGCAAATAGATATATCAAGACGGATTTCATGCTAGTGTTGCTGCTCTTTTTCTGTCTCTGATGGTAAGCAACATACCCCTAGTTAATAAAAATTGTGTAAGGCTCTTATTCTCTCATTATTAATAAATAAGTAAATAGGAATAGGAATCATTGGATGAGATTGGTTAAACTAGCATTGCATCACACTCGTACGACATGTAAACATTAAGGAATAGAGGAAGCAAAATCTAATGGAGGATGCATGTCAATATAAATAACCATGACATCTATAATAACCAAGTCGTTGAAAATTATCAAATATATTGATTGTGATATGTCGGAAGTAAAAAAAGTAATAAGTCATATGTGATATGAATATGTGTCTATAGGCCCAATCAAATCAGAATCCAATAAGTCAGTAGGTCCAATAGAGTTTGATCAGGTCTAGGATTGTGTACACCTCTCCTCTCTTATATAAAGGAGACGGAATCTCTTGTACAAAACACAGTATCAATATATTAGTTTATTCAATATTTCCAACACAGTAATTTTTGTGTATGGTAGAAAAAGCGTCCTCACAGCAATTGATACGGAAGGAATTCAAAAGGGTTATTACCCTTCAATATCGCAAAAAAAATGGTATTTCAGGACATGATGCAAATGAGCAGCAACCCATCATTTAAAGAAGGAAAGCAGGAAGAGAACCAAATGCATTGCCGAGATACCGTGACTTTGGGAGTCCATAAACCCCACAATCAAAAGAATAGCTTGTTTTATTTATTTTTTTGCCAAAAGAGTGAACCTACTCTAATACCGGGTGTTAGAGGATGCATATCCAGGTTTGGCATATCCTCCATGATGACTGGGACTTCGGCCTTTTCTAGAAGACAGCAAAACTCGCTGTCCTCGTAGTGATGGTAATGGTATGAGCACTCTTGACTTTCCCAGCCTTGTCACAAGTGCATAATCAGACTTCGTAAATGAAGAACCAAACAAAAGGGATGAACACATGGACAAAAGGAAAAGTACAAATTGGACCACTGAATACGAAAGACGGAAGTGTATCCAAAAACGGTAACGGTGGTCTGAATCTCTCCTACTGGATTCTGATGGATGGAATTAGGACTTAAATAAATTACATTCTCTCTTTATCCATACAATATTTGGAGGAGGTGGGAATCAATCTCCAACGAATGCATAGCTTCGTAGAAATCACAACTAAACAAAACAGAATATTTGGGCCACATGAAGGGGTGTTAAAATAGACTATGGACATATATAGTCAATCCAGAATATGCACATTAGATTGTTTTTTATTTATTTCCATTATTGTCACCAACTACACTGCTCATGTAACCTCTGAGATACCAGATCTAACCGACGAAAGTCCACAATTTACTCAAAAACACAAGGGCCTGAATTTAAGTTAGAATCTTAAACCAACCTTTATGTTCTCGATTTAGCAAGATGCAGATTTGGACCTGAACCTGAACTAAAAGCAAAAATATTATGATATACATGTCACTACTTAGTTAAGGCAAACTTGTCTTCGGCGACCATCTAATTAATAAAGTTATTATATAGTCTGATATCTAACAGGCTATACCAAGGAGAATTGGATATAAGTGCCATAGGATATATATTACATTACTATTGCAGTTATTATAATTTATTACAAATAACTGTTGTAAGTTGTCATGTCATAAGTGAATTAAATATGCCATACTTTATCAGTAACCAAGCCCAAACCTCAGAGTCTCACACAGTCTCAACGAGACGATCACTGAATTACTGAACTTCCATATAACTCTTAAGATAAATTTCTAATTTAGACTCCGAATGTGGGTTTGGCCGCCCTTGACCTGAACCTGACCCAATCAATGATGAATGCTTTAAATGACAGACTTCTAAAGCTGACAGGATGGCAATTTCTGTGTAGGGTGGTGGGGTGAGGTGATGAGTTACTTCTAAAGTATAATTGCAGTACCTATGACTTAAGTACATAGCACTATCCTCAAGAAGGATGTTTTTCAAAGATGTGCTGAGAGAAAAAAACTGACATTTAGTAATGGCACATGCGTATATGTAAGTCAACGCTGCTCTAGAGATTAACATAAAAAAAATTCAGATCTTCGTATCGCAAATATTTTGCAAAGGTGTTACGAAAAGATAGATTTGTGTGAGCTCGCGTATGAAGTTGCATGTCAAGGAAATATACAAGCGCAATAACCCACATCTACACTAGGGTATTACTCGCTGGACTGTTGAGAAATGTTGTATGCCTATATGTAAGACAAATTCTGCTTAAGAGACTACAAGAAAGGTTGTTGAGATCCTCAGGTTACTAAAAAGTTTGGAATTGCAGTAAGCAAAGTTGAAAGCATTGTCAAGCAAAGTTATGCATAAAGAATACAGCTTGTTTTCTATTTTCCTGTTACTTGAGATCTAAATCTATGTATATATTGGTGTATGTTAATGGTGAGCAACAACTTCATAGAAACAATAAGAAACATTATTTACCTTCTTACCAGGAAAAATAGACTTTGCCTTAGCTTTCGAGCGTGTCAAAACACAGACTTGGTTCTTCTCTATAAAAGTAGATAAATATGAGTATCCATATAGAAATAGAATGAATAAGAACATACAGGAAAATTTCACCTCAGTTTCATTAATTTAGAATATGTGACTCGTCCATCTTAATAGCAGTACACTTGATAAATTGATTATTAGAAGAAAAAAATGGATTAGCATTGCGCTTATAACAAACATTTTAGAGGCCTTAGTTAAAAACTATGTTTTGAAAAGTGTGAAGCACCTATTGGTGATGAGTAATACTATGTGTGAGTGTGTGTATCCAACTCAAAACCAATAGGCAATAAGTGAAGGGACCACACACCCCTGAAATAAAATTTTGATCGAAATTGCAAAATTTCGTTCGAAATTTCATTTTTTTTTGCCATCGGACATTAAAACATACAAATGCAGGTAGTGGGACGTAATTTCGCAAAAAAACGCCAAACGGGGGAAAATTTTGCATAAAAAAGCTTGGTTTGGGCCGTAATTTTGCAAAATTTCAAGAAACAAAACTTACATTTTGAGAAATTTGTTCGTAGGGCTGCTAGTACTACATCTTGGGTATTTTGGCAAAAAAAATTATCTCTTGCTTCTAGAGCTTATTTTTTTAATTCTAAGATATGTTCTACACTCTTCCATAGAGATCTAGAGAAATACTCCGCAAATAACAAAATCTTGTTTTGATCTATGCATAAATGTCCAATTTAACCTAGTTAAATGCTAACACTAGACTTATACAAGTTCTAGTTCATAAGTTTGTATCTTGTAATTGTAAGTTTTAAATTCTAAGTTTTAACTTGAAGTTTGTAAGTCTGTAACTGTCAAACAGACTTGACATTTCTGTTCATTTGTGCACTCACTCGTCAAGACATGGATCCCGCCTAGACCTACTAAATATATAAATTTATTATATAGTCTAGTATGTTTATGACTAAACTTTTTTTTGCAAAATTTCACAACTTAATTCCTTGATTATACCATTGAAACTGCCATCAAATTTCTGTTAAAATTGTTCAGCTTCCTTCACTTACAAATTGGGAGAAGCCCCCCCCCCCAATATCCAATATAAAATATTATTGCATATTTGAGTAGATCTTGGCGTTTAGATCATCCTGGTAAATTTTCATGATTTAACTTGCTTATTTGAGCGTCGAAATCGTTAGGGTCGTAAATATCAAAATTTCGTTTGAAATATCTGTAAAAAAATTGTTTCTGAGCCATCTAATACGGCATGAAATCGGAAATTTAATTCTATTCACACACCTTATAATCCCAAGGATCACCCCAAAATTCAGCAGGGTAGACTACTCTCACATCCCCTTCATGTGCAGCCACTCTTATGCGTTTGCGCGTATTTTTATTTGGCAAGGTGTAGATGTTGTCACACCTGTACAGTCCACTCTGATTCCATGTGTGAGTGTGTGTATACAACTCATAGCTAATTGGTTTTGAGTTGAATACCCACACTTACACATGATTACTGAGCAGTCCAAAAAACAAATGAGGACAAACCACACCCAACCAAATAAAAAAATGCACAAGCTTATCCTTGGCCGTATAAGATGTGTGGTCCCTTCTCTCATTGCCAATTGGTTTTGAGTTGAATACCCACACTCACACGCTCACTTATCTAGACTCTCCAATGAGCAGGGTCATGTGAAGTCTGTTAGGATTGTACATAAGAAACTCAATAATTCATCTAAAACAATTGACGAGACCATGTCCAAGCATCCAATCTAATATACATTTAGCTCTTTCATCAAGTTGACAATATCTGAAATTTTCTTACATCTTTGTTGTTAACTAGAGCAAAAGAAAAGCTGAAACAATTCTCGGTAGATAATTTACAAAGGTTGAAACAGATCAAGTGGATAAGGTGCATCATTTTGTTTGGTTTCATGTAGTGAGACAGGCGCTTGTTGTCAGCTAATATAATATATAAGAAGCGGCATAGAGGTCAAACAAGGTTGTGAGGATGTGTAGCTCTTTTTTGGGCACTGAAATGAAAGAAGAAGTAGAAGAAATACTTTGGTTATCAGGCGCTGACATCACATATTCAGAGTTTATTAGTTTAACGAAATATAGCATTACCTTTAATTAACTTCTCAATCAGTTTTTTGCCAACGAAGCCTGTAGCTCCTGTTACAGATACTTTCAACCGAGGTTCCTAAACGAAATGAAACCAAATAAATCATCTTGTTGGGGTAAGTAAAGCCAAATTAATAGTTAAAACCAAGTTTCTGGCATTTCTAGATTCCTGGCATTTCTAGACAAGTGAAATCTTCCTGTCAGGTCATCACGCCAGTTGCGTGGCAGAATAAACACGACACTGCCACCGCTGCTGTAAAGTCTACAAGAATTTTAGCAAAGGGAATACTGCTATACGATCTACATTTCGAGGAGTGACATGGCTGCTCTTCAGGCTGGGTGACTCAGAAAAATGTTTGCGATAATTATATGGATGTTTTCTTTAATGCTATTGTGGCCATTTAAACCATACCTTGAGAGGATTCTCCCAACCGTTGTTGCTGAGACTGATAACACGCACTGGAGCCTGGCGCCTGCTGTGGGAAGCCTGCAAAAGGCAAACAAGAATGGTTTCAGAAGCCAGCTGCGGGAAGAATGGAGAAGGATGGAAGACAGACGAGACTCGAGGATAGCGCACCCCAGAATAGGGCTTCAAGGGAAGGATACCGAATACGGCATTGCTCCAGGATAGCGTCGACATGCAGAACGCCATCGGTCAGGAGAAGAGTGGCGCGAGTGAGAGTCGATGGCGCGTCTGTAAAGAAGAACGAACGCGCCTCGCTGGTTGATGACGAAGCGCGCGCCACCGTGTTCGTTGCTGAACCAAGCAGCCCAACCGGCTATATCCATCCCAAATGCACGGCATAATGAATATAAAAAGTGTTTTAAAATGAATAATACAATACCTGTTTTAAAATGAATAATACAATACCTGCGAATACGTTACATGCTAGCAGTTCAGGACCCGTGGTTGGATGTAATCTTATGATGAACTGTGAATTTGTATTTTTTACGCCGGAAAATTGTAATATACTATAATATACAAACGGGGCCGAAAAGGCTGAACATTATAAGCTTTGAAGCTCTTGATCACGAAGAATGATGATAAAATGTATAGTTGGAGGTTGAGGGCTGAATTGTAGTAGCCAACACTTATCGGTATGGGTGATCCAGCCCAAAATTTGTAAAATCATATCACCAGCAAATTTTTAAATGAGATGTGTGTGTACAAAATATGATGCAAGACATGGATTGTACGTCTTATAGGTGTTGACATGAGAGAGCAAAATATTGCTAGCTTCTACAAGATGATGACTAGAGCATATAGCATAGGAAAGAGATGTGGCAATCATCCGATATAGGCCATAATAAAGTTGATATAACAAACGAATTATGATCGATCTTTGTGTTAGTCATATACTTGAGAGTACAAAAACGATCATCTTCAACTATAGTAGAATTATCTCATGCATTCATGTTATCCTTCTCCAGAAGTTCCAATTCACCCTTAGGAGGATCTTGCAGCCGCTAAACCTTGTCACATTTGTATTTATGAAGACATTCATAGGATGAGGTATTAATCAGTATCGAAGTAGAGAAGCAATCTATTTATCATCATATTCTAAAGGTTGTAAAGAACGAGTACATTGGATGCATGGATGTATCATCAAACAGTTATAATTGGTTCTTACTTGTCACAAATCCAAAAGGCAAAGGAAGCTAAAATCGACCTGGTAAGGTATGAGGGTATCTTGGTATTAACAAGGCTAGGAAGGCTATATGTGGAGTCATAATGGGGGTGGGTATACAAAAGAAGTGTATCCAATTATATTTAGTTAAAGAAAACTAATACAGAATTAATGTCTTAATTTTCTTTGTTGCAAAAAAAAAAGATAAAGTGAGTGCTAAAGAGGATCATTTTGCTAGTTCTGTCGGTTAGTAATTTGCCAAAACCTTGGCAAAGAGGAAAAATAACCTACAATAAAGTGACTAGATGGTTCAGATGGGAAAATTAAAGGGGGTGACTGATAGTTTATGTAGAAAATTTGATATTGTGATGTATGAACGGGTGATGTTGATATCATTGTCCGCGTTTGATGAATGTATACTAAATCTTTCATGTCATGTTGGCTGTCTAATGTGAGAGTACTAGAGAACGTGTCATATAAGGTGATCTTCGAACTAGTGTACCTTTTTTCAAATGTCACGACAAGCATCATCACGCCAAAAGAAGTGTATTCATCGTCAAGCGTCCCTCTTAAAAGATTGTCCAGAGTAGCAACCCCAAAGAGGAGGTCGATCAACATTGAGGCTCGTTTGGCATTAGCATCATCTCCCCAAACTAAAGTCAAATAAATTTATCTTAGGATGAAATTCTCCACAATGTCCCACACCATGTTGTAGTTCTTAAGTTTGAATGGATAACCTCTGTTGGTCCCAAAATTTGACATCATGATTAGGGTGATCCACATTGCTCATTCAGTCCATCCACTTCTGTAGGTTCCCGCATAGCTTGTGGTAGTGTAAGGAGTAAAATAAGAGTACAAAATTGAAAATGCAAATACATTATAAAGTGTGTATATCGACTGGCCTAAATGAATCACTCTATAAATCTACCTTATCATAAGAATAGGATGATTATTCATCCATAATGGGTACCAGACTATGAAAAAATATACATGTGTCTTGGTGCCTCATCCCCAACATTAATGTGACATATCAAATGATGATTGGGTAGCAACATATAAAACAATTATTTACATATTTTACATTAGTGTGGCCTCATTTGCCACCTCCAGCTAAATCTCAGTTTCTTCTCCCATAGGGAGTGGTGGCAGTGTACCCTCACAAATCCTCATAAACTTTGGGTGTGAACATGAGTTGATAGTGTGATGTTCCACCATCACAAATCAATATTATTTTAAATAGATCGCGACTAAAAACTAACAAATGTCATCAACACATAAGCCACGTCTTAAGTTTATGGAGTTGAAAATTTTTTATTTAACAAAAGGGAATAATATGAACAATCATTTTTGTATGTTATAAAATTCTTCATAGTTCATATACATTGTCACAGTTATGCAATAAACCTTTCTTACATCTACATATACATGTACAACTCATAACATAGATAGAAAATCTTAAAACTCATATAAATGTAGCTCTAGAGGTCATGAATGCATATCCAAATTACAAAATGGACATATATTAAAACTAAAGAAAAGAAGCACACATGCTGAACCTAAGATTATAGGGATGAAACTAGATTGTTATTCCTATACAAAAATTTCACTCAGTCCCAGGAGGAGGTCATGCAAACATTGCCTACCTCCAAGACTCCTTTACATAGACATCACCTACCTCAAAAGCTAGGATTCAACCTCCTCCAGACTGGTCTTTGCCTTCGCTTCTAGGTAAGACATGTCCATCACCCAAAAGATGTTGAAAACCATGGGGTGAGATGCAAACTCAAAGCGACATGATGTAACAATTGAAGAATTTATTACTCAGAGATAATAACAAACAAATAGGTTATTGAGATATAGTATATTCAAGGGCGTAATCTTACCATAATCTTACTTGTACCACCAGAAGTACTTGAATACTTATTTAGTGCAATAAAGAAAATCACACATCATGAGTGAAACCATGCTTCTCATCGAGCAAATCTAACCAGAGGTACTACATGGTGAATTACATATTTATTATTCATTAGGCAGTTTGAGATGTACCACTCAAATTGCATCTAGTAATCATGAAGCCCAGACTAGAATTTGTATAAGATCTAAGGATTTCCATATTCCGTTACATTTCTCCATTAACTCGAGACGAAGGGAGGTGCATCAAAGGTGACTAGATTTCTCTTAGACTAGGCCTACTGTGGATAATTGCTCGAGGGTGGATCTACCTATCTTAGGCACGTCCTTGGTACACATGCCATGTGGCATCAAACTTAGGAATCAACCCATAACAAATTAAGACACGAACAAGGTCATTCTCATTCAAGTACCAAAACTCATACAACATCGAACCATACATCATAATCGAGTCCCGACAAACTTGTGGGTGTTAGGGTACATCAACCCCACGCACATCCATCTATACAACAATATACAATATGAGTATCTTCTCACAATTTATAGACTGCTACAAGATTAACTCATCTCACTATTTTCCCCAACAAACTAGGAAAATAGGTCTACATAGTTGGGGTACTACACACTAAGGTTATACTTAACGATAAAGCTCATTATTCTCTATAACTACATGAATCAAGGTACATATTAATGACAATAGAAGAATTACAAGATTTTTAGAGCATTGTAACTTCAGAAGATATAAAAAAAATATGATTGTATGAGTTTGATATCTCAATAAAGTATACAACAAAAGCTCTCATCCATGTCAAAGCCCATAATGAAGAATCGATCATCAAGAGTTTCATAGTATCAAGACCATACCAACGTGGGATCCCTTCTAGGACATCATATTATTCATAAAATACTACATACCTCTTTTCACCTATAATGAGACACTATTTTAAGGTATAAGGGAGAGAGCATCTACCTATGTAGAATATGTGTTTCCACATGCATTTCAGCAAATAACAACACAACAAAAGGGTTCTTTAAGCATTCTTAGAGATGTGTTACAGTAAGGAAGGCATGTAGTTAGCTTTTCATATATTCATAGTATGTGATTATTTATAAAAGCATTTCCTTTAAGTTCATCCATTCATCAAGAAGTGAATGTATGCAAGTACAAGTTGAACTCACTATATTCCGAGCATCAAGAAACTACTTGTGAAGCCAGAATATAGCATGAAAGTATGTATTCTCTATATTCATCTTAGAGGGGTACACGATTTCAACTTTTATCATTTCAAGGGATATCTCTGCCTAAATAACGATTTGTATATATAAGATAGGTACTAAATGTAACATTTTTAGCACCTGCCTTATTAATGGTGGAAACATTTCCACTCAAAGAGGTCACTGGAATTTTTTTGAGCTTCACAACAAACTTTGAAGACAAATTGTACACTCTATAAAATGTGGGCTTTCTCCTCTCGAGAGCCATAAAGCCAATAGATCTACAATCTAAAGGCAACTAGAACTTGAATAGAGAAAGAAAGTAGGGTGCAAGACCATTATATCTAAAACCCTAAAGGACCATGCCATTAGACACGACTAAGGAGGAATAAGACGGTGGATATCCAATATCAAGAAGAAAAGAAACTTACTTACCCAGATTTATATCCACACGTAGCAAGGAAGGGAGTTGATCCACACACACAAAGTAAACAGAAGTGAACAAATATCCAAAGAATGCCAATGGAGTAAGGCTTTGCATCAATTGGCACATATGATGGCATCAACTAATGGCATCTTGTCATCTCTCTAGCTTTTCAAGACAACATGCATGAATGACACAAGGAAGTATGAGCATGGGGTATATATATCTCTAGAGTAGATAGAATACATGATCAACTATTTACTTCCGTCTATCAATGTATCCATGGTTGGAATGGTCTGTTATTTCATCAAAAGATAGCTATAAATTTGTAACATCCCTGACCTGGGTTATGCTTTAACCCTAGGTGTTTTGTTTAAGAAAGATAATTATATTCTTACTCTTATCTTTTGAAAAGTAATTAATGTTCAAGAGGAACTTATATTTCGATTTTAGTCCTTTTTGAACAATGTTGAAATAATGGTTTACCTGTTTTGGACTAAAGTGCAAATTACCCAAGTTGAGGGGTTTAAATTGCAAATGTTACATGATAAAATGTTCCTCATGTGTTGAAGCATCATGTGAATGAATATGATGCAGAGGTATGGCTTGGGAAAGCCTGAGTAACAAGAAAGAGCTGATAAAGCAATGTTTATGCATTAAAACCTAGTTTTGGTGTAATGTGCAATTTACCCAAAACCTAGGGTTCAATATACAAATTATCACTTCATAATAGTCCCTAATTTTATTTGGCATCATTTATAGCAAAGAAAATGAGAGGGGCATCTCATTTGTATCATTTTGGAGGAGAGAGAATCTTGATATTAAAATAATCAAGATTTAAGCATGATTGAAACCCTAATTCAATTTAATACAAAAATAATTATATTAATTGAAGTGCCCTTCAACCAAAATTGAAATGGTTGAAATACATATATGTGGACGTCCTTGTTCCTTGCAATGGTCACGAAAATATCCAAGTGAGTGGAGAGCCCACTCACATTAATATAAGAAAAAGAAATATCCACTCATTTATGGATATTATTATTATATGATTTAAGGTGCTTAATTTGTTTTCCTCTAAATCGTGGATAATTGGGAGGAATAAGAGACAAGGAAGATATCCTAGTATCTAAGGAAGAGAAGGGGGCAAGTGGCAAGGAAATGGAGGAGATAATTCCTTCTTTCTCTCTCTTAAATGAATTTTCAATAAAATTCATATATACTCATTTATCCATAGCTTGAATGGGTAATTTCGAAGCCACTTTCACTTCTTGCTTGCAAAACGACCAAGGGAGCTTAGGATCAACAGGAGGACGACTCCCAACCTGTAGGTAAGCTCCATGGCCCTCTTTCACCTTGATTCCATGGTGGAAATCACAAATCAATGCTTGATTTCTTCTTATCTTCACTCGATCTTCAATTCTAGCCATTCCTTTTCACTTAAAGGTTGAGGACGAGCTTGGGATTGTTGAAGGTGTTGCTTTCACCATTAAAGACGTGGAGGTTGAAGCTTTGAAGCTCAATTGAAGGCAGGTTTTATAACTTGAACCCTTAATATTGTTATTGCATTCAATTCCTTATCAATTGTTGATCATTTGTTCTTCTTGAAATTCACTTGATCAAATCAATGGAACCACCATGAAAATTATAGAAAAATATGAAGGATCGTAGCTTGATGATGATGACATCATCCTAAGCACACACCTCAAAAATATCCTAGGCAAACGGTTTCAAAAGTTGGAAACCAATCAGTTTCATTGAAATTGGTTAAACGGGTTCAACAAACTGTTAGAAACCAAACGGTTTCAAACCGTTTGGAGTGGTTGACCGTTTGCAATGGTTGACCATTTGGAGATCATAGGCTGATGTTGATGGTTGATGACCCATTAAATTCATTTGATTGGTTTCAAAGGGTTCATCAGTTGAAGGTTAATCAATTATCAAACCCTAATCGGGTTAAGTGCTGAAATTTCAATTGGTTGATTTAAAATTTTGGGTTGATTAACTCAAACGGTCTCAAGACCATTTAGAGGTCACCCAAACGGTCTCAAGACCGTTTGGAGGTCAACCAAGACCGTTTGGAGGTCTAGGGTTGAGTATGGTTGAGTAATTGAAGGACCAGAGATAGCAAATTGAACTGCAATCAATAGTTCAATTGGTGATCAATCTAATGATCTAAACCCTAATTGAATTTCACAAATTTCAATGATGGATGGGGAAAACGGTCTAAAGACCATTTTGAGGTCATCCAAACGACCTCAAGACCATTTGAGGTCAGGTCATATCATAATTTGATGATGATTCGTTGATTTCAATTAAATCAATTCCACAATGTTAATCATTGAAGGTTCCTCAATTTCAAAACCCTAATTGAAGGTTTCTTGATTATAAATCCTAGTTCAATTGGGTTCAAAACCCTAATTGATGGTTCAATGGAAGGATGATTCAATAGTTCAATTGATGAATGAATCAAGGATTCAATTGATAGTTGGTTCATTGATTGAAACCTTGAATTGATTAAGTGTTGAAAGACCTTTTTGGTCCATTCAGTTTTGAGAGGGTTTGGACCAAACGATCTCAAACCGTTTGGATACCCAAGTCCATTCGGTTTCAATGCACTTCTTGCTCAACGGTTTCAAGGGCAATTTTCCCAAATGGTTTCAAACCGTTTAGAGAGTAAGGGTCAAGGTCGTTTAGTAATTCGATGTGATCATATCAATTGAAAACTAATTGGGATGAATAGTAAACCCTAATTATGGGTAATGAAATGTGAAACCCTAATTGGGATGAATAGTAAACCCTAATTATGGGTAATTGAATGGAAACCCTAATCTAGGGTGAAGTCATGTGAAACCTTGATACAATGATGTGATGTGAGATTCTAATTTAGGGTGAAGCTTTGTAAGGCTATAAGAAACCCTAATATGGAAACTCTAACCCTTATTTTGGGTGATGGTATGTGAAGCCCTAACCCTAATAAAGGAATAGTGGCTAATACCCTGATAAGGGAAATACCTAAGGTGGTTGATTTTATGCAACCTTATAGCAAGCAATGCCTTAATCTGAGATAAGTCCCTATCATTGAAGATAGTTGGACAATCCTTATGTATGTTTTATGACCTATGTACTTCACAATAAAGGTGATAGGTTAGTGTATGGAAGTATTAAGATGGGTAAATACCTTAATACAATATAAATTGATAAACTTAAGTAAGTTTAAAGTGTTGAGGGAAGTGATATATCAAGACATCATAGATATCACATCCAGCTCTTTAAGAATGATATCCCTTGATGCATCTCAAATCCAACATACTTGGATGAGTAACATATAAAGAGTGCTATCCTAATCATTACATCAAGATGTAATGTGTTTTATGAACCATGAGAATAGTTTTTGCCTAGTGAAAGGTGACAGGATGTTAAATGTGCTTTATGAGCCATGAGATTAGTTGTTACCTAGTGAGAGGTAATAAGATATTTTAATAGGCCTTGTGAACCACATGAGTAAGTTGATACATAGCGAAAGGTACCAAGATAATTATAAAAGTCCCCTGTAAGAGATGATAACGTTCTTAATAAACCAAGAAAATGGAAATTTAGTAACATAATAATTATAACAAAAGGATACAATAATAATGATGGAACCTTGATTATACAAGTGTGGAGAAGAGAGGGATACTTGCATTACATAACTAATGTGATTGAGCATGATGGCATGGCCAAAGTTTAAATGTCAGTAGAAGAATGAGGTACCCAGTGTTGTGTAAACAGACATGGGACGTAATCACAGGATTGGCATAGTCCATTACCTGGAATAGATACACAAGATTGGCATAGTCCATTACCTAGAATAGATACACAGGATTGGCATAGTCCACTACCTAGAATAGATGCACATGATTGGTTAAATCCCAATACCTGGAATAATATCACAGGATTGGTTAAATCCCAATACCTGGAATAATGTCACAGGATTGGTCATAACCCAATACCTGGAATAATGTCACATGATTGGTCATAATCCCTATACCTGGAATAATATCACAAGATTGGTTAAATCCCAATACATGGAATAATGTCACAGGATTAGTCATAACCCAATACCTGGAATAATGTCACATGATTGGTTAAATCCCAATACCTGGAATAATATCACAAGATTGGTTAAATCCCAATACCTGGAATAATATCACAGGATTGGTTAAATCCCAATACTTGGAATAACTGCACATGATTGGTAACAACACAATACCTGGAATAACTGCAAAGGATTGGTAACAACCCAATACTTGGAATAATTGCACAGTATTGGTAACAACCCAATACCTGGAATAATTGCATAGGTTTGGCATAGTCCAACACCCGGAATGTATGCATAGGTTTGGCATAGTCCAACACTTGGAATGTATGCATAGGTTTGGCATAGTCCAACACCTGGAATGTATGCATAGGTTTGGCATAGTCCAATACCTGGAATAGATGCACATGTATGGCATAGTCTAATACCTGGAATGGTTGTATGATATTGATAATGACTTCATCTGAAATGTTTATACAGGATTGGTTAAGTCCAATACCTAGCAAAGGCATGGAGTCTATAACTAAGGATTGGCGTAGTCCAATACCTGAATAAGACATGATGATATATAATCACATGACTGGCATAATTGAATATCTATTTAGCAGATTGGCTAAGGCCAACAGATGGAAACAAGAATGAATCATAAGTGACCCATCAGAATGATGAGTGTCATAAGCAAAGTTTGAGATGTTGAAAATGTATGATAGACAAATGATATACATGTTCTTCCTATTCCTTATAAAGAGAATAGATGATTTACTGCTCTATTAGAAATAGTTGCAATACTTTAAAGATGAGAATGATCTAAACTGCTTGTCCACTACTCAGTTTTATATTAATTAAACTGCAATAATGGTGTTTCTGGCGGAGATTTATACCTCTCGCTGGGGCAATGTTCAATTGTCTCACCCCCGTGGGATCCAACATTTTTAGGTGGACAAGCATGGAGGAGATTGAGAATATCTTGCAGAGGAAGAACTTCAGCAGCAGCAGGGACAACAGTGACAACTCAAGTTGAGTGTACTGTTTGTCGTGTCTTGTAGATAGAAGTCCTATGTGTCGTCTCTGTACTCTCTGGTCCTCAGAGTTAATAGTTAGTGCTTTTAATGAATCGTTTTGAGATTTTGGCTTGATGCCTCGAGGTTCTTATGTTGTCTGTGTTTAGCTTTTAACAAGGCAGTTGATGTTGTAAACCTCGAGAAGAGATGGTACAAGATATGTACTTATGAACCAGGATGTAAATGTAATACATTGGTTCTTGTTGAAAAAGTTTTCCTATGATTGGATCTCTTTGAAAAAGGTTTTAATTTTTAGTGATTTTCAGTAATCCGCTATTAATGATCGCTTCCGCTTAGTTAATGACGTATGTTTTGAATGCTTCGCCACAAAATTCTTGTCAGTAAATAAGGGAAAGATCTTCAACGGTAGACACTCTACCTTTTCATCGATAGACAACCCCATGTTTTTATTAGTAGATGAAGATAACAGTTCGATCAATAGATGTTTTTTTTTATCTTGGTCATTAGGATAGGAACATTGGATCTTCATTAGAAGACATACACACTAGACTCATTGGGTTCTAAGCATCATCAAACCATCAAATTTTCAGCCCAGAACTTCCATCGATGGGTGTTTCACCTATTTCGATCAGTATTTGATGCTGCTATCAATTTCCATTGGTTTTTAACTAGTGAAAGTTAGTTCCCAACAAGTCATATATTTTAGTGGTTCTCAAACAATTAGAGCATAGAAGGTCAACTTGATTGGCCAACTGTATCAATACTCTACTCATGGAAAGGCAGAGCAATCCCGCTATTACTCACCCAATAAATAAGCAAGGTATTTCCATCAATCCTCAACCGATGGAAAACATGTGACACCTAGTTGGTTATGTAAGTCCATCCTACCAGTCTAAAAGGGAGAGAGAGAGAAACATACTATGTGCAAATTACACAGAGGTTCCTCATCATGAACCACCATCGATTGATGCCAACCAATCAGAAACATGACTCCATCAACATTCTTCAGAGTTGTAGTTTGCTTCTCTTCTCTTTACATATGTGTATCAACACCCTTCCTTTCTATGTCTAGACATAAAAGTAGGGAAATAAGGTTCTTTACTTCTTTATATTGGAGATCCACCATCTTCTTCCTCCTTAAGCCATTTTCATGAGGATGCTCCTAATGGTTTTTTACTACAATTGTCTTATGTCTTACTTTCTTTCTCCATTCTTGTTCTAGTTTGCCTTTAGATCATAGATCTGCTAATGAGTCTCGACAAGAGAAAGCTCAAATATTGGAGAGTTTGTGGTTATCTTTAGAGTTTGTAGTGAAGCTTGAAGTTTTTCCTATGACCTCTTTGTGTGGACTTGTTTCCTATGCTTGTTAACTTCTATTACATTGAGTACCTACCATGTACATACGAATCATTATTTAGGTAGGAATCTTATTTTTTATGCTAAATAGTGAAATCTTGTACCCCTCTAATATGGAAAATAGGGAACATCTACTTGCATGCTTTATTCGAGATTCACAAGTAGTTTATTGATGTTAGAAACATAAAGTTTTAGCTTGTACTTGCATAAACTTAGTTATTGATGAATTAATGAATGAATGAACTTAAAGGTAGTGCTTTTATACTTTATCGCTTCCTATGGGTACATGGAAACCTAACTATACGTCTTCCATGTTGATAAAGTGTCTCTAAGAATGCTTCAAGAACCCTTTTGTTAAGTTTTAATGCTCCTAAAGTGCATGTGGAAATATATCTTATATGTAGGAACATTTATCTCTCCCTTATGCCATAAATTGTTGTCTCATCATATGTAAAAAGAGGGCAGTAGTATTTTATGACATAATATGATGTCATGGAAGGGATACGACCATGGTATGGTCTCGATACCCATGAAGCTCTTGATGATTGATTATTCATGATGGGCCTTGACATGGTTTATATGTGTTGTTGTATACCTTGTTGAGATGTCAGATTCCTAAAACCAAGAATTTTATATTTTTGAAGTAACAATGCCCTAAACAATCATGTAGTTTTCTATAGTCATTTATTTGTACTTGGTTGGTGCAACTATAGAGAATAATGAACTTAATTCATCTAGTATAACCTTAACTTATAGTGATTTAAGTTCATAAATCTATTAGTGAGACGAGTTAAATTTGTAGCAATCTATAATTGTGAGAAGACACTCAAAAGTGTATATTGTTAAATATATAGGGATGTGTAGGGTTGATGAACCCTAACATCCACAAGTGTTGGGACTCAATTGTGATTGATGGTCCAATTGTATATGCCATGTGGTACTTGAGAGAGATGCATTTGGTCGTGTTTGGGTTTTTTATGGGTTAATACCCTAAGTTTGGTGTTATGGCATGTCTACCTAGGACAAACTAGGGATGTGTGGATCCACCCTAGAGCAATTATCCATGACAGACTTGGCCTAAGAGAACTCTACCTTTGAAACACCTCAATTCTACCTGAGATTTTGTGGAGAGATCTAATGTAATACAAATTTCCTTATATCTTATATAGATTTCTAGTTTGTGTCTCGTAACCACTAGATATAAATTTGAGTGGTATGCCTCAAAGAGCCCAGGGCATAACAAATATGTAACTCAAGAATGTAGCATATCTATTTAGGTTTCCTTGACGAGAAACATGGTTTTACTCATAATGTGTGATTTTCTTTATTGAGCTAAATATATTGTCTTATATTTGATCTGGGTGCATATGGTGGTACATGTAAGACAATGGTAAGAGTATGCCTTTTAATATACTCTATCCCTATAACCTATTTTTCATTGTATCTCTAAATTCTAAATTAATTTTTTGTAAGTAACAAATGTTTCAAATTTTATATCATATAGGTTAGACTTGGGGTCTCATATTATGATTTTCCCCATCTTTTAGGTGATCCACTAGACTTCCCTAGTTGTTGAGGTGAGGATCAGTCTGAAGGAGGTCGGTCCTAGTTTTTCAAGTAGGTGATGCCTGTGTGAAGGAGTCCCAAAGGTCGTTCATGTTTATGTGACCTCCTCCAGGGACTCAGTGGTAGTGTCTTAGTGTCATCCATGTACTCTCAAATCTAAGCATGTGTGTTTTATTTATTTATTTTTAATGTATGTCCTGTCTGTAATATAGATATGCTTGCAAGGCATCTATATTTGTAGTCATATGAGTTGTAAGGTTTTCTTTCTATGCCCTGAGTGTATATGTATATGCATATGCATATGTGAATGTGGTACGCTCACTACATAATAGTGACAAAAGTTATGAACTATGAATAATTTTCTAATAGATATAAAGTCTTGATCACATCATTCCCTTTTTTTAAATTGAAATTCTTCCAATCCACATTATTATGATGTGGCTTATATATTGATGACATTCATTGGTTTTGAATTGGTATGTGTTTTAAGTAATCTCAACTTGTGGCGTTGGGACGTCATATACCATGGATCTTCCCTTCAAGTACAAAGCAAGGAGGTGAAACATGTGTACTTGTAGCACTTGAAGGGTTATGACAAGTTATCTTGGAATAGTATGTCTTTGATATATGTGACAATATATTATGCTTCATCATTTTTAGTAATAATGACTTCTATGACCTAAGCAAGTAGGTAATGGATTCTTCTGTGAAAGAGCTAATATGTAACACAAAATCACCTATAATGTTACACTAAAAAGTGTTCTATGAGTTGAACTCATTCTGTTATGTTTTTTACATTGAGGATACTGGTGTTCAACATCACTTATACTAATATTTTAGTATAAGTTAGGACTCAATTTGAGTTCCAATATACATAGTACTTAATTCATTTGAGTTGTATATTGTTATGCCCCTTCAAGTAAGATATCTTTTATAGGCTAAGACAAGTCTTAGAAAAACTAAGTAATATTTATATGGTAGTGTTAATACGTATGTATAGGGACCTACTTGTAATGTGAGGAAAAGGTTAGGGACCTACTTGTAAATTTTGTAAACTTTCTCTCTTATATACCTATACCATGACCGTTAGTGAGGTCAAGGTTTCTCTCCCTTTGACTCAGTAGTTGTACTATGGTATCAGAGCCTAGGGTTTACATCCCCAATTAGTCCAAGGAATTCAACTTGTCAACTTGATTCCTTCTTCTTCTTTGTCTTGTGTTCAAGCTTCTTCAGTGTTCATGTTGCTACAGTAATTATTGTAGACAAACGGGAACAATAGGGGTCGTTGTGTGTCTAATTGTTGGCTTCCTCCTTGGTTTGGGTTTTCCTCAACCTCAACGGCCCTAAGGAGACCACCTTTCATCCCTAGGACGTCGTTTGGGTCCTCTTTGGACTCCATCATTTCGGATCGTCACCAACATATTTTTTCCGTCAAAGTTGTAGCTCACTTTGAGGGAAGACAAAACATCTTTCTCCCTACAATCTTGGTCCTAATTGGGTATCTCTATTCCCTCTATCATCTTCAGGTTTCACCACCCACGTTTGCTGCAAGCAAGGAGGTCATTATCTCTATTTTCTTCAAGGAGTAGACTGTGGGTTACTATAGCAGGACCCTGACCTTCACATACTTTGTTTGTTGTCTTTGTTTTTTTTTCATCATGGTGTATTTGGACACCTAGTTGTGCTGTCCGGAAAACCCGATTCCACAGTTTAGCTTGTTATCATGGCTGAAAAGAAGGACACATTGGTGCAACATGTCAATTTTAGAGTTTAGAATCAGATCATCACTACTGCGATGCTAAATGAGAAGAAATATAATCAATGGAGATATACTATTAAGATATGTTTTAAGAGATAAGGATGCATAAAGCATATCACTGTTGAGCCACCAAAATATCCTAATGTGTTGGATCAATGGGAAAAACATGATGCTAATCTACTAAGTTTATTGTGGAATAACATGGATCCGCACATAGCAGATATGACAAACCACTTTGAGACGTGTAAGGCAGTGTGGGATCATCTTCAACTCATGTATCCAAACAACGTCTCTCACATGTATGACATGACACTAGATCTATATGGTCTCCAACAAGGAGATAAACAACTTAATCAGTACTTTGGTGAAGCGACTCACTTGGCTGATGATTTGCACAACTTGCTTCCCCTCTCTATTGACATATAGAAGATTCAACAACAATGTGTTCGAATGATAGTGATCAAGTTCTTGACTGGACTTCACTGTGAGTATGAGGGTGTTCATAGCCAAATTTTATGAGGAGTCAAGCTTCCATATTTGGTTGAAACCTACTCTAGAGCATCACATGCTTTCTTGGAGCATGATGCTAACATTGCTACTCAGTTATAGTGGGACAAGTCAACCTTAGTCACTCAATCTGGTAGAGACACTGCATCAGAGGATGTGGTCGTGGAAAAGGCATCACTCGAGGAGGATTTGGCACTGCTCATCAAGCATTTCGTCAATATCCTGAGTGTACTCATTGTGATAGGAAAAGGTACACTAACAATATTTGTTATCACTTACATGGATATCCCACTAAGTCATCCAACATAGTGGCCACAGGAGGTTCCCAAGAGGAGGTGGTAACTCATCATATGTTGTTGTATAAATAGGAGTACTCTCAGTTGATGCACCTTTTGTTGGGTTTTACGTGGTCGGAGTAGGCAGCGGAAATAAAAAAATTTACTTGACCACAAACCCATACCAACAAATCACATTACGTGGTCAAAGTAGGCAGTGTAAATAAAAAATTTACTTGACCATAAACCCATACCAGTAGATTGCATCAACATCTATGTAATGAGAAGGATGGTTTTAGCAAGATATACCTAGTCATGAGGCTTGCTCAGCGACAATACCTTGTAGCTAGTGCAGTCTTCAACCATCTTTATTCGATGGCGTCTGAGTAGCTCCTGGTCTTGACCCAGACTGCGGTTGACTATTGTCCTCCTGAGCGACAGAAGTCTCCTGCCTTGATAGATAGTCCACACAGACTACCGGGAACTCTAGTCGTGTTGAAGAACGGACTAGAAGGAGTTGTCCCCTTCTGTCAGCGTACTAGTCACCAACACACTCTCCACAATCAGTTGCTTTTCTGTAGTTGTCTTTCCCTCACTGTTCCTCCCTATATGGGTAGAACTTGTTTGGGCTCTCTTGGTTACCACAACTAGAGAGGACAACAACTTTGCAGAGCAACTGATGTTTTGAGTTGTGTCTCTGGAGAAGCCCCATGTACTCCTCTCTTTATAGTAGAGGGTAGGGTCAGGGTTCCCAGTCTGTGCGGGAGTAGAAGGGTTCAAAATTTCCATGAATAATTTACACTGCGGCAAGTGAACCGATCATTTCATAAATGAAACGATCGTTTGGCAAGGTGAGCCAATCAGTTTACTAGTGAACCGGTCGTTTAGGAGTGTGACCGGTCGGTTCACTTAGTGAACTGGTCATTTCACTTCCCAAACTTGCCTTCAATTGACTTTTCTTATTCATTTCTAATTAATACAAATATTAATCCTTGTCCCAATCGAATTGAACAAGTGAAACAAAAAACCTTTTCCTTACAAACCGGAAAAAATCCAACACTTATCGTTTGGACAAATGAATCGATCGGTTCACCAAAGTGAATCGGTCATCTCACTGACCATGAGCCGATCGGTTCACCTAGTGAACCGGTCGGTTGGTGGTCCAAGTTGTGCAAAATACTATCAATTCAGTTCTCAATCAATCTCACACTCTAGTCAGTTGGTTCAACACTTGAACTTGATGATTCTGAGTCAAGTCTATTGATTGAATGTTTGATTGAGTACCTAAACACTTTAGTAATCAATCCGAACATCATTCATGGATAAACTCCTCTTCCATATTAATCCTCTGTGTGTGACCCTATAGGTCTCATTTCACATTGGTAGTGAATGTCCATAACTAACTTATGACATCACAAGTAAAGAGTGGTGCCTAGTCGCACATCAATGCTACCCAAGTGAAAAGGAAAGTTGGAGAACAACTTTCAATCCTACAGTCCGTGATTGGTGTTTCAGTGAATGTATAATTCCTTTTTCTCTGATATCTTGAATGAACTCAAGGCATGAAGTTGTCATCCTTTCAACATTCATTCATGTTTCTTGAACTAGAGCAGACTGTATAAGATATGTGTGACATCAATATCATATATTGATTCACATGTGCATGCACATGCCTTTCTCAGTCTTGCTTATCAAGTGGCCTAGACATCATACTCCCTAGGAGGGACAAAATCCATATCTATCACTCACAGTCTATCTTATGCGTCAAAGCCACCCAATCATCTTTGTTATAACAACCCATGTTTTAGGACTGCATTTGATGATGTCAAAGTGTACCCAATCACATTCGATGAGTGCAGTGATTTCAGGTCTAAGAATCACAATCACCACCATCACTATGAGAGATGATTCTGACTACCATGTCATGGTTCCACATGTATCACTCTCATGGTGGGTCTGTCTGATACACTGTTCTCCAACATGTATCTGTGTGCTTGGTTTGATATCACATATCATGACTAATGAGACATTGTCATCAACCAATACACACTCTAGTCTTGATGTGGCATTGTTGTTTATCAACCTTCCTCAATGACATTCAACTAGGGATAGAACAAGAATGTACATACTCTTAGCATCCGTATGATCTCATTGTTCAAGTCCTCAACTCACAGACATATGTCATTGAGTATTGTCATTCTTTAGACATTCATTCTGCTCCATCATGTATCTCATAATCGATTGAGCTAGAATAAATTGGAAGCTTGTCTTTGATACTTATCAAATAATCATGATGTATGCCAATATAATCATCATATGATTGGATCTCAGGGCATACATACCAACAGACTCCCACTTGCACTTAGATCCCATCTCCTTTGAATCATATGCTTAGTGATCTCTAAAACATGTCCCACATGTTTCTATTGCACTAGTGCTAATCCAGTGAGTTAGAAACACTTTTATTTAGTCGGTATATTGCATGTTTCATATCTCCTCACTGTACGACACTTCATATGAGATGGAGTTGTCGTAATATGCTATTTGATATTCCTTGCCTAACAATTAGCTCCATTGATTGACTTAGTATTTCTACTATGTCATCAATGGTTGGAATATCTATAAGTTCATCTGTATGAACTTCTAGATCTATATATTATCCTCTGTTGTTCACAACACAAGGATACTCCATTCCTTATAGAAATAAATGGCTTTTAATTTTACTCAGAACATTTCCACTTAACAACTCTTGTTCACTTTACAATTGAATATAACTTTTATATATTGCATTTTGTGATCATTTTTCTGTCCTTTTGGAAGCTTGCATCAGTATAACTCATTTATACTCAACTCTTCCTCTTATTACCATAGAACTAATCCTTTAATACTTCACAAGTACTTAAATAAGTTCTTTATGGTATTCCAATAACTCTTACTAGAAGTAGACATACATCCACTCGTCATCTCTAATACATACGAGATAACTGGATGAGCATATCATATTATCATGTCTAATACATACAAGATGATGAATGCATACATAATTTATTATCATGTCTAATACATACAAGATAATGGGATGATTACATACATGATAGATCCAATTGTGAATGTGTAAGGCATCTGTCTATGTGTTCCTATTCTTCATAAGAATTTGGGATACTAGGTGTAACATCCCTGACCTGGGTTATGCCTTAACCCTAGAGGTTTTGCTTAAGTAAGTCATTTATATTCTTGTCTTTATCTTTTGAAAAGTAATTAAGGCTCAAGAGGAACTTATGTTTCAATTTTAGTCCTTTTTGAATAATGTTGACACAATGTTTTACTTATTTTGGACTAAAGTGCAAATACCCAAGTTGAGGGGTTAACTTGCAAATGTCACATGATAAAATGTTCCTCAAGTGTTGAAGCATCATAAGAATGAAAATTATGCATAGGTATGGTTTGTGGTAGCCTGAGCATCAAGAAAGAGCTTATAAAACAATGTTTGTGCATTAAAACCTAGTTTTGGTGTAATGTGCAATTTACCCAAAACCTAGGGTTCAATATGCAAAATACCACTTCTAGAGAGTCCCTAATGTTTCTTGGTATCAATTAGAGAGAAGAAAATCAGAGGGACATCTCATTTGAATCTCTTTAGAGGAGAGAGAATATTGATATTAAAATAATCAAGATTTAAGCATAATTGAAACCCTAATTTAATTTAATGCAAAAATAAATATATTAATGGAAGTGCCCTTCAACCAAAAATGTGATGGTTGAATTTATATAAGTGTGTACGTCCTTGTGCCTTGCAATGGCACCTAAATATCTAAAAGTGAGTGGAGAGCCCACTCACATTAGTTAAAGAAAAAGTAATATCCACTAATTTTTGGATATTATTATTATATTGATTAAGGTGCTTAATTTGTTTTCTTTTAATTCATGGACAAAGAAGAGGATTTACAAGGATAGGATGATGTCTTCGTATGCAAGGAAGTGAGGGGGATAAGTGATATCAATTTAGGGAGTTGAAAGATTTTTATAACACTTTCTCTCTCTTGAAATTCCCTTATATACATTCTATTTTTCACCTACATGAAAGGCTTTTTCGGCTCCTCTTTCTTTCATTTCTTTGGACGAACACAAGGGATCTTAGGAGAAACAGGAGGACGTACCCCAACCTGTAGGTAAGCTCCATAGTCATCTTCAACCTTGAATTCATGGTAGAAAATCGAATTTCAACACTCATTCTCTTCTTTTCTTCATTCAATGCTCAACCTTGATCATCCTTTGCAGTCAAAGACTTGAGAACGGACCTTAGATAGTTGAGAAAGATTCACTCACCATTTAGGACGTGAAGATTGAATCTTGGATTCAACTTTGAAGGCGGGTTATATAACTTGAACCCTTAAATGTTATTATTGATTTCATTTCTTCATCATATGTTGATTCTTTTTCTTTTCCCAAAATTCCTTTTGATTAATTGATGAAATCAAATCACCATAAGAATCACAGAAAATTTCGAAGGATTGTAGCTTGAAGATGATGATGTCATCTTAGCACACACCTCAATAAATATCATGAGCAAACGGTTTGCAATGTTGATGACCAAACGGTCTCAAGACCGTTTGAGGTTAAACGGTCTCAAGACCGTTAGGGGTCAATTGCTGAAGTGGATGAATGAAGATCCAATGGTTCAAATTGATCTAATTATAATGGATTCAAGAATTGGTGCTCCATTGATTACAAACCCTAATCAGATTGATTGATTGAAACCCTAAATTGATTGAATCAATTTCATGTTGATTGGCCCAATTGGTCTCAAGACCGTTTGAGGGCAAACAGTCTCAATATTGTTTGAGACCAAATAGTCTCAAGACCGTTTGGAGGTCAAGGGCTGTGATGGATGGTTGGAGATCCAAGGGTTATAATTTGATGTATTTTCAATGGTCCAATTGATGAATGATTCAATGAAGCAAACCCTAAATCGATTGATTGTAGAAACCATAATTTAGGGTTAAACGGTTTCAAACTGAAATGACCAAACGGTATTAGACCGTTTGAGGACCATTCGGTCTCAAATTGTTTGAGGACCATTTGGTCTCAAACCGTTTCAGGACTAAACGGTCTCAAACCGTTTGGAGTTAATTAATATTTAATTCAAACGATCTCAAACCGTTTAGAGTTTTTGAGATCAAGACCGTTTGATGGTCTAACTGTCTTAAGACCAATTGAAGGTGTAGACCAAGACCATTTAGAGGTCAAGCACTTCAAGACCGTTTAAGGTCTAACAGTCTTCAGGCCGTTTGATGGTCTAACTGTCTTAAGACCAATTGAAGGTGTAGACCAAGACCGTTTGGAGGTCAAGCACTTCAAGACCGTTTAAGGTCTAACAGTCTTCAGACCGTTTGGAAGTGCAATGGATTCAAAGACCGTTTGAAGTTCAAAGTACTTTAAGACTGTTTGAAGGTCAAAGTCCTTCAAGACCATTTGAGGGTCTAGTACTCAAGACTGTTTGAAGGTCTAATTGATTCAAACTATGTAAGTACTATTAAACCCCATGATTTATAATAATGTATATCAAAGATAAAAATAATGGATGTACCTTTAAGGTTCTAGGATGATTAGTACCCTTAGAGAGGTTAACCTTTGATGCTTATGGAAGCAATATCTCAATACACTATGTTAACCCTAAATGTATGTAAACCCTAATTTCAGGTAATGCTATGTGAAACCCTGATATAGGATGATGATATGTGAAATTTTAATACATGATGATGTTATGTGAAACCCTGATATAGGATGATGTTATGTGAATTTCTAATACATCGTGATGTTATGTGAAACCCTAATATAGGGTGATGTTATGTAAACCCTAATTGATAAAGATGGGAAACCCTATCCCTAATAATGGAGTAGTGACTAATATATTGATAATTGAAACACCTAAAGTGGTTGTTAATGGATGACCTTATATCAATAATGCCTTAACCCGAGATGAGTCCATATCATTGAAGATAGTTGGACAATTCAAATGTGTGACTTATGTTTAGTACACTACATGATAAATGTGATGAGTAAGTGCATAAAGTATTAGAATGGGAAATACCCTAATACAAGATACGTTGAAAAACTTAAGTAAGATAAAGGTGATGAGGGAAGTGATACATCAAGATAGGATAGATATCACATCTAACACCTCAAGATTGATACACCTTGATGTATTCTAAATCCAATATACTTGGATGAGTAACACATGAAGTGTGTCATGTCAATTGTTACAGTGAGATGTAATGCACTTTGATAAGTGTAGGCTAACATACCTTATGAAAAGGTTAAGGCAAATTAATAAAGTATGATGTAATCATATTCTGGCAAAGTTGAGAGAGAAACTCATATCTTGTGTTGATAATTCATTTAATGACAAATGATGAGAATAAGTAAGCATGATTGAATACTTATGTTATTAATGTTGGCTCCTATATGTGTGGAGTAATGAATTAGGGCTTGATCATTAATAATATGATCTTGAGAACCTAAATGATTAGTAATGGAAAACCCTAACCCTAATAAAGGGTGATGATATGTTAGAGAAACCCTAACTGATAAGGAAGGGAAACCCTAACCCTGATGAAGGGTGATGATATGTAAGAGAAACCCTAACCGATAAGGAAGGGAAACCCTAACCCTAATGAAGGGTGATAATACGTAATAGGAACCCTAACCGATATGGAAGGGAAACCCTAACCCTAATGATGAGAAGGTTGTAATTCTTTTGTTGCCTAGTGAGAGGTGACAAGATATGCAATGGCCTTGTAAGCCATGTGAATAAGTTGTTACCTAGTGAGAGGTGACAAGATGTAATGACCTTGTGAACCATGTGATAATTTATTGCCTAGTGAAAGGTGACAAGATACTTAATGGGCCTCGTGAGCCATGTGAGATGCTTGTGTAGCAAGTATCATGTTTACCTTGGTCAGACGACCTGAAGGTATTAGTTACCTGATAAGTGGTAACAAGTGTTCTTTGATGAACTAAGGGTTTGAATACCCACATTCCATAATCATGATGATGAGATGTTAAGGGTTGAGAATGCCCATTATGAGACAAGGGATTGAGATCCCAATGTTTTATAAAGTTTTGAAAAGTACTTGATAGATGTATTATACTCTTATTTGTAGCAATTGTCATAATAATTCTTGTTTGAAACTTGACTGATGCTAAAAGAATATGGTAATGTACTTAATTAACCAAATGAAATCTCATCATGTAGTGCCCTGGCCATAGATCCATCAGTGTCAGAATTTGCTGGATGGGGAAACGGGTTGCTCTGCGACATAACCCGGAATGCATATTTTTGAATATGCAGGGGTGATGGGCGAAAATATCCGTACGCCCTACTGGAGAAATTGATGTGAGATAAACATTAAATCTCTCAATCCTTCATTATATATGACGGGATGGATGTAACACTAATCCCCCGATGTCAGGATGGATGTATCACGAATCTCTCAATAATTTTAAATGTCAGGTCGATGTGAGGTAAACTTTAAATCTCTCGATGCTGAAGGAGTGCAGTTGATGCTGTAACTCTATAGAGAAGTTGCCAGTATACCCTGGAAAGCTATTTAGCAGAGACACAAGATGTACTACATTGAATCTCGTACTGAGTGAGATAAGGGAGGTCATGGTAGCCGACTCTTCCATTGACCTTGTATGGTACCAATTTTGACTTCGCAATGGTCGGTTGGAGTATGAGCGGGATACCTCATCTCCTCAGGGCATAAGTGTGATTGTAAAATGTAATCAGCTGCATAACATGTTTGCTTAAGAATTGAATACGAAAATCATTGGCTGATGTTACATTTATTTTATGCATCTTTAGTTGATAGATGATATATTTATGTTTCCTTACATTCCTTGCAAAGTAGATAGATGATGTATAATTCTACCATGGGTCGATGCCATGTTCTCCTTAAGAGAGGAGATTATCTTATTATGTTCATACAATGATTAATATTGATGTTAATATAAAAGAACTCCTGCTCAACTTATTACTATTTATCTGCAATGATAATGTTTCTGGCGGAGAGTTATATCTCTCGCTGGGACAATTTTCAATCGTCTCACCCCCGTGGGATCCAACTTTTTAGGTAGATGCAGAAGAAGAGGCAGAAACCCTGTAGCAGGGGGAGAGCAGCAACAACAATAGGGACAACTGTAATATTCTAGGTGGAGGCTTTGGATGTCACATTTTATATAGAAAGTCCTATGTGTCGTCTTTGTACTCTCAGGTCCTTGGAGTCAGTAGTTAGTGCTTTTAATGAATTGATCTGAGATTTTGGCTTGATGCCTCGAGATTTTATACTGTCTGTGTATAGTTTTAACAAGGTAGTTGATGCTTGTAATCCTCGAGAAGAAATGGTACATGATATGTACTTATGAACCAGGATGTAAATAAAATACTTTGGTTCTTGATAAAGAGTTTTCCTATGTTTGGATCTCTTTGAAAAAGGTTTTAATTTTTAGTGATTTTCAATAATTCGCTGCTAATAATCGCTTCCGCTTAGTTAATGACATTTTGTTTGAACGGTGTGTAACAATTAGTGGTATCAGAGCTCTAGGTTTGCTGAGTTTACAGAGACATAAGATTAAGGTTGTTGAGTGTTTTCTAGTGTATTCCAATTTATCTGATAGTGTCTTCTACTCATATAGGAGAAGAAGAACTTAAAGATGCCTGGATCACATGAAGAACATGCTGCTGAGAGCAGCAATGTTGCACCAACAGAAGGTGTAAGGGACTAGGAGAGAGAAGAACGACTGCCTGAGAACCCCCAAAATGATCCAACTATGATAAGGAATCCTTCTTTTAATATCACTGTTGGGCAAGCTAGGACAACAATGATGCATATAGTGGACCATATATTAGCAATACAACCTAGATTACCAGCCCCCAATGATAAAGTTTTGGACTCCAATAGGATTCTTGCTCAACATCAGCATGTTGGAACAATGAATAATGATGAAAGGAATAGGTTACAACCTGAAATCAGGATTTGCCATAGGTGTAGGCAGCTTGGACATATCATAAAAGACTGTCTAAAAAAGGATAATGACGAAAGAATTAAGAAAAGGCCTATCCAAACTCGGGATCAGAGGCCCAGTAGTTCCAAAAAGGGGAAGTTTTTGGTACCCCCAATACAGCCAAGGTCTAGTGCTCTAGGGAAAGGGCTACCCGGAAAGGGTAAAGGACCTTTTAGACCATATCAAGAGAATAGAACCTGTCACTAGTGTAGATAGGTAGGACATCTAGTAAGGAATTGTTCAATTGGAAACACAATGGTAACCCAACCACCGAGGTGGAGACATCAAGGTCATCAGAGGAAACAATTTTCTAGTGGCGCTCGAGGACGTGGACAGACGTCCCAAGCAGAATCAACTGCATTAAATAACAAAGCACAAAGTCAACATCAGGCAACAGTAAGATTCTATGAAAAGAATCAGCCTGAGGCAGTAAACAAACTGCGAAATGAGACAAGTCAGATGAAACAATTTTATTCTGATATATCATTTCGTGATTTCATGTGTTAAATATAAGAAAGTAGTTATTTTTGAGCTTCCTTTGACCAGTCATATGAGGACACAAGGAAGATGAGGACTCATATTTTACTCAGTATTCCTTTAAACACTTTATAATTTCTCTTGTCTGTGTGATAAAGTATGAGATATAGAAGTAATGCCTGAAGAAAATATAGGAATGTTAAATCCTATGTTTATGATGATATGAAAAGTGAGGAACATGATAGTAAATAAAGTGCATACTACCTAATCTCAGTACTTGTATACCCTGGCCAAGTATATGATTATTGGAGATAGGGTAAGTATGGAACTCTTAGATTGTTATCTTTCTGATTACTCTGATCAAGTAGTCATTTTGAAACAATCTAGTGAGCATAAAGAAACTAGAAATATGGCATGGATATTTTTATCACATCCCAAGTGCAAGAAAGAGGAATCTGAGACGATCTCAGGTCAATCTGGGTGTATGAGGAAGTAAAAGTATAATCCTCATGATAAAGAAAATGAGACAAGGGAAATGATCCTTGTCTGATAAATCATGTGTGTATAGTAAAGATCTTTTCCCATGATGTGGAAATGGGAAATGTGATAAAATCACAAACTATTCATAAATATGTTAGACAATAACAAAAGAAAGGAATAATGATATGTAATCATCCTTATAATTCCTATGCTGATAGAAGGGAACCTAGGATGAAATAAGAATAAATGATTCATGAACAGTTGAAAGTTCATACAATAATTGGAGGAGATGATAATCTTTTCTCTTTGATAAACAACCCTGGGTGATGATGCAGTGATAAGAGAAATATGTTTCTTTGTAATCTCTCCTTTTAGGGACATGGCAATCAAGTGAGTATTGTGACACTTGATGTGCATGAATTATAAATAATCCAATGATGGATATTTAGAAAAGTACCAGTTCATCTTAGACTTTGGTTCCATAATAAAAATATGTGTAATAAATAATGTTCCAAAGATGAAAGAAAGACCCCTTTATATGTGTGGCTCTGGTAATAACAACAGAGAGATGGAAATGATGAGGATGTGATGTGTTTTGACACATGTGATGAATACCAAGGTAAGAAATTCTGGTATCTAAGAAATATCATGTGATATGGCAAAGTAAAAACATAACTTCTAATTAGACGATATATGTTGGGTACCCGGAATGGCCAACTGTGAAATCAGTCTAATTACATAAAATAGTATGGACATCACATGTTAGGGGTTTATGCTCTGCATAAACATAACATCAACAAGAATGTACTAATTGAAGGAACAATTGTAAAAAAAAATCATTGTGGGAAAAGCTTATCAAGTTAAAAAAATAATTACAAAGATACCTCTAAGAAAAGTTCTTAATTGGTAAGTAACCTCCCCTTATGACAAAAGTATGTACAACTAATAAGATAGTTGGTACAAGTAGTAAGAAAGTTTAGTGTTGTGTCGGTAGTTTGGATGGCACAACAGATGTATGATAATACTTGTAGTCACAAGTGGGTGACAAAATGTAACTTTGGTCTTTCCTTGGAAGTGAAATGCTAAACTAAATAAGGAATATGGAAGACTCCTCAGAATCAAGAATAATGTCACAAAAAGTTATAAGTTGAGAAAGGTGATATATCAGTAAGATTTGATACCTGAATTAAATAAGCTATGTATAATGTTTCTCTAACTAAGAAAAGCATTATCTGACATAGAGTTGACTCTACAGTCAAGAATGAAAAGGACAGCAGAGTATGTGTCCTGTGTGACTGATTCTATGATAACCTTGTATGGAAGAAATTTGTGTTGATCAAAGTTATATGGCATCTCCATGACATTAAGATGTTATGTGGAGACTTGATGATATGATGAATAAATAATATATGTCTTCCTTTACCAGGGATTTCAAGGACGAAATCCTTGTTAGGGGTTTATAATTGTAACATCCCTGACCTGGGTTATGCCTTAACCCTAGAGGTTTTTCTTAAGTAAGTCATTTATATTCTTGTATTTATCTTTTGAAAAGTAATTAAGGCTCAAGAGGAACTTATGTTTCAATTTTAGTCCTTTTTGAATAATGTTGAAATAATGTTTTACTTATTTTGGATTAAAGTGCAAATTACCCAAGTTCAGGGGTTAACTTGCAAATGTCACATGATAAAATATTCCTCAAGTGTTGAAGCATCATAAGAATTAAAATGATGCAGAGGTATGGCTTGTGGTAGCATGAGCACCAAGAAAGAGCTTATTAAGCAATGTTTGTGCATTAAAACCTAGTTTTGGTGTAATGTGCAATTTACCCAAAACCTAGGGTTCAATATGAAAAATACCACTTCTAGAGAGTCCCTAATGTTTATTGGTATCAATTAGAGATAAGAAAATCAGAGGGGCGTCTAATTTGAATCTCTTTGGAGGAGAGAGAATCTTGATATTAAAATAATCAAGATTTAAGCATAATTGAAACCCTAATTCAATTTAATGCAAAAATAAATATATTAATGGAAGTGCCCTTCAACCAAAAATGTGATGGTTGAATTTATATAAGTGTGGAAGTCCTTGTGCCTTGCAATGGCACCAAAATATCTAAAAGTGAGTGGAGAGCCCACTAACATTAGTTAAAGAAAAAGTAATATCCACTAATTTTTGGATATTATTATTATATTGATTAAGGTGCTTAATTTGTTTTCTTTTAATTCATGGATAAAGAATAGGATTTACAAGGATAGGATGATGGCTTCGTATGCAAGGAAGTGAGGGGGATAAGTGGCACCAATTTAGGGAGTTGAAAGATTTTTATAACACTTTCTCTCTCTTGAAATTCCCTTATATACATTCCATTTTTCACCTACATGAAAGGCTTTTTCGGATCCTCTTTCTTTCATTGCTTTGGAAGAATACAAGGGAGCTTAGGAGCAACAGGAGGACGTACCCCAACCTGTAGGTAAGCTCCATAGTCATCTTCAACCTTGAATTCATGGTAGAAAATCGAATTTCAACACTCATTCTCTTCTTTTCTTCATTCAATGCTCAACCTTGATCATCCTTTGCATCCAAAGACTTGAGAACAGACCTTGGACAGTTGAGAAAGCTTCATTCACCATTGAGGACGTGAAGCTTGAAGCTTGGATTCAACTTTGAAGGTGGGTTATATAACATGAACCCTTAAATGTTATTATTGATTTCATTTCTTCATCATATGTTGATTCTTTTTCTTTTCCCAAAATTCCTTTTGATTAATTGATGAAATCACCATAAGAATCACATAAAATTTCGAAGGATTGTAGCTTGAAGATGATGATGTCATCTTATCACACACCTTAATAAATATCATGAGCAAACAGTTTGCAATATTGATGACCAAACAGTCTCAAGACCGTTTGAGGTTAAACGGTCTCAAGACCGTTAGGGGTCAATTGCTGAAGTGGATGAATGAAGATCCAATGGTTCAAATTGATCTAATTATAATGGATTCAAGAATGGGTGCTCCATTGATTACAAACCCTAATCGGATTGATTGATTGAAACCCTAAATTGATTGAATCAATTTCATGTTGATTGGCCCAATCAGTCTCAAGACCGTTTGAGGGCAAATGGTCTCAAGACCGTTTGAGACCAAACGGTCTCAAGACCTGTAACATCCCTGGATTTGAGGCCTCGGATAACATGATCTTAAAAGGAATGATTGGACTACCCATATCACCAAGGTGCACCTCCTTTTCCGGGAGCCCATCTCTAAAGAACTCCATAGTTAAGCGTGCTCAGCTTGGAGTAGTACTAGGATGGGTGACCAGTCGGGAAGTTGATCCTGGCTTGCGCGTGAGTGGACAAAAAGCATGAAGTTAAGGCTAGTGGTGGTATGTGGGGCCAGTTGTCATTCTTGAAACTCTGCTAGAGCCTTGAGCAGTGGGCCCAGGCGTTACAAATGGTATCAGAGCCATAACCCCTCCAGTAGGTGGGGCCCACATGGGCATGTGGCATGCCAGTCTTGAGCCGTGCGGTCCAGGCAAGTTGAAAAGGGCTATCCGTAGAGACGAGATGGAGCCGCCCTTGCACTGGTAGCCTTGGACGGGAGCTGGGTGTCCATGGGCTATTGTGGGCCTGCATTGAAATGGGGTCAGATTATGAGGCCATATAGTTGAGCCTTGACGAGGACGTCAAGAGTCTAAGTGGGGGAGATTGTAACATCCCTGGATTTGAGGCCTCAGATAACATGATCTTAAAAGGAATGATTGGACTACCCATATCACCAAGGTGCACCTCCTTTTCCGGGAGCCCATCTCTAAAGAACTCCATAGTTGAGCCTTGACGATGACGTCAAGAGTCTAAGTGGGGGAGATTGTAACATCCCTGGATTTGAGGCCTTGGATAACATGATCTTAAAAGGAATGATTGGACTACCCATATCACCAAGGTATACCTCCTTTTCTGGGAGCCCATCTCTAAAGAACTCCATAGTTAAGCGTGCTCAGCTTGGAGTAGTACTAGGATGGGTGACCAGTCGGGAAGTTGATCCTGGCTTGCGCGTGAGTGGACAAAAAGCGTACAGTTAAGGCTAGTGGTGGTCTGTGGGGCCAGTCGTCATTCTTGAAACTCTGCTAGAGCCTTGAGCAGTGGGCCAAGGCGTTACAAGACCGTTTGGAGGTCAAGGGTTGTGATGGATGGTTGGATATCTAAGGGTTATAATTTGATGTATTTTCAATGGTCCAATTGATGAATGATTCAATGAAGCAAACCCTAAATCGATTGATTGTAGAAACCCTAATTTAGGGTTAAACAGTTTCAAACTGAAATGACCAAATGGTCATAGACCGTTTGAGGACCATTCGGTCTCAAACTGTTTGAGGACCATTTGGTCTCAAATCATTTGGAGTTAATTAATAATTAATTCAAACGGTCTCAAACCGTTTAGAGTTTTTGAGATCAAGACCGTTTGATGGTCTAATGGTCTTAAGACCGATTGAAGGTGTAGACCAAGATCTTTTGGAGGTAAAACACTTCAAGACTGTTTAAGGTATAACAGTCTTCAGACCGTTTGGAAGTGCAATGGATTCAAAGACCGTTTGAAGGTCAAAGTACTTTAAGACTGTTTGAAGGTCAAAGTACTTCAAGACCGTTTGAGGGTCTAGTACCTCAAGACCGTTTGAAGGTCTAATTGATTAAAACTATTTAAGTACTATTAAACCCCATGATTCATAATAATGTATATCAAAGATAAAAACAATGGATGTACCTTTAAGGTTCTAGGATGATTAGTACCCTTAGAGAGGTTAACCTTTGATGCTTATGGAAGCAATATCTCAATACACTATGTTAACCCTAAATGTATGTACTTGAATGAAGGGTTGAACTAATCTAATCAAGCTTGAAGTAATCAACATCCTAGAGAGGATGAGAGAGAGAGGAATTCATACATGTATAATGATCATGCAGTGATTAAGCATCAACACTTTCAACATGAATAAAATATGTAATTAGGGTATGATCCTTGACAAAGAGATCATGAAACCCTAATCGGAAGGTTGATGAACCCTAACCCTAATTTAGGGCAATGCTAGGTGTAACCCTAATCTAGGGTGATGATATGAGAAATCCTAATTTAGGGTAATATAATGAAAAACCCTAATTTAAGAGGATGCTTCATGAAACCCTAATTTGGGAAAAATTTATAAGGGATCTTAATTTAAGATAATGATGTGTGAAACCCTAATATAGGGTGATGCCATGTGAAACCCTAATGTAATGATGTGATGTGAAACCCTAATGCAATGATGTGATGTGAAACTCTAATCCAGGGTGATGCTATATAATGCTATATGAAACCCTACCCTAATATAGGGTGAGGATATGTAAAACCCTAATTTTGGGTTATAGTGCATGAAACCCTAATCTTGGGCAATATGATGATAAATCATAACCCTAACCTTGGGCTATGAGTTTAGAAACCCTAATTTCAGGTAATGCTATGTGAAACCCTAATATAGGATGATGATATGTGAAATTCTAATACAGGATGATGTTATGTGAAACCCTGATATAGGATGATGTTATGTGAAATTATAATACATGGTGATGTTATGTGAAACCCTAATATAGGGTGATTTTATGTAAACCCTGATTAATAAAGATGGGAAACCCTATCCCTAATAATGGAATAGTGACTAATATATTGATAAGTGAAACACCTAAAGTGGTTGTTAATGGATGACCTTATATCAATAATGCCTTAACCCGAGATGAGTCCATATCATTGAAGATAGTTGGACAATTCAAATGTGTGACTTATGTTTAGTACACTACATGATAAATGTGATGAGTTAGTGCATAAAGTATTAGAATGGGAAATACCCTAATACAAGATAAGTTTAAGAACTTAAGTAAGATAAAGGTGATGAGGGAAGTGATACATCAAGACAAGATAGATATCACATCCAGCACCTCAAGATTGATACACCTTGATGTATTCTAAATCCAATATACTTGGATGAGTAACACATGAAGTGTGTCATGTCAATTGTTACAGTGAGATGTAATGCACTTTGATAAGTGTAGGCTAACATACCTTATGAAAAGTTTAAGCCAAATTAATAAAGTATGATGTAATCATATTCTGGCAAAGTTGAGAGAGAAACTCATATCTTGTGTTGAAAATTCATTTAATGAAAAATGATGAGAATAAGTAAGCATGATTGAATACTTATGTTATTAATGTTGGCTCCTAGATGTGTGGAGTAATGAATTAGGGCTTGATCATCAATAATATGATCTTGAGAACCTAAATGGTTAGTAATGGTAAACCCTAACCCTAATAAAGGGTGATGATATGTAAGAGAAACCCTAACCGATAAGGAAGGGAAACCCTAACCCTAATGAAGGGTGATGATATGTAAGAGAAAACCTAACCGATAAGGAAGGGAAACCCTAACCATAATGAAGGGTGATAATACGTAAGAGGAACCCTAACCGATAAGGAAGCGAAACCCTAACCCTAATGATGGGAAGGTTGTAGTTCTTTTGTTGCCTAGTGAGAGGTGACAAGATATGCAATGGCCTTGTAAGCCATGTACATAAGTTGTTACCTAGTGAGAGGTGACAAGATGTAATGACCTTGTGAACCATGTGATAATTTATTGCCTAATGAAAGGTGACAAGATACTTAATGGGCATCGTGAGCCATGTGAGATGCTTGTGTAGCAAGTATCATGTTTACCTTGGTCAGACGACCTGAAGGTATTAGTTACCTGATAAGTGGTAACACGTGTTCTTTGATGAACTAAGGGTTTGAATACCCACATTCCATAATCATGATGATGAGATGTTAAGGGATGAGAATGCCCATGATGTGACAAGGGATTGAGATCCCAATGTTTTATAAAGTTTTGAAAAGTACTTGATATATATATTATACTCTTATTTGTAGCAATTGTCATAATAATTCTTGTTTGAAACTTGACTGACGCTAAAAGAATACGGTAGTGTACTTAATTAACCAAATGAAATCTCATCATGTAGTGCCCTGGCCATAGATCCATCAGCGTCAGAATTTGCTGGATGGGGAAACGGGTTGCTCCGCAGCATAACCCGGAATGCATATTTTTGAATATGCAGGGGTGATGGGCAAAAATATCTGTACGCCCTAATGGAGGAATTGATGTGAGATAAACATTAAATCTCTCAATCCTTCATTATATATGACGGGGTGAATGTAACACTAATCCCCTGATGTCGAGATGGATGTATCATGAATCTCGCAATAATTTTAAATGCCAGGTCAATGTGAGGTAAACATTAAATCTCTCGATGCCGAAGGAGTGCAGTTGACACTATAACTCTATAGCAAAGTTGCCAGTATACCCTGGAAAGCTATTTAGCAGAGATACAAGATGTCCTGCATTGAATCTTGTACTGAGCGAGATAAGGGAGGTCATGGCAGCCGACTATTCCATTGACCTTGTATGGCACCGATTTCGACTTCGCAATGGTCGGTTGGAGTATGAGCAGTATACCTCATCTTCTCAGGGCATAAGTGTGATTGTAAAATGTTATCAGCCGCATAGCATGTTTGCTTAAGAATTGAATACGAAAATCATTGGATGATGTTACATTTCTTTTATGCATCTTTAGTTGATAGATGATATATTTATGTTTCCTTACATTCCTTGCAAAGTAGATAGATGATGTATAATTCTACCATGGGTTGATGCAATGTTCTCCTTATGAAAGGAGATTATCTTATTCTGTTCATACAATGATTAATACTGCTGTTAATATAAATGAACTCCTGCTCAACTTATTACTGTTTATCTGCAATAATAATGTTTCTGGCGGAGAGTTATATCTCTTGCTGGGACAATTTTCAATTATCTCACCCCCGTGGGATCCAACTTTTTAGGTAGACACAGAAGAAGAGGCAGAAACCTTATAGCAGGGGGAGAGCAGCAGCAAGAGGGACAACTGTAATATTCTAGGTGGAGGCTTTGGATGTCACATTTTATATAGAAAGTCCTATGTGTCGTCTCTGTACTCTCAGGTCCTTGGAGTCAGTAGTTAGTGATTTTAATGAATTGATATGAGATTTTGGCTTGATGACTCGAGGTTTTTATACTGTTTGTGTATAGTTTTAACAAGGCAGTTGATGCTTGTAATCCTCGAGAAGAAACGTACATGATATGTACTTATGAACTAGGATGTAAATAAAATATTTTGGTTCTTGATAAAGAGTTTTCTTGTTTTTGGATCTCTTTGAAAACGGTTTTAATTTTTAGTGATTTTCAGTAATCCACTGCTAATAATCACTCCCGCTTAGTTAATGACGTTTTGTTTGAACAATGTGTAACACTAGGCATCAGAGAGACTAACTTCATGTAACATGGACACATTTTCTCCCACTGAATCTCTGCATACTGAACCCTTCAACATAGACTGCCAATGTATGCTCTCTCTTTATTAGGTCAAGAGACTTTTGAGAACTATCTATATTGGTTTCTATTCCTATCACATAGGATATTTCTCTTTATTCCCTTAAAGATGGTATTTCCACACCAGTTTCATTTTATTCCTCATCATTATGTGAAATATGAATATGCTCCCACTAGATCTTTGTAATCACAGATCCCTTCTTTATTTCGATATATCAGTCAAACTTATTAACTATATAATCAAAATAAAGACTCCAATTCTGAGGTGCTTATATTTAATCAATCATATTGATTAAACTCTTGTAACTTATAGATTGCATTTGCATTAACAAAATTATAAAACCTTTCACATTGTGTCACATACACAGCCTCATGTTATTCCTCCTAGGAATGTGATTTTAATATCCATATGCCAAATTGCATAGTCTTTAAGTTCTAATAGCAAGCATGATCCTTTATGTCTTATAGCCACTGCAATTTGTTAAATAAATTCATCAGGTTCAACACCTTGAACTCACTTGAATTTATCTCAACCAATTAGCTCTTGAAATGTCATTCATGTCAGTCTTAAATCTTAAGACCCAATTACATTTATGTGTTTTATCCCTATAAGTGCTATCATTAAGGTCATACCTTATTTGGTTCACATGGAAGTCATTTTGGATCTTATGGATGCAAGCCATAACTCAAAATCTGGTTCCTCAACATCATCCAGATAGATTATTGGCTCATCATCATATGACCAATTCATCACCTTTGAGTTTGTATGATATCATTATCCATCAAGCTCAAGGTGTTTTTTACTAGATATATGAGGTGTATCTATTACATAAGGAATTTGAGAATCCACAACACTTGTGATTCTTAATCTCCTTTTATACGTTTATTTAGTGTAAAGCATGTTCTTTAGAAAAATTCTAGAAGATTAGTTATTTGTTTGATGATCATGCTCTTACTACTTAGAGTATGATTCCTTCTTTGATTTAGACATCATCATGCCTTAATCATGAGTTCTCTATGATACACTATCATAGTTACTCACAAGGTCCTCAGACATTTGGTTTAAGTATCTCGTTTGTTGATCATATCAAGAATTAATACTTTTACAAAGTTTGTTCTTCATTTATGATACTCTTGAACATTTCAAGATATCCATATTGGTTATTCATTAAATATCATATCTGAAGTATTAGCATTTACTACAATAGGTATGTATATACATCAATATGTATTATACCTAATAGAATAGTCATTCTCCCACTACATCTAGTGAAGATTGACTTATCATCATGCCCAATAAACAAGACATTCATATCTCTTAATGGTTCATTAACTAAGAGAGTCTAGTTTATCCATCAACATGGAACCTAGAGATGAATTTCTCATTCATTTGTTTAGATGATAATGCTAATTTATTGTTTGAGTCATCAATAACTTTTAGGTATCATTATTTTATCTCATGCATACCAAGTGCCACAAGATAAATAAGGCATTGCCATAAAAGATCATATCTTTGAAATTGAAACATGAAATTTATTAATAGGCATCCTTTTCATTACAAGATGTAGAAATAAAATGTTTCTATTTGGAAAAAATGAAATAGCAGTTCATAACTCTATTACATGCCCTTTGGGCTGAAATAAACTAAAAGGTACTACTATCTATTGCAACAACACTTGGTCCAATGTTGATGAGTGTTCCTTCTTGGTCCTTTCATAAATGCCATCACTTCTTTTCAGATCCTGCACATCATATATGTCAGATCTATATCTTGGTATCATATACCTAAGATAAAGAAGCATTTTATGTTTATTTCATAATACCTGAGGTGGATACTTCCATCCCCTCATTCTTCTTCTTTAGTTCATCTATGTAGAGAGGGTAATTTCTCTTCCAATGTCCTGGCTCATGACAATGGTGACATTTGCCTCCCTTGTTCACCCCTCCTTTTGCTTTGAGAGTTGAAGACGACTTGGACTGCTGGCTAGCATCAGAACCTTTCTTTGCTTTGCCCTTGCCCTTGCCTTTAGGCTTTCCCTTATTTCTACTGATCATCATCACAAATTTGGGTTTGTCTTTCTTTATATGTGCCTCAATTTTCCTCAACATGCCCAACAACTCTGTCAGTGGCCTATCAAAGTTGTTCATGTTGTAGTTCATTACAAACTGACTGTAGGATTCTGACAATGATTGCAATATCACATTGGTATCCAACTCTTGGCTCAGAGGGAATCCTATTCGATTTAGGTTCTCCAAATACCCAATCATCTTGAGTGTGTGAGGACCTACTGGATCTCCTTTTGTCATGACACACTTGAACAATGCCTTGGAGACATCATATCTCTCTTGTCATGCCTGGTCTTGATACATGTTCTTGAGATGTTGAACCATCTCAATGACGTCCATGTTATTATGTTGTCTCTGCAACTCATAGTTCATTGCACACAACATCAAGCACTTCATATCAATGGCATCCTCAGTATGCTTCTTATAAGCATCCCTTTCAGCCTTTGGTGCATTAGGAGCGGGTTCTTCTGGCTCTGGTGTATCTAGGACATAGAGCTTTCGCTCTTGAGTGAGAACAATTCTCAACTTCCTAAACCAGTCGTAGAAGTTGTTCCCATTTAGCTTGTCCTTATCAAGAACCGATCGCAATGAAAAGTGATTGTTGTTGGTATCCATTTATTCTACAAAAAGGAAATTTGTAATTTTAGTCCAAAACTCTTTTGATTTGAAATTGATGATATTAGTTAGGTCTTTGATTAATTATCACTCCCACTATTTTGACCAAATTGATAACCCTCAAGTATCAATTCAGAAGATTGCAGCATGCAACCTTCTAGTGAGCCAAGATCCAAAACAATTGAGTTATTACCCGACCAACTTCAGTGTCCATAATCAATCATTAAGGTAGGTAACATTTACGAATTGCATCATATGCGATTCTTGGATAGTAGATGATATGCACAACTCTTTGTTATAGTCATCTGCATGCCTCTAAGTGCTTAATCTCATTAAGGCCACTTAGTTAAGGCTGACCAAAAATCCAACACGATAGGAGTGCACCCCACTTGGTGGGCCCACACAACTACCATCACACTTCCACGAGATAGATAGCGCACCACCCTTGGGATGCCCATGCTTGGAAATCAAGCTTTTCATATGTACTACTTATGGAAAGCATCTAAGACTTAATATTATATTGAGGGGTTTTAAATATGCTTATATATGCATATATGTGTCCAATCACCACATATATAGTATGTATCATATACATGCTATACCCCACAAATGAAAACATGCAATAACGATAAAACAATGATTATGGCCATCCTATTGTAGTTCCTTAGAGCCACAAGGAACTACAGTCATCTAAGGTCTACATCATATGCAACCTGTTGTTGATGAAGATCTATGCTTAGGTCGTTCTGAGTTGATAAGCTCATCCTATGACTGACCAGCTCACCTCCTGGCTGGTCGATTGGTTGTCACCAATCGATCATATGGCTCCTCCAAATGGTCGGTTTGCCGGGTCGTCAGGCTCCTCGTCAGGCCACCAACTGCTCCTTAGTTGGTCATCTCATTCCATCAAGTGGTCATCTTCAGTCTTCATCATAATCAGAAATCAATCTATCCTATTTTTACATATATCTTTGAGAAACCTCGAGTTACATTCGAGGGGAGCAAAGGTAGAAGAGAATCTCGAGTTATATTGAGTTACATTCAGAATAGAAGAAGAGAGCTCAGTGCATAGACCGAGATGCAAACAACCATAACCAACCACACACATGCACAAGGGTTTATAGGCCATAACCATGCTACACATCCACCATCAAAACCATTTTAGGGCAACACGTATCGATTGCATATATACCATATCATATATGTATATATTAGTTTGGGATCATGTGGTATTAATCAGATATTCACATAAGTCATTTAAATATTCACATCGTGTGCAATAAAAAAAGATGATAAAACTAAAATCCGATCACATATCGATTATCCCAAAACATAGAGTATTGACGTGGCTCTAATACCACTGTTGGGTTTTACGTGGTCGGAGTAGGTAGCGGAAACAAAAAAATTACTTGACCATAAACCCATACCAATAGATCACATCAACATCTATGTAATGGGAAGGATGGTTTTAGCGAGATATATCTGATCCTGAGGCTTGCTCAGTGACATTGCCTCATAGCTAGTACGGTCTTCAACTACCTTTCTTCGACGGTGTCCGTGCAGCTCCTGGTCTTGACCCGGACTGCGGTGACTATCATCCTCCTTAGTGGCAGAAGTCTCCCACCTCTATAGATAGTCCACACAGACTACTGGGAACTCTAGTCGTCCTAAAGAATAGACTAGAAGGAGTTGTCCCCTTCTGTCAGTGTACTAGTCATCAACACACTCTCCCACAATCAGTTACTTTTCTATAGTTGTCTTTCCCTTGTTGTTCCTCCCTGGACAGGTAGAACTTTCTTGGGCTCTCTCGGTTTCCACAACCAGAGAGGACAACAACTTTGTAGAGCAATTGATGTTCTGAGTTGTGTCTCTAGAGAAGCCCCATGTACCCCTCTATTTATAGTAGAGGGTAGGGTCAGGATTCCCAATCTATGTGGGAGTAGAAGGGTCAACAATTTCCATGAATAATTTGCACTGCGGATAGTGAATCGATCGTTTCATAAATGAAACGATCGTTTGGCAAGGTGAGCCAATCAATTCACTAGTGAACTGGTCGGTTGGGAGTGTGACCGGTCGATTCACTTAGTGACTTGGTCATTTCACTTCCCAGACTTGCCTCCAGTTGAATTTCCTTATTCATTTCTAATTAACAAAAATATTAATTGGTCCCAATTGAATTGAACAAGTGAAACGAAAAACCTTTTTCTCACAAATTAGAAAAAATCCAACACTACTCGTTTGGACAAATGAACCGGTCAGTTCACCAGAGTGAACCAGTCATCTCATTGACCATGAGCTGATTGGTTCACCCAGTAACCAGTCAGTTGGTGGTCCAGGTTGTACAGAACACAGTCCATTTAGTTCTCAATCAATCTGACACTCTAATCAGTTGGTTCAAGAACTTGATGATTCTGAGTCAAGTCTATTAATTGAATGTTTGATTGAGTACCTAAACACTTTAGTAATCAATCCAAACATCATTCATGGATAAACTCCTCTTCAAGGTTAATCCTTTGTGTGTGACCCTATAGGTCCCATTTCATGTTGGCAGTGAATGTCCATAACTAACTTATGACATCACAAGAAAAGAGTGGTGCCTAGTCGCACATCAGTGCTACCCAAGTGAAAAGGAAAGTTGGAGAACAAATTTCAATCCTATAGTATGTGATTGGTGTTTCAGTGAATGTATAATTCCTTTGTCTCTGATATCCTGAATGAACTCAAGGCATGGAGTTGTCATCCTTTTAATGTTCATTCATGTTTCTTGAACTAGAGCAGACTGTCTGAGATATGTGTGACATCAATATCATATATTGATTCACATATGCATGCACATGCCTTTCTCAGTCTCGCTTATCAAGTGGCCTAGACATCATGCTCCCTTAGGAGGGACAAATCCCATATCTATCACTCACAATCTATCTTATGCGTCAAAGCCACCCAATCATCACCGTTATGACAACCCATGTTTTAGGACTGCGTTTGATGATGTCAAAGTGTACCCAATCACATTCGATGAGTGTAGTGATTTTAGGTATACGAATCACAATCACCACCATCACTATGAGAGATGATTCTCACTACCATGTCATGGTTCCATGTATCACTCTCATGGTGGGTCTGTCCGATACACTGTTCTCCAACATGTATCTGTGTGCTTGGTTTGATCACATATCATGACCAATGAGACACTGTCATCAACCAACACACACTCTAGTCTTGATGTGTCATTGTTGTCTATCAACCTTCCATAATGACACCCGACTAAGGACACAATAAGAATGTACATACTCTTAGCATTCATATGATCTCAATGTTCAGGTCCTCAACCTGAAGACATACGTCATTGAGTATTGTCATTCTTTAGACATTCATTCTGCTCCATCATTTATCTCATAATCGATTGAGCTAGAATAAATTGGAAGATTGCCTTTGATACTTATCAAATCAATCATGATGTACGCCAATCCAATCATCATATGATTGGCTCTCAGGGCTTACATACCAACACCTTCGTACTTCTCAATAGGATACTTCCTCAATTGCTTATCTTGCACATAGATCTAGTTTGTTAGCTTGCATCTCTAACATTGTTGTGCAAGTCAGACTGGGTTCTTGATTCAGGTGCAACTGATCACATCACAAGGGTACCTGAATTGTTTACCAGCTATACCCACAGACCCAACCTACCCGGTGTTACCCTTACAGATGGTTCCATTGCCTCTGTTAAGGGAACTGGGACAGTCTCACCAACCCCACATATGTCATTATAGTCAACTTTGTTTATCCCTCAATTTCCTTTCAATTTTTCATCTATTAGCAAATTAACTCATTTTATTATTGCTTCTGTCACTTTCTTACTAGATTATTTTGTTATATAGGACTTGAAGACGAGGAAGACGATTGGAGAAGGGTATGAAATGGATGGACTTTACTACTTACAAAGGTTGCCTACAACGTGTGTCATTATTTCTCCTTTTATGGTGCATAGTCGTCTTGGTCGTGCATCTATAGAAAATTTCAAGTGTTTGGTTCCCAATTTGTCCAATATGGAGGGTCTTTAATGTGAATCATGTCAATTGGATAAGCACACAAGATATGTATTTAGGTCTATAGAGAATCAAAGATCAAAGTATCTTTTTTTGAGTTGGTTCATTATGTTGTACGAGGTCCTACTCGTGTTACTTATAAACTTGGTTATTGATATTTTGTTATCTTTATGGATGATTACTCTCATGCTAAATGGCTTTATTTGATGAAAGAATGGTTTGAACTCATGTCAATATTCAAATCCTTTTATGCAGAAGTAGGGACTCTGTTAAATTTGTTTTTGCATCATTCATTTTGATAATACCAAAGAATATTTTAGCCATGATTTTACCCATTTCACACCTTCTAATGGCATCATTCACCAATCCTCTTACCAACATAGTCTACAGGAAAATGGAGTGGTTGAACTAAAGATTCGTCATATTGTTGAGACTGCTCACACACTTCTCATTCATATGCATGTTCCCAAAGAATTTTGGGGAGATGTAGTTCTCACTGCCACCTACCTCATTAACAACATTCCATCATCCATCCTCTAAAATAGCATATCTATTCAGATCCTTCATCCTCTAAATCCATTGTACCATGTTCCACCAATTTTTTTTGGGTGTACTTGCTTTGTCCACTGTCATGGTCATGCTACAGGCTAGTTGAGTCCAAATTATGTCAAGTGTGTTTTCTTAGGTTACTCTTGAGTCCAAAAGGGGTATAAGTTCTATAGTCCTATCTTACATCGCTTCTTTGTGTCTGCGGATGTCACTTTTTTGAAGACACACCCTTCTTTGGTAACACTTCTTCAATGATACCGTTAGCCATGGAGGAGCTCTTTCCCCTTCCTATTGTGGTTGATTCTTATGTTCTTGAGTCTTCTAGTAGTGAATGTACTCATGATGTGGCTCCACCTACCTTTGATAGGCCCCCAATCACTCGAGTTTACACTCACCGTACATGTATAAGTAGACAGTCTGCTCCACGAACCAATGCAAGTGGGACTGGTTCTCCTTCCAGTTCAACTCCATCTCCAAATTCTTCCTTGTTAGAAGGTCTAGGTAGAGACAATTAGTTCTCCAACTTTACAACATAATATTCTTATTGCTTTAAGCAAAGGTTCTAGATCATGCACTCTTAAAAATATCAACATCCCATTTCTAACTTTGTTTCATATAGCCATCTTTCACCTTCATATTATGCATTCATATCTTCCATATCCTTTGTCTCTATACCTATGTCTATTTCAGTTTCACTTGATCACTTAGGTTGGTGTCATGCTATGGATGAGTAGATGTCTACTCTACACCAAAATAAAACATGGTTTCTTGTCTCACGCCCACATGACAAGTTTGTTGTTGGATGTCGTTGAGTTTACCAGTCAAAGTGGGTGCAAATGGTTGTTGATCGGATCAAGGAATGTTTAGTTTCTAAATCCTACACTTAGGTGCATGGTGAAAATTACTCAAAAACCTTCTCTCTTGTGGCAAAAATAACGTTTGTTCACATTTTCTTGTCTCTGGCTGCTAGTCACTCTTGGTCTCTACACCAGGCTGATGTAAAAATGCTTTTCTGCATGGTGGTCTCGATGAGGAAATTTATATGGAGAAATCACTTGGGTTTGTTGCTCAGGGGGAGTCAAACTTAGTATGTCGTCTTCACAAGTCCCTCTATGGCATAAAGCATTCACCTCATGCATGGATTGACAAATTAGCAGTGTTCTTTTTGAGTTTGGATTCCACATGTGTACTATGGATCATTCAGTCAATCGAAGACAAAGTTTTGGGAGCATATTCTTGGTGGTGTATGTTGATGATATTGTGATTATTGGGGATGATAAACATGGCATTGCACAATTAAATCTATTTCTATAGGGCCAATTTCAAACAAAGGACTTGGGCAGTCTTAAATATTTTCTGGGGATTGAGGTTGCCAAGTCTAAGTCTGGGATTGTAATCTCACAAAGGAAGCATATGTTAGATCTTCTCACTAAGACATGGATGCTTGGGTCCAGGCATGCAAATACCCCAATGGATCTTGAAGTCAGCTTATCCATGAAACAATGAGAGTCACTTGATATCCTTGGAGTACAAATGCCTTATTGGGAAGTTGATTTATTTGAATCCACTCATCCTGATATTTCCTTTGCCACTAGTGTGGTTAGTCAGTTCATGTATAAGCCACACACATATCATGTGGAGGTTGTTATGCATATTCTGAGGTATCTTAAGGAGTCTCCTGGCAAGGGACTTATATATCAAAATTATGGACATCTACAACTACATAGTTTCTCAAAAGCTGATTGGGTTGGATCTAGTATGGACATGAGGTCTATCTCTAGCTATTTTGTGTTTGGGGGGGGACTCTTGTGTCTTAGAAGAGTAAGAAGCAAACTATTATAGCAATATCTAGTCCGTAATAGGAGTATAGAGATATGGCCCTAGCAACTTGTAAACTTCTATGGATTCATCACTTATTAGAGGAGCTTGGCTTGAAGTAGAAAGCTCCTATGGACTTGAAGTGTAACAATCATACCGTTGACCATATTTCCCAGAATCATGTATTTCATGAGAGAACCAAACATATAAAAGTCAATTGTCATTTTCTACGACAAAAGATTCAACAAAAGTTGATTCAGTTGTCACTAGTCAAAGAAGAAGATAAATTAGTTGATTTCTTTACAAATTTCCTGAATGGTTGTTGGGTTTAGTTCTTATGTAACTAGTTGGGCACATATGATATATATTATCCTTATTGAGGGGGAGTTTTAATATATATATATATATATATATATATGTGTGTGTGTGTGTAGGGACCTACTTGGAATGTGAGAAAAGGTTAAGTACCTATGTGTAAATTCTATAAACTTTCTCTCATATATACGTATACCTATGCCTTGACCGTTAGCGAGGTCAAGGTTACTCTCCATCTGACTCCATAGTTGTAATAGGTAGGTTAGAGAATTCTATTCCTTATAGTGAGAACTTGGTATATGCAACAATTTCAATCACGGATAAAAGTAAAATATGCGAATCAGATGATAGAACTATATATTTTAGTAACCTTCTTAATTTTCATATCCAGTTCAATGAGTCAATTTCATTACCTTTTGGTATGGTTTTTTAGTTTGTGTATTAATTATAGATTATATCAATAATAGCTCTATAACATAGGGGTTTGAGTCAATCAACGAGGCCTTCTATCTTATGGGGAATAATTTTAAACAAAAACTAGGATTTCATATGCAACAATGACAATGACCTCAAGACGAGTCATCATAATAGCAAAAATAGTCACAAAGACCTTAGAAGGAGCCATCTTAGTCGTACTTGACTCAACTATAAACAACAAGAGGTTTGGGTTGTATATATTGTCTAGAGTCATCCCCACCAATTCAGATGTCGGGAATGGGGAGTTAACTCATTCAATTTTATGATTCATTTTTTCTTAAGCGGATATTCCTATTTAAATGTGCAAGCTCTATAAGGAAAATTTTGGTGTTCCTTTTGTGGTTTCGTTGGTTCAGGTTGGCACCTTGCCTACTCTACCCAACATCAACACTAGTAAAGGACCTGATGTTCAGTGGTTCCACGCTATTTGGGGCAGGTTTCACTGTCCTAAATGGAGCACTCTGTTGTATAGAGCCTTGCTTAACAGACTCCCCTCTAAGGATAGGATGGACAGATGGGGCATCCGGGTGGACACGGTCTGTTCCCTGTGCTCTTCAGGGTCCGAGACTAAGGATCACTTGTTTTTTGACTGCAAATACTCGAAGAATATTTGGAAGATTGTGTGCTTACAGAATGAGTGGGGTTATCAGGTGCCTAACAACCTTGATGATGTCATTACCTGGATTACGAGCAGATATGATAATAAAGGGACTGGTTCTAGCGTTTGCGGCATGTTCCTTGCTTGCGTCTGCTTTCACATCTGGAGAGAAAGAAACAGAAGAATCCATTGTAGTGGTTCGATGGATGAAAAAGGGTTGCTAAAGATGATCACTTCTGATTTGTGTTGGGTTTTCGCCACCAAATCCGAGCTGACTGCTAACTTCAGTACGAATATGAAGTTGTATTGGGGATTTTGTAGATAACACCCCCGCTTAGCTTTCTGGCTTAGTGCCTTTTTGTAGATCTGGGCCTGGTGCCTCTGTTTTTGTATAGCTTGCTATATGACTTTTGGCAATACTATTTACCTATTTCAAAAAAAAAATGTTAGATAAGTCATGTACGTGTATCTCTAAACAATTTAACTTGTAAAAATCCTTCGCTTTTATATATCATGAATGGGTGAAAAAGGTTAGCTATCTATATTGCAACAATATGATGTGTTTTAACTAGAAAAATATAAGTGTTCCTAATTAGATGATTGAGTGTTTGACCTTATAATTTGTGTTTTGAGGCTTTCTCTTAGGCAAGGTTTAAGCTTAGGTGTCTCCCCATGTATCCTAATTATGACATATACTTCTTAACTTATTGGTCTTGAGGACTCAACATGTGCTCTAATACTAAGCTTCCACACCCCAATATCATGACATGATCAGGTCATGAGATCTTAGTATAGTTATAATATCAGACAAGGATAAACTTATCACCTTTAACTTTATCATATACAAATCATCCAATATAACCAACATATTCACAATAATTGGTTTCTCATGAACAACAAGATTGCTTTCCTTGAACTAATCACAATTATAATGAAAGATACTACTCCACTTACATCTCTACTTACATATTACATGCATACCAAAACCCTTATGTTATTTACAAACTCTTGATGCATGATATAATACTATCACAATTATTTATGTATAAAACTAATTATTTCCTTCTGGGTCCAAAGTGCCAGAGACTGACTCTAACTAAAATCTTTTTATGAATAACCTTATAACATGAATCCTTAGTTGCATATTATATATCCATAAGATACGGTTTAACTAAACATGTTATTCAGTATAGGGGTGATATATTGTATTTGTGAGTAATGTTGTATATATAATAGTCTAGTACACTTTGATGAATAGTAAAACTTATGTATGGAAATATGAAAATAGAGGAATTCAAGAAATTAAATGAGAAGTTGGCAAGATATCAAATATTTATCCAGTTTGAACTAATAATAGATATACAGACTAGATTAGGTTTCACTTTAACATATACCTTGATCATGCATTTACAATAATCACCACATGAAAAAGAATTAACAATTTATGTAGAATAACCTATCTTTTACTTTTTTATTGATCTCATTGTGTTTGTACCATTCAAATGATTGTCATAGTGCATGACTTACCATATAATTCTTTTTTATCAACCCATGATCCTTAATACTTTTTATTAAGTGTGCATATAGGTATACAATATGTTGTGCCATATTTGGCCAAAAAGTCTCAATAACGACCATAACTATGTCACCATGCCCTAGGCACTCAATAGGCGACTTTTGGCTAAAAAGTCATTATATCTACACAAAGAGACTCCATAAGATATGACACCCTAAACATAGTAAACCAAAATAAAAAGGAGTTGACCCTTAAGGGTATATCACTCCAATGAAATTTGTCTAGGGTATTTTTAAACTCTCTATTTTTTGTGTCTATGCTAAACTAAAATACAATCATAATGCTCTAATGATTTTGTGATACTTTTTATTTCAACTCTAGCTCACGTCCTCATGTATCTTTCAGTCAACAACATGGTTCACCCTTCTCACCATAGACCTCCATCGATAATATCTATAGTGATGGTTTCTTCTTATCTTATATTTTATATTATATACGTCTCTCATACTTTTGTATTATACCATTACATAAGAGTAAGTACTAAACTTGTTATGGCAGATTGTTTCTTAGGTTTTCATGCTGGTCGTTTTTACTTTAACATGTCTCATACATAAGTATATGTTCAAAAGGAACTCTAATAACAAATGAATGATTTATTGATCATTAATAATTTTATTATCAAATAACCAAAAAAGAATATGCACGATTGATAAATCATTTTAAATATTGTAGTTCAAGTTTACCCATAATGTTTATATAAAATTTTCTAAAAATTATTAGAAAAAACTAATATTATACAACAATAAAATTACCCATTTGTAAAATATATAAATAGAATGAAAGTTTTCATAATGGAAATAGAACATTATACCATAATTAATTGGAATTCAACCACAGTAAGAAATTACATAGGTAAATTGATGATTTTAATGCAAAATAGTGTTACACCAAATACCCACTTACCTTTCAATTCATGCACAAACCATTTCAGATCTCGAATCAACTTCAAATCAAAATATACCATACAATTCTAAGATAATCCTTTAGGAAAAAGATAGAGTACATTCTTGACATTCTCTAAAAAGCCTAAATCAAAATAAAAAGAGAATGGATATACTAGACTTCTTCTTTCTATCGTGGGACATATAACAACAAGAGAAATTGATAGCTGAATATAATCTATCCAATGTGAACTTATCTTTTAGTCAAACCTATTAAGAAACTACAACTAAGCTTGAACTCTCCTATATTTCTTCTTAGGGTTTCAAATATCTAGAGTAGGTTATTGAGGAGTTAGCGATTAATTTTTCTCAATAAATAGAACTTATAAACGTCTAGATCATGGTTTATCCTATACCCAAAAACCTTCCTAGAATGACAAAAAGGTCAGATGATTACTTATGTAGTTGTTTGTCTAATTCAAGTCATGAAGCTTCAAGAAGAACCATGATGACTTAGCCATCTTCACTCAAGACAACAACTAGTTGGTTGGATTGTGATAAGTCAGTCTAACTTTTGGGCCAAATCGGGAATAATTTAGAACCATACATCATGCGACTTATTGGAATCCAACTCTAACAACTTTGACCAAACTCTTAAAGTGATCAAGTGACCAATCAAGATACACACTTGTGACTTAAACCATTCACTACCATTCTGTTCTCCTCATCAATGTCATTTAGCAAACCAACATACTCTAGGTTAGTCGAATTCTCATGTAGCCTCAGATGACGTTGTTCCAAATGTGTCTAATTACATTAGAGTATGATGAAACCTTAAACAAACATGGTATTGTATTTGTAGGTATTAATTTACCTCGTATATCTATTTTGAAATCCATCCATCAATTAATAAACCCAATATTATTACCTTCAACATGCTATATTAGGGTTTATTTTCTCTATGCCTGATCGACTATGGAATTTCTTACATGATTCTTAGATATTATTTATAGGATTCGACCTATGTTGTATTAGGGTTTTTGTTTTGTAACCATTGAAATTGGGGTTTACCACAAACCCTAGCTCTTACTCGCATAAATGAGTAAACATGAAAATTAAGCTATAAAACACTAAAATGTATTGAAATGCTAAACTATATTGTGTGTTTCACGAACTATAGATTATATATTAATCAAATATGAGGTCATAATACTTTCAATCATCTTTGGGTCTTGAGGTGCACAATTGTGAACCCAATAGTTGCATGCAAGTGAAAAATTGGTATAGGTCCAAGAGTCAGAAATAAAACATGGCCAAACTATAATCTCTCAGTTTAGCCCTACAAATAATACTTGTCACGACTAGTGTATTGGGGCTTGGAAGGTTTTAAAATCTCAACGGAATTCTAGTCACCTCCCTCCTTTCTCAATTACCTTAGCACATGCCCTAAAGGTTAAGGGTCTACACAACTTCTAACATGGTAAGTATGAACCAAATTATTCAACTCCAATTTCTCTTGAAGAAGACAACAAAGGATGTATTCATTTAACTTCCAATGTATAGTCAATGCAAGGCTCACCATAAAAGGGTATGTCTTAACCCCCAATCACCTTTATACTAATCACATGTGGTGTAATGATATGAGCACCTAAGATAGATGTCCCCCTTATATTATTTTATTCTTGTTGATATCTCACCTTGACTGAAATATTTACATGTCATTTCATGACTGTGAGTTTTATAATCAATGGAATGGTATTTTCTACCCCATGATAGGAGATACCCATATAGTTTGTAGAAGCACCTAATGCCTCCCCCACACTAAACATGGTATCCTACTCAGATATTGGGTTATTTATCCATATTATCTAATTGTTTTCTCAGAGTTTTACAAAATGTTTTTATGTTACCCTAAATAACCATGACAATGACTCCTCTTCCACATTGCTCGAATTCCATGCCAATTTCCTTTATTATATGCAAGCATGTTTCCAAGCATTAATCATTAGAACAACAGCTATAAAAGTAGAATACTAAATGTATCAAGTCTAACTCACATCAATTATCAATTGGATATCATTTCTTAACCATTTCATTACTATGATTCATGAATAAGGTATTCAAACCCTTAATTCATCATAAGTCATATTATTAGTATGGCCTTGATGTTACTCATGGCTCTCACAACCTATCAATCTTATATGATGTCACTTAACTAGGCAACATGGTATATCACTATTCACAAAGCTAATAACATGCTTCCAATGAATATGATATCATAACCTTTACCTGGATATAATCATACTTTTATAAGAACCTGCATGGTTAATTCAATTGACAACAACAAACATTTCATTTCCAGATCAGCAATTTATAAAGCAGAATTAACCTTTCAATTCATGAATAGTACCTTCATGCTTACACTAAGGCTAGGTTCCCTTATTTACATCAATTAGGGTTATTCAATCCCTTTCTTTATGATTAGGAATAATGATTCCTCATCTCATACTTTAATCATGAAGATTCATGCTTAAAAGCATAAGTGGAGTTAGGGTTTACCCCACTCAATTAAGGTTATTGAATCCCTTTGTCTTATAAGGCATAAGAATTCTTATATTGTAATTAGTTCACAGGGTTTCATACTTGAAAGCATAACCCAGGACTAGGGTTAACATACCCCATCCTTCATTAGTTAGGGTTTGTATTCTTTTACTTCAACATAGGGTTATAGAACCTCTTAGCTCTCGAGGCATAAAGATTTCTCATATTACAACTTGTAATTAGGGTTTCATACTCAAAGGCATAACCCTGAATTACTCCATTTATCATATCACCCTAAATTAGGGTTTACTATTCACGTTACATGTTATTACCCTAAAATTAGAGTTTACTATTCACTTCATAGTGAATTGAGCTCATAGCATCATTATATATGAAAATTATCATCATTTATGCCCTCAAATTAGGTTAAGATTCATTAATCATTATAATTAGGATTTCCATGATCTTACCTTGATGGATCATACCCTAATCATGTACATTCTTACATATTGAAAGTATGTTACTTGATTCTCATTCATATTAGGAGATTTCCCTCTCTTCTTACTACTAGATGATGTTTAAATCACTCTAGGTTAGATTAGGTCAAGCCATCTTTGATTAACATAGATTAAGTCAACCCATTATAATCATTAGGGTTTGCTTGATCAAGGGTTGTTATCTACTTGAACCCTTCAAGGGTACCTTGGTAATCTTCTTTAATAATCATAACATGGGTCAATCCACTAATCACTTAACCCCTTAATGTCTTTAGGTATCATTAGGGTTTAGATTAAACAACCATTGAACCATCTAAGCCTTCAAGGCATTAAGCATAAAATGATTCAGGATCATGGTTATTCAAACCCTCAGATTATCATAACACTTGCTACCAAGTGACATATAAGCATCAAGTCATCTAACAACATGACCTTGATTGAAGCAATGTATATACTTCTCACATATCATTACTCTAAAAGCTTATAATTGTTTTCAAGGAATATGACATCATAACTCTTACCTGGCTATGATCACCTCATAATATCAACCTGTATGACTTATACAAATAAGGACATGCATATATAACAATGTCAACATAATACCAAAACTTTTCAATTTCTTTATAGGACACCAGGGCCGTGCCACCTTGCACGGTCGTGCAAAGTAAGGCTACCACGGTCGTGCTCCCTTGCACGGTCGTGCAAGTTAAGGCTACCACGGCCGTGCTCCCTTACACGGTCGTGCTACATAAGATCATTACATGATTCATATTTATATATATATATATATATATATATATATATAAATATATGTATTCTAATCTTTCATTCTTTTAACTTGATTAGGTCACATCAACCCTTCAATCAAGTACATGCTACTATGGTTAACATAGTGTATCAAGCTATTAATATAAACAATTAAGAATTCTCCCTTTAATTGGTTCTAATCACTTAGGTATTATTAGGGTTTCAACCTTCATACCTTCATTTATTATCATTACTAATCATCATTGGATCAATAGAACATTCATCATCTTAATTCCCAAAGATTTAATCACATTGGACCTCCATTACATAAGGTATCCAATTGAATTAGGGTTTCCAATGTTGATTACTTCAATCATTGAATTCATGGAACCAAACATCAATTGGACCTATACTCATACCTCAATTGAGTTTAATAGGTCAACCTTCAACTGATTTGACCCTTAATTAACCCTCAATCGTTCATCAATTAGGGTTTGATTCAATTGAATTAGGGTTTGGAATCGATGATCCTTCAATACTAATCAATGTAAGACTAGTTACTTTGAAACCATAGAACCATCATCCAAATTGGGTATGACCTGACCCCAAACGGTCTTGAGGTCGTTTGGATGACCTACAAATGGTCTTGAGACCATTTTCCCATCATATCATCAAAATCTAAGTCAATCAATTAAGGTTTGAATCATTGGATTGATCACCAAATCAACAATTGATTACACTTTAACTTGGTAACATTGGATCATCAATTGCTTAACCATACTCACCCCTAGACCTCCAAACGGTCTTGGGTGACCCCCAAACGGTCTTGAGACCGTTTGGATGAGTTCCAAATGGTCTTGAGACCGTTTGGCTCACTCAACCCTTGGATTCTAGTGAAAAATCATTAGGGTTTGAGCTATTGAGTTGATCATCAAATCAGCAATTGATTGCTTTGTAATTTGGTACCTTTGGACCTTCAATTGGTAAACTATGCTTAACCCCAGACCTCCAAACGGTCTTGGGTAATCCCCAAACGGTCTTGAGACCGTTTGGGTGATCCCCAAATGGTCTTGAGACCGTTTGGGCCAATCAACCCCAAACAATCAACTCAATTCAACGCAAATCCAACACTTAGTCGATTAGGGTTAACACCATATCTTTTGTCCTTCAAACACTTAACCATATCCAACCCTAGACCTCAAAATGGTCTTGGGTGACCTCCAAACGGTTTTGAGACCGTTTGGGTGATCCCCAAACGGTCTTGAGACCGTTTGGGCAAGAAAACCCAAAAAGTCATATCAATCAAGTTGAAAGTCTGCATTTAATCCAATTAGGGTTTACATAATTGATTAGCCTTCAACTCACGATTCCTTTAGAGTTAATCCCTCAAATTTGGAGGGTTATTAACCAACATAATTATTAACAGTAATATCAAATGGTCAACACTTGGTCAACGCCCTCAAATGGTCTTGAGACCGTTTGCCCAAAAAGTTCAATTAATCATATTGGAAAATCAGCCCTTAATTCAATTCAATTATCTAATTGTTTAGCCTTTAACTCATGATTCCTTGGGAGTTAACCTATCAAATTTGGTAGGTCATTATACCACATCATTAGGAACAGTAATCCCAAACGTTCAACGCTTGGTAAACGCACTCAAATGGTCTTGAGACCGTTTTCCAAAAACGTTCAAGTTAATCAGACTGAAAATCAGCATTTAATTCAATTCGATTTGCCTAATTGATTGGCCTTCAACCTACGATTCCTTTAGAGTTAATCCCTCAAATTTGGTGGTTCATTAGCCTACATAATTATGAACAGAAATACCAAACGTTCAATGCTTGTTCAATGCCCTCAAATGGTCTTGGAGACCGTTTTCTCCAACCGACCTTGTGAAACCGTTTGCCCTTCAAAACGGTTTTGCAAACCGTTTGCCCCAAACCGTTTGGCCAAAGGGGGGAAAACAAGACCGTTTGATAAAGTAACATTGGTAATCACGGCCATCTTCTTCTACCTCCAGATCAAGGTCTGTTCTTCGTGGTTTTAGTTGCAAGAAAGCAAGGAAGAGTGGGAAAGAAGAAGAACTAAGTACTAATTGCAAGAACAAAGATATGCATAAGAAAGCAAAAGGTTTAGAGTTATAAAACCCGCCTTAAGGTCATTACTTGAGCTCCAAACTTCCAAGCTTCAAGCCTTTAGTGGTGTCTTGAGCTCCACAGGTCGGCCAAGGGTGTTTCTCCAAGGAAAGGTTGGGAAAAGATGGCTAGAAAGAGGAAACAAGTAAGGAAGACCATAAAACCAACCTTGCACCATGAATTCCTCCACGAATCCGAGCAAGAAGATGAACAAAGCTTACCTAGAACTCCTTTTCCGTCCTACTATGCTCCTGAGCTCTGTCCTAAGTCGGTCTAAGCAAGGGGATAAGAAGGGAAGTGAAGGAAACGATCCTTGCTAAGTGAGAAAAGGTGTATATATATACTTTGGGTGAAATTCCAACATAAGGACAACTTGTTTCTCCATTTCTCATCTAGGTCCTTCCCTTCTTCTAAGACACGTTTCTCCCTTCCATACTTAAGAAAAACTCATCTTAAACCCAAGGTCTAAAGGTGAAGAAAGCCAACTTTTTACTAAGTTGCACATATAGAAGGGTTATTAGGCTTATAACTTGATTATTTAATTTATAAGGGTTATCATTCTTATTTGATTATTCAATTGAAGTGCCCTATTCATCATTCTTACTCTAAATGATGCCAAGGGTCATAAAGGATATTCTAAAAAGTATATTATACAAGTTGCACCCCACATTTTGGGTAAATTGCACTTTACCCAAAATTAGGGTTTTAAGCACAAGGATTGCCCCACAAGCTGCATCTTGATGCCCAAGCTTGGGAAATCCATCATACTTCATCATATTCATTCTCATGATGTATCAACACTATAGGAACATATTAAAATGTGAAATTTGCAAGTTAACCCCTTTTAATTGGGTAATTTGCACATAAGTCCCTATTAACAAAACAATATTATAACATTGTTCAAAAAGGACAGAAAGGGAAATATATGTTCCTCAGAAGCTTTAATTACATTATCAACAGATAACCACAAGAATTTGATCACATGATTAAACAAAACACCTGGGGTTAGTTCATAACCCAGGTCAGGGATGTTACAAATTATAAACCCCTAACAAGGATTTCGCCCCCGAAATCCCAAAAAGAAAAGGGAAAGCAAACATTATTTAAGCATCATATCATTACATCCTTAGATAACATTTCGTCATTATGGAGATATTATAAAGTTTTGATCAACTTTTCTTAAGATCACACTCATACTCTATTATTTATTTGAGACTATATAAGTCCTTTCATACCTTGATTGTGTTATCATATCTGATAACACCATATTAACTTTCCTTATTATTTGCACTAATTCTCTCATTAGTTGTACATTCTCTTATTATAGGGAAAAGTTTCTTATCAATCAAGGACTTATTTGATAGATATCTTGGAGAAAGATATGTTTATGAAAACATAAACCCCTAACAAGTGATGTTCATATTATTTTACATGTTTAATTTGATTTCATAGTTGACCATTCCAGGTAATCAACATAAGTCATTTGATATATTATTACATTCTTATCTTGATACCTATCACATGTGTTATCTTCCTTTCATCTTGGGACATTACTTGTTACATATATTCTCAACTTGGAACTAAAGTCCAAGATAAACTGATACCTTTCTAGGTATACTTCACATAAACATCTTTATATTATGCACATCAAGTGTCCTAAGACCCACTTGATTGCCATGTCCCTGGAAAGAAAGAGAATAAGGGATCATATTACTCTTGTTATATCATGTATTTTCAACCATTCATGAAACATCTTATGATTCCATCACATTTTCACATTTATGGGGAGGATCTTTATTATTATTCTTACATCTTTACTGGACAGGGTTGACCTCCCTTATTACCATAGTTCTTATTTCTTGATACTCATTAGATTGTTTCAGAATGACTACTTGATCAGAGAAATCAAAAAGATAACAATCTAGGAGTTTCCATATTTACTTTATCATCAACAATTGTATACCTGGCCAGGGTATATAAATACTGAGATAAGGTAATATCCATTTGTATACTACCATTTTCCTTCTCTTTTCCTATTATCACAAGTATAAGATCTAACATTACTGAATTTTATCCAGACATCTCTTTAATACTTCATCCTTTTAATGGAGGTAAGCATGTAACATGAAACATCTATTTTATACAACATTATAAGTCCTTATAGGATTAATCAAGAAAAGTTCAATAAATTACTTTCTCAGTTTTGTCCAAGAGATCATAAAAAGACATATAAGAATAACATTTATTTCGTCTAACCTATCATGACTCGAGGATTATTCATTGTCTCAAGCTGATTCTGCCTCAGAGGTTTATTTGCCATAACATTTCTGGCTGGGCAATTTCTTGCCAGATGTCCAACCTGTCTACATATGTAGCAAATTCTAGGTGCCCAGTATGGTCTGAAGGGTTCTTTACCCTTTCTGGATGACCATTGTCTTGGTGTACTAGGTCCTGGTTGTGTTGGTGACACCAGAAACTTCTTCCTTTTGGAACTACCAGGTCTCAGCTCCTGGGTTTGGATAGGCCTTTTCTCAATTCTTCCTTTATATTTCTCTTATGGATAATTATTTCTGATATGTCCAGGCTTCCTACACCTATAGCAGGTCCTGGTCTCTGGTTGTATTCTAACCCCTATATTACTGTATACTGATTCATCAGACTGAGGTTGAGCACTGACTTGCTCTAGGTTCAGAGCTTCATCATTTACCATTGCTTCAACCTATTGTTGTGGTTCACATATTCTGTTGATATCCAAAACATCATCATTAGGAGCTGGTAATCTGGGTTGTATTGCTAGTGCTTGATCCACTAGATACATCATGGTAGCCCTAAATTCCCCAACAATGATTCCTAAGGAAGAATTCCTTATCATGGTTGGGTTAGCTAGGGGAATCTTAGGTAATTGTCCCTCTATTGCATGCTCCTCTGCACCTCTTCTTGGTGCAGTATTGTTGCTCCCCGCAGCAAACTCCTGATCCGATCCAGTCATCTTCAAGTTCTTCTCCTCCTATGTGAGCAGAAGTTACTATCAGATACACTAGATGACACTTAGAACAGACTCTACTACCTTAGTCCTATGTCTCTGTAGACTCAGCGAACCTAGAGCTCTGATACCACTTGAAACGACCGACACCAAACTGACAATCAAATTAAACGAATGCGGAAGCGATTAGCAGTGGAATTATCAAAAATCACTAAAAATTTAAAACTTTGGTAAAGAGATCTTTGAAAGATAAAAACTCTTTCATAAACAACATGATAAGTCATTTACAAACTGATTCATTGATACATCTCTGTAATAAACACATCTCGAGCATTACAACAAAACCCACCTTGTTAACTGTACAAGGTAAGATACAAAATCTCGAGGCATCATGCCAAAATCTCAGATATACTGAATCCTAGGACCTGAGAGTACAAAGACGACATAAGACATGCTATCTATAAGACTAGACAGTCAGTATCTCCAACGGAGATTCACTGCTGCCCCTGATGCTGTTGTTGCTGTTGTTGCTCATTCTTAAATGGATTCCTTCATCCTTGGTGTCTTCCTAAAAAGTAGAACCTACGGGAGTGAGACACTTTGAATAATTTTCCCAACGAGAGTTATAACTCTCCACCAGAAGCTTTGTTATAACATTTAAGAAACAACATAAGCAAAGTAACTTAAACCATTCAACATCAGGTTTGATAATAAGTAAAGTAACTTTTACTTAAGCAATCATTTCTTTAAAGCATATAAAGAACATGTACACTAAATATTTCGAACGGATCATTAATGTAAACAATGTAACACCAATCATTGTTTTTCGTAGTTCAACCTAAGCAGAAATATGCTACGCGGTTGATTATGTTTTACAAACATTATTATGCCCTGCGGAGATGAGGTATACCGTTCATACTCCAACCGACCATTTATAAAAATCGCGTCAGTACCATACATAGGTCATCAAAAGAGCCGGATTCTTATGACCTCATCTTCCTCAGTCAGTAAGAGGATTTACTTGCAGGACATCTTGTGTCTCTGCTGTAGTAGCTATCCAGGGTATTCTGGAAACTTCGCTATAGAGTTACAGTGGAGTTCTAAACTTGCGTTGATCAAGCATTGACCATTTGGTATTACTGTTCCTAATGATGTGGTCTAATGACCTAACAAATTTGATAGGTTAACTCCCAAGGAATCATGAGTTAAAGGCTAAACAATTAGGTAATTGAATTGAATTAAATGCTGATTTTCCAATATGATTAATTGAACTTTTTGGGCAAACGGTCTCAAGACCATTTGAGGGCGTTGACCAAGCGTTGACCGTTTGGGATTCCTGTTCATAATTATGTTGGTTAATAACCCACCAAATTTGAGGGATTAACTCTAAAGGAATCGTGAGTTGAAGGCTAATCAATTATGTAAACCCTAATTGGATTAAGTGCTGACTTTCAACTTGATTGATATGACTTTTTGGGTTTTCTTGCCCAAACGGTCTCAAGACCATTTGGGGATCACCCAAATGGTCTCAAGACCGTTTGGAGGTCTAGGGTTGGATATGGTTAAGTGTTTGAAGGACAAAAGATATGGTGTTAACCCTAATCGACTAAGTGTTGGATTTGCATTGAATTGAGTTGATTGTTTGGGGTTGATTGGCCCAAACGGTCTCAAGACCATTTGGGGATTACCCAAGACCGTTTGGAGGTATGGGGTCAAGTATAGTTTACCAATTGAAGGTCCAAAGGTACCAAATTACAAAGCAATCAATTGCTGATTTGATGATCAACTCAATAGCTCAAACCCTAATGATTTTTCACTAGAATCCAAGGGTTGGGTGAGCCAAACAGTATCAAGACCGTTTGGAACTCATCCAAACGGTCTCAAGACCGTTTGGGGGTCACCCAAGACCGTTTGGAGGTCTAGGGGTGAGTATGGATAAGCAATTGATGATCCAATGTTACCAAGTTAAAGTGTAATCAATTGTTGATTTGGTGATCAATCCAATGATTCAAACCTTAATTGATTGACTTAGATTTTGATGATATGATGGGAAAACGGTCTCAAGACCATTTGGAGGTCATCCAAACGACCTCAAGACCGTTTGGGGTCAGGTCATACCCAATTTGGATGATGGTTCTATGGTTTCAAAGTAACTAGTCTTACATTGATTAGTATTGAAGGATCATCGATTCCAAACCCTAATTCAATTGAATCAAACCCTAATTGATGAATGATTGAGGGTTAATTAAGGGTCAAATCAGTTGAAGGTTGACCTATTAAACTCAATTGAGGTATGATTATAGGTCCAATTGATGTTTGGTTCCATGAATTCAATGATTGAAGTAATCAACATTGGAAACCCTAATTCAATTGGATACCTTATGTAATGGAGGTCCAATGTGATTAAATCTTTGGGAATTAAGATGATGAATGTTCTATTGATCCAATGATGATTAGTAATGATAATCAATGAAGGTATGAAGGTTGAAACCCTAATAATACCTAAGTGATTAGAACCAATTAAAGGGAGAATTCTTAATTGTTTATATTAATAGCTTGATACACTATGTTAACCATAGTAGCATGTACTTGATTGAAGGGTTGATGTGACCTAATCAAGTTAAAAGAATGAAAGATTAGAATACATATATTTATATATATATATATATATATAAATATGAATCATGTAATGATCTTATGTAGCACGACCGTGTAAGGGAGCACGGCCGTGGTAGCCTTAACTTGCACGACCGTGCAAGGGAGCACGGCCGTGGTAGCCTTACTTTGCATGACCGTGCAAGGTGGCACGGCCGTGGTGTCCTATAAAGAAATTGAAAAGTTTTGGTATTGTGTTGACATTGTTATATATGCATGTCCTTATTTGTATAAGTCATACAGGTTGATATTATGAGGTGATCATAGCCAGGTAAGAGTTATGATGTCATATTCCTTGAAAACAATTATAAGCTTTTAGAGTAATGATATGTGAGAAGTATATACATTGCTTCAATCAAGGTCATGTTGTTAGATGACTTGATGCTTATATGTCACTTGGTAGCAATTGTTATGATAATCTGAGGGTTTGAATAACCATGATCCTGAATCATTTTATGCTTAATGCCTTGAAGGCTTAGATGGTTCAATGGTTGTTTAATCTAAACCCTAATGATACCTAAAGACATTAAGGGGTTAAGTGATTAGTGGATTGACCCATGTTATGATTATTAAAGAAGATTACCAAGGTACCCTTGAAGGGCTCAAGTAGATAACAACCCTTGATCAAGCAAACCCTAATGATTATAATGGGTTGACTTAATCTATGTTAATCAAAGATGGCTTGACCTAATCTAACCTAGAGTGATTTAAACATCATCTAGTAGTAAGAAGAGAGAGAAAGCTCCTAATATGAATGAGAATCAAGTAACATACTTTCAATATGTAAGAATGTACATGATTAGGGTATGATCCATCAAGGTAAGATCATGGAAATCCTAATTATAATGATTAATGAATCTTAACCTAATTTGAGGGCATCAATGATGATAATTTTCATATATAATGACGCTATGAGCTCAATTCACTATGAAGTGAATAGTAAACCCTAATTCTAGGGTAATAAAATGTAACGTGAATAGTAAACCCTAATTTAGGGTGATCTGATAAATGGAGTAATTCAGGGTTATGCCTTTGAGTATGAAACCCTAATTACAAGTTGTAATATGAGAAATCTTTATGCCTCGAGAGCTAAGAGGTTCTATAACCCTATGTTGAAGTAAAAGAATACAAACCCTAACTAATGAAGGATGGGGTATGTTAACCCTAGTCCTGGGTTATTCTTTCAAGTATGAAACCCTGTGAACTAATTACAATATAAGAATTCTTATGCCTTATAAGACAAAGGGATTCAATAACCTTAATTGAGTGGGGTAAACCCTAACTCTACTTATGATTTTAAGCATGAATCTTCATGATTAAAGTATGAGATGAGGAATCATTATTCCTAATCATAAAGAAAGGGATTGAATAACCCTAATTGATGTAAATAAGGGAACCTAGCCTTAGTGTAAGCATGAAGGTACTATTCCTGAATTGAAAGGTTAATTCTGCTTTATAAATTGCTGATCTGGAAATGAAATGTTTGTTGTTGTCAATTGAATTAACCATGCAGGTTCTTATAAAAGGATGATTATATCCATGTAAAGGTTATGATATCATATTCATTGGAAGCATGTCATTAGCTTTGTGAATAGTGATATACCATGTTGCCTAGTTAAGTGACATCATATAAGATTGATAGGCTGTGAGAGCCATGAGTAACATCAAGGCCATGCTAATAAGATGACTTATGATGAATTAAGGGTTTGAATACCTTATTCCTAAATCATAGTAATGAAATGGTTAAGAAATGATATCCAATTGATAATTGATGAGAGTTAGACTTGATACATTTAGTATTCTACTTTTATAGCTGTTGTTCTAATGATTAATGCTTGGAAACATGCTTGATGCTAAAAGAATGCTAGAATGTACCTAACTAATCAAGTATAATCATATCATGTAGAGCCCTGACCATAGATCCATCATTGTCAGAGACCAAATGATGGTGAAATAGGTTTTCCTAAGGGAACTCCTGGAGCATATACTTTTGAGTATATGGGGGTATATGGACGCGAATATCCTTACGTCCTAGTGTAGGAATTGATGTAGATGTACTTTAATCTTTCAACCCTTCACTATATATTCATACCGGGTGATGTACCACAAATCTCCCGAAGAAATTACTAATACCGCATCGATGAGAGATAAACAAGAAATCTTTCGATGACGATGAGAGTTCAGAACTCCACTGTAACTCTATAGCGAAGTTTCCAGAATACCCTGGATAGCTACTACAGCAGAGACATAAGATGTCCTGCAAGTAAATCCTCTTACTGACTGAGGAAGATGAGGTCATAAGAATCCGGCTCTTTTGATGACCTATGTATGGTACCGACGCGATTTTTATAAATGGTCGGTTGGAGTATGAGCGGTATACCTCATCTCCACAGGGCATAATAATGTTTGTAAAACATAATCAACCGCGTAGCATATCTGCTTAGGTTGAACTACGAAAAACAATGATTGCTGTTACATTGTTTACATTAATGATCCGTTCGAAATATTTAGTGTACATGTTCTTTATATGCTTTAAAGAAATGATTGCTTAAGTAAAAGTTACTTTACTTATTATCAAACCTGTTGTTGAATGATTTAAGTTACTTTGCTTATGTTGTTTCTTAAATGTTATAACGAAGCTTCTGGTGGAGAGTTATAACTCTCGCTGGGACAATTATGAAAACTACTAGAGGGGGGGTGAATAGAGTTTTATAAAGTTTTTAATAATATTTTAAACCCAAACAACCACAATGAAAATATTGGACAAGGAGACACAGGGTTTAGAGTGGTTCCAACTATAGCAAATACTATAGCCGTCAGTCCACTACCCGGTTGCTTACCCAACCGGGATTTGAAAAGAAATTTATTTTATTACCTCGCAAGGACTTTACATAAAATACAATTTCTTTTCCCAAACCCTTCAAGCAGCCTTCACCTAGAAGTAATCGCCCAACCTTGAAGCAACCTTCCCTTGAAGTAGATGCACCAACTCCCGTTGCACCAGCCTTCTGAAGTAGCTTCCCGTGCGATAGCCTTCTTGAAGTAGCTTGAAGTCCCCTTCTCCACCTGAGAAGTCAACCCTCTCCAATCCGCAGCCTCCAACCCTAGGAGTAGCAAGGAGAGTACAAAAGATACAAAGGAACAAGAAGGAAAAAGGAAATTACAACTTATCCTTTAAGCCCAAGGCTTGATTTGCCTATATCAAGTGTGTAGATCTCCTAACCAATGTGTATGACAATGTGATTGTAGTGGATAGGAGATACTAGCCTATAGGACACGAAATGGGAGCAATAGGAATGAATGGCAAGTGTAGAATTTGCTCTATTGCTCTAAAACAGATTGCAAGTGAGTATACAAGCTCAAGTATAGCACAAGTATAGCTTGGATGTATTTTGGTGTCCTAAGGCATGTCCTATTTATAGGAGTGGCCTATGAATACTTAAGGACGTTCTAGACAACTTCTAGGGGCTTCTAAGTGCTTAACTAGCCGTTAGATATAAGTTAGGTGCATTAGTAACAACTAGTTAATTTATTCTGCAGTTGCTGTCAGAGACCATCTCGGTCGACAATTTGTCGACCGAGATACCTACTCGGTCGAAGTTTTGTCGACCGACAGGCTCTCTGGATCAACGTTCATTTGCAGCTTCCAACTACTTTATCAGCTGTGTCTAACGGCTACTTGGGTCAATCTCGGTCGAGAAGTTTGTCGACCGAGAGTGTCTCGGTCGAGGAGTGTGGTCGACCGAAATTGACTCTGTTTTCAATCTTTTAATTAACCACTAAGCATGTGTATGAGTGTGCATATGTGATCCTATTTGAAGGGGATGACCTATCTAAGTGTGGTGTTTAGCTAGGAAGATCCAACGCTTGATTTACATGCAATCTAAGTACTTGTACATTATATATTTGTACAAGTTTTTACAACAGTGATTACATTGCATGGAAATATAAATATGTAAGCTCTTTGGATTTTCCCTAGTTGCTTTGTCATCCACCTTAATCCTGCACACTCAAGTAGCTCGTTAGATCAACAAGAATGAAATGTTTGTCATCATCGAAACAAAGGGATTTATCATAATGTCCAATTTATCCAACAATCTCCCCCTTTTTGAAGATGACAAACATTTCCTAAAATATGAAATAAGGAAATATAAAGCATGTGAGTTTCATACCTGAAGATTACCTTTTGTAGCCATTCTTGTTTTACAAGTGAGTGCTGGCCATCAAGATGAAACTCATTTATATTTATATTTTTGATTTTATATTCTTTCTCCCCCTTTGTCATTTCAAAAAGATATCCAGGTTAAACATTTTATTTCTTCTCCCCCTTAATTTTCTATTAAGCTCCCCCTTAAATAGATATCCTATAAGGAACATGGATTTATGTCTAATTTATCCACAATTTGTTTCTCAATCATTTGCAAAGGATGTTAAGCCTTGAAATGATATGAGATTCCCTTAAGCTTATGATGAATGTATATTTATTTCTCATCTATCAAAGGATGATAAGCCCTAAATTAAATGAGAGTCCTTTAATCTTAGAGTACATAAAAAAATGTCTCCAACCAAAACAAGGGATGTTAAGCCCTGATTTGTTTAGAGAGTTCCTTTAAGAGCAAGATATATCATTTTGATAATATTCTTTTTCATACAAATTACTTTTAAGAATCTGAAGGTCATAACAAACTCCAAATGATGTTAACAATGTTTTTGTAAGCTTCATAATCAAATAATCAAATTTGTTTTTATAAGCTCCCCCTTAATCTTACAATTTAAGCAATTTAAGGCTTTTAAGGTCACAAATGATAAATTTTTGATTTTGACCTTTATCAAAAGTATACTAAGATTAAGTTCAATAAATTGATGTCCAAATAAGCATTTTTGTCAAAGCTTATTTTAGGTCGCCCTTGACTACGACCATAGTGCCCCTTGGCTAAATTTTGTTTTAACCAAGAGGCAGAAATTTCAGATTTTCAATTAAGCATTCATATCAATTTTTGATGCGTGTTTAAATGATACTAAACATGGAAACACAATGAATATTTCAAATCTTTTGAAGATACCAATTGAAAACATTGTAATCTTTGCAAGCATTTCTAAGAGATATATCACCAATAAATTCTTTTGCTTGCCTATGTAATGATAGAACAACAGAAATTTTCTGTAAACTCAGAATAATTTTGGTTTTTGATCAAATACATTTCTCATAATCTTTCAAGGATCATTTCCATAATTGATACTTTATTATGTAGTCATTAATCACGAATAGATAACAATTTTGAATAATTTCAAAAGAATTTAGCAATTTTACCGCATTAAAAAAAACAGTGACATGCTCGGTCGACAGCTTCTCGACCGAGATTCACTCGGTCGACAAATTCTCGACCGACTGAATTTCTGGAAAATGTTCAGAATAAGTACAATATAGACTGTATCTAATTCAATTATTTCAAAGATCAGTTTGAGATAAACATATGAATATCAAAGTAACATTTAGATTATATCTCAACTAATCATATTCAAATTTTTTAAGTTTTGATTAACCTTAATTGATATAAATTTGTTATCCCTATATGTTAAGTTGAGATAGACATAAAGATATGCAAATTAAAGTCTTTTGGTCATATCTCAACTTAGTCTAACCAATTCAATTTGGCGGTTTTGGAACCCATACCAACTCAACATTCTTTTTCTTGTATGGGCATGAAAAAGAATAATGTCCAAGACGTGAGCAATAATGGCAACATATAGAATCAACCTCAAGTCTATTTCTATGGTTTTGTTCTAGGTTGTTCTTTGGTGTAAATGTAGTTTGATGTGCTCGTGTCTTTCTCCAACTAGGCTTTTGATGAGATTTCCCTTTGGGCTTATAACCTAGTCCTCTCCTCCCTATTTGATGATAGGAATTATCCAATATTCTATCAAGGATTCCATTGTTGCTTAACCTACTAACTTCTTGTTGCAACTTAACGATCTCATCCATTCTTTTCTTAATGTCTAGTTTTGCTTGATCTAGATTGGATGATAAAGAATTTCTTTCTTTCACTATATTATCATAATCTAGATGTGTACACAAAACAGGTTGTTTTTGAAAATCATTTAACTTTGCAAGTAATTCAACCTTTTCTTGATATAGAAGATCATAATTTGATTCTAGAGTAAAAATCTTCACATCACTACTATTTAGAGATGATTTCAAAGTACGGTTTTCTGAAACAATGCTATCTTTTTCAAAACCAAGAGTATTCAATTTAGCATATAAATCGTCATTTTCGGAAGTAAGAGCAAGAAGTCTAGCATTTAACTCATCGATTATTTTACTAGATTTCTTTAACTTCTTCTTGCACTCAATATACTTATTGTGAGTTTCTTCAATACTAGAAATTAGCTCTTCTTTTGATAAATCAAGAAGGCTTACCTCTTCTTCTTCTTCCTCATTGGTTGTAGCAATGAAACAATTCTTATGGACCTCTTTCTTCTTTTCTTTCCATGGACAGCCAATTGTTGTATGGTTCGTTCCTAAACACCAATTGCAGCTTGTTGAAGGTTGGTCCAAGTTGCTCCTTTGCCTGCGGTTGTAGTCACCTCCACCCTTCATTCTTCAAGACCTGGTTAGGGTTCCTTGAAGCCTGCTCTGATACCAATTGAAAACTACTAGAGGGGGGTGAATAGAGTTTTATAAAGTTTTTAATAATATTTTAAACTCAAACAACCACAATGAAAATATTGGACAAGGAGACACAGGGTTTAGAGTGGTTCCAACTATAGCAAATACTATAGCCGTCAGTCCACTACCCGGTTGCTTACCCAACCGGGATTTGAAAAGAAATTTATTTTATTACCTCGCAAGGACTTTACATAAAATACAATTTCTTTTCCCAAACCCTTCAAGCAGCCTTCACCTAGAAGTAATCGCCCAACCTTGAAGCAGCCTTCCCTTGAAGTAGATGCACCAACTCCCGTTGCACCAGCCTTCTGAAGTAGCTTCCCGTGCGATAGCCTTCTTGAAGTAGCTTGAAGTCCCCTTCTCCACCTGAGAAGTCAACCCTCTCCAATCCGCAACCTCCAACCCTAGGAGTAGCAAGGAGAGTACAAAAGATACAAAGGAACAAGAAGGAAAAAGGAAATTACAACTTATCCTTTAATCCCAAGGCTTGATTTGCCTATATCAAGTGTGTAGATCTCCTAACCAATGTGTATGACAATGTGATTGTAGTGGATAGGAGATACTAGCCTATAGGACACGAAATGGGAGCAATAGGAATGAATGACAAGTGTAGAATTTGCTCTATTGCTCTAAAACAGATTGCAAGTGAGTATACAAGCTCAAGTATAGCACAAGTATAGCTTGGATGTATTTTGGTGTCCTAAGGCATGTCCTATTTATAGGAGTGGCCTATGAATACTTAAGGACGTTCTAGACAACTTCTAGGGGCTTCTAAGTGCTTAACTAGCCGTTAGATATAAGTTAGGTGCATTAGTAACGGCTAGTTAATTTATTCTGCAGTTGCTGTCAGAGACCATCTCGGTCGACAATTTGTCGACCGAGATACCTACTCGGTCGAAGTTTTGTCGACCGACAGGCTCTCTGGATCAACGTTCATTTGCAGCTTCCAACTACTTTATCAGCTGTGTCTAACGGCTACTTGGGTCAATCTCGGTCGAGAAGTTTGTCGACCGAGAGTGTCTCGGTCGAGGAGTGTGGTCGACCGAAATTGACTCTGTTTTCAATCTTTTAATTAACCACTAAGCATGTGTATGAGTGTGCATATGTGATCCTATTTGAAGGGGATGACCTATCTAAGTGTGGTGTTTAGCTAGGAAGATCCAACGCTTGATTTACATGCAATCTAAGTACTTGTACATTATATATTTGTATAAGTTTTTACAACAGTGATTACATTGCATGGAAATATAAATATGTAAGCTCTTTGGATTTTCCCTAGTTGCTTTGTCATCCACCTTAATCCTGCACACTCAAGTAGCTCGTTAGATCAACAAGAATGAAATGTTTGTCATCATCGAAACAAAGGGATTTATCATTATGTCCAATTTATCCAACAAATTATTCAAATTGTCTCACTCCCGTAGGTTTCTACTTTTTAGGAAGACGCCAAGGACGAAGGAATCCATTTAAGAATGAGCAACAACAGCAACAACAGCATCAGGGGCAGCAGTGAATCTCAGGTGGAGATACTGACTGTCTAGTCTTATAGAAAGCATGTCTTATGTCGTCTCTGTACTCTCAGGTCCTAGGAGTCAGTATATCTGAGATTTTGGCATGATGCCTCGAGATTTTGTATCTTACCTTGTACAGTTAACAAGGTGGGTTTTGTTGTAATGCTCGAGATGTGTTTATTACAGAGATGTATCAATGGATCAGGTTGTAAATGACCTATCATGTTGTTTATGAAAGAGTTTTTATCTTTCAAAGATCTCTTTACAAAAGTTTTAAATTTTTAGTGATTTTTGATAATTCCGCTGCTAATCGCTTCCGCATTCGTTTAATTTGATTGTCAGTTTGGTGTCGGTCATTTCAATTCCAGTGGATCTTTTGCCAATTGACATGCATGGTTTTGATGTAATCCTAGGAATGGATACCTTGGAAAAATATAAGGTAGTCTTGGATTGTAGTACTAAGGTGGCGATGTTCCATGATGGAGATGTATAGTGGATTTTTTAGGGTGATAGGAAGATTCTTCCTACATGTTTGATGTCAGCTATGACAACTGAGCGGTTGATGAGATAAGTATGTGAGGCTTTCTTAGCTCATGTTGTGGATACCAAGTTCATAGGTCCTAGTATCTAGGAGGTACCAGTGGTGTGAAAATTTTAGGATGTCTTTTCTGAGTAATTTCCTAGCATTCCCCCTCCTAAAGAGATTGAGTTTGAATCAATCTTGTTCCTAGAACACAACCCATAGCACAGTCAGCATACAGAATGGCACCAGTAGAGATGCAGGAGTTAAAGAAATAGTTACAAGAACTATTAGAGAAGGGTTTTATCAGGACGAGCACTTCCCCTTGGGGTGCTCCCGTGTTGTTTTTCAAAACGAAGGGTAGTTCAATGAGGGTGTGTATATACTACAGACAGTTGAATAAGGTGACAATAAAGAATAAGTATCCTTTGTCGAGGATTGATGATCTTTTTGATCAATTGAGATGTGCCACTATGTTTTCAAAGATAGACTTGAGGTCAGGTTACCATCAATTGAGAATTAAGGCCGATGACATTCCCAAGTCAGCTTTTAGGACTAGCTATGGTCATTATGAGTTTGTGGTTATGCTGTTTAGGCTAACCAATGCACCTACATCTTTTATGGATCTAATGAATAGGGTATTTAGACCTTATCTTGATTAGTGTGTGGTCGTGTTCATAGATGATATCCTGATATACTCCAAGGATTGTCAACAACATGAGCAACACCTTCTCTAGGCATTGACTTTGTTGAGGCAGCATCAACTATATGTTAAGTTCAGCAAGTGTGAATTTTGGTTATCTAAAGTGTCTTTTTTGGGCCATGGTATATCTGCAAAAGTCGTTTGTGTTGATCCCAAGAAAGTGGAATATGTACTAGAATGGGAACAACCAAAGACACCGACAGAGATCTGTAGTTTCCTAGGTCTGGAAGGCTACGACATGAGGTTCATCAAAGACTTCAATTCTATAGTGTTACCCCTAACATGGTTAACTAGGAAGAATGTTCCTTTTTCTTGGAATTACAAGTGTCAACGTTCTTTCCATCTTTTGAAAGAAAAGTTGACTAGTGCATCAATGTTAGTACTGCCAGAGCAAGGAAAAGCTTATATTGTCTTTTGTGATGCTTCAAAGAATGGGTTGGGATGTGTGTTGATGCAGGATTAAAATGTGATTTCTTTTTCTTCGCGACAACTTAAAAAACATGAGGAGAATTACCCAACACATGATCTGGAGCTTGTAGCGGTGGTCCATGTCGTAAAGATCTAGATACACTATCTTTATGGAGAAAAGTGTCAGATCTTCACTGACCACACGAATCTACAGTTTATCTTCTCAAAATAGGAGTTGAATATGAGGCAAAGGAGATGGATGGAGCTAATTAAGGATTATGATTGCACAATAGACTACCATCCAGGGAAAGCAATTGTGGTAGCTGATGAATTGAGTAGAAGTCATCTTCATTATCAATGGTATATAATGCACAATTAAATTCCTTGATGTGCCATAAAAGAGATATGCTAGTGTCTCTTCGCCAGATGAATGTACAACTAGAAATTTCCTTGTTGGCAGGATTGTTGGCACAGTTACAAGTGAAACCTACCTTGAGACAGCAGATTCATGATGCACAATAGAATGATACCGTGATATAGAATATCCGATTAGGGATTGGAAGTGAAAAGTATGATGGCTTTCATTAGGCAGATGATGGTATAGTTTGTTACCATAATAGGGTAGTAATTCCTGATGTTGATGGGTTGAGGAAGATGGTACTTGAGGAGGCTCACTCCTCCATCTATGCAATGCATCCTGGAAGTACCAAGATGTACCAAAACTTGAAAGACATGTATTGGTGGCCATGTCTAAAGTGTGATGTGGCAGAGTTCATTGCCAAATGTCCAGTTTGTTAGCAGGTGAAGGCTGAGCACCAGAAGCGTATAGGGACATTACAACCCTTGCCAATACCACAGTGGAAATGGGATCATATTACTATGGACTTTGTGGTTGGTCTTCCTTGTCCACCAAATTTGGTTAGATTTGGATAATCCTAGATGCCCCAAATGTTATTAGGAAGAAAGTAGGAAATAATGTGATTTCTTTGAATAATTAACTTGATAATACATAAGATTATCCTAATGTAACAAAGTTCTAGACTTTAGGCTTGATAATGCTTGTCATGTGTGACTCGGAAGAACACAGCTCATTGACAGCCGCCAGATGATGATCCGACAAGAGGGGCTTCATCCCCTACCTCCCGTAGTATCTGTGCGAAAGGGGGAACATAACCCTAATCCCTCACACATCGATATCTCTCTCCCTCCTCAACAGTTTCCAATTATCTCAATGCTAACATGATCGGGAGGTCACGACAAGTCTTTTAAGCCCTAACCGGAACCCTATGGCTACCTATAAATAAAATGCCCAAAAGCCCAATGTTTCCTCTCCGCCGCTAGTGCATACAGAGAGACCTCTACGTGACTACAATTCATCTCCCTAAGTCCAAGCGACCCCGAGAGCATCCTCAGTTAGTGTTAGATAGTCCTCCAACATCAATTTCAGTCGAAGCCATGTGAGGAACCACCACTGACTCGATCTACCCCGACGGCTCTGGCAAGCTCGGGCGAGAGTATCACTCCACTACGGTCTAATCAAATGTCTAGTAAGTTTCTTAACCTTCTTTTATAGCTTTTTCCTATATGCTTAGCTCGTGTATTTCACCTAGGTGGCCTACCCAAAAACTCATTGACATAGTTGTGTTATCTGACAGTCGACTAGCCCTTTCGGCTATGAACAAAGCACAAAAACCCTCCCCCTACTCTTAGTGGGTAACGACAAAGGTTACCCCATTGCTATCTTACTCAAATCGTCATTGTTTTGCTATTTCTCTAGTTTGAGATCCATTGCTTTGTTTTCCGGTGACCTCAATGTTGGTTCCGAGTACAAGAGTTCATTTACACTCTGGTTGTCCCATTGCCATCAGTTGGTGATTACGAATGTTTCCATCCTTTAGTTTTTTACCCTGACACAGTCAATCGCCTCCATTCCTTCTCAACTTCTCCGTCCATGGTGGCATTGTTGGGGATGGGGTTTCCCGGCCTCGCAGAGCCTGAATGATGGATCATTGAGCTTGCACGGTCATGATGAATCCAGTGAGTTTCTCCCTTCCCTCCCAAGTCACCCTTCTTTCACTTCTGATTCATAGATCAAGCTCCAGTGGCACCATCGATGCCATGGCCAGTAGAGAAGAAACCAAACGCTAAAATTACCCTCAAACCCTTACGATGTCAATATCAGTGTCACACTACCATGGGTAATTCTGTTATTTATCCAGATCATTTTGATATCAATCACATATTCATATTGATGAACATTTGACCATTATGCCATGTCACAGGTTCTCAATTAGGCACATCATGCAAAGGCAAAGTCATCTTTTGAACCTTGATTTCCGGATTTTCTCATAAATGTCTTAAATTATTTTCATCGCCCCCTGATTGGTTAGAACTTAGAAAATCAGAAATTATGTGCTTATAGTCATTGGAAAGCTCTTGAGACAAAGAACCTCCCTGACCCATTACTGGACCCCAAATTTCAACCTAATTCCTATATTTAATTTAGAAACCATGAACTAATGTTAAGCATGTGTAATTAATTCATGATTATGTTATACCAGGATATTAGGATTGATCAGGACTCCATCTACTATTAGTATACCTCCTCAGGATCAGGTGAGTGGATCATTCACACTGAGCATAATTCTAGGGTTATGGGTTTCATTATTCATTTATTTGGTTATGATTACTCAATAAAGTGCAACTATTCTTTTATTCAATTTATGCTAATGAAAACCATGCAAATGCTATGAATTTACATTTTCTATTGATTTGATGAATATTCTTTCATTTGGAACACTATGAATGACTACCATTCTAATTTATCAAGAAATCATGATAACTATGTTCAAGTATAATAAATCATGTTATGTTGATATAGTTCTCTCAATCATGTTATGTGAGCCTTAATTGGTTTTATGTGAGCCTTAATTGGCCTTATGAGCTCTTTGGGAGAATTATGTGATCCTTTGTCGGCCTTATGTGAGCCTTAAATGGCCTTATGAGCTCTGTGGGTGCAAATTAGGTGAGAGACTACATCAACTCAAGTAAAAATCAATCTTATTATGAAATCATGTTCTCGTGTAATCATGTTAATTATGTTATGTAATTATGTTCCAAGTTATCCCTCATGTTATTTCAATTATAAGCTATTCTTCTTATATAACTGCTTCATGCCACTCACATAGTTTTACGTTACCTTGCATGGGCTGGGGATGAGGTATCTACAGACGAAGAGGAGGAGAAGAAGTAGACTTCAGGGATGTCATCTCAAGCTCAAGGATAGTTCGTGAATCCTACTTGGTGGGGTGCCATTCTAGATAGTTGTCTTTCCTTTTAGTTATGTTATGTTGGAGTTTCATTCCTTGAACTCTTTTATGTTGGACGTAGAGTCTTTTGTTTATGGTATGTAATAAGGCACTGTGATGGTTATCTCTTTTATTCTATGGATTTTTCTTGGTCAATGATATCATTTCACAAATTGTCATGATCTCCATTATGTTCAAATGCTTCCGCTATGGTTGTATTATTATTAGAAGGGAGATCGTGACAAAATGGTATTAGAGCAATCCTAGAATGGCCACTATAGTAGGATCTTATGTGTCACTCCATGTGCTTATCTAAGTCTCCTTTCCTATTCCAGATGGCCCCTAAGCGTCGCCATGAGCATGACAAGTCACCCCCTCATTCTAGTGGAGAGAGTGAGCATGACTTTGAACAAGAGGAGAACATTCATAGAGCAGACCCTCCCCTCTCATACAATATGTTGGTCAGAACTTTATCTGATGCAATGGGAGGTCATGACCAGAGGAGGAATGAAGTCACCCTGATAGACTTCCTTAAGGTGAAGCCTAAGACTTTTGCAGGAGAAGAAGAGATGGACGTTCTGGGTAAGGTCGAGGCCTGGATTTGCAACCTAGAGCATTTCTTCCATGACTTGGACTACTCTGAAGAGTCCTGTGTCAGGTTTGGGACACACATGCTGAGAGGACCGACTCGTGTCTGGTGGGAGAACTTTCGTGATGCTAGAGACCCAAATGAAGAGCTACTCATATGGGAGGAGTTTGTTGAGGCTTTTAAGAGCCACTATGTGTCAGAAGTGATGATGGATAAGAAGGAGTTAGAGTTCCTCCACCTGCGACAGTGTGGCGACATGACTGTTACCCAGTACGCCATGAAGTTTCACATCCTCCAGAAGTACGGAATCGTGATGTCTGAGATGAAGCGAGCCAAGAAGTTCATTCGATGTCTCAAGGATGATCTCAGCTACTCACTTTCTGGACGAGGCCACAAGACGATGTAGGAAGCGCTTGATGTGGCACTTGATCTTGAGGATCACCCAGGGAGGGCTTGGAAAAAGAACTCCCATAATGGAAAACGTCACCATCATGACCACAACAATCGGGACTGACACCACAATGATCACAAGAAGTGCAAGGCCCCTGAGGATCCCCCAGTGAGGGATGCATGCCCCAAGTGTGGCAAATCCCATGCAGGACTGTGCATATTGGGCTTAGGTGTTTACTTCTACTGTGGAGGAGAAGGGCACTTCAAGGACAAATGCCCTAGGTTAGCTGCAAAGAAAGGAGCAAATCAGAACCCTAACCTAAGTCCCCTAGAGAAAAGGAAAGCTAGGGTTTTTGCTATGGTGGATGATGAAGCTAGGGTTTTACCAGTCATGTTAGATATAATGCAAAGGTTATCCATGTTAATACCATATAATGATTATGCTTAGTGTTGGCTTATGAAATGTTATGATCATACAGTAAGTTAGGATTTATATATGTGAAACACTAAGGTGGGTAATACCTTAATATGACATGAAAATTTCGAGGACGAAATTTCTATAAGGTGGGTAGGTTGTAATGACCCTCAAAATTTAGTCCCAAAATTTCTTACCTTTAAAAAGATGAAACCCTAAGTTGAAAGAATTCATCTTTCCTTTGTTGACTTAAGTCAAGACCATGCTTAGTTAGTATGCCAAAATGAGTTAATACAATACCAAGATATCATGTGAACCCTGAATGAAACATTTACATAATGGCTCAACACTTATTTACATCAATGTCATTTAATGCACAAAAACCTAATCCTAATTATGCAATGGTGACTAGTTCGGGTTGAAAGATAGTTTGGACCGACAGACATGTATAATGTATCCCACTAATTGGTATATGGGTAGATAATAGAATAATAGAGCTTCCCTCAGATTTTGGTAATGCAATTCCTTTTTCGTGATTATTAATGTATTTATTACTTTAAGTATCTAATAGGGTAAAACACATGTTTACCTAACTCATATCTAAAATCTAATTAGATAATTAGATTCTTCATGGTCGAATTAGCTTGTCCACCAAATTTGGTTAGATTTGAATAATCCTAGATGTCCCAAATGTTATTAGGAAGAAAGTAGGAAATAATGCCATTTCTTTGAATAATTAACTTGATAATACATATGATTATCCTAATGTAACAAAGTTCTAGACTTTAGGCTTGATAATTCCTATCACGTGTGAGTTAGAAGAACCCAGCTAATTGACAACTGTCGGATGATGATCCGACGAGAGGGGCTTCTTCCCCTACCTCCTGTAGTATTCGCGCAAAATGGGGGAATAGAACCCTGATCCCTCACCCATCGATATCTCTCTCCCTCCTCAATAGTTTCCAATTATCTCAATGCCAACATGATCGGGAGGTCACTACAAGTCTTTTAAGCCCTAACTAGAACCCTATGGCTACCTATAATGAAAATGCCCAAAACCCTAGTGTTTCCTCTCCACCACCAGTGCATACAGAGAGACCTCCACGCGACTACAATTCATCTCCCTGAGTCCAAGCAACCCCAAGAGCATCCTCAGTTAGTGTTAAACAGTCCTCCAACATCAATTTCAGTCAAAGACATGCAAGGAACCACCGCAAACTCGATCTACCCCAGTGGCGGCAGCAAGCTCGTGCGGGAGTATCACTCCACTGCAGTCTAATCAAACGTACAGTAAGCATTTTCACCTTCTTTTATAGCTTTTGCCTATATGCTTAGCTCATGTATTTCACCTAGGTGGCCTACCCACAAACTCGCTACCATAGTTGTGTTATTTGATAGTCGACTAGCCCTTTTGGTCATGAACAAAGAACATAAACCCTCCCCCTACTCTCAGTGGGTAACGACAAAGGTTACCCCATTGCTATCTTACTCGAATTGCCATTATTTTGATAGTTCTCCAGTTTTAGCTCCATTGCTCTATTTTCTGGTGGCCTCAATGTTGGTTCCAAGTATAAGAGTTCATTTACACGTTGGTTGTCCCGTTGCCTTTGGCTGGTGATTATGAATGTTTCCATCCTTTAGTTTTGACCCTGATGCAGTCAATCGCCTTCGTTCCTTCTCAACTTCTCCGTCCATGGTGGCATTGTTGGGGATGGGGTTTCCTAGCCTCACAGAGCCTGAACGATGGCTCATTGAGCTCGCACGGTCATGATGAATCCAGTGAGTTTCTCCCTTCCCTCCCCAGTCACCCTTCTTTCACTTCTAATTCAGAGGTCAAGCTCTAGTGGCACCATCGACGCAATGGCCAACAAAGAAGAAACCAGATGCTAAAATTACCCTCACACCCTTACGATGTCAATATCAGTGTCACACTACCATGGGTAATTCTGTTATTTCTCCAAATCATTTTGATATCAATCACATATTCATATTGATGAACATTTGACTGTTGTGCCCTGTCACAGGTCCTAAATTAGGCACCTCATTCGAGGGAAAAGTTGTCTTTCGAACCTTGATTTACAAATTTTCTCATAAATGTCTTAAATGGTTTTCATCACCCCCCTGATTGGTCAGAACTTAGAAAAGACATATATAATTACTCCAAAGTTAGAAAATTACGTGCTTATAGTCATTGGAAAGCTCTTGAGACAAAAAACCTCCCTGACCCATTGACAGACCCCAAATTGCAACCTAATCCCTATATTTAATTTAGAAACCATGAACTAATGTTAAGCATGTGTAATTAATTCATGATTATGTTATACACAGGATATTAAGATTGATCAGAATTCAATCATGAACTATTGTTAGTTTACCATGCTAATTGATCAAGAAATGCCATGCTAATTGATCAAGAAATATTATACACTATGAATCATTGCCATGCTAATTGATCAAGAAATCATGATAACTATGTTCAAGTATAATATATCATGTTATGTTGATATAGTTCTCTCAATCATGTTATGTGAGCCTTAATTGTCCTTATGTGAGCCTTTATTGGCCTTATGAGCTCTGTGGGAGCATTATGTGAGCCTTGATCGGCCTTATGTGAGCCTTAAATGGCCTTATGAGCATTGTGGGTGCAAATCAGGAGACCGACTACATCAACTCAAGTAAAAATCAATCTTATTATGAAATCATGTTATGTTAATCTTGTTCTCATGTAATCATGTTAATTATGTTCCAAGTTATCCCTCATGTTATTTCAATTATAAGCTATTCTTCTTATATAACTGCTCAGTGCCACTCACATAGTTTTACGTTGCCTTGCATGGGTTGGGGACGAGATGTCTGCAGACGAGGAGGAGGAGAAGAAGTAGACTTCAAGGATGTCAGCTCAAGCTCAAGGATAGTTCGTGAATCCTACTTGGTGGGGTGCCATTCTAGATAGTTGTCTTTACTTTTAGTTATGTTATGTTGGAGTTTCATTCCTTGAACTCTTTTATGTTGGACTTAGAGTCTTTTTTATGGTATGTAATAAGGCACTCAGGTGGTTATCTCTTTTATTCTACGGATTTTGCTTGGTCAATGGTATCATTTCACGAATTATCATGATCTACATTATGTTCAAATGCTTCCAATATGGTTGTATTATTATTAGAAGGGAGGTCGTGACAAGCACATAGCATAGAACAATCACTACTTGACTTGGGATCTAGTGTGAATTTGATGTCATATAGTATCTATGAGGAGCTGAGATTAGGCAAGTTGAAATCGTCTCGTTGCACTCTCCAATTGGCAGACCACTTCATCAAGGTGCCTAGTGGAAGAGTGGATGATGTTTTGGTGATGATAGACAAGGAAAGGGCATCGGTGTTCCCGTATGATTTCATTATTCTTGATATGGATCTGAAGGATAGGAAGATTCCCATCATCTTGGGAAGGTCATTCCTATCTAAACATGGTGTCAAGATAGTTCACCAAAAACATGGTGTCAAGATACATGTGTGTAGTGGCACAATGACAGTCTCTTTCATGGACATGAAGATAAAAATCAATATGTTCAAGACCCCAACCCAGATAGACTGAGATGAGGATATTGAACATGGTCACTTGAAGTGTCCATCTAATTATTTGAAACAAGGAGATTTGGATGGAAGACCTCATGACAACTTTTGTGTTCAATGGGACACAAAACATCTGTTGGATGCAGAAATATGTAGTTATTTCTAGAGTGGACACATGATGATTCCAAATGGCTGAATGATTGAAGGAACTAAAAGAAGTATGAATGAAGGTATGAAGCTTAATGCTAGTGGGAGGCAACCCACCAATGTTTAGAGAATTTTTCACCCAACCCTTCATTTTTATACTTTCTGATAATTTTTACACTTTTCAAAGAAAACATGCACACACATATTTTTAATAGTTTTTGTCTAGTTTTTAGATGTGCATGTTAAAAGAGCGATGAAATGAAGGAAAATAGATAAAATGTGGAAGAGGGTTACTGAAAATATCACTTGGGTTCAAGATTTGTTGTTTTTATGTGATTCAAGATGAAACTACCTGCTAAAGTACCCACCACAACCATGGAACCATGGAATGACCGTGGTGGTATAATTAAATCAACAGACCTAGAACAACCATGCAAGGAAGGACAACCATCTGACCAGACAAGCAACACGAGTCATGTGGCCTAACAGGGTCATGGAGTCATCCATCCAACATGATCGTGTCACATAGAACGGCCTTGTTGCATGTGCATCCAACAATTTAATTCAACCGATTCCAAAAAGTTCATTTTACAAGTTTCATTTGTTCCTCATGATAGAATGATTGTTTGGGGTTCTAGGTGGTCATGTAGTGTTGTTCCAGCCCTCCCAAGATAGGAATCTCCATCCTTCCCCCAGTCACTCCCACAACATTTCCTCTACCTCCATCCACCATTTCTACCCCATTTCCACCACCAAATCAACCACTTTCTCTCCATTTCACCCCACATACCCAAAACTATGAAAACCTCAATTTCTACACATTTATCCATCCAAATACACCCAAAATGAAGAAATTCACAAAGCAAGTGGTATGAAGTACCAAAGAAATTATCTCCTATGATCTTCACCCCAAAAATGGCTCATCTTCAGCCCAAGTCATGTTTCTTGCTTCCCCACCACTATCTGCCTCTGGTTCTCATGATGAAATACTCCTTATGGCAGTATCTGAATTCAATACATCAATAGATCCCATGGTGGAGGGGTCTACTACTCAGGAACCAAGTGGAGTAGAGGTAGCAAACCAGCAATCGACCTCTTCAAGGGAAACACCACCACCTTCACTAGATCGACCTTCTACTTTCAGCAACCCAACCTTTGACGTCTTCAACCACTCTACAGCCGCAACTGCAAGCCCAAAGGAGGCTACATCTTGACGATGAGGATGAAGAGATGCACGATTTACCACATGAGGAGGCACAAAATTAACCGCATAAGGAGACCCCTAATGTGAGAAATAGTTTGGTGAAGAGGCCACAAAACCCAGAGTGTCTGACGCATAGGGTGATTGCCACCCACTATGCCTGCCAGGAGACAGTGGAGGCTTTGGGCATGTTGTCTTGTTTTTAGGAATTCATAAGTGAATTGGGTTTATTTGATGTACTATTGTTTGTTGAGGAAACTTATGTAGATCTTACACACTAGTTATTTTCCACTCTAGAGAAGGTCTCTATTGATGGAGAAAATTATATGTGTGTTAGGTTTGGGAATGAGACTTTCCTCATCACTATCTCCTTTCTCAATAACATTTTTGCTACCAGCCTTGAAATAGCAACCCTACTTGAAAAAGGGAAGACATACAAGGACAATGTAAGTTACTCATCTATGTGGGAGAGGATCACTAGGCACAAAAACTTTGTAGTGGGGAAATAAAAAACCAGCTTGATCCATAACCTCTACTTTAGATATGTGTACAAGGGAATAATGAATATTCTTTTCATCCGGTATGAGAACCAAGGGAGATGCAGTAGGAAAGATTTGTTTATGTTAGGATGGATGGAACAAGGGAAGCACATAAATCTTGGGGTTCTTATTATTGATCACATGAGGACCATTCTGTCCAAGAGCAAAAGTCCTTTTGTGGCTAGAGGGATTGTGACTTCTATTGTCTAAGACATAGATCATGACTTATCTAGATACACCAAGGTTGAAGGGGGAAGATAGTGGACCTAAAGTACTTGATTCATTCATCCATAATCTCAATTGTTGATAGGAAGATCATATACATGTTCAACACCCTATAAGTAGGGATGTCACTTGAGTTGCCTTACCATGCTACCCCTATCCTAGAGGAGTATGGTCTGTCATGGGGTTTCTATGATATTGTAAGGAGATGGGAAGAGGAGAATATGAGAAATACATGGAATAAAAATCCCACATATTTTCCTAAGGGACTATGAGAGTCACATGAAATGGAGCATAGGAGAAAGGTGGAGGAGAGAGAAGCTTGTCGGGTACAGAGGCAAGAGATAGAGACCATAGTGCCACAACAACCTACAGTGAATGCCTACAACATGTCCACCATACCAGCAGAGTTAGAGGGAATCCAAAGGACACAAGATGGACTTTAGAGGACACAAGATGTATTGTGGTTGGATCATCAACAGATGCATCATCAAATCAACCACATGTATCACTTTTAGCAACTGTAGGTGTAGAGACGCCCAATGAGGGTATGGTGGGGAGCACTATCCAGATATCTGGATACCTACCCGCCTCCATAGACAGACTATTGGGGCAACTACTACGGGTATCATCCACCACAGGGAGGAGCACTCCCTCGAACCACCACAACCATCATGATTGACTACCTTATTGCTCCTAGACTTTACTATCATGTTGAGGACAACATGCTTCAAAAGTCTGGGGTGGTAGGGCAGTGCACCCTTCTTTTCACTCACTTTGCATTTCCTCCTACTTTTACTTTTGTTTTATTTCACATGCTATCTATATTATATTTTTCTTGTTTTGCATATATGTATATCAAGTAGTTCATTCCTTGCATTTTTTGTGTAATTTAAAAAAAATGCTCTTCTTGCCATGCATTGCATATCATGTAGATTTTTGTAATTTTTTCTTTTTTTAAGTAAGATTTACTTTTTTCTTGATTTATATTTCATAAGGAAGGTTTAGATGTGATTGAAGGTGACTCGGTACCCTTTCGGCCAATTTTTCTCAAATTTTGAATTTCTTGCCTAAAAGCATGTTTTGACCCAATCTCTACTTGTTCAATTGAAAATGTTGACATTTGATAAATGCATGCTACATTATCATGATCTATTGCTAAATGGTCTCAGATCTTGACTTTTTACATGTGAATCACCTCTCTCATGCTTGTGAATTGCTTAGTTGAATTGTGATTTAAGCAAGCTGAAAACACTTAGGGTTTGTAGAATCTCATGATAAAAATGTAGTTTTCATGTTGCTCATTCATGTGGTATGTCATTTCTTGATGAAATTGTTTGAGGAACCTTCATGTAGGAGATCTCATGTTAAAACCCACACTAGTAACCCCTCTTTGACTCTTATTTCTTTCATCACTTCTTATATGTCCGCCTAATGAAAGGATACCAAAGAGAACATATTCAGCCTTGGCCACCTCCAAAGTTTGGGGTGGCGATATCTATATCTCCCCACTTCACTCTCACCACCAACTGCCCTATATACACCAACACGGATAATGAAAAATAAAAAAGGATGCTCCCATTTAATAGCATTTGAATAAAGAAATGATGAGTGCTCCTATGTAATAGCACTCCAATCTCTCCTTTCAACCACTTTCTTCTATTTGCATACCCATTGGGCTAGGAAACATCAAACGTAGATCATTTTTCCCTTTTTTGTAACCACGTGGGTCACTTAGTGTGGATTGATATATGAGATTGAATGCATGAAGGTAAAACAATAACCTTACTCAAGTTTTATTGTCACCATCATGAAATAGTTTACCCAGAGCAATATGATAGCCATATTGATTGATTGTCTATTATATGTTCTATATGTGAAGTTTGTATGCTCAGTGCTTTAATCATGATTGGTTTGTGAAAGAGGAGAGGAGAGAGGTGCAATACATGTAATTAGTCATCATTCAACCCATTTAGTCAATATACATCTATTGCAATGCATTTGTCATTTTTTTTATTGCAAAATTGAAGAGAGATTGAGTTGGAGGATACTTGAGGACAAGTATGTTTTAAGTTTGATTGGTGATGAAACCCTATTTTAGGGCTTCACCTTGTTTTGTTTCACTTCAATTACATCCAAATCTATTAGATTACATGCTATTTCCTTCAATATGCATATTTTTATCAAATACACTTATGGACATTCTTTACGTGCTTATTAGGTAAATGGACCGTGCCTGGATGGACGAGAGAGATGGAGGGTGATCTGAGGGTTCCTACACCATAATGGGGATCCAAGGAAGATCCAAGAGCTTCTACAACCCTAGTGGCCAAGGCTGAAGTGAAGTGAAGAAGTCCATTGAAATCTAAAGTTCAAGAGAAAAGTGCAGCAGAAGACCCCAACATGATTGTGGTGCCAAGGAACGGTCATGCTGGTCAAGTTAAAAATCACAGACAGGGCATCAATTTAGCATTAAAGAAGAAGACCAACACCAAGGCTGTTCCATGAATACCCTAGCATGGTCATGCTGGCCAAAATTAAATGGTCATGCCAACCAAAATGATCCTACTGGGCAGAGTCAAAACGATCATGTCCCAAGGAATGACCAATGCAATTCCATCCAGAATGGCCGTGTGATTCACCACATACATGCAGTCACTGACCCACCATGGTTGTAGTGATCACCATAGTCACTCTACCAGCCATTCAAAATACAATTCCTAACATTTTTCCATTTCTCACCTTAATCATTCAACCTCACCACGACAATTTCACACACTACCCACCATGGATGTGCTACCAGAAACCCTACCCATATTTTCCACTGTTCTTCCCTAACTATCCTCCACTTGACCTAGTGCTTACCCACCACCTATATATACTTGGGTGGTGGTTTGAGGATGAGGTTATGCACCTTTTACCCTCTCTTAGCAACCCCATTTCATACATTATCCATTGCATCACTTCCTTATCCCATTTCACCTCCATTTCACAATGTCCACCACCAAGACCCTCGTTTCCTAGGGTTTTGACAATTTTTGGCCACCATCCCATGCCACTCCAAGTTGGAGGACGGAGGAGCACATCCTTGCAACTTCTGGAGAGGGATATTTCTTCATCTTCACCAACCTCCATGACTACTTCTAACTATTTCTTCTTCATTTTTGTATTTCTTTTTCTATGAGTAGCTAGGACCCTTAGGTGGGTTGTTTGGGGGTAAAAATGTTACTTTGATACCATGTTGAGGGATAGTGATATGTAAACATTGTAATTTCCTTTGTTCATGATTATATTCTATTTGTATCTCATTTCCCATAAATTTATTTGTGGTTTTTGCTTGAAATCACCTAGGATTCTAAGAAAATTGCTTATATGTGGCTCTTGTTGGGAATTGCTCCTCAGCCCAATTAATGGATCCCTAGTTAGTTGTTCACAATGCTACATGCTAATCAATTCTCCTACACCTAGGTGAGAGATTTAAGTAGCTAATATAGAAGCATTTAGTGTAGTTATCTTGCATCCTTCTCAAGTCTAGATGGTAGGTGGTGTGAGGTCTAAAACCTCATTTCCACCCTCCATACTACCCTACGCACCTAATTACCCAAAGAGTCTCTATCCTAGACACCTAGGCTTGATTAGATCCTAATTAAATTCCACCTAAACCCTAATCCAATTGAGCCTCACAAGGGTGGGTAGGAGATGATAGGGGTTAGTTTCCCTATACATACATACCTTATCCATGGCCAATTAGTAGTTTTGGTAAATTCCATTAGTATCTATCTTGTTGTTGGTTTTGTAATCAAAATAAAAGAATAATGTTTACATGTTATCACCTCCAATGTAATGGACAAGTGCATTCCCCCAAATATCCCACACTTTTGATTATTGTATTAAAACCATAGATTGCTTTATTTCTTAGTTCATGTTTACTTAGATAGTCTCTTTACTTTCCTAGTTACTTGTGCTTGCATTTTCCATGTTCTAACTAGTATAGGTCTTTAATATCCATTTGGTCTTAATTGATATCTCTTCTTATCTTCCTTAGTGTAGTTTTCTCTTCTTCTTGCTTAGCCTTGCTTTCTTTTCTCATTGGAACTTAATTGTCTAGGGTTAATTTAGGTTTTGATTCTTGTTCTTTGTTAATTGATTACTTGATCAAGTTTAGTTTAACAATCAAAATCAACCTTCAAACCCTTTCAACCCTAGACTTCACAGTAGGAACTCAGCCAAAACCAACTCAACTCTAGTGCCCCCCCTCTGTCTCTCTTGAGTTCGACCCCTAACTTGTTGACTTCCTATACTACAAAACAGGTACGTGGACTTGCGGGTGTAGTGTGTTAGTGTATGTGAGTGAGCCTATTAGGTCTTTAAAAATTTGAAAGAACCATGTTCTGTGTTTGAGCCTTTGAGGTGCAAATCAATCAAAATTTATTTGATTTAGGCGTGTAACCTCGAGGGTCAGGAAAGATGCACCAAGTCACAACTCCATTGATATGACAATAAACAACCTCTAGAAACCTATCACAGACTTGACGACCCCTTCAGTTCCTATATCCCCCTTATCATTATTGTTTAGTTGGGTATACAGTTGTCAAACTCTAATAAGCTATCTACTTGTCTCAACATACCAATCATCATGAAAACCGCCACAATTCAACCTTGACCACACTTCGTTGCCACGTATAGGTGACATCATAGATCTAAACATCAAGGAGGCTAAAACATCAACACATGATCCTCATAATGTGAATTACAATCTGATGTTAGTCTTAGTCACTACCCAACACCCACCAAGTCCTCTTTCATGTCCAAGTGGAAACCCAAAACCACAATGAACCTTCTTCCTCCTCAAGTGTGATCAAATCTAATAACCTTCTTATTCTAGCACATCTACAATTTGTGATGCACCTTCAATACCCTATGCCTACCAGAAGGAAGAGATAACCTTGATGCTGGTATAAGAAGAATGAAAACCAAGTGGTTTTTTACTATCTCATAATATCACATTTACAAATACCATCAAGATTGATCTTGAGTAAGTCTACAACAATCCTGCATTTTAGTTTTCAATAAATTAATAGAGAAGACAAATTAAAGTAGTTTATGAAATTGCAATTTCATTAACATTAAAGTTACTTGTATTTTAGATTAGTGTATACAAGATTCATGTTGTAATGACCCATTATCATATTAGTCAACTAATTAGGGTTTACTTGGATGATTGTGCTTAACTAGATTGATCATTGTTTAAATCTTGGATTTCAAATCATGATTGTTTGAACCAAATAAAAAACTCTAAGTATGCTTTTATTTCAAATAATAAGGATTTGAGAATTGAAAACCTTACCAGCCAAAATTAGGGTTTTGATGGCATATGAATATAGGATTTGATAAGTATAGTGGTGTACTAAAAAAAATTACATTTTATATACAACTCCAACTTAGTTGAAATTCAGTTAAATTATTGATAACCTAATTATTAGTGTTCTACAAAATATCAAAATTATTGAAGAATTTTCTAACCTATTTGTTGGTCAAATTTCCCCAGGACAAACTCAGTCAACCATGTATTCAGGTTGAAATATAGCGGTATACTATTTGAATTTTATATTCTTATTGGCACGTCCAGTTGATCTTATATTTTCAATGATGTTTGGAAACTTCAATTAAGACATCCTATTATATTTTTATAATTTTTGAATGATTTTTTAATTCTACAGTGTGTGGTGTCAGTCGAGTTTCTCCAGGACAAACTCAGTCGACTATCCATTCTGGATGAAAACTAGTAGTTTGTATTTGATTTTCATATTTTTATTCATAACTCTAATTGATCTGAAATTTTTAATAAAGATCTAAATTTTTCTTTTAGACAAGATGGAATTTTATCATAATTGTTGGTGGAATTTTGACCTACTAAGTAAACAAACTTCAGTAACATGTTTTAAGACAGAAATATCTATTGAAAGAAAAAGGAAGTGTAAGTTGGTTCAATTGGTAAATGACCCAATTACCTTAACTGATCTGTATGAGCAACCTAGCACACAAGGATCTCTCATATTTGATGATTCATTCAAGAGAAAATAAATCCTAGAGAGAGAGTAGAGATAGAGTTTTGAGAGGAGAAAGTAGTGGAGATGTTAACCTAGGATTTCACCTTTGATGAAATCAAGTAAGTTTAACTTCTTTGCATAGTCTTTAATGGTGAATCTTCTCTCACATGTCAAGACTCCGTTCCTCCTCTAATTTGATTTTAAATTATATCAAATCTCCCTCTTTTCTCACACTTTTTCTCTTAGTCTCCATTTCTAGGGTTTTTTTAATGGAGAGGAGGAAGAAATGAATTCAATTGCTAGAGTGTGATTAGATTTCTAGATTCATAGTTTGACCTGCATTTTTAAGGTTCTTGTCCCCTTAGGCGAGTGTTTATCACCCTCTTAAGCTTTGTATTCATGTTGAAAGTGTGATTCTATTTGGCTAAAATAATCAGAAACCTTGATTGTATTTGCATGTGATTGGGTATTGATTTGGAAAGATATTAGGAAATCAAAATTCTACTGATTTTGATTATTTCTTATTGAATGGAACTTTCTTAGTTGATGATATATTGGTCTACGATCTATGGAAAAAATCATGCATAGAGGAGTATGTTATTTCATGTTAATATTGCCTACAAATCAGCCCAATCCCCCATATGCTTGGGAAGTGAATTGACATGTACAAAATCATATTTCAATTGTATTAGAATGAATTATGCAAGTGTTTTGTTGAATGTTACTGAAATCAAATATGATATATACATAAGAATTAGTATGAGGTGGTGAAATTCTCTATTTAGGGTTTGTGTTGTGGGACCTAATCAAATGAGTCAATAAATCAATATATACTTATTATTGAAGAATGAAAGATGTGAAAATGGAAACCAGGGTTTCCATGTGTGTAAATAGTTCTAATGAAACCATGTGCACCATCATGAGATTATTGAATAATGTGATTTGTAAGATGGGTTGAATTAAGGATTACTTCTTGAAAATCCTATAAATATAGTATTGAGTTGAGTATGAAGATAATACACAGAGTTGTATATAATCTTGTGAATGTGATGACATTATCAACTATAGGTGTTGTTGCTTTAGTTAAAGATGATAAGTTTTGATAAACATGATCTAAGTCTATTTCATCGATTTTAGTAGAATCTATGAAATTAGATATGAATGTGAGTCTTTTATACAAGTCTCATAACAATGAATTTTGTAGGATAATTAGAGATTATGGTGTAAGAAGATGTAATCCTAATACATTATTTTTACCTAAAGTGAGTAGTATGATAAGGAATGATCATTGTTGATTATGTGAATAACATTAGAGGTCAATGAGATGGTACACTTATCTAAATATAAGAAATGATATGGACAAATATGCACACAATGTTGATGGTAAGTTAAAGATGAAACTAATCAAGTTATTATGATGAAATCTTTAATATTTTACTTCCATTACATGTGGCTTAACACAAACTGAATGAAATATACTAAAATTGGAATTTGAGGGATGTTAATGAGAAGAGAAGCATTGTATATTAAGAGAATTAAGAATGATTTGTTCCAATAATATTATGAACATGAAATGAAAGAAGTTGAGACTAATGAATATAAAATGGAGGAAAAGATGAGAGTTAGTAAATGAATCTAAGAATCTAACTCTAACCCTAAAGTGATGATCTAGATCATGATAATGAATAACAATCTCAAATGAGGGATTAAGGAATGTACATAAATTTATTTGAATTCAATTAAAAGATGGGGTTCAAGCATTTGAATTGATTTACAAGAATGTATTCTTCAATTTTGATTGTTTGATAGAGTACTTGTACTCTTAGGATTGACTATTTTGATGGACTTCAAATGATATTCAACATGTGTTTATTAGTAACCCTAATTGAAGAATTTAAAATAATTGAAGAATTTAAAATAAATGAAGAATAGAACTAAGTGTGCTATGCATGTTTATGCATGAAATTTATTTGCATTTGTTGACATTGGATGGAATAAGTATATCTTGTAGGATAAATCTATTATGAGTACGATAATTATACAAATATATGCTTTAATTGTTGCTAGGTTTAATGTCTATTATAATATTTGTTGATATGTGTGATATAGAATGAACTGATAAGAAATATGTTGGGATTGAAATTAACATGAACGAGTTACATTTAAGAAACCCTGATGAAGGTAAATTTTACACAATGAGATTATGTCTCAGCCTGAAAGCCCATCGATGATGATAGAACCCTAATGGGGTAAATTTTGGACAATGATATTATTGCTTGGATTGAAAGCCCACTAATGATGGCTTCTATGAGATGATGTGGAAACGTAGAGAATTATGTGTTGCAAATTACATATTGTTGTGATTCTTGTTTTTGTCATTTTCTTTCTTGATAAGCCTAATCTATTTCATGTTATTCTGGCTACGTGAGGATACATACATATGATATATGATGTTTTGAATTAATTTAAGATGAGTAAATAGATTAATAACAAGTGATATGATGACACATCTAGGTAGGTGCCGTGAATATTGTGAGTTTCCCCCGAGTTCCACACTGGGGAAATAAAATGGATCTCATTGTAGTAATTGATGAATGATGAGAAGGATTTCTGGGGTGTGGATAGAGACCTTAATGGTTAGACCACTACGATTTAGGAGTCATCTAGAGTGGATATGCCCCTAAATCCTTACTATGAAAGTCTATGTCCATGAGGAATAGACTCTGATGAAATGAAATATGTGAAATATGATAATATGAGAAATGGTGTGATATGTGATATATTGTTTTGTTGGTTCCTATCTCGTCTCAAGATGAGGACTTGGTCCTCTTTTGGAAACCCTAAGGTGGTCAGGGTCTATTGTTGATATCTGAAGGTGTCAGTCTAAATACTAAGATAGTGACAGTGAGTCATGGACATGAGAATCAAGCATGGCGACTTCTACTTGGTGAGTTACAAGGCAAGTAGTTTCATGGCAAATAAATAAAAGATGACATGCTCTTTAGAATATGATTTGGATGTTTTTTACATTCCTGGTATTGCTAGCTCGTAATTTATCATTGTTGATTATGTTTCTTGTTGTGGATAATAATCATTCTCTATTATAGAGATTATATGTTTCATATTTGGATATGTCTTGTTGACAATTAGATGATGTTGGAATTTATATCCACTCTGAAGATGATTTGGATTGCTTGTCATTTGATAGTATTTTTTAGTAGACATGTATTATGTGTACTTCATCTTCATGATGACAAGATGTGTTCCTGGTCCGACTGATGGGGCATCACAAAGATGGAATTAATGTTATGTGTTGATTCAAAATGTTAAGATTTTGACTTATTACTCATACTAAAGTATTGTTAATCGGAACTAAGATGTATCTACTGATTTATTCATAGACATGCTCTAAAAGATGTTTTAAAGTTGGAATAGTTTAAGTGGTTACCTTATTTGTTTTATTAGTCTACCATTGTAAATTGGATTTGACTAGTTGCTAGAACTATCTGCTAGACTTTTCAATATCTGCAAGCTTATTTTAAGCCCATTTAATCTAATGTTGATGCATGTACTCAGTTTGAGTGGGAGTTATCCACTCACTGGAGCTCTATATGAGTCTCACGAAGTTGTTTCAAATATTTTTAGGTATAATACTATCTAACGGAGAGGTTGTGACAAAGAAGATATAAATAGAATAATCTAGATGGATTAGATCATCTCTATACACTCTCTTTCTCGAGATGGGTAGTATGCAAAATTTGTTGATTCATGCACATGTATCTATTGTAATCTGAACTACACATGAGCCATAAGATTTTATTCTGGTTTTGATGGAGTTGAATAAGATTTGTGTTATCTTATTGTGAGATCCTTGATGTGACACTAGTTTGTTAAAATTGTGAAGAAAGAAAAAGGAAAAATTTATCTGTGCTTTTTGTATATTGTGCATATCATTTTTGTCTACAATGAAGTGTTTTATTTCTTAATCAGGGTTTAGGTTTAGGGATTATCTTTAATGGTGGATGCTTATGCTGATCAAAAGAGAGGTAAGTACAATGTGGGGTTTTAGATCCTAGGTTAGATGAATTGACAATGACAATAAGATATAGGACTAAATGATAACATGGATGTCGAATACAACCTAAATGTTGTGCATACTGACTGTACTCAGTATCCAAATACTCTGGTCAAGTATTTGGGTGTTTTGAGATAAGCTAGTATGCAACTACCGATTGTACTTCTTCTGGATGCCCTGACCAAGCATCTGGATGACTACAGTTTGAGAGTATAATAATATGCATGATGGAAAAAAGATAATGGTGATAAAAAGAGAAAGAGAAAAGGATTTTATAATTTAATATGGAACCTATGTCAAGCATGAAATTTCATATAAGAAAGATGAAAGCCTAATGGTTTATGAAGATAATCTCTGATGAGTTTGAATTGAGTATGGAATCTAAAATTGTAAGAAAAAACTAAGAAATAAGAATGATGCATAATAAATGATCATTTTATGAGAGAAATTTATGAATGTGAATGATAATATAGAACAGATTATAATCTTGATCAATGTGATACATAATCAAAGTTTAATAGAATATGAAAGGTGATGTGAACCACATCTTGATAAATGATGAATTACTAATATTTGTGACTTAAGTATTTGTAATACACAAGGAGATATATGATGATGACAAGGGATGAAATATCCATCTAATGCAAAAAAATATGTCATATGAAAGAAAGATAAAATGAAAGTCTTTCTAACTTGATGCTGAGAGAGATGAACAATTAGATGTTATGATATACTTTCACATCTTTTATTGGATTTTGGGACGAAATCCTATAAGGAGGGGAGAATTTGTAATGACCCATTTTCAAATTAGTCATCTAATTAGGGCATACTTGGATGATTGCATGTTTAACCAGATTGATCATTACGTAAATATTAATTCATAATGGTATTATAATCATGATTGTTTGAACCTTATGAAAAACTCTAAATATTTTTTTCAAATAATTATGATATGAGAATTGAAAACCCTAATCAGCCAAAATTTGAGTTTTGATGGCATATGAATACAAAATTTGATAAGTATACTGGTGTACTAAATGATTTTTAATATATATATTCAACTCAGATTTAGTTGAAATTTGGATATAGTTTAAATAACTCAATTGTTAGTTTTATTGCAAAATATATAAAAAAATTAAAGAATTTTCTGACATGTTTTTCGTCCGAGTTTCCCCAGGACAAACTTAGTCGACCATGTATTCAGATTGAAATATAGCAGTCTGGTAATTGAATTTTATATTTTTATTGGTATGTCCAATTCATCAAAAAAAAATTACTAAAGTTTGGAAACTTCAATTTAGACTTCCTATTAAATTTTTATAATTTTTGAATAATTTTTGAGTTCTACAGAGTGTGGTGTCGGTCGAGTTTCCTCAGGACAAACTCAACCAACTATGTATTCTCGGTGAAAAATAGTAGTTTGTATTTGATTTTTATCTTTTTATTTGTAACATTGATTGATCTGAATTTTTTTCTAAAGATCTAAAATTTATTTTAGAGAACATGTAATCTTTTTCATAATTGTTGGAGGAGTTTGATCTATTAAGTAAATGACTTCAGTAACATGTTTTATGATAGAAAAATCTAATGAAAATAAAAGAAATTGTAAGTTGGGTCAATTTGTAATTGACCCAAGCACCTTAATTGATATATATGAGCAACCTAGCACCCAAGGAGCTCTCATATTTCATGATTAATTCTAGAGAAACAAGATCCTATAGAGAAAGGAGAGCTAGAGCTTTGAGAGTAGAGAGTGGTGGAGATGTTGACCTAGGGTTTCACCATATGATATATGGTGAAATCAAGTAAGTTTAGCTTCTTTGCGTAGTCTTTCATGGTGAATCTTCTCTCACATGTCAAGATTTTGTACCTCCTCTTATTTGATTCGAAATGATATCACATATTCCTCTTTTCTCACACTTTCTTTCCTAATCTCCATTTCTAGGGTTTCTGAGTTGAGAGGAGGAAGAGATGGATTTTATTGCTAGAGTTTGATTTAGTTTCTAGAAATTCATAGTTTGACCTATGTTTTTAAGGTTCTTTTCATCTTAGGTAAGTGTTTATCTCCCTATTAAGATTTGTATTCGTGTTGAAAGTCTAACTCCATCTAGCTAAAATAATCAGAAACCTTGCTTGTATTTGTATGTGATTGGGTATTGATTTGGAAAGATATTAGGAAATAAATACTAGTGATTTTTATTATTTCTCATTGAATGGAACTTGTTTAGTTCATGATAATATTGATTGAAGATCTATGTAAAATAGAGGACTATACTATTTTAAGGGAATATTACCTAAAAATCAACCCAATGCCATATATGCTTGGTAATTGAATTAGCATGTATACAATCATATTTGAATTGTATTAGAATGATCATACAAGTGTATTGTTGAATCTTACTAAAATTGAATATGATATATACATAAGAATTAGTGTCAGGTGGCGATATTCACTTTTTAGGGTTTGTGTTGTGGGATTGAATCAAATGAGTCAATTAATCAATATATATTATAATTGAAGAATGAAAGATATGAAAATGGAAACAAGGATTTCCATGTGTATAAATTGTTCTGATGAAACCATGTGCATCATGATGAGATTATTGAATAATATGATTCTTATGATGTATTGAACTAAGGATTACTTCGTGAAAATCCTAGAAATATAGTATTGAACTAAGTATGAGAGATAAAGCTCAGAGTTGCATAAAATCTTGTGAATGTGATGCACTTCTCAACAATAGCTGTTATTATTTTAGTTGAAGATGATAAATTTGATCAGTATGATCTAAGACTAATTCATCAATTTTAGTATAATCAATGGAATTATATATGAGTGCAAGTCTTTCATACAAGTTACATAACAATGAATTGTGAAGGATAATTAGAGATTATAGTGTAAGAAGATGTAAGTCAAATTTATTCTTTTTACCTAAAGTGAGTAGTATAATAAGGAATTATCATTGTTGATTATGGGAATGACATTAGAAGTCAATTAGATGGTACACTTATATAAATATAAGAAGCCATATGAACAAAATTGTATTGAATGTTGATGGCAAGTTAAAGATGAAACTAATAAAATTATTATAGTGAAGTCTTTAATATTTTATTTTAATTACATGTGCCTTAACCCTGATTGAAAGAAATATATTAAAATTGGACTTGTTAATGAGAAGATAAGAATTGTATATTAAGTGATTAAGAATGATTGGTTACAATAATTTAATGAACATGAAATGAAATAAGTTGAGACTAATGAATATAAAATGAAGGAAAAGATGAGAGTTAGTAGATGAATCTAAGAACCTAACTCTAACCTAAAACTAATTATCTAGATGATGCTAAAGAATAAAGATCTCAAATGAGGGATTAAGGAATGTACATAATTGTAGTTGAATTCAACTAAAAGATGAGGTTCAAGAATTTGAATTGATTTACAAGAATGTATTCTTCAATTGTGATTTTTTATAGAATACTTGTACTTTGAGGGTTGACTATTTTGATGGACTTCAAATGATATTTAACATGTATTAATTAGTAACCTGAATTGAAGAATTTAAAATAAAAGAAGAAGAAAACTAAGTGTGTTATGCATTTTTGTGCATGGAATTTATTTTCATTTGTTGACATTACATGGAATAAGTATATGTTGTATGATAAATCTATTCTGAGTATGATGAATGATAAAAAAGATATCTATATTCTTTTACTATTGCTAGTTCTAATGTATGTATTAATATTTTTTGAGAACTGTAATATCAAATGAATTGATAAGAATTTTGTTGAGATGGAATTTAATATGCAGATTACATTTGGGAGACCTTGATGAAGGTAAATGTTGCACAATAAGATTATGTCTCAGGCTGAAAGCCCACTAATGTTGATAAAATCTTGATGGGGTAGATGTTTCACAATGAGATAATGTCTTGGGATGAAAGCCCAATAATGATGAGTGCTATGACATTATGTGGAATGTAAAGAATTATGTGCTGCAAATTACAAATTTCCATGCTTCTTATTTTAGTCATGGTCTTTCTTAATAAGCCTAATATGTTTCATGTTAATCTAGTTACGTGACAATACACACATATGATATATGATGTTTTGAATTCCTTTAATATTAGTAAATAGATTAATAACAAGTGAAATGATGACACATCTAGCTAGGTGCCCTGAACACTATGAGTTCCCATGAGGTCCACACTGGAGAAACAAAATGGATCTCCTTGTAGTAATCAATGAATTATGAGAAGGATTTTTGGAGTGTGGATCGAGACCTTAAAGTTTAGACCATCAGGATTTAGGAGTGAGTCATATTGAGTGGCTCTAGACCTAAATCTTTGTTATGAAAGTCGATGCCCATGAGGAATAGACTTTGATGAAATGAAATATGTGAAATATGAAAATATGAGCAATGATATGATATGTGATATATTGTTTTGTTGGTTACTATCTCATGTAGCCGAGATGAGGACGTGAGCCTTTTTAGGCAGCTCTAAGTTGGCCAAGGTCTATTGTTAAAATCTTAGGTTGGTCGAATAAACCCTAAGATAGTTACAATGAGTCTTTGACATGAGAATTAGGTGTGTTGACTTCTACTTGGTGAGTTACAAGCCAAGTAGTTTCAGGGCAAATAAAAAAAGATGACAAGTTATTTAGAATATGATCTGGATGTATGTTACATTCATGGTAATGCTAGCTCATAATTTACCATTGTTGATTATGATTCTTGTTGTGGATAATAACCATTCAATTATAGAGATTATATGATTCATATTTAGATATGTCTTGTTGACAATTAGATGATGTTAGAATTTATATCCACTCTGAAGATTATTTGGATTTCTTGTCATTTGATAGTATTGTTTGGTAGGTGTGTCTCATTTGTACTTCAGCTTCACGATGACAGGATGTGTTCCTGGTCCAGCTGATGGGGTGTCACAAAGATGATATTAATGTTATGTGTTGATTCAAAATGTTAAGATTTTTACGTGTTACTCATTCTAAAGGATTGTTAATCTAAACTAAGATGTATCTACTAATTTGTTCATAGATATGCTCCAAAAGATGTTTTAAAGTTGGATTTGGTTTAAGATATTATCTTATTAGTTTGATTAGATTACCAATCTGAACTAGATTTGACTAGATGCTAGAACTATTGTCGAACTTTTCAATATCTTTAAGCTTCTTTTAAGCTCATTATACTTAATCCAATGTTGTTGCATGTATTCAGCTTGAGTGGGAGGTATACACTCATTGGGGTTCTATATGAGTCTCATGAGGTTGTTTCAAATATTTTTAGGCATAACGCTATCTAATAGAGAGGTCATAACAAAGAAGACATAAATAGAATAATCATGATAGATTAGATTGTCCTTATACACTCTCTTTCTCGGGATGGGTAGTATACAAAGTTTGTTGATTCATGTACATGTATCTATTGTAAACTGAACTACACACTAGCCATAAGATTTGATTACGGTTTTGATGGAGTTGAATAAGATTTGTGTTATCTATGTGATATTTGTATGTGAAAAATGTGAAGAATGAAAAAGGTAAAATTTATCTATGTTTTTGTATATTGTGTTCATAGTCTTTGTCGATAATGAAGTGTTTTGTTGCTTAATTGGGGTTTAGATTTAGGGATTCTCTCTGATGGTTGGCATTTACGCTGATCAAAAGAGAGGTCATGACAATGTGGTATCAGATCCTAGGTTAGATGAGTCTACAAGGATAATAGGATCTAGGATTAAATGATTAGGTGGATGTCGAATATAACCCGAATGATGTGCATATTGACTGAACTTAGTATCGAGTTACTCTGGTCAAGTATTTGGGTGTTGAGATAAGCTAGTATGCAACTACCGACTTTACTTCTTCTAGCTGCCTAGACCAAGCATCTTGATGACTACATTTTGGGAGTATAATAAGATGCATGGTGAAAAAAGAGAATGTTAATAAAATGATGAAAGAGAAAAGGATTTTATAATTCAGTATGGAACCTATGGCAGGTAGGAAATTTGACATAAGACAGATAAAAGCCTAATGGATTTTGAAGATAATCTCTAGTGAGTTTGAATCTGAGTATGAAATCTGAAATTGTAATAAAAACCTAAGAATTGAGAATGATGCACACTAAATGATCTTCTTCATGAAAAGAAATTGACAAATGCGGATGATAATACAGAATGAATTATATTCTTGATCAATGAGATACATAATAAAAAAAATTTAAATATGAAAGGTTATGTAAAACACATCTTGATAAATGATGTATCACTAATGTTTGTGATTTAAGTGTTTGTAATACTCAAAAGGAGATATGATGATGACTAGGGATGAAATATCCATCTAATGCAAAAAAAATGTCATATGAAAGAAAGATAAAATGAAAGTGTTCCTAAATTGATGCTGAGAGAGATGAATGATTAGATGATATGATATTCTTCCGCATCTTTTATTGGATTTTGGGACGAAATTCTATAAGGAGGTGAGAATTTGTATGACCCATTTTCAAATTAGTCATCTTATTAGGGTTTAGTTATATGATTTCATGCTTAACCATATTGATCATTGATTAAATCTTAATTAATGATTGTATTCTAATCATGATTCTTTGAACCTATGAAAAACTCTAAATATGCTCTTATTTCAAATAATTAGGATTTGAGAATTGAAAATCTTAATTGGCAAAAATTAGGATTTTGATGGGATATGAATACAAAATTTGATAAGTATAGTGGTGTACTAAATGACTTTTAGTATTTTATATAAAACTTGAATTTAATTGAACTTTGGATATAGTTTGCATAACTCAATTTATTAGTGTTAAAGAAAAATATCACAATTTTTGAAAAAAAATCTAACTTGTTTGTCGGTCGGGTTTCCTAAGACAAACTCAGTCAACCATGTATTCAGATTGAAATATAACAGTCTGGTATTTGAATTTTATATATTTATTGGTATGTCCAATTGATCTGAAATTTTCATTTATGTTTGGAAACATCAATTTATTAATCTTGTTAATTTATTATATTTTTGAAATGAATTTTGAGTTCTACAGAGTGTGGATTCTGTGGAGTTTCCCCAGGAAAAACTTAGTCAGCTATGCATTCTAGCTGAAAAATAGTAGTTCGTATTTGATTTTATCTTTTTATTGGTAGCTATGATTGATCTAAAACTTTTTACGGAACTCTAAAATGATGCTTTAGACAAAGTGTAATTTTTTAATAATTTTTGGAGGAGGTTTGACCTATTAAGTAAATGAACTTTAGTAACATGTTCTATGACAGATAAATCTATTAAAATAAAAGAAAGTGTAAGTTGGGTCAATTTATAATTGACCCAAGAACCTTAATTAATCTATATGAGAAACCTCAAACCCAAGGACCTTTCATATTGTATGATTCATTCCAGAGAAATGAAATCCTAGAGAGAGAGGAGAGCTAGGGTTTTGAGAACAGAAAGTGGTGGAGATGTTGACCTAGGGTTTCACCATCTGAATTATGATGAAATCAAGTAAGCTAGCTTCTTTGCATAGACTTTCTTGGTGAATCTTCTCCCACAAGATTCCATTCATCCTCTGAATTGATTTGAAATGATATCAAATCTCCCCCTTTTGTCACTCTTTCTCTCCTAATCTCCATTTCTAGGACTTCTGAATTGAGAGGAGTAAGAAATGGATTCAGTTGCTAGAGTTTGATTGGATTTCTAGAAATTTAGAGTTTGACCTATGTTTTTAAGGTTCTTGTCACCTTAGGTGAGTGTTTATACCCATCTTAAGCTTTGTATTAATGTTTAAAGCCTAATTCCATCCTGCTGAAATAATCAGAAACATTGCTTGTATTTTTTTGTGATTGGGTATTGATTTAGAAAGATATTGGGAAATCAAATTTTACTATTTTTTTTATTTCTCATTGAATGGAACTTGATTAATTCCTGATATATTGATTGAGAATCCATGTAAAATTCTATGGATCGAGGACTATGCTATTTCATGTGAATATTTCCTAAAATTTAACCCAATGCCCCATATGCTTGGGAATTGAATTGACATGTATAGAATCATATTTGAATTGTATTAGAATGAATTATACAAGTGTATTGTTGAATCTTACTAAAATTGAATATGATATATACATAAGAATCAAAATGAGGAGGTCATATTCTCTATTTAGAGTCTGTGTTGCGAGATTGAATCAAATGAGTTAATTAATCAATATATACTTATGATTGAAGAATGAAAGATGTGAAAATTGAAACTAGAATTTCCATGTGTGTAAATAGCTCTAATGAAACTCTATGCATCATGATGATATTATTGAATAATATGATTCATGTGATGTACTTAACTAAGGATTACTTCTTGAAAATCCTACAAATATAGTATTGAGTCGAGTATGAGAGATAAAGCTCAAAGTTGTATATAATCTTGTGAATGTGATGAAATTCTCAACTGTAGGTGTTATTACTTTACTTGAAGATGATACGTCTGATCATTATGATCTAAGCCTAATTCATCTATTTTAGTATAATATATGGAATTGTGTATGAATCTGAGTCTTTTATACAAGTCACATAACAATCAATTACGACGGATAATTAGAGATTATGGTGTAAGAAGATGTAACCCTAATTTATTATTTTTACCTAAAGTGGGTTAGGTATTATGAGGAATGATCATTGTTGATTAAGCTAGTGACATTAGAAGTCAATAAAATGGTACACTTATCTAAATATAAGAAACAATATGATCAAAAATGTATTAAATGTTGATGGCAAGTTAAATACGAAACTAATCAAGTTATAATGATGGAGTCTTTAATCATTTATTTAATTACATGTGGGTTAACCCGAATTGAATGAAATATACTAAAATTAGACTTTGATGGATGTTAATGAGAAGATAAGCATTATATATTAAGTGACTTAAGAATGACAGGTTCAAATCATGTAATGAACATGAAATGAAAGAAGTTGGGACTAATGAATATAAAATTAAGGAAAAGATGAAAGTTAGTAGATGAATCTAATAACCTAACTCTAACCCTAAAGTGATGATTTAGATGGTGTTAATGAATAACGATCTCAAATCAGGTATTTATGAATGCACATAACTGTAGTTGAATTCAATTAAAAGATGAGGTTCATGCATTTGAATTGATTTATAAGAATGTAATCTTTGATTGTGATTGTTTGATAGAATACTTGTACTCTGAGGATTGACTATTTTGATGGACTTAAAATGATATTCAACATGTGTTGATTAGAAAACCTAATTGAAAAATGTAAAATAAAAGAAGAAGAGAACTAATTGTCTTATGCATGTTTATGCATGAAATTTATTTGCATCTATTGACATTAGAAGGAATAAGTATATGTTGTATGATAAATATATTCTGAGTATAATGAGTGATACAAGATATCTATATGATTTTATTGTTTTTAGTTCTAATGTCTCCGTGAATATTTATAAGGAACTGTGATATAGAATTAACTGATAAGAAATATGTTGAGATTGAATTTAATATGCAGTGATTACATTTGGGAAACGCTGATGAAGGTAAATGTTTCACAATGAGATTATGTCTTGGGTTGAAAGCCCACTGATGATGATAAAAGTTTGATGTTTTAAATGTTGGACAATGATCTTATGTCTTGGGTTGAAATCCCACTAATGATGTCTGCTATGAGATTGTGGAAATATAAAGAATTATGTGATGCAAATTAGAGATTGTTGTGCTTCTTTTTTTGGTCATTGTCTTTCTTGATAAGCCTAATATGTTTCTTGATAATCTATTTACATGAGAATACACACATATGATGTATGATGTTTTGAATTCTTTTAAGTTGAGTAAAAGAGATGAATAACAAGTGAAATGATGACACATCTAGCTAGGCGCTCTGAGCATTGTGAGTTTCCCCTGAGTTCCACACTAGGGAAACAAAATGGATCTCCTTGTAGTAATCAATGAATTATGAGAAGGATTTCTGGAGTGTGGATCAAGACCGTAAAGGTTAGACCACTAGGATTCAGGAGTGATTCATTTGTAGTGGCTCTAGCCGTACATCCTTGTTGTGAAAGTCTATGTCCATGAGGAATAAACTTTGATGAAATAAGTGAAATATGAAAATATGAGAAGTGATGTGAAATGTGATTTATTGTTTTTTTGGTTCCTATCTTGTGTACCCGAGATGAGGATGTGAACCTCTTTAGGCAACCCTGAGGTGGCCAAGATTTGTTTTTGATATCTTAGGGTGGACGAATAAACCCTAAGATATGATGGTGAGTCATTGATACGAGAATCAGGCGTGGTGACTTCTAGTTGGTGAGGTACAAGACAAGCAGTTTCAGGGCAAATGAATAAAATATGACAAGTTGTGTAATATAATTTGGATGTTTGTTACATTCCTTGTACTTCTTTCTGATAATTTACCATTGTTGATTATGTTTCTTGTTGTGAAAAATAATCATTCTGTCATAGAGATTATATGTTTCATATTCTGATCTGTCTCGTTGATAAGTAGTAAATGTTGGAATTTAGATCAACTCTGAAGATGATTTGGATTTCTTGTCAGTTAATAGTATTGTTTAGTAGACATGTCTTATGTGTACCTCAACTTCACAATGATAGGATGTGCTCCTAGTCTGGCTTCTGGGGTGTCACAAAGATGATACTCATGTTATGTATTGATTTAAAATGTTTATATTTTGACTTGTTACTCATACTAAAGGATTGTTAATCTGAGCTAAGATGTATCTACTTATTTGTTCATAAAAATGCTCTAAAGTATGTTTTAAAGTTGAATTTGGTTTACGTGATTACCTTATTTATTTGATCAGACTACATTGTAAACTAGATTTGACTAGATGTGATAACTATCTACTAGACTTTTCAATATATGCAAGCTTCTTTTAAGCTCATTACACTTAATCTAATGTTGATGCATGTACTCATCTTGAGTGGGAGGTATCCACTCACTAAGGCTCTATATGAGTCTCATGAGGTTGTTTTAAATGCTTTTAGGTATAATTCTATCCAATGGAGATGTTGAGAGAAAGAAGATATAAATAGAACAATCTAGATAGATTAGATTTTCCATGTACACTCTCTTTCACGGGATGGGTAATATACAAAGTTTATTGATTCATGTACATGTATCTATTGTAAACTGAAATACAAATGAGCCATAAGATTTGTGTTATCTTATTGTCAGGTCCTTGATGTGACATTGACTTGCAAAAATTATGAAGAAATAAAAATGAAAAATTTATTTGTGTTTTTTGTATATTGAGTTTGTCATCTTTGTCAACAATGAAGTGTTTTGTTGCTTAATCAGGGTTTAGATTTAAGGATTCTCTCTAATGGTTGACATTTTTCTTGATCAAAAGAGAGGTCCCACACATGTATACATATTGAAACATTATACGCACATTATATATATATATATAATGTATAGAAACTCTAGCAAGCAAGAAACCTACAAATTTTGTGAGAAGATAATGATATGTTTGTGAAGATTTAGATAAAAATCTAAATATATAAAAGATGCATGCACTTGAGTTGTAAATTCATTTAGTGAATGATTCCACATGGATATATATAGGTATCTATATATCTATGTATGTATCTATCTATCAGATTAAGAGCGAAAGATTTCTCCCTCCCTCTCCCATGCCCGTGGCGTAGGTGAACGCCCAGGAGGGTGGCAAATCAAGGAGGCAACTGGGATTCAAACCCAAGTCCCTTTGTTAGGGGACACCATGCTTGACCGCTTGAGCCACTCCTTGCCAACTTTGATAAAAGGTTTATAAGAGAACGATTTTCTCCCCCCTCCCCCTTACCCGGGCAGAGGCCACATGCCTGGGAGGGTGGTAAACCAAGGTGGATGCTGGGGTTCAAACTTGGGTTCCTTCATGAGGGGACACCGTGCTCGACCACTTGGACCACTCCTTACCAGATTCTATCTATCTATCTATATATGTATGTATTTATGTCTTTGTGTGTGTATATATATATATATATATATATTATGTACAAAAAAAACTAAAAATCTACTCAAACCATTAAGCAGATGCATTAGACTAACCTAGATGATGGTCAGAGTGTCTAGGATATAACGTTTACCCATGACAATGATTCAAATAACTTGATTAACTACTTTCATCCTTATCATATTAATACACATATTTGATTATTAGTATTAAATAAATAAGAGATCAATGGTTTCTTATGCAAAGAAAAATAGTTAAGACATATTTATTTAAGAGTTGGTGGAGAGATCAATATGATATGTTATGTATGAATGTGGGAATCATGATTACATTATTTTATTACTTTTCATACATAAATGGAAGATCCTAGATATATATATGTATATATATACATATTTATATACTATTAAGAATGAAATATGGATCTCGAGAGTATGTGTATCTAGATTTGGACTATTTTCAGTAAAATATTATATGAGGGTTAGTGTGAGTATTTGGAAAATATGTTAGTGTATTATCTAAAATAAACAATATATTGTATTATGTACCATATGATTTATAAATCCAATAAACATAAGATGAATCAAAACACAACCATGGAGTAATGGTACAATATAAGATACAACTATAGGGAAGGAACAAGGAAAACATTCACCCAATGAAGATTAATGAGTGATTCCAAGAGAAGTATTTTATAGTGACTCAGAGTGTTTATGCTTGGTAGACCTTGAAACTTTGGGACAATCCAAACATTGTCTACAACAGATATTGGACTCTTGTTTGAAATTAAGGTATGTAACTCTCTATTTATTGTCGAATTACTCTTCCTCTTAAATCCATGCTTAAAATCTTGTATAGTGGTGAATTTAAATTGCTTATTAGCCTTATCTTTCCTCTTGAATGTGACCATAATTTTGTAAATCTTGAATATTGTTGAATATTAAGATAGCAATAGAAACCATATATTGGAGTTTTGACTCCCTTTGGTCTTTGTTGCTTTGTTGTACCTTTGCCTTTGGACTTTGGCCCCTTAGAGCTTTATCTCCCTTATGGTGGAATATCATCCCACCACCCTACATAGTGGTATGTAATGGATTAGTTTTCCTCCACTATACAAGTTAAAATCAAAAGTAGGTCACTATAACACCTCATTTTTTCACATATAAATTACTAAGATGAAGCATAATTCTCGCAAGGGATGTCACAAACATGATAATTATTGCATAAAAATAAAATTTCATTCAATCAACATAGAATCATGTAACAATGTCATGTTTCGAGGCCCATAAAAGGAAAACTTGAGCTTTAAACTAATCTAATACATGATTTCACAATAGAAAGGAAATATAACTTAATTGTTCAATGATAGTTGGAACCTCACCAGGTTGTGTCTTTGGAATCCTTGAGATGTACGCTAGACGACTGTATCCTTATTGTTCATCCTCACTTGAGGACATCACATCCTCAACCATGCTTAAACCATTCAATAAGTAGAATTGGACATATCATAACATAAAATAGTATATATAAGTCAAAAGAAAAGATTTAGCATCATTTAAATCAAATGTGATGTCTTGTCACTATCTTTTATCTTACTTATACAAGAATCATTTGGTTTTCATCAAATTGCCTCCTCTCTTTGCATTGGGGTGCCTCTTATGATTGCACCAAAGTGCCTCTTATTTTCTCCGAAGAGCCTCTTTGAGGAGGATTTTATATAAGATTCAAAATCTTAATCATATCCTTGAGATTCTTAATTCTTATTCTTAAAACTTTTTCTTAATATGCACCAGAAGATATTTAATGAATCTTGAAATACAAAGAACATACAAGGACTTTTCTAATCTTATAACTTTATCCTTACAAATGAAGTTGAAGCATAGCTAGCACATTCATATAATTATGTGCATTTTACATATGGAATATACATATCCACCAATCATGTTCAAAGTCCATGGACCAATTACCATTCTTGAAGCAACTCCTAAAAATCGTCCTGATTTTGATGAAAACTTAGTTACCTTACTCAATCAATTAACATACATTAATAATTAATACTCACCTAAATTTATAAGTTTTCATGGTTCTTTACTAACTGCATTCAAAATTGGCTTGACATATTCCTTCCATTATTATCTTTTGAATGAATGTTTACATAATTTTTTTACAATACATGATTTGGATACGAATTTCAAAGCTTGGCCCAATTGAAAATGTGAGAGAATCTTATTTGTGCCAATTTAAAACTAAACAAAGCCAGTGTAGCTTTTGAGGTGACTCAAATAGAATCGAAAACTTGGACAGTAAGCCTGACAAACATAAACCCATATTAGGGAAAAACTTGAAAATGACCATAGGGAAGATGTTCCCTTTCTAACAACGCATAAAAGCTTCAAAATCTCAATGTCAACAGTTAAAACACACAATCAACAAACCAAAATATCAAAAAATTAGAGATGGAAAACAATATCATCATGTTGCTCAACTTTGTTTGATCAAGATGGACCCAAACTGTAGGAACACATGTGCCTCAAAAGAAAACGACCACCTCTGCCAGGGATGATCCATGGAAGGAGGTAGCAAGACCGAGTAAACCCACACACTATGCAAACGAACAAGATAGATGACTTAGAAACCTTGCAAAGTAGCCAAGCATGAAGATAGTAGGAAAAATGATGAACAATGGTTAATGCTAAAAAAAGAAGAGAAACATGACATATTGAACAAAAGTTGAAATTTGTGGGTAGGAAGGCTTTTTTAAGATCGCTCGATCACAATAGGTGTGTCATTAACCCTTTGTGGTATCTAGATTCACAAAAAAGAGAAATATGACATACTAAACAAAAGTTGAAATTCGTGGGTAGGAAGGATTTTTTAAGATCCCCAATCACAATAGGTGTGTCGGTAACCCTTTGAGGTATCTAGCTTATCGTTGCTAAGAGTCTAAGGTGAGAGTAGTAAGGTAGACTCCAGGGGATCTAGTTTTGACAAATTGAGGGAAACTAGCAATGTGGGTGAGTTGTTGGGGGTTGTAGATTATTTTTGAAGGATTTCTTATACATGTGGATGTTTGGGGAGGGCTAGGAATCCTCTACATGTTGGAAGTTTAGGTTGATTTAGGAGTATTTTTCATTCTGGGGATTTTGGTAGTTGAATTCCTATCAAAGTAAGGAACCATAACTTCAAGGTGCGAAGGAGAACGAGAATTTTTCCTCATCTCTGAGAGAGATTTTCATATCTGGGAGACAAAGTGAGACAGAGGGGATTTGCTGACTAAGGAGTCCCATGAAAGATGGAGTCATACAAGAGATACGAGTCTAGCATTGTTTCTATTGATGAGATCTAGGAGTGTGACCTGGAGTGGGATTCTATTCGCATGACACCCAACCTATGTTAAAATCACTTAGAACCAAATTATCATATGGTCGATGTTCTTATTTAGGATAATCTAATGAGTTAAATGATTGACTTTCCAAAATAAATTGAGGCATATAGTATTATCTAAACATACATGAAATGTGCCAGTTACCTACATTTATTATTTGTAGAACAATATAATACTAAATTTAAATTTCAAGAGTCATAATTTTCTAAACTAAAATTATGGGACAAAACTCATTTAAATTATATAATATTATCCATAACAGATAAAAGTCTCAAATTTGGAGGGAAACAATCTATTATCACATTTAACCTATCCAAATTTTTTGGGGCAAATTCTACTCACCAAAAAGGTTGTGTTCATTCTTAAAAAACACATGTAACTTATTTGTCATTTAGGAATAAAATTTGTGAAAATAAATTACAACTAGATGATAATTATGAAAACCATGTGAGAAAGATTTTTTTATGTATACCAATTATTCAAAACTTTATCAGACAAACTAGAACAATATTTTATCTATTTGATATATTTTTAATTGACTTAGAACAATTAGTTTTATCATGTTCATCTGAGTTGAAAGTTGAATACTAGATTTAGGCTTAAAATTTTGAAGATAGGGTTTTAAGTTGATGCACAATTATATGATTGTCTATGAGAAGATTTTATAATTGTTACAATGAAAGTGTTGTTCTCTCATAGACTATGAGTACATTAAGGAACCTAGCTATAGAAAGGATATGATTTGTATTGCTTGACTTTAATATTTAAAATTGATATTATTATTGTGAATATATTGGATATTTTGGACAATTTCAACACTTGACATCTTATGAATAATTTTGGAATATTGAACATCCTTACAAATTTACAATTTGGTTAATCTTGTGAACTTGATAACTTCGAACCCAAATTTCCTACTATGCTAATTCTTACCTTAATAACCTAGTCCACCAAATAATGCTTACCTAGATTTGACATTTTTTCTAGTCCTCTGTGCATATTGTATAATGGGTTAATAATAAAGATCTAATACCAACATTGGTTAACTTTTCCTCTTTGTTTCATGTAATAATCAATTTATCCTTTTGGGATATACATTTGACATGTGATCAATGGAAGACCTAGAAGAGACGTGCAAGACATGTCCTCTGTTGAATAGTAGATAGTTAAGTTTTAGTCTGTATGTGTAGGATCCCATGAACTCTAATGTAAAGTTTGAACATACTCTGATAATGTTCATCTGATCAAGTAAAGGTTGAAGAGGGCATAAGATAGACAAAAATCATACGCTGATGCACACATGATTGACTTATCTTTCAAAGTTGGAGAGCATGTGTCCTTGAAGATTAGGCCAATTCAGACCATTGCAAAGAACAAAGGGAAGTTGAGTCCTAGATATGTGGGACCTTTTGAAATATTAGCCCGTATTGGGGAACGTACATACAGACCGGCCCTTCCTCTGTAGTACAGTATGATGCATGATGTCTTCCATGTTTCCAACCTAAAGAGATATGTGAAAGATTGTAGCCATGTTTTGAACCACAAACCAATTGAGTTGAGCAACTCTTTGGTCTACCAGGAAGTGCCAGTCAAAATTTTGGATAACCAGACTAGTGAGCTCAGGAACAAAAAGATTGATATGGTGAAGGTGTTTTGGAAGCACCAGAGCAGTGACGATGCCACCTGCGAGCTCAAGTCCGACATGGAGTAATGTTTTCCCAACCTTTTCAAGGATGTCCAATTTTGAGGACAAAATTCCTTTTAAAGGAGGGGAGGATGTGATGGACTAGTTTTTCCTCCTTCTTGTAAGTACCTTCAAAGCCCTATCTTACCCTATGAAGTTACCTTGTTTTCAATATTGTAATTAGATACCTTATATGTATATTTGTTAGATTTTGAAATAAAATCAATGCACTCATGGTACTAAATTTCACTCCTAAGCTAGTTCTCAACCCTTATTCTCATCACCCTCCTTTCCTCCTATTTCGACCCTAACCTTGATTTTTCTATCCCCGTTTCACCTCTACCCTCTTGTAGAGATTCTTCTCACGAATCCAAGGCATGTTGTTTCACTCCAAACAGAGTTCATAAGAGGGTTTTATGGTCCTTTAAACACACCTTGCTTTTCTTTCCTTTTTCCCCTATTTTCCTTTCCTTATTTGTTTTCTTGGACCGGCCCTCTCCTGGCCTTTGGACAGACCCATCCCACATGAGGCGCATCCCCCCTCCTCTTCATTTCTCTTTCTTTTGTTCCTGCTCAAACCTGATCCCCACCTCACTGTCTAGCTACTCTCGAACCCTTGGATGAATAAGAGCCTCATATTGTCCCTCGATCCGATGACCACGACTTCCCCCAACCTGCTCTGACTAGGTACTCTATGTTGCAGACTTTAGAGCTACTGACCAGCACACCCCGCGCTCTCCAACCACCCATACCCGCTCCCTTTCAGCTGTGAGACCTGCGTGCTGCAGCCAATGAGGCTCGTGTGTAGACTGGGAAGGTAGCTAGTCGGCTTGCTTTGCAAGCAGCCAAGGGTCGGTGTTGCCCCAAACCCTAGTCAAACCTTTTCTTCCTCCCCCCTTCTATTTAAACCACCCCAGGCCCTACCTCGACACCAACCCATCTCCTCCAACCACATGGAAGCCCTGCCTCTCACTCCCCTCATCGTTCATTTCTTTTATGAGTTTCTTGGTCACCTAGGAGGAGGAAGGAGATGATTGAGGTCGGTCATCGCCCGCCATCACCCTCGCCCGGTGGCCTCCCTCAGCGTGTCACCCACAACCACTCCCCACTGCTCCCATTAGCAGTTGAGAGAGGGTACCAGCCTCCTCGGATCGTTGCTCGCCTCCCCAGACCGATGTTGGGCATTACTGGCCCACGACTGGCCCAAAACCAGCATGCCTCACTCCCTTTGCCCTCCTACTCAGCCCATTTAGGGTAAAATGTCCCCAAAAATCCAATTTCTTGCCCTAATTTTCTAAGCAATGTATCTCCCTCATCTTTTATTCCAATGCCAAAGTGTTATATAAAACCTCACCTTTTCAATGGTGATGGCTATTTCACCTAGTTTTGTTTATATCTATCCTGAATCACTATTGTTTTGCACTACTTGATCTTTAATCATCCAAACTTTATAATCCTTGCAAGTTGTATGACCTTAATGATTAATAACACAATTTCATAGTACCACGGTAACCTACACTCTTTTGAAATGAGTTTCATTTGATCTCATACTCTTAATTGTCCTTGAATGATATTTTGATGCACCATGACTCATGACTTGTCCCCTTTTTATGCTAAATGATGTAACTTGAGCACTTAAGTACTTTTGGACCGTTTGGTCTCTATGAAATGTTATCAACTTAGAAAATAGTAACTTATTTTATATTTTGTGAACTCTAAAATGAAGATCTCCCACTTTTATGCCATACTAACATTACAAGATCATTAGTGTTCACTCATGTACATGTATGTGATCTTTATGACCTAAGCGTGTTATCACATGATGAAAGTACGAATTTTAATGTTTCTCCCTGATCTATCTAGTTGAAAATCAGATCTTAACACATCTTATTTATCTTGTAAACATGGATGTTCTAATTAGACCATAGGTGCCTAATGATGTTAGTACCATGATGAATATTATGTGCACATGTTTGTCATGAAAGAGAATCATGATTGATTGTTGTAGTACCTAAGTCTATAAGATCATCCATGCACCTTGCAACTTGGTTATGTTTTCAATGTCCACTATCTAAGACTTCCCCTCTATATGCTTCTTATATCATAGGTCTTCCTTGTGGGGATCTTACTTCGAGCATCTTGTGCTAGTTTTACCACTTTCACCTCCTTAGCAAGGTACACTTTCTACTCTCCTTGATCTATTACTATTGCTATGGCTTGTTTGTTATATATGTATGTAGAGTCTAAATGACTGGGTATGAATATTTCTTGAAATAAGTGACCTTATGGTATCTTATCAACTTTTTCTATATTATATGTTTAACAAAATCTCAAACAATAAAGTAGAAAACCATTGTAATCAAACCCTTGTGCCCTACCCAATTCATGGGGTTTGGGCATGACGCTCGATGCTCCTCCTTGAGTTGTCAATAGGGGAGTACAACCCTTGTGGAATATAGGGTGACCCTATGGCAATGGTCATTTGGGCCCCTCATGATTAAAATGTGTACAACTATTGGCTATGTGCCTTAGTTTTCCCTATGGACTCTTCCATTGGAAGTTATCATAAGAATATTAGGCTTTACGATGACATGGTGAAGTATAATGGTTAAATGCACTTAAAACATGTTTTACAATGTTGTTACATGTTTTCCTTGTTGTTTGTCCTATAGTCTTTTACTTCTTGTTCTATTGCCAAGCTTATATTATGTTAACTGCTTAGACTTGCTAGTTTTAATTTTCAAGTGTGCCTTTGCACCCACATTGAATTTGTGTCCTATTTGTTCCCTATTTAGGTAATCAAAAGTGAACCAGGCCAAATGAAGCATCTTCAACAAAAAAGAACAACACCTTATCATGGGGCTTTAATAGCAGTTAAAGGGGTTACTCTTGCCCTCGATGTAATACTTTAGTTGCTTTAAAACTTATCTACCTTTTTGTTGTTTTCTCGGATCTAAGATGTACTTAAACCATGGTTATATATATGACTTTGCACTCTAGTATTGCCTTATCTATATATGCTTGTGTGGGATCTCATTCTATTTCACGAACGGGCGCCTAAGGCCTATTATCGCTGAATCTGTAGTCAGTGGAGGTAGGTTGAAGGTAACAAATAGTCCCGTGACAAATGGTATCAGAGCAAACACATGAGCTTCTATGTATGTAGGCCATAACACATCATTAGAACCTAGGAAGGACCGAGTTCCATAATGGTGAAGTTAAGGTAGTAGGAATGGTGCACCACGTGGGGGTTCTAGCTATTAATTACTCCCAATCTGCTTAGCAGCGGTGTTGGGGTTCCTCCAGAAATCTACCTGCCCTAAGTGGATCCATGATTGGATTAGGTCTCTTTCTTTAAACCTAAAGAGTCTTTTAGCATCTCATCTCTTCTCTAAGGACTACCCCTGACCACCCAATTAGACGTGATTAGGTAGTATCTTATCTCTTGCTCTCTCTGACTATACTCTCATGATCTCTCTATTTTGGGTAGATTAAGGATGGGTTACAACTAAAATATGAAATTAATTTTTAATAATGTGATGATGTGATTATTATGATGATATACTCTTTTACTAAAGTTTGAACCATGATTACAAAGCTCTCTCTAATATTGTTAATAATCCACCTTGCAGATGCCTCCCAAGACCCGTGCCACCTATGCCAGCACCACGGGTACCAAGTCGGGTGACAAGGGCAAGGCAAAAAGAGAAAGAGTTGAATCAGAGGAGACTAAAGAGACCCCTTCCAGAAAGACCATGGCCTTAGGGGACTGGGGAGAATAGAGATGTGTCCTCATGGATGCAGTGCACACCTTGGACAACCACACCGCATTAGTACTACCAAAGGGACCCAAACCCCGTAACCCCAATCCTAGAGTCCCCACCATTTCTGATTTCCTCAAGCTTAACCCTAAAACCTTCCATGGTGAGGATGAGAGTGATGTCATAAACAAGGATGATGCTTGGCTCCTTGCCATGGATAACACTTTTAGGGTCCTTAGATTCCCTGAAGAGGATAAGATCACCTATGCCACCTTCCAGATTAGGGGTGCCGCCAAGTTATGGTGGGACAACTACATCCACTCACAACTCGATATCCACCTTGACTGGGAAGCCTTCAAACCCATCTTCACCAACTGTTTCATGCCTGTCTGTGAGAGGAAGGAGAAGCAAGAATAGTTCTACCACCTAACCTAAGGGAACCTATCTGTAGCTAACTATGGGAGGAACTTCCGTCTCCTGGAATGTCATGCCCCTGGGTTGACAAAAGAGAATAGAGTGGACCTCTTTCTCAATGGGTTACACCTCACCCTCCATGCCTTTATGTCTGCTTCTCAACCCACCACCTTCTAGGACACCTATGATCAAGACTTGTCCATGGAGAGAACTCTGGGTTTGGGGACCAAGAAAACACCTAGCCTATCCTAGCCTAGCCTACCTAGGGTTTACTAATGTGGTGCCTGCAGCCCAAGGCCCCAAGGGACCACCTTAGCACAACAACAATAGGGGTCGGGGCAGAGGACATGGTAGAGGAAATGGTGGATAAAACAGAGGTCAAGGAAGGGGCAAAAACAACAACAACAACTAGCAGGCCAGGCTAGGTCAGAACCGTAGAGACAACAATAGTCAGGGTGTGGTCCCAAGATGCACCAATTGTGGGGTCTGACACCCTAGCCCATGCAGATTCCATAAGACAGTGTGCCACTTTTGCAAGGAAGAGGGGCACTTCAGGGGAACCTATCCCTACCCTCCTCCGCCATGGGCCAACAAGGGTAAGCAGCCTGAACATCGACAAGCTCGTGTTTTTTCCATTAATGTCGAGGAAGCTAATGCAAATGGAAATCATTTGATTGAAGGTATCCCTAACTCTGTATTACTACTTGTTAATAATGAAGGAAATTGGAAATTAATAAATAAATTATGCACATATGTTTGTAATCAGGTACCTTAATCCTCTATTATCACCCTATTGTGGCTCTTTTTTATTCTGGATCTACTCATGCCTTCATATCCCAAAGTATTTCCATGTTGGTTGATCTTAAACAGAAAGACCTAGGTTATACCCTTGATGTTTCAACCCCTAGTGGAAGGATCTACACCTCTTATAATGTGGAAGAAAATGTCCCCTTCTTTTATGGACCTCACAAATTTGTAATTGACTTTATCTTGCTTGATATGGAGGACTTTGACCTCATTCTTGGAATGGATTGGTTGTATAAGAACCATGCCATGATTTATTGCCATTTAAAGAAAATCATCATCTCTAGACCATTTTTTCCTATACTTGCCATTCGTGGTAGGAAAGACCGAGCAAAAAACCTTGTTATTTCTGCCATGAAGGCTCAATCTTTGATATCCAAAGGGTGCAGAGCATTCTTGACTTTTGTGAACCTAGTAAACCCTGATACGTCAACTCTACACTCTATCAAAGTAGTACGTGAGTACCCTAATGTCTTTCTTGAAGAACTTCCTGGTCTGCCTCCCACTCGTAAAATCGAGTTCTCTATTAACCTTATGCCTAGTACTGCACCTATCTCTCAAGCCCCGTACCGGATGGCCCCTGCCGAGCTGAACGAGCTCAAGAAATAGTTACAGGAGCTTCTTGATAAGGGTTTTGTATGCCCAAGTTCTTCTCCTTGGGGTGCACATGTTGTCTTTGTGAAAAAGAAAGATGGTTCTATGAGGATGTGTATCGATTACCGCATGCTTAATTAGGCAACTATCAAGAACAAGTATCCCCTCTCCAAAATCGATGACCTCTTTGATCAGCTCTGCCATGCCCACATCTTCTCGAAGATTGACCTTCATTCTGGTTACCACCAACTAAAAGTCAAAGAGGAAGACGTCCCAAAGATGACCTTCAAGACTCATTACGGGTACTACAAATTCATGGTTATGCCATTCGGCTTGACAAATGCACTTGTTGTGTTCATGACTTTAATGAATAGAGTTTTTCAACCTTTCTTGGAGGACTTCATGCTGGTCTTCATCGATGATATTCTTATCTTCTCTAAGGACCGTGAGTCACACCGAGCCCATGTTCACCAGGTGTTGGACGTCCTCCAAACACATAAATTATATAGGAAGATATCCAAATGTGACTTTTGGATTGATGACGTCATGTTTTTGGGACACTTCATCTTTGGAGGGAAGATTTCTATTGATCTTGTCAAAGTATCAGCCGTTCTTGAATGGAAAACCCTGAAGACTGTTTCTGCGATACACCGTTTCCTCAGGTTAGCAGGTTACTATCGCCATTTCATTCCAAACTTCAATAAAACTACTTTTCCTCTCACCAAGTTAACTCGAAAATGGGAACATTTTTTATGGTCTGAAGCTTGTGAGTTTGGATTCCAGGAGATCAAGACCAGACTCACCTCTGCTCCTGTTCTGACCCTTCCTTCAGGCAATGATGGGTTTGTCATCTTCACCGATGCTTTAAGGTTTGTCCTCGGATGTGTGCTGACATAAGAAAGCAAGGTAGTTGCCTATGCTTCTAGAGAGTTGAAACCAAATGAGGTCATCTATCCCACGCATGACCTATAGCTGGAAGCCATCATCTATGCCTTAAAGATTTGGTGCCACTACCTCTATGGTGCTACTTTTGACATCCTCACCAATCATAAAAGTCTGAAGTACATCTTGACCCAGAAGGACCTGAATCTCAGACAAAGGAGATGGTTGGAGTACCTGAAGGATTATGATTTCAACATTGCTTATCATCCTGGTAAGGCGAATGCAGTAGCTTACGCCCTGAGTAGGAAACAAGTCACATGTGCTGCAATCTTTACCACGGAGTGGAAACATATGGAGTTTCTTTCTCCCACGGCCCCAATGCACTTGGGTGACAAGATTAGACTGGCTAGCATTAATGTAAAGACATACCTTCAGTCTGATATTCTAGCAGCACAACAAGGTAGTTCTAGTCTGGAAGAGATGATGAGACTCATGGAGAAACCTCAGGGAAACCTATCTGTTGGTGATGACGGAGGTAACTGGTACAAACAACGCTTGTGGGTTCCCAAAAATTCTTCTCTAAAGGATAGTATCCTAAATGAAGCACATGGTTCTAAGTACACAGTTCATCCTGGTTCGAAAAAGATGTATAAAGACTTGAAAAGGCATTTCTGGTGGAGAAACATGAAGACTGACATAGCCACCTTCATCTCAAAATGACTTACATGCCAACAGATCAAAGCTGAACACTAGAAACCTAGAGGTTTGCTACAGCCATTACCTATCCCTGAGTGGAAGTGGGATAACATCACCATGGACTTTGTAGTGGGTCTACCAAGAACTAAGAAAGGAGTTTATGGCATATGGTTAATAGTAGATCGCTTGAAAAAGTCATCCCACTTCATTCCTATCAAGACAACCACCAAGGTCGATGAACTTACTGAGTTGTACATTAGAGAGATTGTGAGACTACATGAGATTCACATATCTATTGTCTCATACAGGGATGCTAAGTACACTTCACACCTTTGGCAGCAGGTACAACAAGAATTGGGCACTCAGTTGAACTTCAGTACTGCATACCAACCTCAGACAGATGGGCAGTTAGAAAGGACAATTCAGATCTTGAAGGACCTTCTATAATCTTGTATTCTTGATTGGGGTGGCTCATAGGACCACTACCTTCCCCTGGTGGAGTTTGCTTACAACAATAGCTATCAGTCTAGTATTGGCATGCCTCCATATGAGCCCTATATGGGAGGCCATGCAGGTCACCTCTCTACTGGGATGAAGTCGGTGATAGACGGACCCTAAAATCTGAAGAGCTACAGTTGTACTCTGATAATGTTCATCTGATCAAGAAAAGGTTGAAGAAGGCACAAGATAGACAAAAATCATATGTTGATGCACACATGACTGACTTTTCTTTCAAAGTTGGAGAGAATGTGTTCTTGAAGATTAGGCCAATTCAGACCATTGCAAAGAACAAAGGGAAGTTGATTCCTAGATATGTGGGACCTTTTGAAATCTTAGCATGTATTGGGGAATGTGCATACAGACTGGCCCATCCTCTGTAGTTAAGTATGATGCATGATGTCTTCCATGTTTCCATCCTGAAGAGATATGTGAAAGATCCTAGCCATGTTCTGTACCACGAACCAATTGAGTTGAGCAACTCTTTAGTCTACCAGGAAGTTCCAGTCAAAACTCTAGATAGATAGATTAAGCTAGTTCACTCCTAAGCTAGTTCTCAACCCTTGTTCTCATCACCCTCCTTTCCTCCTATTTCAACCCTAACCTTAATTTTTCTATCCCCATTTCACCTATACCCACTTGTAGAGATTCTTCTCATGAATATAAGGTATGTTGTTACACTCCAATTGGGGTTCATATGAGGGTTTTATGGTCCTTTGAACATACCTTGCTTTTCATTCCTTTTTTCCCTATTTTTCCTTTCCTTATTTGTTTTCTTGGACCTGCCTTCTCCTGGCCTTTATATGGGCCCAGCCCACGTGAGGCATGTCCCGCCTCACTATCTAGCTGCTCTTGAGACCTTGGATGAACAAGAGCCTCACATCGTCACTCGATCCGATAGCCACGACTTCCGCCAACCTGCTCCGAGTAGGTACTCTGTGTTGCCGGCTTTGGAGTAGCTGACAGCGCACCTCGTGCTCTCCAACCACCCATACCTGCTCCCTTTCGATAGTGATACTTGCTGAAGAAGCCAATGAGGCTCGCATGTAGGCTGGGAAGGCAGCTGGCCTGCTTGCTTTGTAAGTAGCCAAGGGCCTACGCCTCTCCAAACCCTAGTTGAACCTTTGCTTCCTCCCCCCTTCTATTTAAACTGCCCCAGGCCCTGCCTCGACACCGACCCATCTCCTCCAACCATGTTGAATCCCTTCCTCTCTCTTCCCTCATCCTTCATTGCTGATGTGAGTTTCTTGGTCACCTAAGCAGAGGAAGGAGACGACTGAAGTCGGCCATTGCCCACCATCGCCCTCGCCCACTGGTCTCCCTCAACGCGTCACCTGCAACCACTCCTCACCTCTCCCATCAGTGGTTGAGAGAGGGTGATAGCATCCTTAGATCACTGCTCGCCTCCCCAAACCATTGTTGGGTACCACCAACCCACGATCGGCCCAAAACCAGCATGCCTCACACCCTTTGCCCTCGTGCTCAACCCATTTAGGGTAAAATTTTCCCAAAAATCCAATTTCTTGCCCTAATTTTCTAAGCAATGTATCTCCCTCATCTTTTATTCAAATTACAAAGTGTTATATATCAAAATGATCAGAAAAACCTCACCTTTTCAATGGTGATGGCTATTTCCCCTAATTTCGTTCATATATATCCTAAATCGCTATTTTATTTTACTTCTTGATCTTTAATCATCCAAACTTAATAATCCTAGCAAGTTGCATGATCTTAATGATTAATAACACAATTTTGTAGTACCACAATAACCTACACTCTATTGAAATGAGTTTCATTTGATCTCATACTTTTAATTGTACTCGAATGATATTTTGATGTGCCATGACTCATGACTTGTCCCCTTTTATGCTAAATGATGTAACTTGAGAACTTAAGTAGTTTTAGATCTTTTGGTCTCTATGAAATGTATCAACTCCGAAAATAGTAACTTATTTTCTATTTTGTGCACTCTAAAATCAAGATCTCCCACTTTTATGCCATACTAACATTACAAGATCATTAGTGCTCACTCATGTACATGTATGTGATCTTTATGACCTAAGCTTGTTACCACATGATGAAAGTATGAATTTTAATGTTTCTCCCTGATCTATTTAGTTGAAAACCAGACCTGAATCCATCTTATTTATCTTGTAAACATGGATGTTCTAATTAGACCATAGGTGCCTATTTATGCTAGTACCATGATGAGTATTATGTGCACATGTTTGTCATGAAAGAGAATCATGATTGATTGTTGTAGGACCTAAGTCTATAAGAACATACATGCACCTTGCAACTTGGTTATGTTTTCAATCTCTACTATCTAAGACCTCCCCTCTTTGTTCTTCTTATATAATAGGTCTTCCTTGAGGGGAACTTACTTCGAGCATCTTGTGCTAGGTTTACCACTTCGACCTCCTTAGCAAGGTACACTTTCTACTCTCCTTGATCTATTGTTATTGCTATGGCTTGTTTGCTACATATGTATGTAGAGTCTAAATTCTTGGCTATGAATATGTCTTGAAATAAGTGACCTTATGGTATCTTATCAACTTTTTCTATATTATATGTTTAACAAAATCTCAAACAATAAAGTAGAAAACCATTGCACTCAAACCCTTGTGCCCTACCCAATTCATGGGGTTTGTGCATGAGGCTAGGTGCTCCTCCTTAATTTTTCAACAAGGGAGTAAAACCCTTGTGGAATATACGGTGACCCTATGGCAATGGTCATTTGGGCCCCACATGATTAAAATATGTGCAACTATTGGCTATGTACCTTAGTTTGCCCTATGGACTCTTCCATTAGAATTTGTCATAAGAATATAAGGCCTTACGCTGACATGATGAAGTATAATGGTTAGATGCACTTAAAACATGTTTTAAAATGTTGTTACATGTTTTCCTTGATGTTTTTCCTATAGTCTTTTACTTCTTGTTCAATTGTCAAGCTTATATTATGTTAACTACTTAGTCTTGCTAGTTTCAGTTTTTAAGTGTACCTTTGCACCCACATTGAAATTGTGTCATGTTTGTTCCCTATTTAGGTAATCAAAAGTGAACTAGGCCAGATGAAGCATCTTCAACGACAAAGGATTAAACCTTATCAAGGGGCTTTAATACTAGTTAAAGGGGTTACTCTTTCCCTCAATGTAACATTTTAATTGTTTCAAAACTTGTCTACCTTTTTGCTGTTTGTTCGGATCTAAGATGTACTTAAACCATGGTTCTATTTATGATGTTGCACTCTAGTATTGCCTTATCAATATATGCTTGTGTGGGATCTCATACTATTTCACAGACAGGTGCCTAAGGCCTATTGCCACTGACTCTGTAGTCAGTGGAGGTAGGTTGAAGGTAACAAACAATCCTGTGACACTCCTTCCCTTAACAAGTGGCTATCGAGGTTCTTCAATTCATTAGGTTGATGCGTGAAAGTCTATCGAGCTTGAGTTGATATCCTTTGGTTGATCCTCTTAGTGAAAACTTCTTGTCGATCGGTTGATCAACTATTTGAGGCCAGGTCTTTTGAACAAATGCTCTGACTTCATCGATTTCACTTAAATTGCATCTAATTCCTTCAAATATCACCAAAACTGAATTAGAACTTATCATTTAAGTGAACTAGAATAAAAATGGGTAAATCTATACATCGAAATATTATTTATAATGACTTTTATTATGTAAAAGGCTATTAAATTTGCACCAAAACTGATGTTATCAACTCCCCCAATCTTAGATTTTAGCTTGTCCTCATGCTAATGGAATCAATATTTTCTTTAATCAGTCGAATAGGAAAAATCTGGAAAATGTTGAAAACACAAGTTTATACAATACTCTTAGCAAAAAAAATCTTTATCCAAGATGTCATTATGTCCACAACTTCTTTCTTTATTTGTTTTTGCCTAATGCTTGTCTCCAGTATATCTATCACTTTGTCAAAGAAGCTTTCACTGTCGTCTAGATATTTATGTGGAAATATTAGATAGGCTTATGGATATTCCTTTCTTCCTCTGGGTCATTCAAGTACAGGTCCGTTTAGATAGGCAAGTGATCCATGTGTTCCAAACCATATGGTTTTAGAGTAGTGATTGCACATCTTAAGTATCATTGCCCCAGATTGCAATACCTTTAAATGAACTCCATTAGAGTGAGGTAGAGGTTGTAGAGACTAAATAAAATTGACATATCTGCGTTCATGAGCGCAGTGATACACCGTTTCAATAGCTCTAATTCATGGGATGTCTCTTAGATTCTTTTTCACACCTTACTCTTTTTGGGATGAAATATTTGAAAGATAGCACGAGGTAGCTCTTTCTTTGTTATTGTATCAGTATACCTTTGACAAGATAAGACTTTATGAATTCTTTTTGTAGGAAACAATTGATGAAATAGTAAAAGATAAATAATGTTTTGCTAAGAGGAAAACATAAATAATGTATCACTAACAAAAAGATTTTTGAATTGAAATATCATGTATAAGGGGATAGTTTAGGGACAAACTAGAATCTTTGTAGAGGGATTTTTTCCATCAACTACATCTTCACTTCATAAGCATGTTTGAATTGGTGAATGAAAACAAAGAAATATTAAAGGAAAATGAAAATAAACAATGTTTGTGATATAATGGATAACTCACTCACAGGAGTACACCCCCCAAACTTACAACCCACACTATCCTCAGAGTGTGAAAAAGAAAGGAAAAGAAAATGTAAACATGTGAATTCTTCAATGAAGGTCCACTATTGACCATGGGGATTCGAGCAACATGAGAGCATAATTTCCTCGAAGGAAATGATAATTATCATTGTGAGTTTTGTCAACAATAGCATGGAGAACTCTAATAGTGTACATCCAGTGTAGAATGTAGAAGCCACAATCATTAGACAATAGATGTTGTGAGGACAATGATGCCAGAATATGGTTACCTTCCATCTTCGTGGTTCCTAATAAGAATAGCCACTTCCAAATTTGCAAATCAGCGGAATAAGCACCTTTGAACATGCATCAACAATACTTTCATGTGTACTATGGATTAGCACAAAGTATTTAAGGCCATCAAGGTCAAAAGAAGAATTAGAACTATTGTAGAGCACGACCTCTCTTTCATGAGTAGAGACAGTAAGCAAAGTCCAATGTGCATCGTAAAGAATAGGTACAAAAATATAGTAGGGAATAGAATCATGTAGCCGTCAAAGTAGAAGATCTTTTTCACCTGAATCAGTGCCGTGACAGAGATCAGTGACAAGATTAGGACCAGCCATATAGACATCATCAACATCCTGGCATATAAGAGATTGGTAAGCCATAATGAGCCTATGAGATAAACGTCCACGTGGTTGCAGAGTCTCCAGAAGGTCGTCTTTCATGAACAAAAGGTCATCTTTACTGAAAATAACATGATTTCCACAAGGTTTGAAGCGGTACATCAATATCATCAGCTGAGGGAGAGAGTTCGCAACATGTAGTGGGGTCAAAATTCTCAAAACTTGGCTCTATAGTGGAAACGAAGCCATATACCGAAAATGGCGCAGGCTCACCTAGGAGTCTCAGTATATCTGCAGCTTCTTTAACTTTTGTAGTTGTTGTAACAATAGTAGGAGGTTCAATGACAATAGGTAATGGTGTAATCTACCCTTCTTCTGCTTCCTCTTTCTTTAATACATCTTGGAAGGCCTCCTTCTCAGGTCGAGGAACAAGTGGATAAAGATCCTTTAGATTTTCCGACAGTTCAGGGTCCTAAAAGAAACGCCTGTCATGGATGACCTCCTTAGTGTAACATCCACGAAGAGGTGTAAAGCCAATGGGGTCCAGACTAGAAATAGGAGTTTCACAATTGAGGGCTTCCATGACCCGAAGAACGATGAAAGAACTATTATTGTGATCGAGATTGTGATGGAAAGTTAGTGGTGCAATCACATAAATTGTCCAGTTAGGTTGCTAATATCGAACTTCCCAAAGAACTCATTGAATTCATATTGGAGTATGAGGAAGCTTTTCGACAGCGTGATGTCAAAATCGCATATCAGAATGTGTAAGCATTTCAACGCATGTGTTCAACAGAGTAATTTTACATTTCTTTAAGTCAGCAATGCACAGGAGCCACAATCCTCTGAAATCAAAGGGTAACAATATCACCCTTGTCTTCTTATATTCAAGCTTTGTAAAGTCAAAATGGCTTGATCCAACAAATGGTTCTTGAACAAGAAGCTTGCTAAGGAAGAAGTTGCATTATAATATGGCCAATCCTTATCTCTAGGCGTGGCTTCTTCCAGAGGTGAGGATGGTGAATATTTGTAACAACCGATCCCACTACCCTAGGCTCTAGTAGAGTTTCAGGAATGACGACTAGCCCCACAGACCACTACTAGCCTTAACTGTGCACTTTGTCCTCACTGACGCGCAAGCCAGGATCAACTTCCTGATTGGTCACCCATTCTAGTACTACTCCAAGTTGAGCACGCTTAACTATGGAGTTCTTTAGTGATGGGCTCCCGGAAAAGGAGGTGCACCTTGGTGATATGGGTAGTCCAATCATTTCTTTTAAGATCATTATATCTCAGGCCTCAATTCCTGGGACATTACAATCTCCCCCACTTAGACTCTTGACGTCCTCATCAAGGCTCAACTATAAGGCATCATAACATTGCCCCATTTCAGTGTAGACCCAGAATGGCCCATGGACACCCAACTCCCGATCACAGAATACCAGTGCAAGGGTGGCTACGTCAACCATGGAAAACCCTTTCCTACATGCCTGGACCGCACGGATCAAGACTAGCATGTCACATCCCCATGTGGGCCCCACCTACTGGAGAGGTTATGGCTCTGATACCATTTGTAATGCCTAGGCCCACTGCCCATGGCTCTAGTAGAGTTCCAGGAATGACGATTGGCCCCATAGACCACCACTAGCCTTAACTGTGCACTTTGTCCTCACTGGCGTGCAAGCCAAGATCAACTTCCCGACTGGTCACCCATCCTAGTACTACTCCAAGTTGAGCATGTTTAACTATGGAGTTCTTTAGTGATGGGCTCTCGAAAAAGGAGGTGCACCTTGGTGATATGGGTAGTCCAATCATTCCTTTTAAGATCATTATATCTGAGGCCTCAAATCTTGGGATGTTACAATATTTTTTTGGTAACTTTGGCAGGATTGCTAAAACGATTCCAGGTGGTGAACATTTTCCTGGTAACTTCCAAAATAGAAATCTTGGTTCTCGTGAACTTGTAGTGGCTAGAATTATTATTTCGTACCAAGATACCAGTAGACATCATGTACCTTATGGTGATCAAGCTGCATCTTGTTATTTCTTTAAAAGTGACGCATGGCGGGTGTCAATATGCCTAAAATATGAGTCTAATGAGGCCACCCATATAATATTCTTTTTGCAGAGCAGAACATATAAGAAGCCATTTATCAATCAGAAGGCGACCAATATTGACAAGGCATCCTTCCATTAGAAAGGATAGCACAAATAGTTCCTCTAGGTAAATGTTTCCCATTTCTGATTTAGTGAAGAGGACGTTGGCTATGACGTTGTGCATAATTCTCTGGAATTCTGAATGGACCAATGATGCTTTGGAGTGCCCAATTTGATACTTCTTTTGGCTTGTCAATTTTTTCCAATATTTAGAAGAATTAAAGCTGGAATCCTCTTTTTCTAGGAGGCCTGAAGAAGCCCTGGTAGCTTCCTCCTCTGTACCACAAATTTTTTTTCAGACTTTTATTAGTGAGAATGTGATCAACATTGTTGATATAGACCTACAACTTTGCACCTCCTTAGTAGATGATACTTCCTTGATAGATGAAATGAACTCTATGGTTTTTTTCACGTAGACTCATATAGGTGGGCTAAATTGGATTTAGCCAACATTTCCTTCACTCATGCCCTAATGCCTATTTCTTCAAGGGCGGTGGAAGAGATAAAGCGACTGGGTTTGAAAACTGCTCTTTTCATTGCCTTGAATGCCTCCATATGGTCTTTATTCTGAGGCCTAAAGGTTCCTTGATAAGAAAGCTCCAGTTGTGAGTTTTGTGGAGCCTCTGGTTCTGGTTTAGTAATCATGGCCCTCTTTTCTACTTGAGATGTGGGTTTCTCATAATGATGTCTCATATCCCCCTTCATTGATGGGATGGTGGTTCCTTGATGAGCCATCACTGTAAAGGAAATAGGAAAGAGAACATATTAGGTGTGAATTAACTCTTTCAATTAGCATTATAGAAGTAGGCATCGAAAGGATGCACAAATGTTGGTGGTGTTGACATGAAGAAGGAGCATATTGTCGATATGGCTATCGAGTGATTATAGTGGAAACAAGTTGACAGTGTTATGGATAGGATGATCGACAAGAGGCAAAACATCGAGAGGAATACATGTTAGGTTGATAGTTGTGTTTTGTAAAAATGGTCAATAAGGTTATAGTTCAACTACTGTTGTGGCATGGGTCGACAAGACTATCGATCGGCGTGTGCATCTACCTGTTAATTAGTTGGGAACATAGTCCATAGGAACACGAAGGCAAGGTTGTCGATTGGTACATTGGTAGAAGGCTTGTTGAGCGGCAATGCTTGGAGGTCGATGAGAGAGAAAACTGGGAGGCAGAGCTTCACTAGGATTAGAAGACGGTAAAAATTCTTAACACTAGGCCATGTATTTATAGTGGTGGTTAAGTTCGGTGAAACTAAAGACGGTTGTTTGGATGCCGATCCATATCCAACAACTTGTTGTCGATTGACAAGGATGTCGACAAGAGGGCTGACAGGTCACCATATGGATTTGTTGATCATTTTCTTGAAACTTGTCGACCATGAAGTCAATAGCTAGAAATCAAAGGATTGTTTGTTGTCATGTCAACATAAAGCTTGTCGATCGGCATGGATGTAAGGATGACAATTGTTCCCTAAGGGGAAGATCAGCTCTAGTTGGTCAACATCCATGTCGACCTAAATGGGTCAACAACGTGGTGATGTTAGACGATCGATGAGGTACTTCAGAGACTTCCTAATATAATGTTTGATAAGTCGATTTAGAATTTAGGTCAACATGTCAAAATAAAATGACTACCTTCCAATCATCATTTAAAAGAAAAATGATTGTCCACCTTGATTTAGATATGACAATCCTGAAAAAAAAATTGTATGAGGAAAACAAAATCATTGAAAACAAATCTAAATGATAGAGAAGATAAATGCTTGGGTTGCCTCCCAAGTAGCATTTTGTTTATAGTCATGTACTCGACGTCTTGAACATCAGTCTGCTTTCAGGGCATCTGGCAACTCCAAGTCTATCTTTCTAGTGATGGCTTCGTCTTTGTAGTACCTCTTTAATCGATGACCATTAACTGAGAACATCCTTGATTTCTCACTATGAATGTCCATCGTTCTTGAGGGGTAGATGGTAATTACTATGAATGGTCTAGACCAGCGAGAATGAAACTTTCCTGGGAAGAGACGTAGAACAAAATTGAATAGCAGAACTTTGTCCCCTTCTAAAATGTACTTTCTCCTGATATGAGAGTCATGCCAAATCTTGGTGCTCTCTTTGTATATCTTTGTATTTTCATAAGCAATGTGGGTAAAGTTCTTCCAACTCCTGTAGCTGTAAGAAGCACTTTTCTTTAGCAAGTCCAACATCCATGTTTAGGGCTCTGATTGCCTAATAGGCTTTGTTTTCCAGTTTCAGTGGGAGGTGACAAGATTTTCCATAGAGTAGACAATAAGGGGTGGTTCCTATAGGTGTCTTGTAAGCAGTCTGATATGCCCAAAGAGCATCATCAAGTTTAGATGACCAATCTTTTCTTGACTTGTTGACTGTTTTGTCAAGAATTTGCTTGATCTGCCTATAGGAGACATCGACTTGACCTACAGTCTGAGGGTGATACAGGGTGGCTATCTTATGCCTCACCCCATATCACTTCAGAAGAGCCTCAAATTGCTTTTCAATAAAGTGTGAACCTCCATGATTGATTACAGTATGTGGAACTCTAAACTTAGGAAAGATAATTTTTGTAAATAGATGCATGACTGTTTTAGAGTCACACGTTGATGGCAGCATAGCCTCCACCCACTTTGAGACATAGTCAATGACCACTAGAATGTATTTGTTCCAAGAAGATGGTGGGAAAGGTCCCACGAAGTCTATCCTCCAAACATCAAAGATCTTGACTTTGATCCATTCAGAAAGGGTCATCTCGTTGTGTTTGCTTATATTCCCAATGCGCTGACACGCATCGCATTGTTTAGTGAAAGCATGCACATCATGAAATATAGTTGTCCCGTAAAAACTGGAGTTCAATATTTATAAAGTTTTCTTCTCGATGTCAATATGTCCTCCATAGAGGGCCACATGACATTTTTCTAAGATTGAATGAGATTCGTTGTGATCCACACAACGACAATATACATTGTTTGTGCACTTTTGAAAAAGAAGGGGATCATCCCAGAAGTAGTTCTTGATGTCAGAAAAGAATTTCTTCTTTTGATTATAAGTCATTCCTGGGAAAAATGGCTGGCATGCTAGGTAGTTGCAGAAATTAGCATACCAAGGAGTTACTTGATCAAGAGAATGAATAAGAAGCAATGACTTATCTTGATAGGATTTTTTGATAGGGAGTGGGTTGTTTTATTCCACCTTTATTCGAGAGAGGTGATCAGCTACGACATTCTCATTCCCCTTTTTTTCGACAATCTCATGATCAAATTCTTGCAAAACAAGGGCCCACATGAGGAGATGTGGTTTGGTATCAGTCTTATGCATAAGATACTTAATTGCCGCATGATCAGTATAGATTGTTACCTTCCCACCTAACAGGTAGGATCTGAATTTTTCGAAGGTGTAGACGATGGCTAGCATCTCTTTCTCAATGGTGGTGTAATTAATTTGAGCCTCATCAAGAGTTTTGCTGGCGTAGTAGATGACATGATGTTTCTTGTCCTTCTTTTCTCCTAGGACAACCCCTACTGCATAATCACTAGCGTTGCACATTATTTCAAAGGGTAGGTCCCAATCTGGGGCTTGTATAATGGGAGCAGTGGTAAAGGCATTCTTGAGGGTATTGAAGGCCTTCTCACACTCTTCATCAAAGAGAAACGGAGTGTATTTCATTAATAGTTTGGACAAGAGGTTTCTATCTTTGAAAATTCATGATAGAAAGAAAGTAATACCATGCATGTCCTAGAAAACTACAGACAAAAGAGATTGAAGAGGGGGGTGGAAGTTTTGATATTACATCTATTTTACTTTTATCCACCTCTATACCAGCTTCAGACACCTTGTGTCCCAAGACTATTCCTTCTCACACAATAAAGTGGCTCTTCTCCCAGTTGAGGACTAACTACTTTTATTCACATCTTTTAAGGACTAGGGATAGATTCTTTAAACAATCTTTTAAAGATGACCCATACACAAAGAATTCATCCATGAAGACTTACATGAGCTCTTCTATTAGATCAGAAAATATAGCTGACATGCACCTCTAAAAGGTAGCAGGGTCATTGCACAGACCGAATGGCATGCACCGCAAAGCATATGTCACGTACAAGCAAGTGAATGTGGTCTTTTCCTGATCTTCTAGATGAATGGGAATCTGATAAAATCCAAAATACCCATCTAAATAATAGAAGTGAGAATTATGTGCCAGCCTCTCCGAAACTTGATCGATGAAAGGAAGGAGGAAATGGTCTTTGTGTGTTGCTGCATTCAGTAGTCTTAGTCTATTCACATGCACAAACCAGTCCATGTACAAGTGGCTAATTCATTTCCTTCACTATCCTTTACTACTATCATCCCACCTTTCTTTGGAACCACATGAACTGGACTTACATAGTTGTTTTCACTAATAGCATAGATAATACATGCATCCATAAGTTTGATGACTTCTTTGCGTACGACCTCTCGCATTTTTTCATTCAACTTTCTTTAACCTTAGACTCATGATCTCGCATCATTGTTGAGGTTGATCCTATGCATGCATACCGTTGGGCTGAGACCTTTGATATCATCTATAGATTATCCGAGAGCCTTCTTCTAGTTTTTTAGTTTAGATAAAAGTTGCTCTTGTTGATCAAAGGGTGGTTGTGCATTAATGATCAGCATATTTCTCTTTTCTTCATCAATGAATTCATACTTCAAACCTTCCAAAAGTGGCTTGAGTTTTGGTAATGGTTTGGAACTAAAGCGTCTTTTGGTTCATGCTGAAGAGAAGCATATCTTACTATTTCTATAGCTCCATAAAGTTCTTTTTCCTCGTCCGTTGTTGCCAAGTAAGCTAGGATTTATTCGACCTTGGGATAGTCAAATCCTGACCCCGGGTTGTTTAGAGCTTGCATCAGGGGATCGACTATAGCATGGTGCTCCTCAATTTATGTGAATAGTTGATTGCAACAATTGGCAAAATAACTTGTTTCTTTTGAAGAGGGGCCTCACATGTGATCGAGTATATGGAAATCAATAGAGTTATTCCCAACTCTTATTGTGATTGACCCCTCAGCAACATCAATCAATGCTCGTGTAGTTGAAAGGAAAGGTCATCTGAATATCATGGGATAGGTGGGATCTTCTACAACATCAATGATGACAATGTCACAAGAGATGAAGAAATTCCTTATCCTTATTGGTACATTCTCCACCACCCCAATTGGCTTAGTATAAGAATTATCTAATAATTGAATTTGCATATTGGATTTAATAATGTCAGTGAGGTCCAACTTGGGTGCTAATCTGTACGGCATCAGACAGATATTGGATCCTAGATCTGCAAGACCATATCTCATCGATGAATCTCCAATGAGCAAAGGTATAGTAAAGGCACCATGATCTTTTTATTTTGTCAGCATATTTGATTGAAAAAGGAAGATGCCATTTTTTTAAGGCATATTGTCTCAAATTCTCCCCTCTTCCTCTTCTTCATTATGAGGTCCTTTAAGAACTTAGTGTAAGTAGGCATCTCATATATGATGTCAAGGATAGAATATCAAGATGAACTTTCTTAATGGTGTCAAGGAATTTGGTGTATCTGTTCTCAAGTTGTGCCTTAATGAAGCGATGTGGATAAGGGGCTCCAGTGGGAATTTCAGTCACCTTCAACGATAGAACCGAGATTGTAGCTCCTTTTGACTTTTTGCATATTGGGGCCTCATGTGGCCTATTGATGATTCCTTCAATGATCAGTACGCTAGACTGTGGAATAGAAGTAGAACTTCCAAAGTGAAGTGTGGCCATTATTGTTGTTTCGTTCTTCGGATTTTTCTCGGTGTTGGATGGGAATTGTCTTGATGATCTTCCAATTGATGCAGCAATAGAATCTAGTTTTTGATCAATCATCTGATTATGTGTTTGAAGATCACTTATTTGAGTATTCACCATGCTTATCTATGTCTGCATGTTTGCTAGTATGTTGTTGTTACTCATGAGACATTCCCTCATCTTTTCTATTAAACACTCTAGACTGGATATAGACTTTTGATGTTGTGAAAGAGGCTCCCCTTTTTCCCAGTAAAAGTTCCCTATTGTTGTGGCTGAGATCTATTTTGTTGAAATTCAGCTGGTGTTCCTCTATCGACGGCTTGCCCCCTACCTATTGCTTGAGAAGATTGATTCAGTTCAAATGAGTTTTCTGCAGACGTGTTCCCATAAGAGAACCCAGGATGATCGGGTCATTTTTAGTTCACATAAGACATATGCATGTCTTCTACTTCATGGGTGTAGATGCAGTGATCAATGCCATGACCCCCATCTCTACAAGTGATACACTTTATGGATGCCTCGGTAAAGCATCTAGAATTGACTTCCTTCAGATTCTGGATGTCACATGCCATTTTATCAAGTTTGTTGTTCAATTTATCCAATAGCTTATAGTCTAGAGATTCGTTGGTGGTGGACATGGTCACTGAAGAAATCCTATCAAAATCTCGACCTACTTGGAGAGATGCCATGTTATTGATTATCTCTTTAGAGGTGTCAGCATCATGTTTCATGAAACTGCTGCCAACTGTAGTGCTGAAAGATCTTCTCTCAGTCAAAGCAAGGCTTTCATAGAAGGCAGTGATAATAAACTCATCATCATAGCCATGATGAGGACAGTCTCTCAAGTACTCATGATATCTTTCCCATGTATCATGCAGGCTTTCAGTAGCTTTCTACCTAAAATCTATATTTTTTAGCTTACACCTCATTGTCTTCTCAACTGGATAGAACTTGTTCACAAAGGCTTCAGACAGCTATTTCCAAAGTAATGCCCTTTTGAGATAGGTACCATTGTAAGGCTTTATCCTTGAGAGAGAAATGGAAACCCTTCATGTAGATGACATCTTGTGGTACTCTATCCACCTTGATAGTATTACAAAGGTTATTGAAGGCATCTATGTGGTGATAAGGATTTTCCTCAACAATGTTTCCCCCAAACATCTAATTTTGGATCATGCTGATGAATCTAGGCTTCAACTCAAAGTTTTCTCTTGTATGCGAGGGAGAACTATAGGATCACGGTTGTCATTGACACGACATGTGACTAAGGAATGCAGAGAAGACTTTTCTTTAGGGATATTTGTGTTGGGGGGGATTTTACCACCATTGGATCAATGAGGAGAATATCTACCTCTAGATATTCAGCTAGGAATTCCAAGATTGGTGAGAAATGATCGTAGGCTACCTATAAGCAAAAATATTGAACAAATTAGAGTCTAAGACTAGAAACGTAACCAATATTATAGCAGATAGGTAGTAAAAGAGATTTTCTAATAATTTTTTTGCAAAATTTATAAGTGATGACTAGTGCTAAGTAGACTCAGGTTCTTAGAGATTATTTGATGCCTTGTCCCCAGCAATGGCGCCAAAAGTTGATCGCTCTTTTTCATGGGCCAAAAGTGTAAACACAATTGTCCTAGTCAAAGAAATTGGAATTTTAATGTATACCTGACTAGTAGAGACGTCCACAACTTAATACGGAGTCCTTGCAGTAGTGCAGGGTCGAACGCATGGACCAGGGAATGAATTAATAAGAACATGAAATCTTGTCTTAGTCTAGCCTAACCAAAAGCAATCTTTTGGGTGTTCTAGTTGTGAAATGGAATTAACATAATTAAGTAGTAAACCTAAGTTATAAAATACCAAAGAAAAAGTAAAGATAGATCAAGAAATCAAGATAAAAAGGGCATTGGATTAGGTTTCACCAATCAATCCAACCACAACCATGTAAAACATTCACTCTTATTTTATATATATTCTCTACTCCTTTTGCAAACAACCATAAGAAAATATATGTCCCTCCCTTCTCTCGAGACCTAGGCATATGTCTATCTAACGAGGTTCTCTCCCTTGAGTTGATAACCAAAAGATCAATGGAAAACAATACAACCTTTGTTATAGCAACTCTCCACTCTCATGTATCGTTACTATCATATACTCTAGATCTCGTTGAATTCATTATCTCAAACAATATTCATATCAAATATTGAAAGAAGGTAGCTAATCATCAATTGACGTAATTAAAAAGGAGTAAAGGAACAAAACTATAAAGAATATATGCCATAAAATAGAAAGATGAACAATTACATGGTTGGGATGGCCTGATGGCTACTCCCAACCCAAGTTAAGGTTTTAGCCTCGCATGGTAAAAGAAACAAAAAGAGTACAACTAGAATAAATCATGACGCAGAAAAGAGAGAGAATATCGATACAAGGGTAGATCAAATAATCGATCTACCAACCTATCAGTTGATCTCTTGGCGGCTAACAGAGGTGTCGATAAGATTTCTCCTTGTTTCTGATCTTGGCTTGAGGAAAGAAGGTCCTTCAGATCAACGGTGATGACAAAGGAACTGTCAAGGAGTAGGGTTGATAGGTCTCGATCAAGGGATCTAGGAAGGTCAACAGGTCTGGTCCTCTGGCTCTGGAACTTGAGAAGTTTTGGCAGCAACCTTTCGGCCTTCTGACTCCAAAGATACAAGATGCCCGATATGGCTACGTAGGGAACATATTTATGGGGTCAAGGTTGTCAAACCTTCTCCATCGATATCGATGGTTTCCTATCATTGGGACTATCGATCTGTGGGTCGATAATGGATCTATTAACAATCTTTGTCGATCAACAGATTGGTCGATCTCTTCTCGTTGTTGATAGAGTTCTTCTTTGCAAATGATCTGTCAACCTTGCTTTCAGTAAGTCTGTTGAGGTGATTCTTCAACAATTATCTTCTGGATGTCGATAATGATGTCGACATAGTCTATCGGTAAAACAACCGATGGGACTATCGAGGATCATCTGCTCGATAGGTGTGTTAAGCACTGGATTGATAGCTTCATACCGACATGAGTCTATCAGTGTTGATGGTTTGGGTTGTCGATGTTGTATCGATAGAGGTGAGATTTGTCCTTTTGTTCGACACTCCTTCCCTCAATAGGTGGTTGTTGAGGTTCTTTAATTCGTTAAGTTGGTGCTTGATAAGTCTATCGAGATTGAGTCGATAGCCTTTTCTTGATCCTCTTGGTGAAATTTTCTTATTAACTGGTTGATCGAGTGTCTGAAGCCAGATCTTTTGAACAAATGCCCAGACTTACAATGATTTCACTTGAATTGTGTCCACTTCCTTCAAATATCACAAAAACTGAATTATAACTTATCATTTAAGTGAACTAGAATAAAAATGGGTAAATCTAAACATCTAAACATTATTTCTAATGACTTTTATTATGTAAAAGGCTATTAAAATTGCACCAAAATTGATGTTATCTGTCCTCCTGATTCATCATATTCTTTCAACCAAGAGAGAACTATTACAAAGTAGTTTCTCTATATGCTCATTGTTTCTCTTCATCGAAGATGTATGTTTTAGGTTCTTTCATCTATTTGAAGACTCAACATATCCTAATGTATCAGGGTTGTTCACTTCAATCCTTCTCATAACACTTACTGGCCGGTCTAATATTAACTTAGGTTCCATAATTCTCAATTTCCACCCTATACCTTATCATCTCATATCTATTTATCAATTGAATCTTACATTCTCATAACATGTATTCATCATAAACTTCTACATATGCATACATTCACTTCAAGAACTAGTTTGGGACTTCTATAACCCTTAAACAAAAGTTAGTTTCATATACTGAGTTACTCCTTCTTAATCCCAACAATATTTAGAGTCTCAACTTCAAGCAGCAGACTTATAATTGTATAATGTAACCATAAAAGTTTTAGGAACTCTTTTTTACATGATAAATATTCAGATCAAGCATCATTTTACTATATATTTTTTGTTAATCATTAAAACCTTAAGTTCTTATGAGTTAAAATATGGGTGTTTATCCTTCTTAATTAATAGATTATTGCATTACATCACTTATTTGGTTAGTTTTTCACTTAGTTCTTTATCAACTTATTTGGACTTGATCTATGTTTTGCGTCTCTGATCTTTCATCAAATCACTTTTAATAAGAAATCATATCTTATTATATTCTTAGGTTATTTCTGAACTGACTACTTCATGAGAGTACTCACAAAGAGAACTACTAGAGAGTTATCACACTGACTTTCCCTTAATACTTGGACACTTGAAAATGACATCATATTACTAAGTTCAAGTACATGCATCTTGAACTGTCATGTTCATCACTCATCTTAATTCCTACAGTCCTAGTAAAATCAACTAAGGCTTGATACCACACATGTGAGAACCCTTCTCATTGTCAAACCCCAAAAGTTTGTATAGAAAATTATAAAAAAATCACTTAAATTTAGAAACCAATAATAATTAAATGCAAAGTTTGAAATAAAGAAAATTCCATACGATCTTCATAAAATATCATTAACATTGGATAAAATATTACCATGAGCTACCATCAAGTAAATCTAGATATACAAATGAAAATTATGTCTTTATTATTATCATGAAGGATTCCACAAAGATCCATATTCATCAAGATACAACATGTAACTGAACTCTAGTCTAGTTTACAACTTATAATCATATTGAAGCATCAATGAAGGCACCATACCATATGTAATACAACTGGCCTCCCCAAACTCAAGAAAATGAGAGTACATTAACACTCTAGACACAACTACGGTATCCCTTGTTGCATCTTAATCACCACATCCTTTGCATTGCACCAACATATCTAAAACACTATAGAAGAACCACATGAGACTTGTAAAGAGTCCCAATGAGAGGATTACTCCTTCCAAGATATAAATATGTATAGATATTTTTATATTATGTATTACCAAAAGCAAGAGAAATACTTGTTACTTATATTACTGAAATAGTATTCATACATCTTAATCATCCAAAGTAGTGCTAAATAATGTCACATACAAGGCTTTAGATAATCAACATGGACATCCAAAAAATATCATGGTTATCATTAACATTAATAACCTACTTTATTGTATATCATATTTTTATTGTTGACTTGGAGATTTGACATGTACCAAGTCAAACCACTAGATAGTGCCTGAGAAGTCCCCTAGCCATCATGTAAGGTCTATAGAATATTAGTTTTTGTAAGACCCGACTATGCCTCATTTAGTACAAGTATAAAGAGATTTGTGTGCTCAAAGTTTGGATTACTTGGGAGTGCTTAAAGGCAGTCCACATACACCTAGGTCTACCTAGGTATTTAGGTCATGACACCTATCACAAGAGTATAAAAAGCAATATAACCATTTTTCATACCACATTCACATTATTATAAGTCCATTGGAGCTATATCCTTGACCTTACTCAGTCACATAACTATAATAAGTGTTGAAGAAACAACATCCAGTCACCCACATACACTCAATAGTATGCAACTCTGACTTCCTTCTCATAATTTGAGACATATACAACGAAACTCATTTTCTACCCTAACTTTCAAACACTGGGACATCTCTTATAGACTTTGGGAACAATACGCGATTCAGTTTCCACTTGATTACTTAATCCAATTACTCATCTTTCAAATTCATTTCATTTAATAAAAAATAGATTTCTTAGTCTGACTCAATAGAGATTTTTGTTATATAATTATTATCCAAAATATAAATTGGAAGTAGGATAAGACTAAGAAGTATGTGATACTAACACTAAATGGAAAGAGATATATTGAAATAAATAACCAACATATTGCATCTCCTTCATATTCTCTTTTTCTCCCAATTAGGCCACATGCCTTAAATAATAAATATGCTTACCAAGAGTTGCCCCTTGGTCTTAGGATTTGAGCCACATTCCCCTCTACCATATATGTTCAACATAAGGCTTAGATAAGCCATAAAATAATTTATGTTATTTCCACCATTATTTCAAATCACATATAGAAACTACACAAGGTAGCAATTATAATACGTGCAAGAAGTTCTCATGACAATTATTTAGATTAAGGCACGATTATGTAAAAAGGTTATCACATTATATTTAATTTATATGAATCATCTAGGTACAATGTCAATTCGTCATCATTATATATAACTTTTAAGGCCTACATGATAATTATGAAATGTGTGGTATCATCTTAAGGCAAGTGTATGTACATAAAGAACAATATAAGCTCAACCCTCAAGAATATCACAATCATATGCATCATCTTATATTTTATTCATTTACCTTATGGATTAAGTTATTTTCCCTTTCCATGATCATGATGTTGACAACTAGATGAATGCCTTCAAGGCATCGACCTCAAGGCATCAAGATCAAGGCAACAAGTCTATCCATATTCACCATATTCAAGATGCATATTTTATAGGAATATCTTATGACATACTTGTTTAGATATATTAGGATTACAGAAGAGAAGAGAAGGATATCATAGGTTTCTAATTGATCAAGAATAAAATTCCAGTATGTGTCATATTTAATATAAGGTTCTCTCCATTCCTAAACATCCACATTTGATAAATTGTCACCCCAAGATAACCTCGTTCGTTCGTACTTGAATATTAGCATGATTGATAATATTTATGTAGGTTTACTTTTATGTATTTCTTTACCTTAAGATTCATTGATTAACCCAAAAACTCCAAAAAAATTAAAATGTCTCATATTATATTTCAAAGTACCCATATATGGTATGACAAAAAGATCCCATACATGGTACAACTAATCATTTAGGCCATCACAAGACCAAGCTCATGAATGGATTTAATATTCACACCCAAGGACATAAATAAGTATAACAATGTTTGATGACAAGATACAAGAATATGAAACCCTATAAAATGAAGGGAATTTGCAATATCCTACAAAGTGTCCATACATCACAAAAAATTGTCATTTTCAGCCATGACAATGCCCTACCTTCATAACAGCTCGATATTTACCACCAAGAGTATAATTACTTCATATAAATTCATGGAACACCATACAATATCTCGTCGATAAATTTCAAAGTATGGAAAAGTTATAGCTAAAAAAAGAATGAACATAAAGATCTCACTTTTAGGTCTAAATGAGCTACCTTTATATATATATATATATATATATATATATATATATATATATATATATATATATATATAGGGGTTATCTTTAATACCCGGCGGGTAACTAACGGGTAGCTACCCGGCAACACTTCCTGATATTTTTTTTCATACTTCCTGTTATGTTTTTTTTAATTTTTTTTTCGCAATTGTAGAGGAACATTTTATCTAGCTCTCCAAAAAATTTGATCAAAAAATAATATCATTTGCCCCCCCCAAAATCATAAAACACGTCCATATATATTACTGACTGTATATATGTATATATATACAAACACACACACACACATATATATATATTTTTCACACTTCCTGATACTTTTTTTTAAAAAAAAAATTTCGCAACTGTAGAGGATAGTTTTGTCTCTCTCTCCAAAAAATTTGATCAAAAAATAATATCATTTGCCCCCCCAAAATAAAAAAACCCGTCCATATATATTACTGACTGTATATTTTCTGCGCAGTTACTCTTTTGCACTCAGAGTTACTCCAGCATACCATATAGTTACTCTTGCTATTCATACGGGTTACTCCAGCATACCATATAGTTACTCTTTTGACCCGAGTTACTCCAGCGGGTAGCGAAAATTCTGGCTACCCGCCGGGCAACGAATGAACAGCCATATATATATATATATATATTCTTTGTCAAATAAAGTTCCAGCAGCATCAAATTTTATGAAACATGTCATACACATCCTAAATGACCATTACACTAGAAAGTAAGATCTTATGATTTATTTCCCATCAACTTGGTTTGTAAATTGCTAGAAAAGAGGTATTTTTAGGGAAAAAGAAGATCTATTTCGGATTTTTTGCGTCATGGTCACACAAGAAGGCATACCAATAGCACTATGGATCATCATCAGAGGTTATGTAAAGACAAGGAACATATTATTCTATTCATAATGTCATAAAACATTCACAAAGATTCTACTTTTAGGCACATAAAACAAGGTATAGGCAATTGAGAGAAGATCTAAGCATTTCTCTCTTATTGTAGCTATATATGATTAGATGAAAGAGGGAGTAACAAAGAAACTTGTAAAACATGTTAGGAAGGATATTATTCTTCAATACCACATGTATAATCCTACATCATGTCTTGAAAAACACCATCTAGAAAGATGTACCCACGACTAGGAAAAAAAGAGAAGGAAGGTGTGACTTTTAGATGTGGGAAACTAAAACCATCATGTTGACCATTGATCTCGGCCAAGGAAGAAGAAGAGATGAAGAATAGTAAGAAAAGAGAAATAAGAAGGAAAATTTTACTTGGTTTAGGTAAATAACTAGGCTATCTAGCTTTAGAACCACTAAATAAAGCTTGATCTATAACATGTATGGATGTGCAAGCTTCAAACCACCTCCAAGCTAAGCTATCAAGGTTCTTAGTCTACCTCCATGTTTAGAAGGTTTATAGGAAGCCAAATGAGTTAAGGGGGATATGGGAGTGGTCCATATATAAGAATGGGTGAGAAAAGACCAAAACCTCTCAAATTAAGTGAGGCTAATAGGGCGAAGGTAGAAAGATAAATTGAGGCTCTTACACTTCAATCTATACAAGGTGACTAGAAATGGTCCATCCCATTGAGGTTACTTCTCTACATGATCTATAAAGGCTCAACCATATAGCCACTAGATCCCTAGGTTAGGATTGGTTTAGAAACCTTAATTAAGGTAAGTTCAAAAACATTCATACTTGTCACATTATGCACACATAAGAAGAAAATATGAACTTAGTTAATTTTTAAACAAATTGCAACTAATTCATGAATGGTGTTGAAATTTCATATTATTCCATATATGTCTAGGAAATTACAAAATGAAGGAAAACAAAGTGTCATTGATGCCAAATTGGAGTTATCTCTCAGATTGATATCAAAGCTTAACAAAGCATGGATATTAAGGCAAACATAAGCCTAAAAAAATCACACAACTACAATTAGATCCTTATATATTGAACTTACAACTATGTCCACACTTATAGAAAATAATAGATTAAGAAAAACAAAGTGTCCATTGAACCAAATTGGGGATTTCACTTAAGCCATATATTCTAAAACTTAATCAAACATATTATTATGATAATCAAACATGATTAAAGATATATTAGGTTTAGTATAAGTTTAGGATCTTAGTAGGGTCACACTGAGTATTATGGAAGTACATCAAAAAAATATGTAATTGATGTTGTGACTTTAGTTCTAAGAAAAAACAATCAGCGCTATCACACAAATAGATGGTTTTAAAACCATTCCATGCCTCCATGTATTATTCTCAAAGTAGATTTTTTCTAGTGCACTTGTTCTTTAACAAGTACTTATCAATCCCTACAACTCCTATACAGCTTTTTCCTGCAATCCAAACCTATAATTTGTAAAGGTTTGGACCCAGTTGCTTGTCTGCATTGGGGTTTTTGTAGCTAGTTCACCCCTGTACATTATAGGTCTTATCCTATACGGCTTTTTCCTGCAATATATTACCTTATCCAAAAAAAAGTACTTATCAATCCAACTGTATATTTGATATAATGACTTATGATAGTATTCACCAATCACTACATATACTAGTCTTGATGTATTATTCTTGTTATATTTTCCTAATAATATATGATTAGTGACTAATGAAGAATGATTATGTGGCAACACATCCCATTATCATATAGATAACGAGTTGTTACGCAAAAACGTGCGGAAATCACCATAACCACAGATTATGAAAATACGGGTTAATTAAAACTGATTGCGGAAAACTGGTAAACTATGAAACTATTACTTTCCAGTCCTCATCCTGCACAGAAACATGTCATATATATACATGCACGAGATCTGATATGTGTCTACAGCTTACAGAAACAGTTGTTCATCCATCACATGAGATCACCACCTATTCATATACATAAAGGCCCGTATCTGGCCAACAACATGATATACAAACGTCATCGATCGTTCATCGTAAAACATCATCAAAACACTGCCAAGGACCTGAGAGTACAGGGATGACTCTAGACTCTACTACAAAACATCCAAAATAGCAGCATGTCCAACGCTTGCCTTCTACTGCTCCTCAAGCTGCTCGGCCGCAACACCACGACCACGACCACGCCTACCTCGACCACCTAAAAAGGGGTTAAACCAGCGGGGTGAGACAATTGAACAATTGTCCCAGCGGGAAACATAACTTCCCACCGCAACTACAGAACCTCAGCAAGATAAACTATAAAGCAGAAGGTAACTGACAACTAGTATAACAAGAGCAGTCTATATAATGCAAGGTTATTCTTACCGACAAGCTTACCAGCTGTACAAAAGCATATAACCAAATATCTTTCAATGAAACATGATTGACAAGATAACATATATCACAATGTAACATGATTATCGGAATAAGATATATTGCCACGTAACCTGATTATCAAGATACAACATATCACCACATACCTGATGTATATATAGAAGTAACTGTAAATATAACAGAATTAGCTACACAAACAAGGCCTCAACTAATGTTTCGTGTTTATCTTAAGTAGCAAATACTAAACGGCTGTATTACGTATTATTATGCTCTGAGGATTTGAATCGTACCATTCAAATCCAACCTTCGGTTACGAAACCCAAGCCGGTGCCATACAAGGTCAATGGAAGAGCCGGACTCCACGACCTCCCACCTCGTGGTCAGTACATGAGTAGAACACAAGTAGGACCTTAGTCACATGCTGAAGTGGTCTAAGCCACTGGATCAGCTCCATAGGCTACCCTCACTCTAGCCCGCCTTGGTACAGGTCTCGGCACTAGTACAACTGAGCCACAGGCCTGTTCACCGTGCTCTGAGCCATGAACGCATTCATGCTCTTCACATCACATATCCTGAGCCATGGGCCTATTCACCATGCTCTACATATGTATCTGAGTCTGCAACCGAAGTTACACTCTTTCCTCCTCATTTTCAGGCTAGGAGCAACCTACACATATTCAACAATATGCGCTTCCAGGTTATCCTATAGGAGAACCTGTTTCACCATCACCAAGTCCTGACGATGATGGATCTATGGCCAGGGCAAACTACATGATATAATTCCACTGTAATTAATTAGTATCTTTCAGATGGATTGCAGGATTCAACCAAGTTATATAACATGCAAAACATAACAGAAAGTAAACAACATTATATTATTATGGAAACCACATCAACCTGATCCATCACAAGGATCCCACACCACATGTTACCACTTGGCCTCTTGCCAACCATCCAGATCCATATCAAGGATCATCACATACCACGGGATCTCAATCCCTCATCATGTACTATCACTGCCTCTTCAAGGCTCACATCAACATCATGGGACCAACACATCATACATACAACCTCATAGAGTAATTATCAAAGTAACATTACTCATCACATGTGTCTCATAGCCCTTTCATGGCTAAACATCACCTGCATGGTTAGGATACACAATAACCATAGCTTCAACATAAGGACTACACCTACTATCATGATATGCCATTCAAGATACTCTACTTATTAGGCTTACACTATTTGGTGATCAAGTGTATTAAGTACATCATTAACAAACCATATTCATGCTTACCCTTATCTCAAGATTATACAAACAATCAAGGTATTCACTTTATATAGAAATCATGTTGAGCATACAGAGCAAACACTATTGTTACCAATGTCATCACTGTTACCATCCACTATCAACATCATCATCCACTATTATCTTTATTGTTATATCATTAAGCAAACTATTAATGTAACTGTCACTTAGCATCATCATTAACATTATTATTGCTTCCACTACTAACAAGACATCACCATCATTTACATTATTAACATCTTTGCTACCAATAGCACTAATCATTATCATTGTTATCATTACTAATCAAGGCATCACTATCGTTTATTGGTGCATAAGCATCCACTTCCATCACACTAGAAACCATCATTAAAGAACCATACCACCCTCACTACAACTCACAACCCTCACTATAGCTAGCTCACATGGCTAGGGCATGGGAAGGCAGCAACGCTGCGTTGCACCCAGCCCGACACAGCGTCACAAGAGAGGAGTGTCGCGCGTCACACCCTATCGGGCAACACCCGTCACAGCTCATCACGACGCCCGGCACTCCAGGCTAACACCCAGCTAACAACCTCACAACGGCCAAGAGAGAGAAGGAAACACTCCTTAAAACGTGCAACTACCTATCCAGGCCTATCGGCCGACCCATACCCAAACCAGGGCGTGATGCCCGTCACAACCCAACTCTATCGTGTGTCACAACCCAAGAGGTAACGCCCGTCAGGGCTATCGGCCAGCACCATGTTGCATATCGTGCAACCCAACTAACTCACCAAACTAGGCCCTGTCGTCCATCAAGATACTAAGGCCTATCGTCCATGAGAAGAACAAGGGTATTGCTCATCACAAGAGGAACCCTATCGCCCATCATGGTCACCATCATATCAGCCAACATAACCCTAGTTCACCCTATCGCCCAACACAAGGGCAAGGTATCCCCCAACACCATGATCATACACACCATATCGTCCATCAAGGAGGGTACCATATCGTCCATCACCAAGACAAAGGTACCATGTCGTCCAACTCAAAAGGATATCGTCCAACACACCAACAAAGAAGGGGTATCGCCCACCCTAGGTCACCTTCACCCTCCACCTCAAGGGAGCACAAACCCTAGCTCACAAGGTATACTAAGCTACAAAGAAACCCTAAACCCTAAGGGGAGATCGACCACCAAAGGAAACACAAGCAAGGTACAAATCTAAGCTACTAACTTATGAACAAGAACAAGAAGTAATGAAGTTAGGGTTGGAAAATATGCAACCCGCCTTAAGCTCCAAGCTCCAAGGAAGAAGAAGCACTCCAAGGTCCAAGGGATATCGTCCACCAAGCTTCTCCAAGAGGGTATCGGCCACCACTGCTACTCCAGGAGAGTGTATCGGCCAATACAAGCAAGGAAGGAGAGGAGTGCCGTGCACTCAAGGTGGAGGAGAGACCAAAAGAGCAAAGGAATCTAAGGCAAGGGAAAGAGCTACTTATATAGAAAGAAGGGGAGGAGAAACCAAGGTAGATCTATGCTAAGTGTCGTCCACCCAAGGGACACTTGTCCAAGATATGCACCAAGTGTCCACCAACCAAGACCAAGCAACATGGGCGACACATGCATCAGCTCTGCTGGGCGACACACCACCATGTTGGGCGACACAACCCATCCTAGGCCGACACACACTCCTCCTTGGGCGACACAAGCTTCACTTGGCCGACACAAGGCTCAAGCAAGCCCAAACAAAGCATCCCAAGGCCCAAACAAGCTCAAGCAAGGCCCAAAGAACTCAAGCAACAAGCCTAAGCCTTCCTCTCAACCCTAGAGGAAGCAAAGAGAGGAAAACATCTCACAAGATGGCAAACTTGCACCCAAAACCCTAAACTTGGGTTATTTGCAAGTAGCCCCCTCAACTCTCAACAAAGCACAAAAAAACCCTAATCACCACTAAAAGTGATTAGCAAGCACAAAAGCATCAAGATCAAGCAAAACAAACAGGGTAAACCCTAAACGCAGGTCAGGGTCCTTACAGATTACTATAAGCATACACATGTTGTCATGTTTAGATCCTCAACCCAAAATCACATGTCATTATGTTTTTCAGACATTGACATTTTAATCATTGTATAAATTAGAATTAAAAGTGGATTTGACCTTGTTAATAACCAAATCATATATAAAATATCCCATTGCAATCACCATATTAATATATCTTAGGGCATACACACCAACACCATGGGCGTAGAAAACTAAAAGGAATAAGGCCCAAATGTGAAGAAATCTAGTTTTAGTAACATGATACTAGAATACAATGTAGAAAGGGGATTTCTATATACCTCATCTTAGGTCTCATGTATTGTGCAAACACCTCCATGTGGACTAAATAAGATGTTATGAATATTTTTCACACTCTGTGGAGATCCATGAAGTGCCTCCAATCTTGAGCTTGTGGTGTTTAGTATATGAGGTTAAGGAGATAGGTGTGGTTGCAAACAAGCAAGGGAAACAACTTCAAAATAACAAGTGTAGTAGTTGTGTTGGAGAAGGTATTTATGGGAGACAATATTAGATGAGACTAGGAACCTCATCGGAGAAGGAAATAAAGAAAGTGGAGAAGCCAAAGTACAATAGGGAAGAAAATACTACCTCATATAGGAAAACTCATGTTCATTGGTGAGGAAATATGAGAGGTATCTAACAAAGAAAAAATCTCAATCAAGGTAAGTATGAGTGGGAGAAACATGAGGAGAATTTGTATATTGTTCCTCTATATTTTAGACTTCATCTGAACGTTAAAGAGAATTATGCATGCAACTGGTCATGATCGTACAATCACGAATGGATCTGCATAAGGCAAACAAGTTGCTCGCTTGATACCTAGTCATAGTAATATTGTCTCAATTAAAATGGGATCACCAATATCCTTTATTTTGTTAGATTTACATGTTCACCAATTATCTTGACATGAATGATAAAATCTTATCCATGTCAAATGAAACTTGGTATATTAGCTAATCAGGGCTTGTACAATCCAAATTTACCTTTGAGATTGTCTAATGAGGTATTTAATGAATTAGGTTTTCCTTTTATTATCCCTATATCCATCTATGTTACTTTGGGAATTTGAATTGGTTTAAGATAACCTTACCATGAGATATTTCCTTCAAATTTTAGCTTTGACCATTTATAAATAAAACTATTTATTTTTAAATTTCTACCAAAGAGAAGATGGAAAATAACTTGTGTGTATTATAGACAAGAGGTATAGCCTTTATATAGGACTATTGGTGGCTGCCAATACCCATTTACACAATGTGGTTCTAGTCACAATGTATAACAATATAAATAGATTTATACACTTAAAAGTCCCCCTCAAACTAGGGTGTATATGTCATAGGCACCCAGTTAGTCACATAGTATTTTATTCGATATCCATTTAAAATATTTACACTACTACAGAAAATACTTTTTACAATGGGAAAAACACAACAGTTCTGTTAGTTGTGTTGTAGTTAGCATATCTTTTACAACAAGTCTATTTGTGTGTCGTAAATTATATATTTTATACAACATAAGTTATATACAACGGGCCAAACTCGTTGTAGTATATGTGATACTACAACAGGTGCTAAATTGTTGTAATAGATTGTAATATCACAACATACTCAAACCCGTTGTAAAAGACCATAATTACACAACATGCTCTAACCTGTTGTAATAGTCACGTATGCTAACTTGTTGTAATAGATCATCATTACACAACATACTCTAAACCGTTGTAAAAGATCATAATTACACAACACGCTCTAACCCGTTGTAATAGTCACGTATGTTAACCCATTGTAATAGACCATCATTACACAACATACTCTAACATGTTGTAAAAGATCATAATTACACAACATGCTCTACCCATTGTAATAGTCACATATGTTAACCCGTTGTAATAGACCATCATTATACAACATACTATAACCCATTGTAGTATACTATAATTACACAACAGGCTTTCACCTATTGTAATAGTTACCCGTTGTAATAGACCACAATCACACAATAGGTTTGCACGTCATTTGTTGTATATGTACAACAAAGAATATATGTGTTGCATAAAATAAAATTGGTTCAGCGGTTTGAGATGTGCCTTACTTTGAATTGGTCTCAAGTTCAAAACCTTGTGTCTAGATGTATTTTCCTTTTGTCTCAACATGTTATATACAACACCCCTATTACAACAGGTGTGTTCAATGAACTACAACTTGTATTAACTGTTGTATAAAATACATATATTACAACATGAGCAACACCTGTTGTATAAAGAACCCCCCATAAGACCACACAATCTAATACAACAGTTGACACCTGTTGTAAAATGGAAAAATGAACTATTGTAAAAACCATTTTTTGTAGTAGTGTTAGTAAATAGATCTTCAAGCCAATCTTCTGAGTGGTTGTTATGAGTGTGATCAACTTGTCTTGAACCTTATCTACGATTAAGTGATTGTTTACTTCAATGTATTTTGTATGTTAATTAAAGACAGAATTTGAATCTATGTGAACTATAACTTGATTAAAATAATGTAATTCCATGGTGCTAGATTGTTTATGCATGAGGTTCCTTATCCATAATAGTTAACTAGTTACATGAGTCATAGCTCGATATTCAGACTCAATGCTTGAGAAAGAAATGAAATTATGTTTCTTTCTCTTCAAAGATACCATATCGCCTCCTTCAAAGACACACTATCTAGTCACAAATCTTGTATCAATGATATATCCTTCCCAATATGCATTATAGAAACCTTGCACCTTTAGGTGCTCATGACAAGCGTAGAGGATACCTATCCTAGGAGATTATTTGGGATAGTATAGGATGTGAATAAAAGTGCCCCAGTGACTAGTATTTGGTTTCTCCATGAATTGGCTAACCACACTTGTAACAATGAGATGTTTGGTCGAGTTACAGTGAATTAAATTCAATTTCCCAACTAGTTCTATTTATTATCTAGGATATTCAAATCCTCCCTTTGGTCTTTATGTAGTTTAATTTTTGGAGCTAGAGGTGATCCAATAGGTTTTGGTTCTAACATAACCATTTATTCAAAGTTATCTAGTACGTACTTGCATTGAGAAATGATAATTCCAACTTTTGACATTTCCACCTAAATATCAAGGAAATATTTGAGTGTCAAGATCTTTCGTCTGACATTTGGCCATAAGAAACCATTTTAGGCTTGCAATTACTTGGTGATCATCATCTATAATAACAATGACGTTCACATGAATTACTCAAAGGACATAACTTAAGGGTCCATCTTGATAGAAGATAGAGTGATCTACAAAGGACTGTTGTAGGACAAAGGCTTCAATAGACTGACCAAAATTTCCAAACCATGCTTGCGGTGATTGCTTTAGATCATATAAGGATTTATTAAGTTGACAGACAAGATGAGACTCCCCTTGGGAAACAAACCCTTCTGGTTGCTCCATATATTTATTGAGACATCTCATCGTGAAGGAGGTGTTCTTGATACCTAGTTGGTGCAATGGCTAGGATAAGTGAACAAATAATGACATACAAATATGATCATAGGTCGTCTTGGCTATGGGTGAAAATTTCTTCAAATAATCTTCCCCATAGACTTGGGTATAGACTTTTTCAATGAGTCCTTTAAGATTGTCATAGTCCCATTTGGACCAACTTCAATGGGGTAAACCAATCTACAAGCAAAGAATACTATATATGGAGGAGCAGTCACTATACTCCATGTACCATTTTTAGAAAAAGCAACCATCTCGTCCTCCATAGATGGTTCCCAACTTGGGAGATTAAATGCAATAGAGATTCTATGAGGTATTGAGATAGTAGATAGGTTGGAGATAGAGACAACATATGAAGGAGATAAACCATCATATGACACAACATTAAATATAGGATGGATAATGCATTAACACTTCCCTATTTTTAGGATAATAGGCAGATCATTGTGATCTATAGAGCCTCCAAAGGCAACATGGATTGGAGGAGGATTGGGAATGCCCATCATCTTATACCCGCTCAAAGTGATCAAGAGAACTTTCATGATTGGAGTCTGGACCTATGGATGGGTCACTAGAATTATATTATGGACATAGTGTAGGATTAATGACAATGTATAGAGATAGAAATCCTTGAATTTGTGGAGAAGATGGAAGGGGTATCTTTAAAAGATGATGTTACATACCGAGATATAGATATCCTGACTCTAGAAACCCTATTTCCTAGAATTAGATGATAGTGTACTCATATCATTAGAATTGACCAAATAAAGTTAGCATTATACTCTGGTATGTAGGGTTGTACCCTAATGGACATAGATTGAGCAAATGATGAGTAGTTCACATGTTCAAACCCTATATAAATATTTAGTGCATATAATATGAGTAACTCACATGTTAACCTGAATTGTGGACACATGATCTTGACCATGTAATGAACCAATAAACCATGATGTGATGATAATGATATATATGGAACCTAACCTAGACATCATACATGTTTGATAAGGTGTATGTGATGTATAATGATATTTTTGATGTAAACCCTAAGTTGTAATCATCTGATCCTAATATATGTGTCTTTGGTGATATTCATGGTATATTATTGACATTACTTGTCCTAATCCGAGAACATAAATTGATATACATAGATGGCATTTAGTCACCTAATCTAGGCTTGATATAAAATCATTTCATGAATATATAATATCTTTTTCCTTGTTCACTAATATACATCCAATGACTCAAATATGGTTAATAAGTGACTTAATTCACATAAATATGCATGAATGACTAATATGGGGTTAAATTTGTATATTTAGTAAAAGGAAGAGTAAACATGAATAATTGATTTATGGGGACATAGTGTGAAAATTTATAATGTGACAATAAATGGATGTTTAATATATGTGATGTTGACGGATGTGTCATTATTTGTGTTAAAGATGAAATTAATTGGTTTGATAAGAAATTGAGTAAAAAAAAAAATTCATGCAAGATAATCCAAAATAACCTCATATGTTCATAATATGAACATAATGAAGTCTGAATCTGGAATATTGAGGATAATGGTGAAATATAATAACAATTATGAAGATAATTAAGTGAAACCCTAATTGTACTAAAAATCATACTAGATAATCTCCAAACCTAAATCTAAGCCTAGAAACTGATACTTTGTATCCTAATTAACTTATATAATAAGTTTCAACCAAATTTGATAATTATTTCTATTTCATTTTGATTTGAGAAGGTAATGTTGATTTATATAATCCCAATTCAATTGGACTTTACTTTATCAGTTATCTTCCCTGTCGCGCATATATATATATATATATATATATATATTATATATATATATACATACATATATATATAGTCAGGCTAGAATACACTCGAGTGTATCCAGAGCGGAATACACTCAAGTAGTTTTTCATGATGCAATATTTTTTTTTGAAAATCTAATCCGTTGATCTTCTTAAACATCACGTGAACAACTCATATGCAAAATTTGAGCACATTTGGATATGTATAGTTCATGTTATGAAGACCGCAAAAATTATGCATTTCAAATTAGTTTCGCGCGTCGATTTTGTTGCCCTTGGATGAGTGACTTACACTCATCCAAATGGGCTCAAAATTTGTATGTAGCCCAGTTATAGTATGACGGTGAAGATCAATGGTTTACATTTTGCAAAAAATAGTCTTGATATGAAAACACACTTGAGTGTATTCGTGCGATCCATACACTCGAGTGTATTCTAGCCTGACTTATATATATATATGTATATATATATATGGTCATTCATTAACTACCTATGAGGATAACTATTATTAGTTACTTGTACATCTGTTTTATAATAGGAAGGCACATATTTGAAATGAGACAGCGAATGTTGTAATGAGATGACCAAAATTATAATGCAAAGACTCATTTTGTAATACTATGTAAACTACAGTCATAAATATCATTTTTACTTTATTCAAAGGGAGAATAAAAATTTCACGATTTATTAACAAAATGAGTCTTTATATTATAATTTTGGTTGTCTCATTATAATTAGGTGCCTTCCTATTATAAAATAAATCCATGGGTAATAAGAATTAGTTACCTGCGTGGGTGGTGATGTATACCCTATATTTATATATTTAGTAGAGGAGTTTACACAGTATTACAAAACGAGTCTTTATGGTCATCTCATTACAATGTTGGTTGTCCCATTACAAATATGTGCCTTCCTATTACAAAACAGATCCACAAGAACCTTGGTTACCCACGCGGGTAGTGAATGAATAACCATATATCTATACTACTATAAAAAAGTGAATCTTTTCCTTCAATTACATTAATGCTATTTCCTTCCTAACAAAAAAAGCCAGCCAATCACAAATCAAGAATTCAAATTTGCTGCAACCACAACGTTTCTCTCACTTCTCTCAATTTTTCACAAGTTTTATTTCAAATTTATGTTAAAAAGAGTCACGGAACACTAACTACACGTTCACCCTCAATTGCATCCATCGTAGATCATGTTTCGTTTGGCAGGTGTTGCCGCCACATTTGTGATTTTCCACTTTTCACGAACAACATCCCAACATCCCACGTTCTGCAACCACATTCTCCACATTCTGCAATTGCACTCCTACCAATACGACAACTACCATCTGAACTGACTATTGATAAAATAACCAAGTCGAACGCACTCACACGGTCACACTGGTACGTCTGTGGTTCTTCCCCGTCTCTCTCAACATTCAACCGACTCTTATCGCCTCTCTGTATGAGCAGTTAGCTGCACACTCCATCTAGCAGTCTGAGGGCATGCAGCTACAAGACTAATGCATAGTCGATACTGGAAACTTGTTGGAGATGTTGTACCGATACAGTCCCGGATGTGACGAAAAGTTGTCACGGAAGCGCTACCAACAAGCGTATAAAACCCAAAGAAGAAAAACACCAGATTTAACGTGGAAAACTCTCCCCTCAATAAGGAGAGAAAAACCATGGGGCAATCCCGCTAATAAGCACTATGTAATAAAATTACAACTCACACCTCCCAGATTTAATTACCCCTAAATCCGGGTAGCAACCGCCAACCGCTACTTTGCTTCAAGGCAAAGTCGCTGGCCCTCTCCTATAAACCAAGAGAGCTTCTCTACCAGTTGTTCTTGTTCTCTGGCACCCTATACCACAGAAGGCACCAACAAGCAACTAGAGAACTCACACCTCAACCGGTGGATAATCCAAAGGCCCCCTAGGGGCCTCTATTTATAGGCCTCCATGCATGTGATTGCAACCAGGAATTCTAGTCCTAGTTCGAATCCTAGTCCAACTGCATGTTGCACATAGGAAGTCATATTCCTACTATTCAAGATTTGACTCCTATTAGGATTTGTAGCACAAACCAACCCTCCCAAGTCTAAATCCCACTAAGACATGGGCTGGATTATATTCCTAATCCCAACAATCTCCCCCTCCATCCCATGAGGGAGATGTGGTCTTCAGCGATCATCATTGGGAATGTACACCGCAGAGCTTCTTACAAAGCTCTAGCTTGTCTCGTGTCACCACCTTGGTCATCATATCAGAAGCATTCTTCTCAGTATGGATCTTTTTCAGAGTCAACAACTTCTTCTCTATAACATCACGAAGCCAGTGATATCTCACATCAATGTGCTTTGTCCGTGCATGATGCATTGTGCTCTTGCTCAAGTCAATGGCACTCTGACTATCACAGAAAATAGTCTGGTCAATCTGAATCATCCCCAGCTCCCTTAGAAATCTCACCACCCAGAGAATTTCTTTTCCTGCTTCCGCTGCTGCAATGTATTCTGCCTCTGTAGTTGAAAGTGCAACACACTTCTGTAACCTGGACTGCCAAGATATGGCTCCCCCTGCAAAAGTGAAGATATACCCAGAAGTAGATTTCCTGTGATCTATATCACCTGCCATGTCAGCATCAACGAAGCCCTTTAGAACTGGTTCCGAACCACCAAACATCAAACACGTGTTGCTCGTGCCTCGTAAGTATCTGAAGATCCACTTGACCGCCTCCCAGTGATCATTTCTAGGATTTGAGAGAAACCTGCTCACAACGCCAACTGCATGAGCAATATCAGGATGGGTACACACCATTGTGTACATCAAACTCCCTACAGCAGAAGAATAGGGAATCCTTGCCATCTCCTCCTTTTCCTTATCAGTAGATGGGCATGACTTCTTACTCAGCTTGAAGTGACCTGAAAGTGGAGTCCCCACGACTTTGGCTTTGCCCATGTTAAACCGCTCAAGTACCCGTTCAACATAACTCTGTTGTGAAAACCACAACTTGCGCTGTGTCCTATCACGTGTGATCTGCATCCCCAAAATCTGTCGTGATGGTCCCAAATCCTTCATCTCAAAGGCTTTGGAAAGCTCTGTCTTCAATTTTCTGATCAAACTGAGATCCTGACCCACTATCAACATGTCATCCACATAGAGTAGTAGAATAATGAACCTATCATTGGGAAACCTCCTGATGTAGACACATGGATCTGCACTTGTCTTCTGGTACTCGTGACTCTGCATGAAAGAATCAAACTTCTTGTACCACTGTCTAGGAGCCTGTTTCAACCCGTACAAACTCTTCTTTAATTTGCAGACTAAGTGATCTTTCCCCTTGACTTTAAAACCTTCTGGATGCTCCATGTAGATCTCCTCTATAAGGTCACCGTGAAGGAAAGCTGTCTTCACATCCATCTGCTCAAGCTCCAGATCTAGACTAGCAACCAAGCCTAGAACCAATCTGATAGAACTCATCTTCACAACCGAAGAAAATATCTCATCAAAATCCACTCCTGGTCTTTGACCAAGGCCCTTGACAACAAGTCTGGCTTTGTATCTAATATCACTACCAGTGCCGTCATTCTTCATCCTATAGACCCACTTGTTCTTTAGTGCTCTCCGACCCTTGGGAAGTGCCACAATCTCATAGGTGTCATTATTCTGCAAAGAATTCATCTCCTCCTGCATCGCCTGATGCCACTGTACTCTGTCTCTATGAGTTTGTGCCTCCTGAAAAGTCTCTGGCTCCCCCTGATCAGTAAGCAAGATATACTGAGATGCCGGATATCTGGATGAAGGATGACGTACTCTGTCACACCTCCTCAGCTGCTGCTATGAGGACTCTGCCTGGTCCTGATCCTGCTCCCCCTGCCCAGAAGTCTCTTCCTGTGAAGTTGAATCACTCGTCTGTGCGTCTGGAATTGGACCACTTGATGTGCTATCACTCTGCTGCTCATGATGATTATGTTTCTCTTCTTCATCATCAGAAGACTACACCTGTGAAGAAGCTGAATCATCCTCATACTCATCGTCTGAAGAACTGTCACCTGATCCCGCAGCCTCTGCATCATCAACCTCAGGCTCTGTCACTGTCTGACTCTCACAGAAAGTCACATCTCTGTGTCTGGTCATGATCTTTTTCACTGGATCCCATAACCTATACCCAAACTGTTGATCTCCATAGCCAAGAAAGATACATGGCACCGCTTTATCATCTAGCTTTTGCCTCTTTTCCTTGGGAACATGAGCATATGCCTTGCATCCAAATACTCGGAGATGTGAGTAGGATGCATCCTTACCTATCCATACATGCTCAGGTATATCAAACCCCAAAGGAACTGATGGAGATAGATTTATCAGATAGCAGGCAGTTCTCACTGCCTCACCCCAAAATGTCTTTGGCAACTTTGCAGTCTTCAACATGCATCTGACTTTCTCGACAATAGTACGGTTCATCCTTTCAGCTGTACCATTGTGTTGTGGTGTGCCGGGCTCTGTCCTCTCATGCCGTAGGCCATGCTGCGTGCAGTACGCCTGGAACTCCCTGGAGGTGTACTCTCCTCCATTGTCCGTTTGGAGACACTTTAATTTTTCACCGGTCTCCCGCTCTACCATGGCATGGAACTTTTGGAAATATTGAAAAACCTGATCCTTGGTCTTCAGCAAGTAGACCCACACCTTCCTAGATGCATCATCAATGAATGTGACAAAATACTTATTACCTCCCAGTGAAGCCATCTCAAAAGGACCGCAGACATCCGAATGAACCAACTGTAGAAGCTTGGACTTCACCACAGACCTTGTCTTGAAATAAACTCGTCGTTTCTTTCCTGTCTGACATGCATCACATGAACTGAGACCACTATCCTTGCCACAAGGAATCAACCTCTTCTTGGATAGAAGATTCAAGCCCTTCTCACTCATGTGTCCTAACCGTTTGTGCCATAGATCTGTCTGGTTATCCTCAACTGCATGTATACTGCCGTCTCTAAGTACTTTGAGCTTGGTCTTGTATAATGTGCGAGACAGTTTGCCACGTACAATAACCAAAGCCCCCTTGGTGATCTTGCATTTGCCGCCACCAAAATCAAGATGACAACCTTCTCTATCAAAGAAAGAACCATAGATCAAACTCAGCCGCAAATCTGGAAAGACGAACATCCTTCAGCGTGAGCGTGCAGCCAACACTTGTCTGAACACAAATGTCACCAATCCCGACAATTCTAGAGAAGCTGGAATTTCCCATGTTCACCCTCCCAAAGTCTCCCCTCCTGTATGAAGTGAAGAACTCCTTACTTGGTGAAGCATGATAAGAAGCTGCAGTATCCACCACCCACTCAGAATCATCCTCATCAACATGCAAACACTGTTCTTGGACTGTTAAGACCACATCGTCATCATCGCACCTATCATTTGAGATCGTCGCTGTAGTATTCTTGTCGTCATCTTGCTTGTCTTTGGCTTCAGACCCATGTTTCTTTTTCCAAATCTTGCAATCTCTTTTGAAGTGACCTGGATTGCCGCAATGAAGCACCCTCTACCATTCTTTGACTTGGATCTACCATGAGACTTCTCGCGGTCTTGGGATTCACCGCGGCTCTTAGATCTACCACGGTCTCTCGCTCTATCAACGCCTCTGCCCTCTGTGAAGTGCACCTCTGATCCACTGTCGCCTGAGGCTCGTCGTCGAGTCTCTTCATTCAGTACACTGCTCTTCACCTGGTCAAGTGTCAACTTGCCCTCCTGTGCAGAATTGCTGACTGTCACTACGAGTGTCTCCCAACTGTCCGGTAGCGATCCTAGAAGAAGTAGAGCCTGAAGTTCATCATCAAGAACCATCTTCATGGACCCCAACTGATTTACAAGGCTTTGGAATTCATTCATATGCTCGGTGATGTTTGTACCATCCCGGTACTTGAGGTTCACCAACTTTCGGATCAAGAAAGCTTTATTTGTGGCAGTCTTCCGCTCATATAACTTCTTGAGCTTTTCCCACAGATCTTTGGCATTGGTCTCTTCTGAGACGTGATGGAATACGGAGATGTCGAGCCACTTCCGCACTGTTCCGATGGTTTTCCTATTTATCTTCTTCCAATCTGCATCAGATGTAGTCTCTGGCTTTTGTCTCTCTATCGGATCGTATAGATCTTTGCAATAGAGAATATCCTCCATCTTGAGTTTCCAAATCTACCAATTTGTGCTTGTCAACTTTATCATCGTCGCATCTTCATCTTTCCCCATCTGGACTTGTATCTGCAACCTCGCTCTGATACCACTTGTTGGGGATGTTGTACCGATACAGTCCCGGATGTGACGAAAAGTTGTCATGGAAGCGCTACCAACAAGCGTATAAAACCCAAAGAAGAAAAACACCAGATTTAACGTGGAAAACTCTCCCCTCAATAAGGAGAGAAAAACCATGGGGCAATCCCGCTAATAAGCACTATGTAATAAAATTACAACTCACACCTCCCAGATTTAATTACCCCTAAATCCGGGTAGCAACCGCCAACCGCTACTTTGCTTCAAGGCAAAGTCGCTGGCCCTCTCTTATAAACCAAGAGAGCTTCTCTACCAGTTGTTCTTGTTCTCTGGCACCCTATACCACAGAAGGCACCAACAAGCAACTAGAGAACTCACACCTCAACCGGTGGATAATCCAAAGGCCTCCCTGGGGGCCTCTATTTATAGGCCTCCATGCATGTGATTGCAACCAGGAATTCTAGTCCTAGTTCGAATCCTAGTCCAACTGCATGTTGCACATAGGAAGTCATATTCCTACTATTCAAGATTTGACTCCTATTAGGATTGGTAGCACAAACCAACCCTCCCAAGTCTAAATCTCACTAATACATGGGCTGGATTATATTCCTAGTCCAACACGTGGGTGGTGATGTATACCCTATATTTATATATTTAGTAGAGGAGTTTACACAGTATTACAAAACGAGTCTTTTTGGTCATCTCATTACAATGTTGGTTGTCCCATTACAAATATGTGCCTTCCTATTACAAAACAGATCCACAAGAACCTTGGTTACCCACGCGGGTAGTGAATGAATAACCATATATCTATACTACTATAAAAAAGTGAATCTTTTCCTTCAATTACATTAATGCCATTTCCTTCCTAACAAAAAAAAGCCAGCCAATCACAAATCAGGAATTCAAATTTGCTGCAACCACAACGTTTCTCTCACTTCTCTCAATTTTTCACAAGTTTTATTTCAAATTTATGTTAAAAAGAGTCACGGAACACTAACTACACGTTCACCCTCAATTGCATCCATCGTAGATCGTGTTTCGTTTGGCAGGTGTTGCTGCCACATTTGTGATTTTCCACTTTTCACGAACAACATCCCACGTTCTGCAACCACATTCTCCACATTCTGCAATTGCACTCCTACCAATACGACAACTACCATCTGAACTGACTATTGATAAAATAACCAAGTCGAACGCACTCACACGGTCACACCGGTACGTCTGTGGTTCTTCCCCGTCTCTCTCAACATTCAACCGACTCTTATCGCCTCTCTGTATGAGCAGTTAGCCGCACACTCCGTCTAGCAGTCTGAGGGCATGCAGCTACAAGACTAATGCATAGTCGATACTGGAAACTAGCATCTTCAACCCCCATCCTTGAAGATGGCAGTTCTACTAGCAACATTCCATCATGCATCCAAGCTTGGTCTCTGTAGATCTTTGTTTCGTAGGTACAACTTAATTCTTTGACTCATGACTACTATAAGTTGCTATCAAACAAGACTAAGTGATCTTATTCAATTCTGCAGCCTGGAAAGCGACTGGTACTGGATGACCTAGCCTTAACAACAAGCAGTTCGGTCTTCTTTGGTTATGAAAAGTCAACCATAATAGCATAAACTACAATCATGGCCAAACTCGCATACATTGGGAATGCGGCCAGCCTTATGACACCTCACTCTCTTCAAAACATCCTGGATTGAAAGAAATATGAAGGCCATATATTGGAGCGGGGGTTGCTGCAACCACCTTATTCTCTCACTGGCATCCAAGAACATTAATCAGACAAAAGCACAACAAAAATTAGATACCAAAATTATGGCCAACCTACTAACACAATACAAATGTACTCTCACGGCACAACTTGTGTACTCCACAACATGATTCAATGGGACGCATAAAACGACCGTCCCAATCCTACGCGCCATGGACAACCTTGTCTTTTTTCTTGAAGTTGTTGGTTTATCATATTCAACCAAGCAAGCAACAGATCGTCAACGTACCATGAATAATATTATTTGTTAGCAAGAAAAAGGTAATACTCCGACGTCATATGTCTGCTTTTAATATATTATGTTTACATATTTGCAAATTCCGTGTTTGAGTGAGTCCTTAAAGGGCAATGTTGCTTGCTGGGACAGAAGAAAGCCAAAGATTATTTGCATATGTGAAGTCTACCTGCGGCCAAATGACTCGTTGACTTGCCCACTTCTGGTTGACCTTCATATTATATAGTCGAAGTATATTGGAACGATGAGCAGTACCCAGAGGTTCATTGATATAATGCAGAGGTAAGGACTGATACCTTCAGTGCTTTAAGCTCATACATAGATCTTTCTTGGTTAAGTAATAGGTGGGCAACTGCAATTGAAGCATGTGTGGGCGATGACACCAACCTGATATTGTGTCCCCTTCCCCTCTGCCGCAGGTTGTAGCAGCACATCTCCGTATTGTGAAGTTACAAGCAGCGCCCCATAACAGGTGGGAACGGCTGAGAAAATGGTTTATCCATACACAAAGGCTATTCGATAACTATTCTATGATGGTCTGTCCCATGAATGCATATACCAACTTCAGCACTGACAAGAAGCTTCTCAAAATTACTGTATTTTGGATCCTGCAAATGTCATTCATACAAGAACTAAAGTCATTTATTTGACCAACATGGACAACTTAGTGGTCGGGAGAAAGAGGGAGGAGGGCCGGCCAGTGACATATGTGAGTGTTGCGAGGGAAATCAATTCTCACAGGTGTCAGTGCGGTCGTTGTAATAGTTTTCGAAGCTTGTTACAACCTCCGTCCATGCATTCTAGCCCCTACATATCTTATATTTGCTTAAACTGTAAACAAACAGCTAGATTGGTGGGTTCACAAACAAGTAAACTGTTGTACCTGGTGTCTACATTATATCTGGTCATTAGCAAACCTGATCAGGCAATGCAAGCTTGTGATGCTTATCTTCCATGCATCGAACTAAATTATATAAAACAAAATCATATAGGTACATGTTGCCTCGATTGATGAATTTTCTTCTTAATACATTCAGTTACCGAGCTAAATAACATTTTGTATAATTTGAAACGAGATGCAAACTTACAAAAATGAATAGAAACAACGATTACAAGAAGATGCTAAATAGGCGGAGTAATTGTATTAGGGAAGCACGAACTGTAGCTGGAGCATTTTGACATTTTTAGCACTCTCACAATAAGATTATAAATACTAACCAAACCTAATATATATTCACCTTGTTTCCAAAGCAAGCCAAAAAAAGTAGATGCTGAAATTGTCACATCAAAAGAAACTATGACATTAACATTGATCAATTAAAAAAGATCAAAACATAACAGCTTGAAATGTTTTCTCTCGAAGGATTCATCGTATCACACCTAAAGAACTCATCTCATGTTTTTGTCTTACGGCTTTAATCGTGCTACTATATATTAGTTTAGGAAACCGTTTAAAAATGTCGATGATAACTTAAATATGTGAACTCATATTTTAATCAGTCACAAGTGAGCATAATTGCAACATTGATCAAATTCAAACTACTGATGTTTAGCTTTATATAGCATATTTACTATATATATAACACGATACCATTCAAAAAATTGTTTTGGTTTGTAGTGTATCATTTATAAGTAAATTTCGTGTGAATCTCGCTTTATTGGTAAAAAAGAAATCAAACATAATCCTCTCTTTTTGTCATTAGGACCTTAATGTATGAATCCACAATCACATCAAATCTTATATTTTCATGTTCTCTAACCAACTAATATTTTGAAATTGTTATTGGCATGTCCATCAATACATACTCTCACAGTAAATGATATGACATCAACCAACATCCTCTAAATTCTCTTTTTTCGTTTACATTCGTATTAAATCTTATTCTATATCATTCTCTAACCAATAGAAATACAATAAACTATGATAGTTGGATGTGCGTTTTGAAAAAAAAATATCTTAAGGAAAATATAATCTTATTAAATATCTTCCTTTGAAACCATATCCAGTTAAACTTATCTAGAGAGCTATGGTCTTACCTTAAACTATCTATCATACTTATATCTAAGCAACACATTATAGCATAATGAGTGAAAATACATAGGTAGCTTATCATGTGCTTCTCGAATCAACTAAACTCACTCTAAAAAAAGTTAATTCTATGTTAACGAACATAATCAATATTGATTCTTCTTAAAATTTTATGCAAAAATTATTGTCAGTCCGATAAAAAAATCTATTTTCAATGATATAATTTAAACATTATGTAGGCCACCGGATTACATAAAAACACAAAATAATTTATATAAATATAATTAACAAAATATATAATTCTTGTTTTCACGTGCATGTGGCACGTGTGTGTTGACTAGTATATATATATATATATATATATATATATATATATATATATATATATATATATATATATATATATATATATATATATATATATAGGGATCATCTTTAATACCCGCGCAGGTATCCTAATTTTCCGCTACCCGCCCATCCAAAAGAGTAACTATATGGTACACAAGAGTAACTTTGAGATCAACAGAGTAACTATGTGGTACACAAGAGTAATTCTAAGACCAAAAAAGTAACTGCACAGAAAATATACAGTCAGTAAATATATGGACGGGTTTTTTTATTTTGGGGGGGGGCAAAGGATATTATGTTTGGATGAAATTTTTTGGGGAGCTAGATAAAATGCTCCTCTACAATTGTGAAAAAAAAATTATAAAAAATATCAGGAAGGGTGCGCGGGTAGCTACCCACGCGGGTATTAAATAAATCCCCATATATATATATATATATCTGTGTGTGTGTGAGTGTGTGTGTGAGAGAGAGTATATATATATATATATATGTCTATATTATAAAACTTGATTACGTCTTCAAGGTAAATTTGTGGTTGTACATGTAAAATACTTTATAGGATTTACAACTTTTCACCTAAAGCTAGATTATGAAACAACTTCATCCATGCATCCATGTTATATCTGAATCTACACATGTCAATAGCTAAATGGGTTCAACATAATCATTCTGAGCACATCGTGCCCATAAAGTACATAGCTACATAAAATAAAGACATAATAGTGAAAATATTGAACATATAGCTTGCATTCTAAGATACCAAAATAATAAAATATTATAATCCATTTCAATGATATCATAAAAATATATTCTAAGTCATTTTTTTCATAATGTTGAGCACGGTGGTGACTTCTCACCATAAGTGTATGTGAGTCATAAAATGATTGTTTAAGGAAAACCAAGTGAGAAAGACTAAAAATTATCTATATTTGTGTCCCTTCTTTAATGTAACAAGCAGCTTCACCAAGACATCTATATGTATCCCAAGAATAAAAGAAGGTAAACCATGACTTGTGTCCTTACCTTTAGAATACATGAAGGTGTTCCAAGAGTTTGTGCAATGGATGATATCAATTAAATTTCAAGTTTTCAAGAAAACATATATATAATTTGATAACATAGTCATAGGGAATAAGTATTTCATACAATATAATATTTCAAGTAGTACATTATAATTGAAAACATATTCAAGAGGATAAAACATTATGCTTCTAGCCCAAATGATGTTTATATCCATCAATGGGATATTCCACATACCTAAATTAGGTTTCTATTAATCTTGAAGTCACTTGAGTCAGTCAAACCTAATCAAGGCAATAAGACACAATATGTGTTATATTCATTACTATAAGATTGTTATGACCTAGCTAAGTTTCTCATGTGTGGTTAGGATCATCCTAACCCACACCCTTGACCCAATTACTGGTTATAAATCATATTTATAAATCAAGTTAAAGGACAAAATTACAACTTATTAATGAATATAACATCACCAAACTAGGTTTTCTATGAAGATTTATGGTTTCTCTTAGATGTAATAATTTGCAAAAAGTACTAACATCAGGATTACAACATTTGATCATCATCTTTAGAGTTCAAAAGCTCCATTTGTGACATTTCATCTCCAACGTATTCCATCTAATATCATCAATCATGACTAAATCATACATGCATCTTATCTTATGAACACTGCTATACAGACAATATTAAACCCAAAACTAAGTCCCTACGAGTGTGAATACTATTTTTCTAATCATAAGTAGTACATATATTTGTATAGAATTCACCATACTATAAAAATCTATGGTTTTTGCAAAGATAACTGATTTATAGGGTTTAAACAAGGATTTACCTTAAGAACATGCTAATCAGGTTATTAATACACAATCTATGGGCTACAGAAACTCTCAACATCCCATAGCAGTGATGATCTTCATAGTGCTTGACCTATCCATCCTATCTTGGAAAATCTCCCATGGGCCTGAGCCTTATCAATTGAGACACATGTGGTGAAGAAGGGCTCAATTTCACCCCCTCTCGGGCTTTGATCCAATCTAGGAGGTCAACAAAACTCTACCCTAATCTCACGAACCTCCCTTGGTGAGTCTCAATAGTGTGAGATCCAGGTCTACATGTGTGTTCCACTACATGTCTTGGTCATTGACAATATCTAGTGAATCTCTTAGTCATTGGTGATCACATATAATGTCATTGTTGGCTTTGTGATGATCTTGTATCATGAGGAGGTCACCTTTAGAGCCCTATCTCTCTATCTACCTCCTTGTCATCAAGGGAAGTGAGCATGTTAATAGAATGGAATCTATTCCACCAAAAAAGGATTGAGGCTCTAGGGATCTCTACAAGGGCCCCTCAAGTGAAAATCTAAATTAGGGGAGAAACAACAAGGCCTAGAAGTACCAGCCCAAACTCCCTAGCTTCCTCACTGTGTGTAGAAATGGAGAGGGAAAAGGTAGGATACGATAGTTCTATCTCTATAGTCAACAGTACTCATGCTTTTCGGATCAAAATATGGGTGCTTTGATTTCTAAAAAAACTCCTATTATTCTTATATGTGATCTTGTTGGTGAGCCTTCTAGGAAAGGGCACTTGTAGTGCCATCAACTCTTCTCCATAGAAATGTAGAGGTTGGAGATAAAGGTACATACACTCGACTAAGATCCAAGGCTAGTCTCCACTGACTAAAAAAATGGTGCACCCCAAGGTAAAAAATATGGTTGACCGCTAATTATGTGTAATAGTCATTGATCAACTAGTCAAAATTATGTCCAAACATAATTGACATTCACTAGCCAATAACCTTATATCCTAAAACCCATAAGTTCCAAATTAGATATCTAGTTATAGACAAATTTTGACCGATCATATTTATAATATAAACCCCATTTTAACAAAAGAGGAGACAAAAAATACTCTTTTGAGCATCCAAATAGTTTCTCTATCTAGACTCATTTGAAATGACATTTTCTTCAAAATTAATTATTATGGCTCACTAAAAAAACCTCAAATATCCACATTACTGATGGGATACCTCTCAATCAGCTCTACATTTGTTTTGTTGTCCAAAAATATTTAATTGGACAACCATGACACCAAAAACTTACTTAAGCTCAAATACATGAAATAAATACACTAATTAAATCCATGTAACTTTTTGTTTTGTAGATTTGTATCTGAAAAAATCTTAAATGACAACCATTAACAATTCTTTTGTGATCTATAAATTAAAATAGTATCTAACCACTATATAACAAGTTTATTGTGCACAATATATTGCATACCAAATCAGGGTTATTTTTTGAAAAGAATTCCAAAAGTCAAGACACCACAATGGCCATATTAAAGTCAAAGGTGAGAACCCAGAACATATAATATATGGACCTTAATTAACATATTAGGGCACAAAAGGGTATTAAGTTCATCATAGAATGTACTTATCCATTTTAATATGTTTAAAACCTAAGTTCAAGGATGATATAAACTCTTCAAGAGACTAACCCTAACCTAGTTTGGAGATTCATAGGGTGATAGGGTTGGTGGAAGTAGAAGTCTCCTATGATAACCTAGATTTTCTATTTCACTAGACTCATAAAATGATCAATGATATTCGATAAACTCTCTCACCCACAACTAGATGACTTTGGGTCACCTTAAGCTCAATCGATGCATTGAATTTGTTTAAATGACACTTTGTTCTTAATTTACTAAAGTTGAGTGCATACTTATACTTTTGAATTGATTTTGCAAAATTGAATGCCCTCAAAATTATCACCTTGGACCCAAAAGTTTAATACAATAAGAAGGGATTTTTTTGAACCAACATTGACAATTTCATCCAAATCAAGATTTGGGAGATTTGAATTTTACAACGTTGTCAAAGAAATACAATTTTGAACTGACTTAAACAAGTCAATAATCTGTATGAGCCCCACTCAATCAATGAGAGGGCCCATTTTTGAGATAGTGGATCCACCCTCTCTTCCCTTGGTTCAAGTTAAGGTCCATGATGGACCCTTATCCAATGACCCTTAGTTGTCTTAAATCTTATGTCAGGGCAAGTATAGAAGTTTTGCAGCTACTTTTGCCCTACCATATCTGAGCCATTCTCACCCACTTAACACCAATTGAAGCCCACTTTCACTCTATTTTTCTTATGTCCTTCATTTCCTACACTTCCTTTGTGATTCTGTGCATCCTAGAACCCATCTATCCTTCCTTCTTGTACCTCCTTTCATGGTGGACACTGCCAGCTACCCTCTTTGGGGTTTCCTCGCTTGAGCCCTCTCAGTACAAAGTGAGACTTGCCCCATCTTTGCCTAGTGATGTTGGGTTGGGTAGAGTGTTCAGGTGTGCCACCCTGGTTGGGAGTTGCCACACCTAGAGCATGAGCAAGCTGGGCAGGCATTGTGCCTCTACATGGGGCTTTGTGCTTGCAACGTTCACAACCAGGGAGACAAACTACAGCCCCCATTTGATTTGGGCTTGAGAACATAGTGGTCCAAGGATCCAACCATTGAAATTGCACCTGCCCAAATTCTAGCCTTCCTCTTTCACTTGGGTTGGCCCAAATGCGTCCAACTCTAGCTCCATAATGGTATTTAATCCATTTTTTCCTCATTCCACTAAGTCTAAACATTGAAACCTACAAAAAAATATTAAAAATTCATTCTTTGGCCAAATTGGTCATATAATATATGATTTTTGATCTAGAGAACGAGTGTTATCCTTTGAAATTTGTTTACAACCTAAATCTTCATATAATTATCCTATTTTCTTAAAATTCTTACTTAAATATTTTGAAGATGATTAATACTACTAAATGCCAAAACCTAATCTCTTGTGTTCCTAGACTTGATAATATCTCTTAATCAAAAAGAAAAAGATAATATTTATTGATCACTAACTTTACTCTACTTTGAACTTGAATGAATGTGTTGTATCATATTGATGTACCTATAATAACGATCTTGACCTAAAAATGACTCTTTTATGTACATCCATGGTGTAGCTTAATCAAATATTGAACTTTAGCCTATATTTTGATCATATGACCACTACATTTTGAAATCAGAAAACTTTAAGTTGTTATGTAACATGTTGGACTATGATCTTATGCCTTTAATCCATGAGAAACTCCTAATGATAAAGACCTGCCTTTGTACACTGATATGCTCTAATATGTGATGTTCATGCACTTATATCAAAAGTTGATCCCAAATGTTCAGAACTCTATGTTGACTTTCAAATCCGTCTTCAAGATGACTTGTGACACAAAAAGTCATGCAATAAACTCATATACTTTTTGTGACTAAAAATGACATACATGTGACATCTAAGATGATCTAAATGCACATGTTGAGTTTGGGTCTTAATCTTGATAGAATCATGCTCTTATGTGACACATGTTATGTTAAACTTAAAACTAGTATATTTATCATACTTGTATCACTAAATCCTAACTCAATCTACTTGCGAATGTGACAACATTGCATGAACTTGACCTAATATGACTTGACCATGATCTTGTATGTTAAAATATGCTAATAATTAAAATGTCATACCTCTCCTATCTGTAAATAAGAGTATCTCTTTATTTATTAACTCAAATAATGTGGATGATTCACCTAGACCTAAGGTATTGTTGTGACTTTTGAACTATGTTCAATATTTGCATGCATGTTTGATATGATGGAACTATACTTGAACCTTTTGAAACCTAGGTCTTGGGGAACATCCACATGATATGAAACCTGATTATATTATAAAAACCATTCTAATCTAAGGCACCATATTATATCTTCTTACATGTTAGGTCCACTTTGAGTTGATACTTCTCTAGGATTCTTTTCTAAGGATCATACATTGTTCACTACTCATAAGGTAAGCTTAATCTATTAACCTACTATGATATTGTCTTGTTTGTATGTATGCACTTGTGAATGATTGGATACTTTGTTACTTGTTTTAGATATTGTTCCTATGATTACTACATTATTGTTTGATTATACTAAGTTGAAAAATCTTGAACATAATATAGAAATCCATTATATAAACCTTGTCTATCTATCTAAATTCTCAAGGTAAGCGCACACGGCATGTCACATGGTTAGCTCATTGAATTTTGTCTTAAGGTACCTCATGTAAAAACAAGGTGGCATTAAGGTTTTTAGCCTCAAATGCCCCTCAAGGAACCTTCATTTGGTAGTTGTTCAAAGGCCTGATGTTGATATAATGAAAAAGGAAACCTAAATTATGTTTTGAATAGAAGGATATTGTTTAAAGCTTTATAGCCTTGTACCTTCTTCCTTCTTAATATAAATTTTTATCCAAGTAGCTTTACTATACTGTTAAACTATGACTACATGTAATGTAACAGTGTAGTCAATGTTTTAGCACTGATATATTATGTTTGTCAAACTTTTAGATTCCAAACAAAGATCCACTACACTCATGAAAACTATGCTCTGAAATGAAATACCAATGGGATATCCTTATAAGATTATGTTACATGTAATGTAACAATGTATATTAATCTTTTATCCTTTATGTATTTATAAGTTTATTAAGCATGTTGATTTACATGGTTTGTCTTAAATTTGAAAATTTATGAACCTTGAATGAGATTATTTTGGTTTATCCTCTACATGGTTGGGCTTAAAACTGAAAACTATGAACCATTTTGGTTTAATCAAGCAAATTACTGTTTTATCATAATCCACATGGTTTTTCATAAAGAATTCCTTGGTCTATCTATATAGGAACCATGTGTATTTAAATTTAGTTTAAATGATCATAATCATAGTATTTATATGCTTCTATCTTGATCATTGTATTGAGGATATACTTCTACTATTCTATCATAATTATTGTGCCATGATCATTGTATTTCATTGGTTTGTCTAAAATAATCTTTGATCCATATATACAAACCATGAATGGATATTGTTTTTTATCATTGTGATTCAGCTCATATGAAGATTCCATTTTACATAAACAGTAAAACTTCATGGCACAAATGCATTTTAAATTGAAAATCTGCAGAAATTATACTTCACATATAAGTGTTCAAATTGGAAATCTGCAGAAATTGCCTCTTGGTTGAAATCAAGTTTGACCAAGGGGCGCTATGGTCGAAGTCAAGGTCGACTTAAAATAAGCTTGACAAAATGCTTATTTGTACATCATTTTACTGCAATCAATCTTAGTATATTGAAAAAAAAAATTAGTGCATAACTCTTATAAAAGATTAATCTAATATTGATTGTGACCTTAGAATCCTTAATTTATCTTGACTATAATATTAAGGGGGAGCTCACAAAAACTATTTTGATTATAAGATTAAGAAGGAGCTTACAAAACTTTGTGAACATCATAAAGATAAATTGAAACATGTTATGACCTTAGTATTTTTAATCTTGGTTATGAAAATAAAGGAATCTACAAATTTCATGAATGTGATATATATCTTGTTCTAAATGGAATTCTCTAAACAAATCAGGGATTAACATCTCGTGCATTTGGTTAGAGATACTTTTCATGTACTCTACTATAAGCTTAAAGGATTCTCATATCATTTTCAGGGCTTAACATCCCTTGCAAAATGGATGAGAAATCAATATGTATCCATCATGAGCTTAAGGGAATCTCATATCATTTTCAGGGCTTAACATCCCTTATAAAATGGATGATAAATCAATACACATATGCCATGAACTTAAAAGGAACTCATATCATTTCAAGGCTTAACATCCTTCGCAAATTATTGAGAAATAAATTGTGGCTAAATTTAACAATAATTGGTTTGCATTAATCCCTTGCTTTTAAATTGAATATCTCTTTAAGGGGAAGCATTGCATAAAATTAAGGGGGAGAAATAAAAACTCATACTAAATGATTATCTTGGATATCTTTTTGAAATGACAAAGGGGGAGAAATAATATAAAATCAAAAACATGAGTTTCATAAATTTTGTGCCAGCACACACTTGCAAACAAGAGAATGGCTATAAAAGGTAAACTTCAGGTATGAAACTCATATGATTTATATTTCCTTATTTTATATTTAGGAAATGTTTGTCATCTTCAAAAAGGGGGAGATTGTTGGCTAAATTGGACATTATTATAATCCCTTTGTTTCGATGATGACAAACATTTCATTCTTGTGAATCTAATGTGCTACTTGAGTGTTGCAGGAACTAGGTGGATGACACAACTTGGAAGATCTATATGCTCAAATTTATTTACTTCATGATTGTAATCAAATGTAAAAACTTGTATAAGTATATAATGTACAAGTACTTAGATATCATGTAAATCAAGCGTTTAGATCTTCCCTAGTCAATCACAACACTTAGATAGGTCATCCCCTACAATAGTGTCACAACTACACACTCATACACACAATTAGTACTTAGTTTAAAACATTGAAACAGAGTCATTCTCAGTCGACAAACTTCTCGACCGAGACACTCTCGGTCGACAAACTCTTCAACCGAGAATGACCCAGGTAGCCGTTAGACACAGCAGACAAGGTAGTTGGGAGTTGGATCAAAACGTTATATACACTTGCTCCAGACAGTCCCTCGGTCGAAAAAGACCTTGACCGACTGGGATCTCGGTCGACAATTCCTCGACTGAGAATGTCTTTGTCTACACTTTTCAGGATTAATTAACTAGTCATTGTTAAAGCAACTAATGGATACCTAATGGCTAGTTGAGCACTTAGAACCCTTTAGAAAGTGTATAGAACATTCTTAAGCATTCATAGGCCATTCCAATAAATAGGACAAGCCTTAGGACACCTCTTACACACTTGTGCAATACTTGAGCATACACACTTGCATTTGAGAATTCATTCTTGTGAGCAATTGAGCTACTCCAACATTGGCTATACATTTCCATTGCTCCAAATTCGTGTCCTATAGGCTAGAATCTCCTACCCACTGCACTAACACTTCCATATACATTGGTTAGGAGATCAAAACGCTTGATATAGGAAATCAAGCCTTGTGCTACAACGGTATTGTAATTTCTATTTTTCCTTCTTGTTCCTTTATATTGTTCGTACTCTCCTTACTACTCCTAGGGTTGGAGGTTGCGGATTGGAGAGGGTTTGACTTCTCAGGTGGAGAAGGTGGACTTTGGACTACTTCAAGAAGGTTGTCTCAACGGGAAGCTACTTCAAGAGGAAGGCTATTTCAAGGAAGGTTGCTTCGAGGTTGGTGAGACTACTTCTAGGTGAAGGCTGTCCGAAGGGTTTGGTGAAAGTATTTGTAATTTTATGTAACATCCTTGCAAGGTAATAAAATTTAAGTACTTTCAAAATCCCGATTGGGTAAGAAATCGGGTAGTGGATTGACTGCCTTAGTATTTGCTAAGGTTGGAACCACACTAAATCCTTGTCCCCTTATCCAATCTTTTTGTGGTTGCTTGTTTTGGTTGAATTATTATTAAAATATCATAAAACCCTATTCACCCCCCCTCTAGTGGTTTTTCAAATGTGACATGTTTTCATTCTATGTTTGAGGTAAATCACAATCATTTAAGTGGTAAAATAAGGCGGTACTCATGTTTTATACCTCATGGTTGATGACGTCCCTATATGATTAAACCTATGGTGTCCCAATTTTGGTAAAATCTCAAGCATGACTAAGCAAATATATCCCCCTTTATATGCATCATGCCTCATACTTTGATATGACAATGTCTTTGGACCCCTAGATCATAAGGGGAAGACTTGTTATAAGAGGCAAATTCCCTAATGACTATTATGCCTCTTTGTAAGCCTCAATCACAATAATATGAATCATATGAAGTATTTACCATATCCTATGATGCTCTAACTCTTGGAGTGACCCTATTTTGAGTCCCTTATTTCTAGCCATAACCCCTTGATATAATCTATGAAAGGAAGGAATGGTATTATGACCCCAAATATTCTAAAAATCTTGAAATACGACCTTTGATCTCATGATGTAATATCGACTAATAAGTGTGGTTCTCTCTATTTGCAATGATCAATGTCTCATGACTAAAGAGGAAGATTGTGTTAGGTTAAAGTGGTGGTCTGATTTATGACATTCCTAACCTAGGTCACATCTCTATTATGACCTTATCTAAATTTTTGTCTCTATATTATATAGAGCTTTGAAAGGTGACCCTTTCCTACAATTTTGATTGCTTGATCTATGTCTTTAATAGATCAAACATTATGATGATCTTGACATTTGATCTTCAATCTCAATTTTATGATAATCTTGACCATGATAATTTTGACTATGGCTTGTGGATAAGGTTTCTAGAAGGACATAGGTCTAGATAAATAATCAAACTTGAAAACTATGATAATGAAATCGATGATATCACAAAATGTTTCTTGTTTGTTGATTATGGATGAATGATCACACCTATGGTCTAGGTAGGGACTTATAATCTAGCTTCAAAATTTCACAACATGATTCTTGATGTCCAAATATTGGCTCTTGGTATTGATTTATGAAATCTCTAATCATGATTATTTATCTTGTGATAGTAGTAAGACTCCTATAATCACCCTATTTGGATCTTGAGATAACCCTCAATACTTGACTAATGATTCTCATTTTTCCAAATCTTGAAATTTTTAAATGATGGTTATGTTGATTCTCTCTATTATGAATTGGGTTAAGCTCACATGTCGGCTAGGGTGAGAACTTCTACTTGTTGTCGATATGAAACCATAATATTGATATATGATGACTACCTCAAAAATTTTTATATACAAAATCTCATTCATGGATGTATAACCCCACCTAGGCCAATGAAGAAGCTAGAATCCTAAATATGTGGATTGAAATCATGGAGCTCTATTTGTTTGATCTAAAATGTTATGTTTCCAAATTTTTTGATCTATAGGATGATCTCACCAACCATTGTGATCTATGTAACAATCCTCCCAATTTGATGATCTACATGACTATACTTTGACCTTTATTCTCTATTTCTTGATTGGGAAATAGTGTTGATGTTCAAGAAACAAAAAGATAATGATGAGTATGAAAGTCCCAATCTCAATTAAAGGATTGTGTTAACTTTGGAGACCAAAATCTTATAAAGGTGGGGAATATGTGATAACATGGATTTTCTCTTTAATCAAATAAATGTACATCTAGGAATCATAAGATGAATAGTTGTACCTCAATAACCTCATCGTCCTCAATTGGATGAATTTGAGACAATAAGCTCATGGATGCATTGAATTTGATTAAATGTCATAATGTGCTTGATTGACTAAAGCTGAGTGTATAACTGAACTTTTAAATGAATTTCCAAAACTGAATTAGCTAATATTATCACCTTGGAACCAACATTTTGATATAAGAAGATGGGGAAATTTTTAAACCAACTATAAATATATCATCCACATTTGAGTTATGGTTCGGGAGATATAGATTTTAGGATGTTGTCAAAAATACAATTTTGAACTGACTTAAACAAGTCAACGATCTATGGGAGCCCTCAAAAAAAATGAGAGGGATTAGTTTTTGAGATTATAGATCCACCCTATATGCCCTTGAATTGACTTGTGGGACATGATGGACCCAAATCCAATAGTCCCTAGCATATATTTTTCCTTGTGTTAGGACAAGTACAATAGCTTTGTGACTACTTTTACCTTGGCCAATACAAAACATTCTTGCCCCATAACCCCAATTGAAGCCCCCTTTCACACCATTTTTCTTCCCTCTTTTATCTTCTCCACTTTATTCATGATTTTGTGAATCCTAGAACCCCTTTCTCCTTCTTTCCTGTTCTTCCTTTCATGATGGACGCGGCCAGCCACCCCCTTTGGTGTTTCCTCCCTTGAGCCCTCTCAAGCTAAAGTATTTTGTGGCCCACCTTTTTCTAGAAAAGTTAGGTCAGTGATGCGATGATTTTGAGTCGCATTTATAGACCTGTTTCATATGTGTTTTATGCTTTAATTAGTCATTTCTATGGTTAATATCACACAATTCATCTACTTTGGTCTTTGCTGCTATTTTATGTCAAATCCCCTTTTAGTTTATCGTTTTGAACATTAATTGTCAAATTATTATTATTTGTGTGAATTGATGTGGTTTCATGTTTGAATTCTAGGAAAAATGAGTATCTTCTTCCGTCGATACCATCGACGGAAGTCGATACCATCGACTTAGTCACAGTTTGCCAGTCAAAAGATGCAGGAAAAAGTTGATACTATCGACTTTGACGTCGATGGTATCGAGATACCATCAGCTTGCTGGCAAGAAACCGGTCGATAGTATCGACACCAACTCGATACCATCGACACTCGGAGGCTACAGTGTCGGAAGTTTGCAAAAACTGACGCCACTATAGTGGGTCGATACCATCGACCCGCGTCGATGGTATCGACACTGGCAGATATGCGTTCGATTCAGATTGATCCCAATCAGACGGCCGTGGTTAATTAGAGACCTAATGAGGGAGTTATACCTAATGACGGCCGCCCAGACGTGGGGGGGGGGTCTCATTAGCCATTGCACAAGTACCGAGGAGCGGTAGAGAGGAGAACGGAGGCTAGAAGCTCATACTTGTTGATCCGGAGGCTGAAGGAGACGGATTCCACCACCGAAAGGTGGTAGAGCACGCATTCTACACCAAGGATCAACTGGTTCTTCTCCGTTCAGGGGTTTTCCCTTTCATTCCACGTTTTTCACATGTTTTCCCCTATCTCTACCTTGTACTTTGTTGAGATGAACATGCGGGGCTAATCCCCTTCGTCTTTAGGACTGGGAGTAGCCCGGGAATTCATTGTATGATAGTTTTATAATAGTAATTCATCTTTTATCTCTTAAATCCGTGGTATAGTTTCGTTTTCTCCATATATTGTTATGCTTGATCACCATAATAATAACCTAATGCCCTTAATCACTTTGAAAGAAGGATTAACGGCTGAAAAGAGACGAAACCTACATTAATCGATAAATCCCTTGACCAAGGTGGTGTAAAATTAATGGTGGAAACTGAGAGATCGTTCATAATGCACCTAGTTTAGGGTATAGGTTACTACGACGGTGGAACCGACCTAAACCTAGGTAGTGAATTGCACCACGACAGTGGGCAATTCTGTTTTCAGGCCACTACCCGGTTAGAGAGATAAAATTGAGGCATTATATAAAATCTAATACAATGAAAACCCACGGTGAAAACGCAATCCTAAAGATACCCTTTTGAAATGGTTAAATTAACATTTAATCGATTGTTTGTTTTATTTTATTTTTATTTTCTTCTATTTTTAACAACAACTCCCATCTTGTTATTCGGCTTAGATGATCGCGAGTAGTTAGTAGGAGTCCCCGACGATTGCACGTATCCCTGAGTTCGACTCGGGCCTCACAAAGGCCTGTACTACTCGACGCGTTCACTTGCGTTTATACTCACGGTAAAATTGCGTCAAGTTTTTGGCGCTGTTGCCGGGGATACGGCAATTTGTTGGCACTTCGAGTGCTGTGAGCGACCACTCTAGGCCACCTTTTTATTTTTTTTATAATTTCAGAAAGATTTTTAGTCTATTTTCTAAGTATTTGCAATCATTAAGCACCGTATTAAATTGAATCTTTCTATTTTCAGGTATTGTGCATGGTGCAAACGCGGAGTACTGACTACGCAAATCGCGCACCAGAGGTCCCGCTACTTACAGGACCTGAGGATGAGGACGGGTACAATCAAGATTATCTAGAAGATATAGATTCTGAACCCGAGGAACAAGAAGAAATGGAGGACGAGCCACAGACTATATGGGAGAAGATAAAGGCTTCTTCCGCATCCGCATCAAAAGGGCCTATAAAGAAGCAAGCACTCAACATACCTACCTATAAGATTGATCCAGCGTTGATAAATCTGGTTAAGTCCAATGCTTTTCATGGGCTCAAGAATGAGGACCCCGTCGCGCACATAAGTCAGTTCGTTGAGAACTGTGATATGGTGAAAATCGACAGGTTTCCACAGGATGCACTTTATCTGAAGCTTTTCCCAAGTTCATTGGCGGGGGCCGCGTGATATTGGCTACACAATTTAGATAATGAGTTTGTAGAGTCTTGGGACCATATGGTAGATGTGTTCTTTGAGAGGTTCTTTCCTCCGGAGAAGACCAACGACATGATCAGGAAGATCCATAACTTCACCCAACAGGCAGGTGAGACATATTTGGAGACCTGGGAGAGGTTTCAAGTCATGCTGAGACGGTGCCCGCATCACGGGCTGGATAAAGAAACACAGGTAAAGATCTTCTATTTTGCTCTCTCTGAGCACGATAGGAGCAACCTTGATTCAGCCGGGTCAGGATTCTTTTTTAATAACACGGACACTAGGTGTTGGGAAATATTAAAGAACATGGCTAGGAACCAGTCATGGGGTGAAAGAGGTGATGTGGAGTAGGTCCGAGCAGTAGGAGAGTCCAAGGCAATAAAAGAACTGAATGAGAAGATGGATCTTCTCGCAAAGAAATTTCTTGCAAAGGAGGACAATGAGTCAGAGGATGATGCTCAAGTAAAATTTATGAGGCAGTAGCCCGGTTATAGGAACAATGACTATTCATGGAGAAAAGATAAGAAGTTTTCCTGGAAAGATCCTAACAACTTTCTGCAAGATCCGGATGCTAAACCCCAACCTACTGTAGAGGACAAGAGCACAGAGCTGCTCAATCAAGTCATAAAACAAAACCAAGAACTCATGGCTACTTTTGGCCAGCAAATAAAGCAACAAGGAGAGTTCATGAATCAGTTTGGGCAAACACTACAGAGCCATGGGGCTCAAATGAGGACCATTGAGACATCCATGGCACAGATGGCAGCCGAGATTGCCAGTTTGAAGAAACCGGCACATCCAGGTTTTCCGGGGAACACCAATGTTCCCGGGGGAAACCAGCAGGCAAAGGCTATTCTGCTTAGAAGCGGCAAGAAAGTGTTGAATCCAAGAGCTGAGGAAACAAGCACGCCACAAGCTAAAGTAGAAGTTGAAACCAATGAGGAGCAGCCCGCACCAGTCACAGAGCAGGTTGCGGACACAGCCGTGGATGATACTGAAGAACAGGTTGCAAAAGAGGAACCTCAGAAAAAGATGCCTTATGTGCCACCTCATCAAAGGACACAAGTTGTTCCGGTCCCATACCCAAATAGTGCTAAGGCAAGGAAGGCAGATGCGCAGTTCAAGAATTTCATGGACAATTTTAGGAAGCTTTCAGTCAATATCCCTTTACTGGAAGCCATTGAGAAAATTCCTTCATATGGGAAGTTTCTAAAGGATGTCATTACTAAGAAGAGGAAAATTCCAGATACATAGGTCGTCGTGCTAAAGGATCAAGTGAGTGCCTTCATCATGGGCACTTTGCCACCAAAGAGACAAGATCCGGGGTGCTTTAACATTTCTTGCTATATTGGAAAGGTTAAATTCGGTGAAGCGCTATGTGACTCAGGGGCAAGCATCAACTTGATGCCCCTTTCGACATTCAAAAAGCTGGGATTGAAGGAGTCACGACCAAGCAATATGATGATTCAATTGATGATAACTCTGTGGTGAAGCCTTATGGAATATGTGAAGATGTGTTAGTAAAGGTGGATAGGTTTGTCTTTTCGGCTGATTTTGTAGTTATGGAGATGCAGGATGAACATGGCAACGAGCTGTTACTTGGACGCCCTTTCCAAGCTACAGCCGACATGATCTTAGAGATGGGGAGAGGTCGTTTGACCTTGGGCATAGCCGATGACCGCTTTGAGATGGTCATGCCTTCTAGTACTGCGTCATCTAAAGCAAAGGAACAATGTAATATGGTGAAGCATCTGGATTGTAATATTTCACTCTACCTTGGAAAGCCATTTCTGGACATGGCTCATGTGATTAGCAAGGTGGACAATGGAACTTTGGCTGTGGATATCATGGACCAAACCAAAGTAGTTTCTTTGTGCAAAGTTGTGGGATTCCCTAATGATGAGAATGAGGACACTCCACTTCCTCTAGAGGATGATGTGATTGCTATTTCTATTTCTGATGCATACCGGGAATTACCATTTGAGGCTTGCTTGCTAAATATTGCATATGATTGGATGCGGAGCAAATCACTCAAGGAGTGCGCTAAAATGCTTCATATGCTTCCATGCTTTTATGCGAGGCATTATGAAGATTTAGGTGAACTTCCCCAGCTGCTTCAATCATCTATGATAAGCCCGCCGGAGTTGGAACTAAAGTCGCTGCCCCCACATCTCAAATATGTCTTTCTAGCTGAGGAAGACAAGTTACCGGTGATCATTTCTGCTTATTTGAGTGCAGCTGAGGAGGAACAATTGTTGATAGTGCCGAAGAACCACCGGGGAGCTTTTGGGTGGTCCGTTGCAGATATTAAGGGGATTTCCCCTACTCTATGTCAGCACAAGATTCGGCTCGAGGAGGGAGCCAAGCCCGTGATTCAACCTCAACGACGCCTCAATCCAAGCATGATGGAGGTTGTGAAGAAGGAGGTCATTAAGCTCCTTGCTGCAGGTATTATCTACGCCATATCAGACTCGACATGGGTGAGTCCCACACAGGTAGTCCCTAAGAAGGGGGAATTAATGTCACCCAAAATATGTTAAATGAACCTGTCACCACCCGATTGGTAACCGGGTGGCGAGTTTGTATTGATTACCGCCGTTTGAATGCCGCCACGCTTAAGGATCACTTTCCTTTACCTTTCATTGATCAAATCTTAGAGCGTCTTGCCGGTCGATTGCATTTTTGTTTTCTAGACGGGTACTCGGGGTACAACCAGATCTCGATTGATCCTTTGGATCAAGAGAAATCTACGTTCACTTGTCCCTATGGGACTTTTGCTTACCGCCAAATGCCGTTTGGTTTATGTAATGCACCGGCGACGTTTCAGCGCTGTATGCTCGCCATATTTTCTGACATGGTAGAGCGCTGTCTCGAGGTTTTTATGGATGACTTTTCGGTGTATGGTGCATCGATTGATGAATGTCTTTATAATCTGGACAAAGTTTTACAGCGTTGTGAGGACACGCATTTGGTCCTCAACTGGGAGAAATGTCACATTATGGTGACTAAGGGGATAGTGCTAGGACACAAGGTGTCTAGCAAAGGTTTAGAGGTGGATCCGGTCAAAATTGAGGTCATTTCCAAGTTGCCCCCACCAAATTCTGTTAAAGGGGTAAGAAGTTTCTTGGGACATGTCGGGTTCTATCGTCGATTTATAAAAGATTTTTCTAAGATTGCAAAACCTCTATCTGAGCTTTTGGAGAAAGACGTTGTTTTCGATTTCAATGATAAGTGTCTACATGCGTTCGACGTTTTGAAAGAAAAATTGATTTCTGCACCGGTTGTTCAAACGCCGGACTGGACAAAACCGTTCAAACTAATGTGTGACGCATCGGACTTTGCGGTAGGAGCCGTATTGGGGCAGCGGGTGGATAATAAGCCCGCCGTGATTTTCTACGCTTCAAAGACTTTGAATGACGCCCAATTGAATTATACAACTACTGGAAAAGAATTACTCGTCGTTGTGTTCGCTTTTGAAAAATTCCGGCAGTATTTAGTTGGTTCTAAAGTAGTTGTATGGACCGACCATGCCTCAATAAAATACTTAATGGAGAAAAAATACGCAAAGCCTAGACTCATTAGGTGGATTTTGCTCTTACAGGAATTTGACATTGAAATTAAGGATAAATCTGGGATTGAAAATGTAGTGGCTGATCATTTGTCTAGGTTAGAAAGGGTGGATGAAAAAGATTTACATATACCCATAACTGAGACGTTTCCGGATGAACAAATTTTGAAAATTACTTCTAAGGATCCTTGGTTTGTAGAGATTGTAAACTATTTGGCTTGCGGGATCATCCCGGAAGATTGGTCATATCAGGAGAAGAAAAGATTTTTCCATTCCTTGAGATATTATTTTTGGGATGATCCAATTCTTCTTAAGCAATGCAGGGACGGTATCTTGCGCAGGTGTGTGCCTGAGGTGGAGTATGAGAGCGTTTTACATCATTGCCACGCATCACCTACGGGAGGACACCACGCCAGCTCGCGCACAGCAGCTAAGGTTTTGGAAAGCGGCCTCTATTGGACAACTTTGTTTCAAGATGCCTACGAGTTTGTGAGGCAATGTGATTCTTGCCAACGAGCAGGTAATATCTCAAAGAGACAGGAGATTCCCCTGAACGTGTTTCAGGAAGTGGAGGTATTTGATTTGTGGGGCATAGATTTCATGGGACCCTTTGTGTCCTCAAACTCAAATTTATATATTTTATTAGCAGTTGATTATGTGTCGAAGTGGGTGGAAGCAATCCCCACAAGGACTAATGATTCCACTGTGGTGTGCAGATTCATGAAAGAAAATATTTTCTGCAGGTTTGGAGTACCCATAATGATAATCAGTGATGGGGGTACGCATTTTAGGAATCAAAAGTTATCGACATTATTGAAGAAATATGGGGTCAAGCACAACATAGGTACCCCATATCATCCGCAAACGCAAGTCCAGGTGGAAGTCTCCAACCGTGAAATTAAGAAGATTTTAGAACGTACGGTGGCGTCCACAAGGAAGAACTGGAGTGCCCTACTTCCGGATGCTTTATGGGCATATAGGACGGCCTATAAAACACCTATAGGCACCACGCCTTTTAGGTTGGCGTATGGCCGGGCTTGTCACCTACCGGTAGAGTTGGAGCACAAGGCGCATTGGGCACTAAAAAGGCTAAATCTGAGTTACAATGAAGCGGGGAGGAAGAGACTGCTAGATTTGAACGAGTTGGACGAGCTACGGATGACGGCATATGAGAACCAACGGATATACAAGGAGCACACAAAGCTAATCCATGACCGCCACATCCAGTTGCGCACGTTCAAGAAAGGAGATAGTGTTTTGTTGTTCAACTCACGACTCAAGTTGCATCCCGGGAAGCTAAAATCCCAGTGGAGTGGACCGTTCGTGGTAGAGGAGGTCAAACCACACGGCGCTATTTTAGTGTGTGATGGTGATACCACGTTCTTGGTAAATGGACAAAGGTTGAAGCTCTATTTTGGTGAGAACTACAAGAGAAAGGTGAATGAGGTCAAACTCATTTCCGTTCCGGATGCATGATGTGCCCAAAAGTTGTCTAGCCTAAGACGTTAAATAAGGGCGCTTGTTGGGAGGCAACCCAACCATTGGTACTTTAGTTTAGCTCATTTACATTTGTAGTTTAATTTGTTTTTATTTAGTTTTTCATGTAAAAAAGATACCGTGATCATTTTGTTAATTGTGCAGGTTGAGGCAGAGTCGATACCATCGACACACTGGTGGATGGTATCGACAATGGAACAGGTAGACGACTGCAGATTTTGCACTGCGTCGATACCATCGACGGCCAACCATTGGTACTTTAGTTTAGCTCATTTACATTTGTAGTTTAATTTGTTTTTACTTAGTTTTTCATGTAAAAAAGATACCGTGATCATTTTGTTAATTGTGCAGGTTGAGGCAGAGTCGATACCATCGACACACTGGTCGATGGTATCGACAATGGAACAGGTAGACGACTGCAGATTTCGCACTGCGTCGATACCATCGACGGCCTCGTCGATGGTATCGACGGACCTACAGGCAGATCGAAAAATCAAGGTCGATGGTATCGACATGCCAGTCGATACCATCGAGATCTCTGGAGATTTACAGACAAAATCGACTCAGGAAAGTCGATACCATCGACGGCCTAGTCGATGGTATCAACACGGTTACAGGTTGAGGCGCAAAGCGGAGGTGTTTCAACAAAGGCAAGTCGATACCATCGACCCTCGTCGATGGTATCGACCATCCACATCACCGATCCGCGCAAACAAATCAACGGCAATCGCGGCTTCCACGTCATCGATCCGGGTGCAGCGTCGATACCATCGACCCATGTCGATGGTATCGACACGTCAGCGATCTGGGTTTCAAGATCCAGCCATCGACGACCGTTGATACTCGCGATGGGGGCGGATAGCATCGACTAGTGTCGATACCATCGACTCACGTCGATGGTATCGACGGGTCAACAGTAGCGCCGGCCAAGTCTATATAAGGAGATTCATTAAGTCATTTCACGTCACACCTTCAGAGTGATTTTCTTCCTTTGCGCCGAGCACTCCCCCGATCCATCCAAGCACTTCGACGAGCAGCACCGAGCGAAGGTCTTCATCGAGCGGAGATCCGATTCTCCAATCTTCACCGAGCTCTCCTTCTCTAATCCCTTTTCTCGTCGCCAACATGGTGCATACAGCCGGAGCTTCTTCCCCACGCACAACTCCGCCGAAATTCGTGCCACCACCACCAGGATCGGTCGCACGTCCCCGACTCGTCCATCCTTCCTCGGAGGTCCGAAAGATCTACGAAGAGATAATGCGGAGGAAGATCGAGCCTACCCGGTATGTGGACCGGGAGAGGATCCGAGATCTCAGATTCGAGGCCAACTTGGCCTATGTTCTTAACAGGCAGGCCCGTCACACACCAATAAGGCCTGGCGAACTGGAATTTCACCAAGATGGCCAGCCGTTCTTTGGTGACTGGCCGACGTATAAAGAGCTGGTAGAAGAATTCATGGCGTCACTGGACGTCTGCGTCGTTCCCAACGACATCAATGCTACCGACCGCGAGTGGATCCAGGGCCGGGTGTCTTTCCAGCTGTACAACCACGACTACATCCTCACGCTGAAGCAGTTCAACATGATTTTCAACTGGAACCATTCACAGTACGACCACCGGCGGCCGGACCACCGCACCGATTATGACGCAATCTTCTTCGAGCTGGTGACGGTGCCGCCGGGGAAGTCGGTGAGCTACCACAATGCAGTGGTAGCTGAATTTGAGCATCCCTTCGTCCGGGTCTTGCACCGGATGCTGAGTTCTACAGTTTTTTCTCGGGGTGATCTGGCCCTTAGCAAATTTCAGGGGTCGGATCTTTTCTTTCTATACAAACTCCTAAAGAAACAAGAATGCAATTGGGGTGCATTCTTTCTAAAGCGCGTTTTGGACGTGAAGAGGAGTACGAGGAAAGCGCTGATTCACTTCGGCGGGCTCATCACCAAGCTGGCTTCTTACCTTGGCTTGAATTTCCAGACCCTCACTCCTCTATCTATTAGGAGCAAGGTAAACTTGCAACATTTACACAGGTCCAATCTGTTGCTTCTCTGAGATGGCGTGGCATTTGCACATTGCCACGTAAATCAAGCATATCAAGAATGTTCTCTTCCCGATCATGTCTTCAACATCGAGGGCGCACAGCACTTCAGATGGCCAATCATAGCCATCGCAGACTCCGATGAAGAAGACGGCGACGACGGAAATGATGACGAGGCTGAGGAGGAAGAAGAGGCATACACACCTCTTCGAGCACGAGTAGCACCCCGGAAGCGCCCTAGGATGCATCCGGGTGCATCTTCATCTTCTCCGCATCCGCCTCCACCACTGCCCTCACAGCCAAGCGAGGATGTCTATTCCATGCAGGGCATGTACACTATGTTACAGGATATCCACCAGACTCAGCAGCAGCATATGGGAATGTATGCCGGTATTCAAGACACTACGAATCGGATACTTGACAACCAAAGGGCGATGTTCGAGAATGAACGTCTTCTCCTCGACAACCAACAACAGATACATGATCGGTTGTATCGGATGGAGATGCAGCAGGAGCCCTTCTATGACCACTATTGGAGCCAAAATTATTTTGGAGGCTATCCACAACCTCCACCCAGGGCCCAGTTTGATCCAAGCTTCCAGGGGGAGTATCCTTCTTGGGACCCGACGGCTCCGCAGTACCTGCCTCCACCACCACAGGATGAGTGATCCGGTATCACTGTTCCAATCTTTAAGTTTGTTTTTGACTATGAGGCCATAGTCGAATTCAAGCTTAGGGGGGTAGTTGGAACAACTTTATCTTTTATTGTTTTTAGTTTTTAGCTTTATTGCTTTTGTTCTTGTTATTTGTTTCTTGCAATTTTAGTTTTTGTAGGATCCACATGCTATCTAGTGTAATGGTGGATGTCATAAAGTTGTGTCATCTCATTTTGTGCATGGGAAAATCAAGGGAAAATTTAAAATTTTTGTGTGTTTGGAAAGCTTGTCTTGTTAAACCTTGGGCACGTATCCTATGAAAATGATTGGTTATGTCAACTTTAAAACAAAATTTCACAACTAGACCCCTAATGATTCATGAAAGTGGATGGAAATGGTTGTTTGAGCCTAATTTGACCAAATGGTAATGAGACTCTAATTGAATGTAAGAGAGAGAAACCTTTGAACTACTACACAGGTCAGTGAGGAGGGACACATAATATCTTTCTAAGGTTCAGTCATCTAGTCTTGTGATCGTTCCACCTCATTGTTTCCATAATCCACCCAAGAATTGGAAGGAAAGTACAGTTGTAATTCTTTTTGATTGCATAGCATCTAGATAGGACTTGCATCGCAATTGTCTTTATGATCTGCATTAAAGAAAAAAAAATTTAGAATAGTGATACATGCACATTACCCTTAGGTGCATGCCATGTAGTTGCATTCATAATTTGTCATGCATAATGTACATCATGTGTCTCAATGTTTCTCTAATGGTGAATGGAAGTGTTCCATACCTTCTAAATAGTGCAAATTTTTGAACATGAAGAAAATTAGCCCAATGTAGTTATCTTTAAGCAATCATGGATATAAGGGCTGAAAAAGAAGAAAGAAAAAAAAATCTGAAAAATCTGCACATTGAAAAAAAGAGTTATTTAGAAGAAAGTAGAATAAGAAGGAGAAAGGAACATAATATCACCTACAATTCAAGATAATTGAGTACATGATGTAGCTTTATTAGATATCCATCTCATTTTGAGACGGATGGTTGGTGCATGCATCATTCCACTTAATCTTAGACATGAGGGCATTTCTCATGTGCACTTGCATCATTTAGGGCATTTTTGTTTTATGCATGTTGAAATTGTATCATACTTCCATTTTCTTCCATGAGCCACCCATTTCATCCACCCGTTGCTCGGATTGGTAGGCCACTATGAATTTCTCCTCACTAATGTATATTAGGAGAACTACTTCCATGTAGATGGTAGGAGGGAGAGCAATGTAGTATAGGCGATCACAAGACGCACCAAGTCTGAACCGGTGAGTTTTATTATGTTAACTGCCTTATGTGATAGTGTTCATCGGTTTTGAGGTCAATTTCTTTTATTGATGATTACTGTCGCCTTCAGGGTAATTACCGTTCTGTGGTTAGAGAGGGCCGGTATGTGAATGTCCGGTGGGAGTCATATGGGATGTTGGTTGTGTTGTGTTGTTTTTCAGTTGACATTGGCAATTCTATTCTCAGGATTATTTTCTCAAGGGCGAGCAATGTTCAAGCTTAGGGGAGTTTGATGCGATGATTTTGAGTCGCATTTATAGACCTGTTTCATATGTGTTTTATGCTTTAATTATTCATTTCTATGGTTAATATCGCATAATTCATCCACTTTGGTCTTTGCTGCTATTTTATGTCAAATCCCCTTTTAGTTTATCGTTTTGAACATTAATTGTCAAATTATTATTATTTGTGTGAATTGATGTGGTTTCATGTTTGAATTCCAAGAAAAATGAGTATCTACTTCCGTCGATACCATCGACGGAAGTCGATACCATCGACTTTGTCACAGTTTGCCAGCCGAAAGATGTAGGAAAAAGTCAATACTATCGACTTTGACGTCGATGGTATCGAGATACCATCAGCTTGCTGGCGAGAAACCGGTTGATAGTATCGACACCAACTCGATACCATCGACACTCGGAGGCTACAGTGTCAGAAGTTTGCAAAAACCGACGCCACTACAGTGGGTCAATACCATCGATGGTATCGACACCGGTAGATATGCGTTCGATTCAGATTGATCCCAATCGGACGGCCGTGGTTAATTAGCGACCTAATGAGGGAGTTATACCTAATGACGGCCGCCCAGATGTGGGGGGATCTCATTAGCCATTGCACAAGTACCGAGGAGCGGTAGAGAGGAGAACGGAGGCTAGAAGCTCATACTTGTTGATCTGGAGGCCGAAGGAGACGGATTCCACCACCGAAAGGCGGTAGAGCACGCATTCTACACCAAGGATCAACCGGTTCTTCTCCGTTCAGGGGTTTTCCCTTTCATTCCACGTTTTCACATGTTTTCCCCTATCTCTACCTTGTACTTTGTTGAGATGAACATGCGGGGATCGTCTTTAGGACCGGGAGTAGCCTGGGAATTCATTGTATGACAGTTTTATAATAGTAATTCATATTTTATCTCTTAAATCCGTGGTATAGTTTTGTTTTCTCCATATATTGTTATGCTTGATCACCATAATAATAACCTAATGCCCTTAATCACTTTGAAAGAAGGATTAACGGCTGAAAAGAGACAAAACCTACATTAATCGATAAATCCCTTGACCAAGGTGGTGTAAAATTAATGGTGGAAACTGAGAGATCGTTCATAATGCACCTAGTTTAGGGTATAGGTTACTACGACGGTGGAACCGACCTAAACCTAGGTAGTGAATTGCACCACGACAGTGGGCAATTCTATTTTCAGGCCACTACCCGGTTAGAGAGATAAAATTGAGGCATTATATAAAATCTAATACAATGAAAACCCGCGGTGAAACCGCAATCCTAAAGATACCCTTTTGAATTGGTTAAATTAACATTTAATCGATTGTTTGTTTTATTTTATTTTTATTTTCTTCTATTTTTAACAACAACTCCCAACTTGTTATTCGGCTTAGCTGATCGCGAGTAGTTAGTAGGAGTCCCCGACGATTGCACGTATCCCTGAGTTCGACTCGGGCCTCACAAAGGCTTGTACTACTCGACGCGTTCACTTGCGTTTATACGCACGGTAAAATTGCGTCAGTCAGGCCAATGTGTCCCTCCATGTCATCGTGGATAGGAGCTACCCTGCCTAGAGTTTCAGTGTTAGGGCGGGTCACTGCTGCCACATGGGGCATTGTCCTTGCGAGCCTACCCAAGTAGGGTGACAAGGCGCAACCTCCATTGATTTGGGCTCGGGGACACGGTGGTCTAAGGATCCAACTATTCAAATCATGATAGACCCTTTCCTCGCCTTCTTCTCTTGCATAGGTTTTTCCAAACACAACCCACACAAGCTCCATCATGGGATTTAATCCATCTTTCCTACATTCCCCTAAGTTTAAACATTGAAACCTTCAAAGAATCATTAAATATCCATTCTTTGGCCAAATTAGACATAAAATATATGATTTTTGATCAAGAGAGCGATCCCTAACCATTAAAAATGGTTTCATAACCTAAATATGTTCGTAGTTCTCATGTTTTAATGTGTATGATATAAATTTATCTTGGCATACAATTTTGCTTTGGATTTAATGTGTATGATGTAAATTTATCGTCAAATATATCCCATATTAGTGTCATCCACTAGTATTAGAAATGAATTTAGAAGTGTAAGAACTATTAAAAAGTGTTATAGAAAAACTAGAATGGCCTAGATTGGTTGGTTTAGCTTCATAGTGCTAGTTATTTGATTTACCAACTTCTTAGAAATGGCTTCAAAAGTTAGACACCACAAAACTATGCATGCAAACTCAAGTGTCGTGTCAACTAATAGTCCTTTTACACCATAGGGAGTCAGGCCACTAGAAACAAATATATTTTTACTAAAAAAAGGGTGATGAAAATGTTTGATTTTATGTTACTAATTAATAAAGAAATTTACTCAAATATTAACCAAGATTGATTAATTATCAGGGCCAAAGGTCTTTAGAATGCTAGATTCACCTTGATAATCCACTACAATCAATTGATTAAATTGACCATACATTGATATTGGTTATTTTGATAAGTGTTGTAAAAACAAATTATATCCTCTGAATCATAAGATTAAAAATGGTAGTGACGAATGCCACTTCTATGGAATCCAAACATGATGAATCCATTATGTTTAGGGTATACAATGAGAAAACTCTCAAACACATAAGTCTTATGAATGTGTATTCATGGAGGAAACCTATAAAATAGTATTTCCTAAAAAACTTATAACACACCAAATATGCTAGCAAATTATATCTAATGACAAAATCCTTCTTATCATAAAATTAAAAGTAATAACAATATATAAGTCAATATTGATCCACTTACAGTAGTTTCTTGGCAAGTCACTCCTAGATTCTAGAGATAATGGTATTGGTTCCTCATAAAAATAAGTTGCTCGATGCAATAAATACAAAAGAGGGCAATATTCATGGTGAAATAATGAAAGGAGAGGATTCATAGTGTAAAACACACAACATGAAACATGGTAATCTCTGTGCAACTTCCACCAATAAAATCCACCTACTTTGACTAAGTGGGTGCCAAAGAAGCTTTGTACCTCTCCTACTTGATATCTAACCACCAAAAGCAGTCTAATATAGGATATTCACTTAGACCTCATCATTAGGTTGTAAGTGGGGTATTTGTAACTTTAATATCAATTTGTTGGATATAAAAAACTTGATTTTTGCTACATTTCCTACACAAGGTCGATGTTGTAGACATTTTTTACTACTACATCTAAAATTTTGGTTCCTAGGTCGATGCATCGACTATAATGACTCTTGGGGTCCTACTAAAGGGCCCACTACTAATAGTAGATTGATTATTTAGGATAAAATTATATAATTTCTACAAAAATGGCAAGTATAACTAATCCAAGTATATATAATCAAATTAATGCAAGATTGTCTATAAAAATCGAGAAGTTGACACACAAGGAACTTTATCTTTGTATAGTGACATATGAAAGAAAACATATGTAAAGAAGATCAATTTGTCCATGGAAGTACATTAAACTAACCATAGAAAATTATATAATTCTGCATTCATTAGTAAGCCTCAACATCCATGCCCTCATTTGTATCATTCTTCTCCTCAATGAAGAGATCATCTTGAGGAACTCCCGCATGATCTAGCTATTATAGTCTCTAGGGTAAGACATCAATAATCAAAATATCATATTTGAAGAAACTTTAGTGCGGTAAGGCCAATTGGATCAGCAAATTGGGCCTAGGACATCATAGAAAGGACTTAGCAACAAACTAGATAGATTGTAAATTAGAGCACAATCATGTTCATTATCAACTTTTGAAATATGAAGAATGATAAAGAACCAAAATCTCAAAATATATATGGAACATAAAAAATGACAGATCCAATGCTAATAAATACAAGGATATTATACCTTACTAAAGCACACCAAAGTCTAAAAACCATTAGAAGCCACAACAAACTTGTTGTAAATCATCTTCCTGTTTGTTGAAAAGTGCTTCTTTCATGAACAGACTAGGACTCCCTCCATGTAAACAAATGTTTTTTTGGGCAACATCAGTCAGGAAACACATCATTCCACAAGCTTGGGTTCCAAGGTGGTCGAACTGCCACGTTTGTGGCCAAAAATTGATTTTTTTAAGGCTGCTACTATAGTAGGATGTGAGGAAGAAGTTGATCACTCATACTCCCCTCATCTCCCCAATGTAAAATAATAGTGCAATTTTACAAGTAGAAATCTATTTTTTCAACAAGATTTTCATAAATCTTCAAAATGTAATGAAAACACAAAGAAATCCAAGATTGTGATTTAAGTACCTAAATTTTAGAAATATATATAGAACTTATATCAAATATTTGGATCTAGAAAAATATAATAATTCTATAGGATAAAATCTAACACTTAAACAATTGGTTATGACTTCCATTAAGGTAGACTCATCTCTTGAATCTAAATTGAGTAAATTCTAGATCTAATTTTAAGCAAATCTGATTAAAAGTCAAATGATTAACACAATCAGACACAAAATCCTAATATTTTCACAATTCAGATCCACAACATAACCCAATGTGGACCCTAAGTCTTTTTGCATTCAAAATGCTATCTTGAGCGGGCATCTCTCTCACAATTGGGTTCTTAGACCATTCCTTAAATTGGACCATGTCCTCAACTCACATGCCCTATCCTATGTAGGCATCTTGTTACATTTGGGTCCTAGGACAAGACCTTAAATTGGATCACATGCTTCAACTAGTAAGACATATGATGGGTAGTCATATTATTACATTTGATACTTGGATCACCACCTTAAACTGGTCCATAGTCACCTTTTCCATGATCAAATCTAGGACCTAAAACTAGGCATTTTACATTCAGATCGTGGACCTTAAACTAGGAATTATATGACTATCTAGGCAATTTATGGTATGATCATAGACCTTAACTAGGTGTTTCACAGGTATCATGGACTCTAAACTAACCATTTTATAGTCTGATCTTGGACTGTTATAACATACTAGATCTTAAACCCTACCCTCGAAGTTTGACCTTTTGGGCTTATCCAAACAAGGTTGAGGTTAGACCTAAAAGATGTTTAGTTCATGTATAAATCACCTTAATGTAACCTAATATTCACACATTAAGTCTTAAGCTAATAATGGATACATAAAATGTGTCACATAAGAATTCTTGCAAAATAATCCTACATAACTACTTTAATATAAATATAAAGGTATGGAACATAATTGGATGAATAGTTGAGATAATGTGAAATAATATGTTGACTAATATAATGATGGGACACAAATACTAATTATGTAGAATTCATAAAAGGAAGGCAAATTGATTAAAAATAACTTGAGATTCATTTTCTTTGAGTTCAGGTTTACTTGAATGATAAGTTTCACCAATTTAGAATAATAATGATCACATCTAATTTATTTTTAAAAGAAAAGGTGTTTGGAATTTAAAATATGAAACAAAATACTTAATGACTCCAAAAGTGCAAAATAATCTTATATTTGTAATCTACACATTAAAATATGCCTTTGGGTGAATTTTCACTCAAATTGGAGAATGTTTGCTTAAAAGGTGAAATCAGGAGAGAGAGGGTGTGTAGAACCTTCAAAATATTAAATAAATATAAAAACAACTTCAATATGTGAAATTAAGGGAAAATTCATATCCAAGACACTTAATATAACTAGTGATTGAAGTTTCATAAAATTTGGAGAATCTTATAATCATTAATGCATGAGGGAAAGAGAAAATAGGATTTGGTTTATTTAACATTTCAAAAGTTCTCAAAAGGAAAATATAATTATATAATTGGAATCGACATGCATTAATTAGCCTCTGTGCAAAATTTCATCTAATTTGGGTTTTGTTTGCACCTTCAAAAGATGAAAGAGAAAAAGGAAAATAAATACATCGCCACTTTATTCGAATCGGATTTTGAATGCATTTAATGTGTCATGCGGCCTTTATTTATTTTTTGTGGTTTCTCTCCTTGTCTGGACCATCAGATCGGGCATGGATGGCTCAGATTTCATCTCCTACCTCAGGTATGAGACCGCCAACCATGAACAGTTCACATGTTTTGATTTTCACAGATATTTGGTTTGATCCTCCACCTTTTCATACGATTTCTTTGCCAATGGATTACAAATAAGGTTCCACATAGATTGACCTATTATTTGTGTCATTTTGGCAAGTATTTATGAGACTGCCAATTCCTTCTCCCAATTTCTCGAAGCCCATAATCCCAAATCCATAGAATCATACCCTCACCTATATATAAGGGTATCCCGATCTGCGTTGTTCCTCATGACGCTCTCCCCTTCATTCAATTTCTTCTATTCTTGTGTGGGTTGCCTCCGTCGACCGAGTCTTGGGATTAACTTTACAGTACTTTCTACTCTCTCCCCTCACCCTCTTTGACTGAATTAAAGGCATGTTCGAGTTCGTCTTTGTCTTGGCTTTCTTTCGGTACCCTCATTTTTGAGTTTGGTCGAGAATCATAAAAACACCCAATCAAAGCTTAGATCCTCGGCCCCAATGGTGCGGCCTGTTGGGGAAGACAATCCCCTTGTCAATTTTACAATCTTGCCCCTGTCACTCGCCCTCTTCCCTCTCTGATCGCACGGAAGGGTAAAACGGTCTTTTAGTATTTTTTGGTCTTGCGCCCTTGATCGGGCCGCGCACATTGACGTGGAAGCGACTTGGTGACTTGGCCACCTCTTGGTGAGCCAAGTCACCAGTCAGACCCTCTCTCTCTCTCTCTCTCTTGCCTTCTCGCAGATGAATTGTTGATATGGATATTTCTAATTGGTAGAATTTCAAAAATACATAACTAATTATTCATAGCTTAGAAAAATAAAATAAAATATGTTCTAAAATAAAAAAAATAAGTGTTTTATTATGGTACTAATTTTGTTGCCTGATTCTAATGTTATAAAAAGTTGATTTTAATGAATTTTCCTAAATAGATAATAACACGTAAATTCATAACTAAATATATATAAGTTAGAAAAATATAATAAAATATGTTTTGAACTTAGAAAAATGTACATTGAAATATGGCATGGTTTTGATAACTTAAATCATATATAAATAAAAAGGTGATTTTTAGGGTTTGAATACTCAATGTGAAATTGACCTAAAATGTACATATATGCTCAATAGGTTCTTTGGAGGCCTAGACTCGGATCTATAAGTGACTTGGATTTGTATACACTTTGAAAAGAGGTATGTTTCAGATCCGATTATTCTTATTGAGAAATCCACCTATATTCTTCTTTCTCTTAGTCCTATGGATATTAGCCTACACACTGTTTTCTTCTTTAGGAAATTATGCTTCATGTGAAGTATCTTATCTGTTACAGATCTTGTGATCATATTTGGACATTCTCTTGGTCTATTTCTTATGCTTTGTTCATGATGGAACACTATATGATGACATGTGATATCTTTTGCCCACTTGTGAGGTGGATGTATATGTTGGTCATTTTTGTGGTGACTACTTTGTATTATCTAACTATACTTTCTACTTGCCTCTACATTAAACATGATATGTGATTCAATAGTACTAGAGTAGTGTAATTGCATTAGTTTTTGGTAGTATGCCCTTGTTATTATTATTGGGATGGAGGTGATTGTTCCCCATACCCGAGTTTCAAGTTTGTGTGGCTTGGCCCTACTTTTATATATATTGGGAGTTGCCAGTATGTCATCTCAAATAGTTTTCAAGTTTTTGAGGCTTGGCCACCTTTGTTTTTATATTGTTTTAGTGTTATTCTTATCTCACATGCATGTAGGTTGATGATTATGAAGTGTGTGCCCTAATTCTTTATATGTGCTAGTATGGCATGATTTTATTTTTTTGGTTATGGCAAGTATATCTTTTTTTGTTCTTTCTTTTATACCTGATTGGGTGGTTCTTTTCTTTTCTATCAGAAGCCTTTTATTTTGTTGTCCTTTATTCCATATATTGCTCAATTTCCTATTTAGTATGCACATACCATCCTTTTTTGATGTCTTCTATTTTCTCTTCTTGTTGGGGTATGCTTCCAACCCTAGGTGAAGGACTTGGAGGACATGACATAAAGATATGGACCTAACGTAAGGAGTTAAAGCTTGGAGACAAAGTTGTTATGGTTTATATTTCCCTCTACTTAGATCCATATGTGGCATATTTCATGTAAACCGTTTGTGGAAGCTTATTATGTTCTTTGTAACCTTATGAAAAATTGAATATAGTCTATATTTTATTTCCGCTGCTATACTTTGGTTGTTTTGAATACCATTCATAAGTTTTGAAAAATTTACACCCACTCCAACATATCTTTTGGGTGTGTTTTGAGTGGAGGTTTTATTCTTCAAATTTTAGTAGGGAATGGATCCCCTTATGGGTCCCACTCTTTACAGCATGGTATCAAATCTCATGGTATTCGTAATCTGACTATTTCAATTTTGTATCCCTAGTTAGAACCTTTTCCATGCATAGTCATCCTTTAGATGATATGTCTTCCATAGAATTGCCTAAGTGCACCCTTTTGAGATAAGCTTTCAGATGTTCTTACCTTACCATATAGATTGATTATGATTTGTATCTCTTGATTCTATGAGGTTTGACTTGAGGATGTTATTAGGTTATGAGGTGGTAGTAGGATGCATAGGTCTTGTTATGGATATATTGTGACTTGGTTCCGTATTAATTTTGAGCTCATCTTTGTTTCTTATCGCATGATTTTTTAAAGAAAAATATATTTTCAATTATACTACTATATGTACAAAATTTTCTAGATTTTATTGAAGATTTCTTGAATAAGTCACAATGAAGTGATATAAGATGTTTTGGTAGAAAAACTCTAACCCTACTTTTGGATATGAAGATGTGACTAGGACTGTGTGGGATAATATAAAGGTGTAGTTGACCTACCCTTTGTACCCCATGACCTTTTATATGTTTATGTAGGGTTGCTAGGTTAGATACACAAGGACCTAAAACTCAACCCTAGATGGTACGACTATTAGTTGGATACAGGAACAACATAAACCTCTAAAACATTCACAACTAAAAGATATGTAGCCCTAAATGTTGTTTAGTATGACTTATTAGGTTAAACCTTTTTAAGGGGTGGAGAGAAGTTGGTTGTTGATGTTTGGATCAATAGATTTTGAGGACTAAATCCTTTTTAAGGGGTGGAGTGTTGTAACATACTAGATCTTAAACCCTACCCTAGAAGTTTAACCTTTTGGGATTAGCCAAATAAGATTGAGGTTAGACCTAAAAGATGTTTAGTGCATGTATAAATCACCTAAATGTAACCTAATGTTCACACATTAAGTCTTAAGCTAATAATCAATACATAAAATGTGTCACATAAGAATTCATGCAAATTAGTCCTACATAACTCCTTTAATATAAATATAAGGGTAAGAAACATAATTGGATGAATAATTGAGACAATGGTGAAATAATATGTTGACTAATATAATGATGGGCCACAAATACTAATTATGTAGAATTCAAAAAAGGAAGGCGAATTGATTAAAAATAACTTAATATTCATTTTCTTTGAGTTCAGGTTTACTTATTTGATAAGTTTCACCAATTTAGTATAATAATGATCACATCTAATTTATTTAGAAAAGAAAAGGTGTTTTTCCTTTAAATATGAAATAAAATACTTAATGACTCCAAAAGTGGAAAATAATCTTAGATTCGTAATCTACACATTAAAATATGCCTTTGGGTGAATATTTACTCAATCTGGAGAATATTTTCTTAAAAGGTGAAATCAAGAGAGAGAGTGTGTAGAACCTTAAAAATATTAAATAAATGTAAGAAAATTTCAACATGTGAAATTAAGGAGTGTATGCAAGTCCCTTAATATGACTTGTGGGTGAAGTTTCATAAATTTTGGAGGATCTTATAATCATTAATGCATGAGGGAAAGAGAAAATAGGATTTGGTTTATTTAATACATCAAAAGTTCTCAAAAGGTAAATCTAATTTCATAATACCAATCTACATGCATTAATTAGACCGTTTGTGAAATTTCATCTAATTTGGGTTTTGTTTGCACCCTCAAAAGAAGAAAGAGAAAATGGGAAATAAATGCATCGCCACTTTATTCGAATCGGATTTGAATTGCATTTAATGTGTCACGCGACCTTTGTTTATTTTCCCAATTTCTCTCCTTGTTTGGACCGTCGAATCGTGTGTGGACAGCTCAGATTTAGACTCCTACCTCGGGTAGGAGACCGCCAACCGTGAACAGTTCACATGTTCTAATTTTCACGGATATCTATTCGATCCTCCACCATTTCACATGATTTCTTCACCAATGGATTACAAATAAGTTTATGCATAGATTAACCTATTAGTTGTTTTGTTTTGGAAAGTATTTATGAGACACCTAATTCCTTCTCCCAACTGCTCGAAGTGCATACTCCCAAAGCCATAGAATCATACCCTAACATATACATAAGGGTATCCCGACCTGCATTGTTCTTCATGATGCTCTCCCCTTCGTTCAATTTCTCCTATTCTCGAGTGGGTTGCCTTCATCGACCTAGTCTTGGGATTAACTTTATGGCACTTGCTGCTCTCTCCCCTCACCCTCTTCGACTAAATTGAAGGTATGTTTGAGTTCGTCTTTGTCTTGGCTTTTTTTCGGTACCCTCATTTTCGAGTTCGGTTGAGAATTGCAAAAACACCCAATCAAAGCTTAGCTACTCGACGCCAATGGCGCAGCCTGTTGGGGAAGACAGTCACCTTGTCAATTTTACATTCTTGCCCCTGTCGCTCGCCATCTTCTCTCTTTGATCATGCAGAAGGGTAAAATGGTCTTTTGGTATATTTTTGGTCTTGCGCCCTTCACCGGGCTGTGCGCGTTAACATGGCAGTGGATTGGTGACTTAGCCACCTCTTAGTGGGCCAAGTCACCGGCCACCCCTCTCTCTTGCCTTCTTGCAGAAAAATTGCTAACATGGATATTTCTGATTGGTCAAATTTCAAAAATACATAACTAATTATTTATAGCTCAAAAAATATAATAAAATATGTTTTGAAATCAGAAAAGTAAGGGATTTCTTATGGTACTAGTTTTTTGCATGATTATAATGTTATAAAAAGGTAATTTTAATGAATTTTCTTAAATAGATAATAACTTGTAAAATTCATAACTAAATATATGTAAGTCAAAAAATATAATAAAATATGTTTTAGACTCATAAAAAGGTAACTTAAAATATGGCATGGTTTTAATAACCTAAATCATATATAAAGAAAAGAGTGACTTTTAGGGTTTGAATACCCAATGTGAAATTGACTTAAAATCTACATATATGCTCAATAGGTTCTTTGAAGGCCTAGACTTGGATCAAGAAGTGACTTGGATTTGTATAGACTCGAAAGTGAGGTATGTTTGCAGACCCTATTATTCTTATTGAGGAATGCACCTATATTCTTCTTTCTCTTGGTCCTATGGACATTAGCCTACACACTATCTTGTTCTTTTAGAAAGTATGCTTCATGTGAAGTATCTTATTTGTTTCTGATCTTGTGATCATATTTGGACATTCTCTTGGTCTATTTCTTATTCTTTGTTCATGATGGAACTCTATATGATGACATGTGATGTCATTTTCCCACTTGTGAGGTGGATGTATATGTTGGTCATTTTTGTGGTGACTACTTTGTATAATCTGATTATATTTTCTACTTGCATCTACATTAAACATGCTATGTGATTTAATAGCACTAGAATAATGTAATTGCATTAGTTTTTGGGTAGTATGTCCTTGTTATTATTATTTGGTTGGAGGTGATGGTGCCCCATACCCGGGTACAAGTTGTGAGGCTTGGCCCAACTTTTATATATATTGGGAGTTGGAAGTGTGTCATCTCTATCAGGTTTCAAGTTTGTGAGGCTTGACCTCCTTTGCCTTTATATTGTTCTAGTGTTATGATTATCTCACATGCATGTAGGTTGATGATTATGGAGTGTGTTCCCTAATTCTTTATATGTTCTAGTATGGCACAATTTTATTTGTTTGGTTATGGCAAGTATATCTTTTGTTGTTCTTTCCTATATACCTGATTGGGTAGTTCTTTTCTTTTCTATGGGAAGCCTTTTATTTTGTTGTCCTTTATTCCATATATTGCTCCATTTCCTATTTAGTGTGCACTTACCAACCTTTCTTGATGTCTTCTATTTTCTCTTCTTGTTGGGGTATGCTTCCAACCCTAGGTGAAGGACTTGGAGGACATGACATAAATATATGGACCTAGCTTAAGGAGTTAAAGCTTGGAGACAAAGTTGTTATGGTTTATATTTCCCTCTACTTAGATCCATATGTGGTATCTTTCATGTAAACCCTTTGTGAAATCTTATGATGTTCTTTGTAACCTTGTGAGAAATCAAATATAGTCAATATTTATTTCCACAGGTATACTTTGGTTGTTTTGAATACCATTCATAAGATTTGAAAATTGTATACCCACTCCAACATATATTTTGGGTGTGTCTGGACTAGAGATTTTATTCTTCAAATTTTTAGTATGGAGTGGATCCCCTTATGGGTCCCACTCTTTACAACTGTAAACTTGGGATTTATGGTCTAGCTCTGGACCTTAAACAAGGAATTTTATGATATTCTCGACTTTAAATGAGATGAGTCATCCATGTAAGGTTATGACTCTAACATATAATTGGACCACCCAATCATTCTACAATCAACCAAGTCTTAGCAACTGATCTAATACATTCCGTGGTTAATCATGTTGGTTAGAGAGAATAATATCTTTTAAGAATTACACACCTACAATATAAAATCTTCCATCATAAGAAACTTATGGAGAATAAATAGAAACCTAAGGTCAAAAAATGTTCACTTGAAAGAAAATCAAAATTGAAACTTATGGACTAGATTGATTAGCTCAATATTTAGTGGAATTCAGAGTTCATAAATTGTTCAACTTGGGTGGTATAATAGACACCTTCAAAATAACACCCCCACATATGGTTGGAAGTGTGCTCCGCCTAGAGCCCATTTTCGAGCTCTAAAATGTCCTAGATGCTTTAGCAGATATCACTCTAAGTCCCAATGCAAAGCTCCACCAGACTGATATATATGCAATAGACCTGGACACCTCTAATACAGATGCCACTATCGCACTTATCATTCCCAATATGGTCACAACTTTTTTTGCAGGAAAAAGGTAAACCCCCATGCCAAAACAACACTTTACGATAGATTATAACACTACAAAAGATTTGACAAATTTAATAAACAACCACGACCCTATGTCAATGAGATTACCACCAAAAAAATCTTTTGCTTGTCTTCACTCCACTGCGTCTTTTGCGCCTCTCCCCCACTCTTCACATGCACACATCCAACAACATTCTATAAAACCCCTCAAACTAGAAAACCCAACTTATACAACACCTTCTTTGTGAAACCACCAATGTGCTCCCTCCCCATCCCTTCTCCCAGTGCCACCTTGATCAACCTTTAGATACCCCTTCACAATGGCACCAACTTTGTACCTTGAAAAATAATTCCCTTTTGATCTCTCGACAAACTCAATGAGATTGTTGAAAGTCTTTACCAGAAGGAGTACCCTCATCTCTATTACTAACAACATCAACAATAATACCATCAACATTCTTGATGTCACTCGATCCATCACTCTCCTACTCCCTGGCCATACGGTTCTCAATCCCAAAATTCTCTCACCAACTCAGCTCTTATATTTTGTCCCTAAAGGTACTAAATTGGATCACCTCTTTGGACAAGTTATGACAATTCCATGTGGCACCAGCTTTGTCCAAGCTAACATCACTCGTTGGATGCCTAATCATGGATCTTCCTTAGCTGGATTAGGTGGATCTGGTTGGGTTTCCATCACTGAACTTCCTCCACTTCTCTAGGAGATAGAAGAATTCAAAGGAATTGCCCACTACATCGGAGCTACACTTTAATTTGTCAGTCGTGACACCCTCCACCCAACCCAATACATTAAAGACTTCTATGTCTTCTCAGTTAAACAAGACATTACCCTTCCAACTTCATTGAAGATCAGACTGGGAGAAAAAAAATCTACAAGATCAAGATCACAGTTGAAAATCCTTCTACGATCAAAACTACATTCATTGACATTAGTGTTCATCCCATATCTTGGTATTGCTCGGTCAAGACTAAGAAACCTTTTTCTACCTTTAGGAAACCATCATATAGAAACAAGGTTTGGGAAAGGAACAACACAGTCACCATGTCAGCAGAAGACACAAATCGGTCTAGAAACAATAAGAGACCTAGAACAACGTCACCATCTACTAATAGCACAAAAAAACTCACTCCAAAACTCTTTTAAACCCTTCCCCTCCCACAAAAACAGCACTGAATCCACAACTAGCATTAATTTTGAAAGTGTTCAGAAGTTGAAGACTGTCATAACTGATGAAATACGATCATCACAGAGTCCGAAGTAGAAAAATAAGGGAAAGGCTCCCGGGACAATCCAATTCATCAACTCCCTATCAACCACACCAGAGGGACAGACAAGAAGGAACCACTTTGCAATCTAAGAACCCGGTACACCTTTGATACTCTCACATTCTTTTATAAACAACACCAAGTCAATTGCATCTGATCTATCACTTACTAAAAATAATGAACATCATATAGACAATATAGAAGATATAGCATCATGGTTGGATATACAATCTTTTACAAACTTTGCATACCAATTAGGCATTACTTTTGAAGATGAAACTCATGCACATAGGGCCCTTGATAATGTTAAAAATTATATGAACTGGTGAAATCAAAGATACATCCAATGTACATATACCTGCCTTGACAACTTGCATATATATTTACCACACTTAGAGAACTAAGACCAAACCTTTGCATTACCAAAATGAAGATCTCATCCTGGAATGTTCTTAGGGCTTCTAGTATTTACAAAAGAAAAGAAATCAGAAGACATATCTACAAAAACAACTTTAACATCATTACTATTTAGGAAACAAAATCCACTCTTACACCTTTTTCCCTTAAAACCATAGGGGACAATCACTTAAACACTAGTCATCAGATTCCACCAGTTGGCTTCTAAGGTGGCCTAATCATATGTTTAAATAGCAACCTCTTCAACATTACACATTTGGATATTCTAACATTCTCCATCACCCTTCACATCACAAATAATACAGATAACTATAGCTGGATCTTCACTGGAATCTATGTTAAACCTAGCTCAAATAAATCCTAATACATGGATGAGATCATGCATATTATAGAGAAATACCACGACAAGCCATGGCTCATCAGTGGATACCTAAACCTTACTACACAACCATCAGACAAACTTAACCCCACCTCACAAGTAGGACACATGTACCCCGCTGACTGTGCTTTCAAATAACTCATCACTCAACATCACTTGATTGATATTCCACCTACAAATGCTCTCTATACTTGGCACCAAAATCAAACCTGAGCCAGACTAGATCACATCATTTGTTCTACTCTATGGGAAGATAATTACCCACACTCCTTTGTTTCTGTTGCACATCGACCAATCTTTGATCATTTCCCTATCATCATTGACACTAATCTCGATAGATGGAGGCACAAACCTTTTTGATTTGAGAACTTCTGGCTCACTAATCCTAACTGTCTGGAACATTGCACTGGAACATGGGTTGCTACTGATAATTGTACCATGGACCTAGGATACCACATCCACTACAACACAAAAAACATCAAGAGAAACCTAAAAAGTTGGCAGAAGCAAAATTTGAAAACCTCATGCATAAATTAGTTGATCTTGAATAACAACACCTCTATGTTGATAATGACCCTACTGTAGACCCAACCCTCATCCTCACCATCAAAGCCAAACTAGAACACGTTAAACATTGCTTGGACACCATATGGAAACAACGTGCAAAAATCAAATGGGCCTTAGAGGGAGATAAGAATACCAAATTCTTTCACAAAACATGTGATAACAATGTACGTTATAACATCATCTCCAGATTGTGCATAAATGGCAGCATTACATCAAACAAGCATATGATCACCAGCCATATTGTCCAGCACTTTGAATGCATTTTCAATACTGGACATAAGCCCACTTTCCCTGACAGTATGAATTCAAAATATATCTATAGCAGCACTAAGCCAACCTAACAGCACACCATCAGATACTTCAAACTAGAGGAACTTGACGAGGCTATCAACTCACTTGGAAAAAAAAATCCCCTAAACCTGATGGCTTAAATACAGAGTTCTACCTGGCCAACTGGAATCACATCAAGGGAGATTTCATGCACCTTCCGCAAAATCATTGGCTTAAATACAGAGTTCTACCATCTGAATCATTGGACTCTTCTCATACATATCTGGCATTAAAATCAACATTTCAAAATCATCCATCATTGTCATCAACACCTCTTCGGACCTCATCAACAGATATAAAAACATCCGCAAGTGCAAGATTGAAAACTTCCATGTCTCATACCCTGGCCTACCAATCATGTCTCACCCTATCACCCACTCACTATGGGATCCCGTCATTGAGAAAATTAATCTTAGGCTCTCCACTTGGACAAATCACTTCCTCAACCTGGCGGGTCGCCTCACCCTTCTCAACAGTGTCATCATCACACCTATAACTACACACTATCTCAGTTGCATACCCCTGCCTGATAATAAAAATAGATGCTTGCAAACGGAGACACTTGCAAGCATATAAGTTACAAAAAGAGTTCACCGTGGGCATACAAACACTAGTGCCAACCCACATCTGGGTGTTATGCAAGATGAAAGATGAAGGAAAATTAAAAGTAAAGATGTTTGTTGGGGCAGCACCCCCTAACAGTAGGACTCAGTAGCATGATGAAGTAAAAAAAATAGAAAGGACACTACAAAAGTAGGGTTCTATCATTGTGATAGTCCAACAGAATCAGAATCTCACATGATCTGCTATGATATCTTCCAAAGAGTAACATCCTCCACCATAATGGTCTCCAAATATGTTGACTTGGTCATCTTCAGCTCCTATCACATGTGTTGATGTGGAAGTCAGCCCTGCAATGTAAAAGTATGTATAGTGAATGTTCAATATCAGTTAGAAGTAGGTGGGTAGGTTGGGAGGTGTTGTTGAATTTGTTGTTATTTCTCTCTAACAAGATGCTCCAGAAGATGTTTATAATTAGATCTTTAGGGAGATATCGTGTATGTTGGGGTAGTGGATATATACTTGTGATATAATTTGGTAGGAAGAGGTTGTTGGTGATAGTATGTGGTGGGAAGAATTTATATAAGAAGTTTTGCATGGTAGGACAACTGATGAAGAGATGTTGTGTGATTTCTTCAATAGTATGATAGAGGTAACATTTGGTTGGCCCCATAAAATCTCTACTGGTAATATGATGGTCTGTGGGGATTCTGTTGTTTGAGAGAAGCCAGTAGAAGATTTCAAATTTGTGCGGCCATTTTGCTGTCCATATGCTTAGCATATCAGAAATATGTCCTCTGTAGGTTAAGTGTAGGTAGGCAGCTTTGGCGGGATAAACCTACCCCCAGATCCAAGAAATTTGTCTGCTGGTGTTGAATTCCAGTTCATGGATGATGTCTAACAATGTGCTTTCTTTTAAGTGATTTTTGAGACAAATTTTGAGAGAGTTTTGCCAATTGCTGGTGAGAAGTTGAAGCACTTTTGCTGTATTGAGATGTTTTAGTGATGTCAGAATATGGATATGATTATTCAAGTTTTGAATCGTGTTATAATGGAACCATGGATCAACCCAGAATTTAGTTTTACATATATTTCTTGATGTTCTCATGCTTGATTGATGGTGTTTTGTATATTATAATTCCACAAGCTTTTTACATTTTGATTTCCATGAAAAAAACAACTCATGAAGTTCCCAACCACCTTTGATCTTGTATTTGAGTTTTTAGGACTATATGTATAGGGATTACTTGTTTCTAATGTTATATTTTTGAGATTTGCTTTGTGTTCAAGATTACTATATGAGGATTTAAGATTTAGTATATTTGTTCCCCACATAGGCTGAGAGGTACAATTCAATGTATTCTTTTCATTTTACCTTTGGTGGTTTCATTTTATTTAGTATTCTTAGTATTTGAACACATCATTTCATTTATTTGTAGCACACATTTTGAATGGAGAAAGGACTTTAATCCATATTGGACATTAATGGATAGATTCATGATGTAGGGATAATCTAGTACTTGTGATGGATTTTCTATTTATAAATCTTGTAATAATATGTATCTTGTAAGGTCCATCATAATTTATCCACAATTAGAAAAATATAATAGATATCTTTAAGAAAATGAAAATACAATATATGTATTTAAGTAGTTTTGTTTGTCTAATTCCAATATGATAGAAATATTACGTCTAGGATTTCATTTTCTGCATTGAATTTATTTGAATTTAATAATACAAACATTAGGCATGGATTAGTGATGACTTTGAATTTATTAAAGATAGAGTGACATCTTATTAGGTCTTTCGCTTCCAATTGTTAAAATACAATGGGTAATCTTTCTCTTCTCTTTATACTAAAACTTATTTTAATGTTGAGCTGATTTGAGCCTCATTCATGGAATTCATTCTGAGTTAGATATGATCAATATGAAAATGAAAATTAAACCTTAGTGGATGTTCTTGTTGGTATTATCTCAATTTGCATCATGTTTATTTAGTCGAATTAATTTTATTTATTATTTTTATGGAATCTTATTAAAATTTGTTTGTGATGGTTTTGACTGGAAGAATCCAAACAAGGTTCCACATAGGAGAATTATAATCATCTTTGTATTGCTTGAAGAGATTTTCATAGTATGAGAAAATGTACTCTATAATCACATCCTCATTATACTCCATATTGTAATTTATCATAAGAGATCTCAAAGCATTGCGATTAGATCTAACATTAAAACTATTGTAGAAAAAAATAGTATTTTTGCCCCCAACCTAAGCCAGTTAACCCTCAAATTTTGTTTGGCATAATCTTCCTCTACCCCAGCATCAATCATAGCAATATGTCTTTTTTCATCAGCCATCTCTTTGAGTTTAGGATCCTCAAGAAAGTTATCCGTAATTTTTTTAGCTTCAATAGCTTCAAGCTCATATACTTTAGCAGTATCATTGATATCTCCCACTTTCCCCTTATTCCAGGCAATGAACCTATTTTTAATATTTTTGAGCTTCGAGATCAACTTGAACATAGCATTTCCTTTAACTTCAATATTCCAAGCATTCTCAACAATATTGAGGAAATCTTCTCTCTTAGTCCCAGCATTAATAAACTTGAAATAACCTTTTTTTCTTCTTGATAACATCATGAAAGTTGACCAGAATTTGCCTATGGTCACTCACGATGGTGTTCAAAACTTCACCCTTGACTTATTTATAGAAGAAAAGGAACTCTAAGTTATAAAAACATCTATCAATCTTGGAAAGAATAAGATCATTCTCTATTTGTCTATTGTCCCAAGTGAACAAGGGACCCTTCATATCTAACTCCACCAGATTCATCTCAGAAATTGCATAGATAAAATTCCTCATAGCAAAGAAAGAATAGCAGCCTTTGTCTTTCCTTTCATCAGAGCAGAAAAGAGCATTAAAGTCTCCAAGTAAAATCTAGGGTTCACTATTTTTGGGGCGAATTATTAAGAAATCATCCCATAAAATATGTCTTCTTCTTTCATCATTATGCCCATACATAGGAGTAACCAGAAAAGAAGCTTCCTCACAGAAAACATGACAATGGATAAATTGATCACTTTCTTCAATTTTTGTTATACACACAATACATTGGTCCCAGAGAATGATAATACTACTAAGAGGATGAGAATCATGATTAGAAGTCCACATATTATCTTTCCAGATTCTTTGCATAGTCTTGTGCATTTTTTATATCTAATTTTAGATTCCACCAACACATTTACTGAGCATATTGCTTCCACAAGGTTAGCCCTGACTTTCTGGTGGTGCCCCAGTCTATTCAGGCCCCATACATTCCAGTAGAAGACACTAACATTGTTATACATTAGGCATTTTAGCGACTAGAACCATGTCAGTCTCAGTAAAAGAACCATCTCCATCACCTAGTTCTCCTAATTTCTCAAACATATTTGTAGCCATGCTATTTAACTCAGATGTAATCCTTTTAGTATAAACATTGTTTCTAGAGTGCAACCTGGGAGGAGATGTACGATTTCTATACCTCAAAGCCTAAAAACCCTCATTTGTAGTAGGGGAAACCACCTTTCTCTTACCATCTAGAATGGGATGTATATGAAGTGGGATATTCTAGTTGCATGCAGTCAGAATAGAATCCTTATTTTCCAAGACCTTATTCATAATCGGAGTTGAGGCGCTATAGATATTTCCAGAAAGAGCAGATTTGGCATCTGAGCTAGAACCTTTCTGAGTTCCTTTAGTAGCATAAACTACTAATGATTGGTTATTGACATAATGAGAAGGGGTGGAAGCAACAACAGACATCAAGCTTTTATCAGATTGAGAAGCTTGGTTATTGACAGAGTGGGACAGAATGGAATTAATAGCAGACGTCAAGATTTTATCGAATTGAGAAGGATGAAAAGTACTTAGAATAATAGACTTAGTAAAGACATCAGCATTAAGCTTAAGAGACATCTTATCAATAGGAATCCATATGTTTTTATTCTTCGGGATCTCCTTAACAATTTTACAAATATCAGATTCATGGCCAAAGCAGCCGCAAGTTTTACATACCTCAAGGATCCACTCATATTGGACCTTAACAACACCCCTATCTCCACAATCACTCCTCATAAAAATCTCTCAAAAGTGTAAAATTCACAGATATCAAAACTTGTATACGAGCATAATCCAATCTCCTCATAGCTTTTATAGCAAAGTCAGAACAAATAGGTTTTCCAATATAGCTCCTCAAGATTCCTAGCATCTCATCATCCCAGAATTCCAAAGGAAGACTCAGAAACCTAATCCATACTAGGATGTCAATGAGGCATTCCTTCTCAAGTGGCTTGCCTAGCTCCCATTTCTTGATTATAAGAGGTTTTCCTCCAATAAGCGAAGGGCCCCCTTCTACCCCCATTGTAAAATCTTTGGGATTATCAAACTTAATGACAAAGAAGCTCTTGTTCCATGGAATGATTTCAAAGGGGCTTTTAGGTTTCCAAACTACCTCAAAGTGTTGAACCACCATTGGCCAGTGAGGCTTCATCCCGATGACATATCCAAACATCGTATTCTCCCACTTTTTTCCTATCTACATGACTTTGGCTCGCTTGTATAGAAATTCACCATCAACGAATTTTGGTGGCAAGCAATTGAGCATCGTGTATTCCGCATTCCGCCTCGCACTCAACAGATTCATCCATCTTGTGGTGTCGGGAACAGTAGCCACATCCGCTTTCTACTTACCAGGATCTAAGAGGTTCTGAAGATTGAGTAGGAGGATGAAATGGCAAGGATTTCTAGTTCCCTCCACCACAAATCGCCCCTCCTATCACCCCCCCCAGTCGCCCCTCTTCATTTCACCTACCGCCATTGAACCTCCAACATGAGCACATACATCATATAATAAGAATAAATCTCCAAAATAATCACTTATACTAATATTACCAACTCAATTATGAAAACATAGTAAAATATAATTACAAATCATCATCTAGATAAAATATGCATACGTATCTCATAACAATAACAATAAACATCAACTATATCGACTTAATGGATACTCGGGCCTAAAAATTATATATTAATATAAAAACTCATGAAATGTCATCACAACTTTAGAAATAGAAATCATACAATGTAATAGGGTCAAAATAAAAAACTATCGGGTTGTTTCATGGTAAAATCATGGGTGAAATATCAAAAACATATTTATTAGGGTTCACATTAAAAATATCGGTAAATAAGTGAATCTAAAAGATCAGGATTGAGAATCATGTTGAGCATATCAAAACACACCTTATATAATATAATCATTATATTTTAAAGTTGTTTTCTATTTTTCATGCACAAAATCTTAAAATCATATAGATCTGAATACAAAATATTGATTAAATAACAAACATCAAAATCATCTTATGAAAGTATTTTTAGGACATAGTGCTCTCAAAGGTCATTCCATTGATACCTTATTTTCCCCAAACATAGATTTGTATCTCAAAATACAATTTTAGAAATTTACCTTATGTGGACAAATATGATCCATAGATCTGAGATCCAAGGGACTGTCCAACAGCGCATCCCTTCATTAGCTCTCCTCTGGGTCATGGATCCCTACCGTGATCTGGCTAACGCAACCCGCTTACCCGTTTCCTTTTGCGTTCTCACACAGTATGTGAAGAGGGATCATGATCCCATGTTTGTTTTGCAAGAACTGAGCATTGATTCGTGTGTCTCCCTTGGCACAACTCACACCCAAGACTGGTGCTTGACCCACCGACGGAGGCTCTATCCTCAAATCCTCCAATTCATCATCCATATTCACTTTCCTTAGTCTCATTTTAGCTTCTAGATGTGTGAGCCCCTTCTTCTTTTCACAGACGATACCCCTCTCTACTCCAAGACCAAATCTGGGTAGGGTGACGCACAACCTTCTCAGCGGACACCATCTTAGCATCCACACTTTCTTCATGCAAGGAGAGGTGGATGGGGTTTGATCATGCCTCTTTGGTCTGGGCGGAATTGAAGGTACTTGTAGGGTGGATAGGATTGAAGGTCACATATCCACGACACTTATGACTGTCATCGTTCATCCTCCCTACAACTGCTCTTCCTCTCTCTCAAACTCACATTAAACCCAACTACTCTTCCTCTCTCTCAAACTCGCATTAAACCCTAGCATTGGGTTCGTCCTACCCAAGTTTCAAAGATCGAAGATTTATATACCATTAAAACCCAGATCTTGAGAAAATTCCTCTTCTCGAACCATGTTCAAACTTTGTTCTTCACGTGCATCAGCTCTGAGTCCACGCTCGGCTAGAGTGTCGTCATATTTTTTATTTTTTATTTTTCTTATCTTTTAGACTAAAGTCCAAAATAAAGAAATATTTTACATAATCCAAATCAAAACACCAGTTTATTTCAAATTTTGGGATGAATAACTTATTGTCATTATCTTCTCATAAGAAAGATATAATGTCCAAATTAATCAGCATATCACTCAAAAAAAAAATATAAAGTAGTTGTTGTATAATCAGAAATTTAATTAATTAGGCAACTAGATTGAATAAATTTGTCTGAAATTTCTTCAATGATTTAATATATCAGTTATGTATATATTAAAAATACATTGAGTATTTATTATGAACATGAAATTCCAAATTCCCAAATTTATACTCCAAGGACCCATATTTGAATCATGATTGGCTCAATTAGGTTTGAATAGGGTTCTGCGGCCCATGGCCCATTTCTTGATCTTCTAAAAGGTCCATTATCTTAATCATATTCTCAATTATAAAATAAACTTTTGAATAGACATAATTTCTCAATCAAAGGTTCCTTATGATACATTTGATGATTATGACTTTACTTACTTAATATGAAGACCTGATATAGGTCTAGGGATCAAACCATCAATTATAGTCATTATATTTCCTTCATAGTTCAACTATAATTTTTCACCCCATATCATCAAATTAAATATGAAACTACCAACTTTGAGGATGCTACAAAAACTAAACAATTGCCCAAAAGACCTTGTCTACATGATTTTTCCTTTAAATTCAAATATCATGAAAATGGGACGGAACCTTATTGTAGCATAAATAATCCCTATCTTGACTTCATCAATAACTTAATTATGACTTTCTAAGTTCCAAAAAAAATAGGGGTGTCACAATTGCCATATCATGACTAATGAGATTCAGTCATCAACCAACCCACACTCCAGTTTTATGTGTTACTGGTGTCTATGTACCTTCCACAGTTACAACTTACTAGGTACATAACAAGAATGTGCATACTCTTAACATTTGTATGATCTCATTCTCCAAGTCACGTACTTGAAGACATACATCATTGAGTATTGTCATTCTTTAGACATTCATAATGTTTCCTCATTATCTCATAACTGAATGAAATAGAATGAATTGGAATCTTGCCTTTATGAGTATTAATCAAATCCTTTATGGTATATGCCATGTCAAACCATCACATGATTATCTCTCTGGGCATACCTTACCAACATTAGGGAAACATCATTTAAACACACAAAAATCATAAATATTTATCCATTATCTCGCTTACTTCATTTTCATTATTGGATACATTAGTTGTCCTCCAAACATGATTCTCCCCTACCCCCTATCCCAAGATGAACATAAGGACAATAAAGGCCCGACACAACAAAACAACATTGTACTTAATTTTCACCTAAAGGTGAAGAATAAGGCCCACATAACCACAACATGAATGCTCAAAAATGTACATTTCACCCAAAGGTGAAAATAAGGCACGAAAAGTGATCAAACATAATGAAGAACAATTCTTTTATCAAATTTATAATCTTTAAATAGAAAACCAAGATAATAGCATCATTTATATCCATTTTTTGGTTCTTTAGAAAATAATATGAGATATGAGTATCTAAACACAACAGGGAATGTATTCATCCAAACTTCATATATTAAAAGTTAGCCCAATACATATAGTATAAAGAGGGTCTAAATAATTTCTTGATCTAAGATATATTTTCTAATAATGCAAGCAAAATTTCATCAGGTGTCTTGTTTGTTAGGATTAAAAATAAGGGCTAGAGTAGGGTATAGGTCATCCTTTGGTGTTGGTAGGGATATCAGATGAATATTACACATGTAGACATTTCCTTATATAATCTTATTAGTGAGTAACCAAGTTTGAGAGTCATGTTATTGATTTTTAACCATACCCATTCAAATTGGATACTCGGTAATATATATATATATATATATATATATATATATATATATATATATATATACATATATAGACATGTATAGGGCCCACATTGAATACTCATCCCCTCTTTTAAATACTTTTTCTAGAGTGTCTTACTTTACACATGTAGAGGGTTACTTTAATTGAAAACTATTACTTTTCAAGCATAAACAATTACATTTAAAACAACTATAACAAATAGACAACTACATATAAATTTGTTGTGTATTCTGGTTGATTTTACTTTTTAGTTGTATAATTACTTTTTTATCAACATAGTTACTTTTTGTCCAGAGAGTTATTTTTCTTACTATATGGTTACTTTTTGGGATGCACAGGTAGAGAAAATCTAGGCTAATATAAATACTATATACTAAGGCTAGTATTGTTTTATAAATTAGATTTATATGGCCACAATGCATAAGATGGAAAATATGAATCATGAGTTCCCAAAAACACTTATTTGAGAAATAATTATATATATATATCATTAATTTATCTATTATAAGTTAACATGGTATTCTAGAACGATTCCTTTTTTACAACAAATGTGTTGATATTGTGAAATAATCAATTATACACAAAAAGATATGACTATACTAAAAAAAAATCAAATGTAATATTATCATTTACTACTTACAATGCCTGATAAGTGCATTTCTCAATCCATGAAATATCTAAGCACATAAATGAATGCTAGGGCCTATGGTTATATTTTTATCATTATTTTTTTGGTCGATGTTTTAGCATGTTTACATAATCTGGTACCCATTCTCATATATGAATTTATTTATAAGATTTGAATATTAAAAGAAGAAATGTCATAATTTAAAATAAGACACCATATGTTTTCTAATGGTAGCTTTTATGTAAATTTTGGACATTTTTTGCTATGATAATAAAATTGTGATATACATGTCTTATGTTGGTGTAGAAATCACATTTTTAGATCTAGATCTGAAGCCGCTATTTTTTTATTACCACCTCATCCTCATAGAAACACATTCTCTTCTCCTTAGGGAATTTGCTCGTCCCCAAACCTCCACACAAGGGACTCTATCTCTACATCACCATGCATATGGCTAAGTTGTTGTGCCCAAATTTGTCATCAAGAGGAGGAGGAACTTGGATTCTTCAATGTGCTAGTGCCACTTGCTCTCCTTCTCCTTCTATTGCAGATTGTCATCCTTGGGATGATCTTTTCTATGTCTAATAGAAATAACTCTTAGATGACTTGTTCTTAATGTGTGTGTATTCATTTGGACGTCCACCCATTTATATAGGAGATTCATGAGCTTGAAGTTCCAAAAATATAGTCTCATCCCAAATTGCAATTAAAAATAGAATCAAACTATAAAAAACTCAGCTAGTCGACCCATTGGTCTCAATAGGGTCTTTGGGTCCCTGGGTTGGTTTGTCTATTCCTTTCTCTTCAATCAGGCCAAGACTTGCCTAATACTTATTTTTCATACACAACAATGGAGGAAGATTGTATATAACAATCATAACAGGTCAAGTGTTATTTATATCTTGAAGTACTTGAGAATAAGAAAAGATCAATTCTTGAGATATGAAGGTGAAGAAGAGTTAGTTGTAAAGGTTTACACTGATGAAGACTTCCAAATTGAGAAGACAATCATCAATCACAATCAAAATTTGTGATTTTCCTGAACGATGAATTTGTAAGCAAGAAAAGTTTCAAGCAAGAGACATTGGCCAATTATACAACAAATGTTGAGTACATTTCCACATAAAATAGGATAAAAGAAGCAGTATAGATCAATAAGTGCATTACTGAACTTGGGGTTCTTCATTACAATCCAATGACTTTCACCGGGATCTGACTACTACCCGGTTATCATGCTCACTACATATGAGACATTTTGGCATGTACATAACATTGCATACATCATAGATCCAGTTTTGAGGCACGTGGAATCTTACTCACATGTACCCACTCTTCCAAAGAATTGGGACATGAGGATCTAGAGACCTATTCCATTAGGCATGGGAAAGTTTCCTTGTTTTAGAATATTGCATGTTGAACCTCTTTAGCACTTTGTCAATGTATGTAATTAGGCTTAGTCCAAGAAGACTTCTATATTTATATATCTTAATTCCTATAATATAGGATGCTTCACCTAAATCCTTCATGAATATAGTATTTCCTAACAAATATTAACCAATTGTAGTGTAGGCATGTCATTTCCCATTAATAGTATGTCATCTACATATAATATGAGAAATACTAGTATGCTCCCACTAACCTTCTTGTAAACATGGGGTTCATCTTCATTTTGATAAAGTAAAACTCTTTATATGTCTAATAAAATGAAGATTTCAACTTCTAGATGCTTGCTGCAATCCATAAATTGACCTTTGTAGATTATAGACTTTATTGGCTTCTTTTGGAGTGATAAAAAATTTAGGTTGTATCATGCGCACATCCTCAAGAAGACTCATATTAAGGAAAGTGGTTTCAACATTCATTTGCCAAATCTCATAGTCGTGATAAGTTGCAATGGAAAACATGATCCCGATGGAGTCTACTATGTAAAATAGTGAAAAAAAAGTATCATAGTCAACACCTTGATCTTTCCTAAAACCGTTTCCAACCAATCTTCCTTTATAGGTTTGTCCAATACCATCCATGTCAATATTCTTATTAAACACATTTGCACTCTGTGTTTTTTACCCCTTCAGGTGCATCCATCAAAGTCCATACTTTGTTAGTGTACTTGGAGTCCATCTCAGATCTCATGGCCTCAAGACATTTACTAAATTTTGATGCCTCCATCAACTCATTGTAGGTTGTTGTCTCATTATCATTCATGACAAGCACATCATGTAATTGCATCATGAGATGCCCAAATCTCTCTGGCTCCATAACTGTCCTACTAGACATTAGATGGTCTTGTGCTACATGACAACTTTAAGATTCCATAATGGCTTGTATTATCTTTGTCCCTTATCTACCTCCATAATTTAATTTTTTTTATTAGCCTTAAAATTGTTTGAGATCTATTTTCCTCCCACTCGTTCCTTTGGAAATGAATTTCTTTTTAAGGAACACAACAGCTCAAGAAACAAATACTTTGTTGTCAGATGAAATATAGAAGTAATAACCCTTATATTCCTACAAGTATCCAAAAAACAAAACATCTATCTGATTTAGATCTAAGACTTTTTAGAGAACTATTTCTTGACATAATATTCATATCCCTAAATCTTCATCATAGACATATTGGTATGTTTCCCATTCGATATCCCATATGGTTTCTTTTAAACCAATTTAGAAGGTATGTAGTAATATGTAAACATTGCGATGTGCATATCCCCATATTGAAGTTGCAAGATTACTAATACTAACCATTTAATATACCATGTCCAACAAGGTGTGGTTCCTTCCTTGTAACATATAATTATGTCTTGGTGTTCTAGGTGGAATCGGTTGTGATACAATATCAGTCTCTCAAAAGGGCCTCAAACACTTGGTTTAGATGTTCTTCACCACAAGTAGTTGTAGTGCTTTAATATTCTTAACAAGTTGGCTACATACTTCCTTCACGAATTGCTTAACTATTTCAAGGGATTATTACTTGTGTTATATAAGACACAAATATCGATATCTACTAAAGTCATCAGTAAAAGTGATGAAGTATTGATACCCACCTCTATCTATTATTGTAAAAGGTCCACACACATCAGTATTTACAAGTCCTAATATGTCACTTTTTCTCTTGTTATTCCCAATGAAGGGTGATTTTGTCATCTTTCCCAATAAAAAACATTCACATTTTTCAATTGATTCAAAGTCAAAAGGGTCCACATTACAATCTTTATGGATTATGTAAATCAATTTATCATTTATGTGCCCCACACAACAATTCCAAAGGTATGTTTTACTTTATTTATTGAGTTTTAACATCTTGGTATTTATGTTATATACACTCTTCTCAAGATCTAATAAATAAAGAGTGTATGACAATGGGGCACTTCCATAAAATTTATTCATCTCACAAAATAGAAATTTCACCATTCTTTATTAGATATTCAAAATCTATCTTGTCCAAACAAGATCTATACAAAATGTTTCTATTTATGGTAGTTACATAATGTTAATTCTCTAACTCTAATCAAAGCCCACAAGGTAGAGATAAACTATGCATGCCTAAAACTGTGACAATAACACTTGGTCCATTAGAGACTTGTAGATCCACATCTCCCTATGTTAAGGGCTTACTTCTTTTCTTATTCTGCATATTAGAGCATGTGTGAGATCTACATACTCCAATACTCAAGATAAAGTAGATAAATTTATCTATATAACATATACGCCTTAAGTGGAGATTTATGACCCTTCCTGATTCTCTTGTTCCTCAAGGCAAAGTGGGAAAAATCTTTTCCATACTCCATCCTGGTGACAATGGTGAAAATTTCCTTCCTTGCCTACTCCTCATTCTGATTTAAGTGTTGATAATGTTGGTTTCTCGTCATTTATAGAACGTATCTTAGCTTTGTCTTTGCCCTTTGACTTACCCTTTCCTCTTTTAATCATCATCAAAGACTTTGTCTTGTTTTTCTTCATGTAAGTCTCAGTTATTATGTAAGGAACCTGACCCACGTTTAGGGGATAACTCTATTTATTTTTCCTAAGTATGTTTCTTAGCTCCTTTCTCTAATCATCTGATATGTAATTAAGGCATGTGGGAAGCTTAAAGTTTCTTGTTTGAGCCTGTATGGATGATGCTTGTGTTTTTTGGTGAGGTTTTGGTGCAAATTGCAATTCACCCAAAGTAGAGGTTGATGTGCAAGTTTTTCACCTTTTGAATGTTCCTTCTCTCTCTTAGCATCATCTAGAGGAGAGAGTGTAACATCCCAATTTTCTAAAACATATAATTCACTGAGAGGAAGCATAATCTTATTGGGAATATCACAAAATGATAATCATTGCATAAATAAAAAGTTTAATTAAACCAAACACAAGATACATTGTATAATTTCTCATATGTCAACTCATAACATAAAACTCGCACTCTAACTAAAACACATGTCTCATAAGCATAAAGGAAAATCTAAAGTATTGATAGTTGGCACCCCACCAGGTCTGGTTTCAGATATCCATGAGCTCCTTCTTCAACTGATCCTTAGATAGGTTTATCCTTGACATTGCTCCTTTCCTGCAAGCATCGCACCCCCATTCATGCATAAAATAGTTTTTAGGTGGAATTGAACATATTATAAAACTGAAATAGCTATACTTTGAAAAGAAAACAATTAAAAATGGTAAAATAAACTTCGCATTTTATCACCATCTTTTATCTGACTTATATAAGAATCCTCAATTGTTGCACTGAAGTGCCTCTTCTCTTTGCACCGGAGTACCTCTTGAATTGAACCAAAGTGCTCTGTATTCTAGGAAAGTCCATGATGTGCACTGAGGTGCTTTGTATGCTAGGAAAGCCCAAGATTTGTACCGAAGTACATTGTATGCTAGGAAAGCCCATGATGAGGATCTTATATAAGGTTCATTCATTATCTGTACTCTTTACTCTTGAATACTCTTTAGTCTTGCTCTTAAACCTAAAGATGATGTGATATGATGATTCTTAAAGATAAACAATAAAACAATTTCATTTATCTATTAACTTTAAACTTGAAACAATAAAACTATATCATGCATAATACATCCACATAATAACATGTACATTGTACATAATAACATATAAACATCCAATAATTATGTTCAAAGTACATGGACCACTTACCAAGATTGGAGAAACTCCTAATTAGTCTCTTGATGTTCAAGGAACCCTAATTATCTTGTATAATTAATTTACATGCATTAATCATCATTATCCTACCAAATTTTACGGTTTAATATCTCTTGAACAAATCAAGAAATTTGGATCAAAATAGGGACTCAAAACCACCATATTATTTTTCTTTGTGTTTTTATCTTTCTGATGAGTATTTTTATGAAATTTTCTGACATCTAGTTAATTTAATACAAATTTTTGAAGTTCTGGCCAATCAGAAACTCAGAAAAAAATATCCATGATGGTATAATAATTATCCAACGAGGCGGTGGGCCCCGTTGAGGTGGCCCACTCATCAACAAATGCGTGACTAGGGTCAAACTAGGGGAAGCACGCGCGTGAGACCAGCAACCAAGTGGAGAAAACCCTAAAAAACCCTTGCGAGAAAAATTGGTTGATTGCACCGAGATGGGCAAAGGAGAGAATACACAATTGGGTTTGTTTCCTTCGATCAACAAAGAACATAGGGAAGACCAGCAAAGAATTCTGATATCTTACAACTAGTTTGAGAAAAAACTGATGTAACCCAAGGTGCTAAGCACTTGTGCCATCACAAGGCGAGTTTGGAAAGCCCAAAATTTGGAAGAGGTGTGGCCAGACGACCAACCTTTTGCTCTTGCCATGGAAGAAGTGGGATGAGGTGAGAGAGGGGAAGGTATACCAAGGAATTTATGAGTAAACCAATGAGGTGTGTAGATTCACAGTACCCTCATGAAGGTACAAAAGGTCAGAGCATCGTTCAAGCAAGGCCAAAATGTGAGAAAGCATCACCGTGAATCTGAGAATAATAAAACGGACTCAAAAGAGGAAAAAATGAGAGATAAAATTGTGGTGTTTCTCAGGTGGATGAAGCTCCCTAGGTGTGTTCTTGGAACTTCCATGACTCCACCTGGAGTGAAGAAGGTCGTAGAAGCCTCCCCGGAGTCAATCTTTAGGCAAGGTACTAGTGGAGCAAGGCAGCAGGGATAGGGGTTTCAAGAGAGAAAAATGAGACTGGATTTCAGTTTCATGATGTTTGGGGATCATTTCTGGAATCCCACTTATATAGGAGATGATCAAGAGAGTCAATAAGTACAGTCGGAATAGGAATCGTGGGTGTGAGAAGGGGGTCCTTGTCGACTGGGAGTTCTAGGGCACAAAACCCTAGCGAGTAAGGTATTAGAAGATTCAGGAAGAACTGTTGATGGTGAATACGGGGTCTGTTTGCACTGGGAGTCAGCAGAGAGTGAGATCGGGAGGGAGGAAGCTGGCCACCATTGTTCCAGTCTGAGTAAGACTTGGAAATGTGGAAGAAACAACATGTAGTTGTCTGATAGATTTGTGAAACGGGAGCATAGATCAAAGTTGTTCGATCAGATCAGAGGTCACAACAAGGAGTTTGTGACACTTATTCTGCTAAATAAAGTCATGTGACCAAAGTGAGGTCACATTAGGATTAGGTTTATTTAAATTTTCTTTCTCATGCAAATTGGGGCATCAAAGGGATTTCAAACTTAATAAAAATTGGTGTGTTACCAAAATTGGATGCAAGGATCACGAAAATCAAGTTAGATTTTAGTTTTGAGACTCCCTATTACATGTTATTTCCTTTTAATGTTAAATCCTATTTTAATTATCCAAGACTTTCCAAAAATGATTAGGGGTTGATATTTTGGATCAAGCTTGATATTAATATTTCAAGTTTCCATGAAAATTATCAGGTTCAATTATTATCATTAAAAGGATTAATTTCACTTTATTCCCATGTATGCTACTAATGCACTAAATTATGGTTATCTTTTATGAAATTGAGTTTCAATTAACTTAATGATGAAAGATTGTCGTTAAACATGATTTGTTCACTATAATTGGATCTCTAAGTTTCAATGTAATTTATATGAAGCATCAAGATTTGAAATTTAAAATTAGGGTTTTCTAATGTAGGATTAGTGATAAAAAGTTAGGGTGTTACAGAGAGGGAGAGACAGGCACCTTGTTTGGCTCTTGGTTGTGTAGTGGCATCCTTGGTGATTCTCCAAACACATGTATGAGGTGTGCCTTGCATCTAGATGTGTTGTCTCGGGATAGAGAGCCCTAGATAGATTGCCTATGAGTTTATGAGTGTGTAGGGTTGCACCCTATCAGTTTGTGGGTGTGTAGGGTTGTACCCTATCGGTTTGTGAGTGTGTGGGGTTGTGCCCTCTCAATTTGTGAGTGTGTAGAGTTGTACCCTCTCATTTTAGGGGTATGTAGAGATATGATATCGAGCATGACCTTGGTAGGAGACCAAGTGGGCGAGACCTTTCCTAGACCTTATCACCATGTCTTGCATGATGTTGTGCATGTGGCTCTTTTTTGTGGACAAGTGGCACTCAAGCTCCTAAGGTGATGACACATCTTTCATGATCTCTCTCTTATCCCTCTTGTATATAATCTCCTTTCTCTCCATGTAATAAGATCCTTTTGTCCATACTTGCTTTCTCTTCTTTTTGGTGGACGACCTTGAAAAGCTTAAGGAGCTAGGGAGGTTCCCTTGGAGCTTGATGGATGAGTTCCAAGTTGTGTTGTTCCTTGATCATCTTCCATCTTCTACCTTGGTAAGCCATGTTTCCTATCTCTCTTCTTCTTCCTTCTTCCTTCTTCTTCTCCACCATGGATCTTGGATACCTTCTTTCCACCTTGAACCATCCTAACCTTGGTATCATCTTCTTCCTTGGAGGTGTGGTGGTGATGAAGTTTGGTGGATCATCTTCTAGCTTGAGCTCGTGAGCTTGAATCTTGACCTTGGAGCTTGGATCTAGGTGGTGACCTTTGAGGCGGGTTATATAACTCTTGAACTCCTTTGTTATTTTCACTCTTCATATGCTTATATTTTTCTTTATCTTGAGATCTTTCATCTCTTGTATGTTAGTAGTTGTTAATAGTTTTAAAACTATTTTGATGATGGAATCTTATTGGTTTTCTATTCATGTCTTACACCTTCTTGTTATGAGTAGTACATTGACTAGTGTCCGACCTTTCTAAGGTTGAATACAACAAGTTCGCACGCATATATCATGTTGAGGATAGGTCATCATGACTTGTAGTGCAACAAACCGACATGAGGTACGCCCGTAACCATGCCGGGCTAACACCTTCCATGCATATCAGTTTAGCCACCACATATTGGTTTAGGTGCTTCTAGGGTATGACGGGCTAGATTCTTCAATATCTATCCACCATATTGGTTTAGCAACCATAAGCCAAGACAAGCTAACATCCTCAACCCATGTCGACATAATCATCCACAAGGCATGTTGGCCTAGACATCTCCAAGTCATGACGACTTAGTTGGTATGTTTTGAAGGATAATCGTGACGCCCTGGTTGAGTGGAGGCTGGCACACCTCTAGGGGTTATGTTTCCTAATACACCTTAACTTGTGATACATAACTAAATCCTAACCCTAACAATCGATACACCAAGGGCTTCCAGATATGCTTTAGTTGTCTGACACCTTTAGGTGGTGTTGCCTGTCACACCCTTAGGTGGTGTTGACCATCACACTCTCAAGAAGGATAAACTAATACATCTTTGTTAAGTACATTACTTGTTCCTTACATGGTGGCAATCGATATGTAGTGATGATGACAAGTAGACACCCTGTGGCAAGTATCAACTGATACACTACATGATAGTCTCAATCAATGCCTTGTGATGGTGGTTATGTTACATAATGTTGATGATAGGGTTACATGATATGATGTGATGCCCTATGGGGTGATTGTGTGAATAATAAGGGAGTGATGTTTGCTATAATATTTTATTTCATAACCTTATAGTGATGATGAAAGTAATGATCTAAGGGTGGTTGTGGATCCAACCTTATAAACCCTAATTGATTACTAGAAACCCTGACCCTAATAATGTAATGCGAATGGCATGCACCTTATGAGATGGTAGTATTGATGATGTATTGTTGTTCTTGCTACAAGTATCTAACCATGCAGGTAACACCAGTTGATAACCATATCCATGCATGAGATATGTTGCTTATCATATGTTTGAATGGGCCTTGTGAGGCATATGTGATGTTGGCATCATTGAAGGAGGAGGTAAATGATCTAATCACCTAATGATGGCTTATTGCCTTATATAAGATGATGATACCCTCAGTAATAAGAGGAGGGCTTCTTACCCAAGATATGTGGGAAAATATGGTGAATGGAAAGCATCAAGTGATAATGTAATGAGATCACACCCTATATTCTCAAATATGTTCTAGTGACGTGTTATGCCCATATTTATGTAGAATTGGTTTAGAGGGCGTACGTTGTAACTTGTTTGATGCTAAAAGATACTTAAATGACCTAACTAATCAAGTGGAACCTAAGCATGTAGTTTTCCCTGTGCCATAGATCCATTCAGTGTCAGTACTTATTGAATGGTGAAACGAGTTTAACTCAGAGCGCATGTTTTTTAATATATGGGGGTGAGGACAAATATCCCCTTATGTCCAGGAATATGTGACACAAGATTGTCTGTGAGCCATACCTTAGAAGAGTTTGGCATTGGATTGTGGATCAATGATATGTGACATAGGATTGGTTTTGGGCCATACCAGAGAAGAGTGTTGTTGCATGTTGTAGCTTAGTTTCACTAGCGTCGTGACTTGTACCAAGGTGGGCTAGGTTTTCACACCTGGACTATATGTCACTGGAAGTAGTTTGAATGTCATTTCATGTTTCACTCATGTACTGACCATGAGGCGGTGCGGTCATGGATTCCAGCTCTTCCACTAGACCTGGTATGGCACTGATTTCAACTTAGAAGTGGTCGGTTGGATTTGGGTGGTATGACTCAAATCCTTAGGGCATAGTAAAATATGTAATCCGTCATGTATTATAATTGTACAAAATCAAATACACAAGCATTGGATGAGGCCTTGCTTAATCTTTATACAATTTCATTGATAGGAAATATACATGTTCTTCATATTCCTTTTAAATTGATAAGATGTTTCATAACTTAATAATAATTTCTTATCATGTAAATAATAACTACTTGTTTCTTATATTATAACTTCATGTTTGCTCTATTTATCTTATTTGTAATAATAATAGAGTTGGTGGAGAGTTATATCTCCTGCTGAGATTTAGAATCTCAACATGTGGGTTTCCTGCATCCTCTTTAGGTGGACGTGCAGGAGGAGGTAGAGATCATGCAGCATAGGTTGAAGAGCAGCAAGAGAGGTAGTAGCTGACAAGGTTGGGAGTGTTGTTGGATTTCTTTTGTTGATAAAGTCCTAGAGTTGTCCCTATGCACTTGGGTCTTTGGGAATGTTTTGTAGATGTTTTGTGAATGTGCCTTTTATTTGTGGTTGGCTTGTGTGCCCTTTTGTATATGGGTGTAGTGGATATATGTATATATGTTTTAGAAGAGGTTTTTTGGTAATAAGTGGATAGCACACCCAATAGGTGCTTTGAGGCATGAAAGGACTCATATGTAAAGGTTCTAGTTGTTTGATAGTTTTATGAAAATGGTTTTAATTTTCAGTAATTTCTAGTAATCTGGTTGTTTAAACTTTCTTCTGTGGTTTCATTTTGAGTAATCTCGTTTTGTGTGGCAAAGGGTGTCACATTTGGTGGTATCAAAGCTTTAGGTTTGCTGAGTCTACTGGGACCTAGGACTACGGTTTGTGTCTATTCTAGTATCCTCCAGTTTGTCTTATAGTGACTTCTTTTTATACATAAGAAGAAGAGAAAGCTTAAAGATGTCTGGAGAACATGAAGAACATGTTTTCGAGAGAAGTGTTGTTGCACCAGGTGGTAGTGCAAGGAACCGATCATGAGAAGATCGGGTGCCTGAAGTCCCCTAGGTTGACCCAGTCATGATTGAAAATACTACCTTTCAATCTCTTTTTGGTCACTTTATGGCTACTATGACTCATATGGAGGACATGATGCCTACACCTCAGCCTAAGGCATTGGTTCCTCATGATGGATCTTCGGGTATTGGGAAGACTTTTGAGCGGCTTCACCATGTTGGGGCGGTGTATTATGGTGGTACGACTAATCCGATGGATGTGACCTATAGCTTACCAAGCTTGAGAAAGCCTTTAAGATCCTTAGTATCCCTGAAGCAGATAAGGTGAAGCATGCAGTGTACCTTTCGAAAGGGAGTGTTAGCCATTGGTGGGCCATAGAGGAAGAGAAGAGACTAGATGTTGTGATCAATTGGGAGGAGTTCTGATGTGAGTTTGTTAGCTGGTACTTTCCTCAAACGTACCTTGACGATAAGATCAGCCAGTTTGAAAGGATTCGACAGGGATCCATGACGATCGATGAGTATGAAGCAAGGCTTATGGAGTTTTTGAGGTTCTGTCCTCACATGTCTACTATCGAGGATGAGCGGATTTGTCATTTTGAGAAGGGTTTGAATGTTGAGTTGTCTACCCCGATGGATGTTTTGGAGAATCGAGAGAGGTTTGTTGTGTTTGTGGAGTCTGTTTAGAGGATAGAGCGGTCTGTGAAAGAGAAGTGGGGGATTAGTGATAAGAAGAGGTCTATACAGTCCTAGGGGCAGTCAGCAGGAGGCTTTACGAAGCTAAGGTTTTTTGCACTGCCACCATCGTAGAGGTTTAGTGCTCCGATGCATTGGTCACCAAGTAAGGGAAGAGGTTGTAGTTTTTCACCTACATGAGCCCAGAGTGCTACATCATCATCGGTGATGGGGCCGTCTAGGCCATAGTATGGGAACTGGGCTTGCCACAAGTGTGAACAGATGGGACATCTGGGGCAAGAATGTCTGATGAGAGATGATGAAGTGACCCAGCAACTCAAGCAAAGTCAGTAGGGTTCGTAGAGGCAGTAGAACAGTAGCAAAAGAGGAAGAGGATGTAGACAAGCATCATAGGTCGGATCATCTTCTTAGGGAAGTAGAGGACGAGGGTGACAATAGGCAACAGATTGATTCTATTCTATGAGTCATCCAGATGCGGTGGTCAACCCGTGAGTGGTGACAGGTCAGATTGGTTATTTCACTCTATTTTGTCTTCTTCTTGCTTTGTATCTATTTTGGTTGACCCGGGTGCGATGCACACTTTTATCACTCATGAAGTGCTTCACAGTTGTCTTTTACCTGTTAGTCGTAAGAAGAATAGCTTGTTGTTAGAAACCTCGTTAGTTGGTTTTGTAGTGTTCCACGAGGTGTGTCCTTCCTGTATCCTCTCCTTTTTGGGGCACAACATTCAAGTGGACCTCATACCACTTGACATGCATGGATTTGATATAATCTTGGAATGGATACCATGGCAAAGTACAAAGTGGTCTTCGATTGTAGTTCCAAGAAAGTGACATTTATAGATGGTGGTGAGACAAGGATCTTCCAAGGAGATAGGAAAATTCTTCCGACATGTATGGTATCGGCCATGGTGGCAAGGAAGCTTTTGAGAAAGGGTTGTGAGGCATTCTTGGCACATGTAATGGATACTGAGGTGAGGAGTCCTAGTATTGAGGAGGTTTTAGTTGTTAGAGAGTTCGAGGATGTGTTCCTTGAGGAGTTTCCAGGTTTTCCCCCACCCCGAGAGATTGATTTTGAGATCAATGTGGTCCCCGACACGCAACCGATAGATCAGACACCGAACAAGATGGCTCCGACAGAGATGGCAGAGTTGAAGAGATAGTTTCAAGAACTACTTTACAAAGGTTTCATCCGGATGAGTATGTCACTATGGGGTACTCAAGTATTGTTTGTAAAGAAGAAGGATGGGTCTATGAGGCTGTGTATAGACTACAGACAGTTGAACAAGGTGATGATAAATAATAAGTATCCATTACTGAGGATAGATGACATATTTGATCAGTTACATGGCGTGAAGGTGTTTCTCAAAGATAGACCTGAGGTCAGGATATCACCAGTTAAGGATCAAGGTGGATGGCATACTTAAGCAGCATTTAGGATGAGGTACGGTCACTATGAGTTCGTGGTTATGCCATTTGGGCTGACCAATGTACCAGTAGCATTCATGGATTTGATGAACAGAGTCTTACAACCATTCTAGATCAGTTTGCGGTGGTCTTCATAAATGACATCTTGATATACAGTCTTGACAGTCAACAACATGAACGACATCTTCGTTAAGCATTGATCATGCTGAGACAACACCCACTTTATGCTAAGTTTAGCAAGTGTGAGTTCTAGTTGAGGAAGGTAGATTTCTTGGGGCATGTCATATCTACCGAGGGAGTGCATGTGGATCCTAAAAAAGTGGAGTCTATGATAGAATGGGAGCATCCTAAGACACTGAAAGAAGTGTGCAGTTTTCTAGGTTTGGTGGGCTATTACAAGAGGTTCATCAAGGACTTCAGCGCTATCGCCTTACCTCTAACCAAGTTAATGAGGAAGGATGTGTCATTCATTTGGGATGATAGATGTCAATGTGCTTTTCAACCATTGAAGGAGAAGATGGCAAGTGCACCAGTTTTGGTCTTGCCTGAGCAAGGGAAAGGATACATAGTCTTTTTTGATGCATCCGAAAATGGTTTGGGTTGTGTACTAATGCAGGAAAAACATGTGGTTTCTTTTTCTTCCTGACGGCTTAAGAAACACAAGGAGAGTTACCCAACCCATGATCTAGAATTAGTTTCAATAGTTCATGCTTTCAAGATTTAGAGGCACTACCTATATGGGGAGAAGTGTCAGATCTTCACGAATCACAAGAACCTAAAGTACGTATTTTCAAAATAGGAGTTGAATATGAGGCGGTGTTGTTGGATGGAGTTGATCAAAGACTACAACTGCACAATTGATTATCATTTGAGAAAGGCGAATGTTGTGGCAGACGCATTGAAAAGGAAGTCTTCATCTTCGCTTATGGATAGAGCCCAGTTGATTTTTTTATGTGCCACAAGCGAGACATGTGGTCTCCTTACGATAGATAAATGTTAAGTTGGAATTTCCTTGCTAGCGGCATTGTTAGCACATCTACAAGTGAAGGCTACGTTGAGATAGCAAATCAAAGGGGTACAACAGATTGAACTGTGATAGAGAAGGTTCGATCAGAGTTTGGAAGCAAGAAACATGATGGCTTCCACGAGTCAGATGATGGGACAGTTTGTTACCATGGCAGAATAGTGATTCCTGATGTTAATGACCTAAGGAAGATGGTGGTGGAAGAGGCTCATTCATCTGTGTATGATATGCACCCAGGTAGCATTAAGATGTATCATAATATGAAAGATATTTATTGGTGACCAAGCTTGAAGAAGATGTGGTTGAGTTCATTCCGAGATGTGTTGCATGTCAACAGGTTAAAGGTGAACACCATAATCCTACAAGAACATTGCAACCATTGCCTATATCATAGTGGAAATGGGATCATGTGACTATGGACTTTTTGGTTGGCCTGACTAGGACAACCAAAGGCTATGATTCCATTTGGGTGATCATTGACAGATTGACCAAGTCATCACATTTCCTTCCTGTGAAAATGGTGTTCCTAGCATAGAATCTTGCCCAAATCTATGTGTATGAAATGGTGTGTTTGCACGGTGTTCCAACAACTATTGTGTCGGATAGAGGCCCACAGTTCATGAGTCTCTTTTGGGAATGACTACACATAGCTTTGGGTACGTAGTTAAAGTTTAGCACTGCTTTGCACCCGCAGACAGATGGTCAATCTGAGAGGACCATTCAGACCTTGGAGGATCTATCGAGTGCATGTGTTCTTCAGTTCTTAGGAAGTTGGGATATACACCTCATTTTGATGGAGTTCACCTACATCAACATCTACCAGAGTAGCTCGACGTGGCTCCTTATGAGGTGTTGTATGGGAGGCATTGTATATCATCGTTGTGTTGGTACGAGATAGGTGAGTATCAGCTTCTTGGTCCTAAGCTTGTGTAGTAGATGATAGAGAAGATCAAGGTAATTTACCAATAGTTAAAGGCATCATAGGACCAACATAAGTTGTATGTAGATAAACATTGTAGACCCTTGGATTTCCAAGTGGGAGACAAGGTATAGTTGAAAGTCTCTCCTTGGAAAGGCGTTCTGAAGTTTGGGAAGAAGGGTAAGTTGGCCCATGTTTATGGGACCTTACCCAGTGGTGTCACGTGTTGGGAAGGTGGCCTACATGTTGGAGTTGCCACCTGAATTGCACAAGTTGTATCCAGTGTTTCATGTGAGTAAGCTGAGGAAGTGCCATCCCGATACAGAGTTAGTGTTGTAGCCTGTGGAGGTAGAGCTGGATGAGGATGTGACCTTTGTGGAAGGTCCAGTGTTAATCCTTGATCGAAGAGTGAATAAATTAAAGAGGAAGGACCTTGTGCTTGTGAAGGTTCTTAGGCAACATTGTAGTGTTGAGGAAGCTATGTGGGAGCTTGAGGAAGAGATGAGGAGGAAGTACCCCTCTCTTTTCTCTTAGGATTTCGGGGGCAAATCTCGGTTACGGGTTTATAACTTGTAAGGACCCTGACCCACATTTTGGCACAACCATGTTTGTTTTGCCTAAGTATGTTGTTTAGAACCTTTCTCTAACCATCTGAGATGTGATTAGGGCATGTTGGAAGCTTAAAGTTTCTTATTTTAGCCTATTTGGATGATGCGTGTTTTTTGTGGTAAGGTTTTGGTGCAAATTGCAATTTACCTAGTGTAGGGGTTGATGTGCAAGTTTGCCACCTTTTGAATGTTCCTTCTCTCTCTTATCACCATCAAGAGAAGAGAGAGAGAGAGATGGGCACCTTGTTTGGGTCTTAGTTGTGTGGTGGCATCCTTGGTGATGCTTTGAACACATGTATGAGGTGTGCCTTGCACCTAGATGTGTTGTCTCAGGCTAGAGAGCCCTAGAGAGGTTGTCTATCGATTTGTGAGTGTGTAGGGTTGCACCCTATCAGTTTGTGAGTGTGTAGGGTTGTACCCTATCAATTTGTGAGTGTGTGGGGTTCATCCCTATCAGTTTGTGAGTGTGTAGAGTTGCACCCTATAGGCTTAGGGGTATGTAGAGATATGGTATCAAGAATGACCTTGGTAGGATACCAAGTGGGTGAGACCTTGCCTAGACCTTATCACCATGTCTTGCATGATGTTGTGCATGTGGCTATTTTTTGTGGACAAGTGGCACCCAAGCTCCTAAGGTGATGACACCTCTTCCATGATCTCTCTCTCATCCCTCTTGTATACAATCTCCTTTCTCTCGATGCAATAGGATTCTTTTGGCCATACTTGCTTTCTCTTCTTCTTGGTGGACGACCTTGAAAATCTTAAGGAGCTAGGGAGGTTCCTTGGAGCTTAGTGGACGAGTTCCAAGTTGTGATGTTCCTTGATCATCTTCCATCTTCTACCTTGGTAAGCCATGTTTCCTAGCTCTCTTCTTGTTCCTTCTTCTTATCGGCCATGGATCTTGTATACCTTCTTTCCACCTTGAACCATCCTAACATTGGTATCATCTTCTTCCTTGGAGATGTGGTGGTGATCAAGTTTGGTGGATCATCTTTTATCTTGATCTGATGAGCTTGGAGCTTGACCTTGGAGCTTGGATCTTGGTGGTGATCTTTAAGGTGGGTTGTACAACTCTTAACCATCTTTTTTATTTTCACTCTTCATATGCTTATATTTGTTCTTCATCTTGAGATCCTTCATCTCTTGTATGCTAGTAGTTGTTAATGGCTTTAAAACTGTTTTGATGATGGAATCTTGTTGGTTTTCTATTCATGTCTTGCACCTTCTTGCTATGAGTAGTAGATAAACTAGTAGAAGACCTTTCTAAGGTTGAAGACAACAAGTCTACACACGTTCACCAAAAAAACAAGTCTACACACATGCATCATGTTGAGGATAGGTCGTCATGACTTGTAGTGCAACAAACTGACACCCTATGTGGCAAGTCGTCGTGACTTGGAGATGTCTAAGATGACATGCCTTGTGGATTCTTAGGTCGACATGGGTTGAGGTGGTTATCTTGTCTTGGAATATGGTTGCTAAACCAATATGGTTGATAGAATTTGAAGAAGCTAGCTCATCATGTCCTAGAAGCACCTAAACCGGTATGTGGTGACTAAAACGATATGCATGGAAGGTGTTATCCTGTCATGGCTATGGGTGTACCTCATGGAGTTGGTCTGTTTTGAAGGCTAATTGTGACACCCTGGTTGAGTGGATTCTGACACACTCTAGGGGTGATGTTTCCTGATACACCTTAACCCGTGATGCCTAGCTAAACCCTAACCCTAACAACTTATACACCAAGGACTGCTCGATATGCTTTAGTTGTCCGACACCTTTAGGTGGTGTTGCACATCACACCCTTAGGTGGTGTTGATCGTCACACTCTTAATAAGAATAAATTGATACATCTTTGGTAAATACATTCCTTGTGCCTTACATGGAGGAAATTTACATGTAGTGATGATGACAAGTAGACACCCTCTGGCAAGTATCAACCGATACACTACATGATAGTCTCAATCGATGCCTTGCGATGGTGGTTATGTAACAAAATGTTGATGATAGGATTACATGATATGCTATGATATCCTATGGCGTGGTTGTGTGAATAATAAGGGAGTGTTGTTTGCTATAATATTTATTTCATAACATACCTTATAGTTATGATGAAAGTAATGATCTAAGGGAGGTTGTTGATCCAACCTTGTAAACCCTAATTGATCAGTAGAAACCCTAATCCTAATGATGTAATGTGAATGGCATGCACCTTATGAGATGGTTGTATTGATGATGCATTGTTTTTATTATTACAAGTCTTTAATCAGGCAGGTAACACCAGTTGATAAGTGTATCCAGGTATGAGCTATGTTGCTTATGATATGTTTGAATGGACCTTGTGAGGCATATGTGATGTTGGCATCATTCAAAGAGGAGGTAAATGGTCTTATGACCTAATGATGGCTTATTGCCTTATATAAGATGATGATTCCCTCAGTAATGAGAGGAGGGGTTGTTGCCCAAGATATGTGGAAAAATAGGGTGAATGATAAGCATCAAGTGATAATGTGATGAGATCACACCCTATATGCTTGAATATGTTCTGGTGGCGTGTTATGTCCTTATTTATGTAGAATTTGTTTAGAGGTTGTATGTTGTAACTTGTTTGATGATAAAAGATACTTAAATGACCTAACTAATCAAGTGGAACCTAAGAATGTAGTTTTCCCCCATTCCATAGATCTATTCAGTGTCAGTACTTACTGAATGGTGAAATGAGTTTAACTCAGAGTGCATATTTTTCAATATGCAGGGGTGAGGACGAATATCCCCTTACGTCTAGGAATATGCGACACATGATTGGTTGTGAGCCATACCCTAGAAGAGTGTGGCATTGTACTGTGTCTCAATGATATGTGACATAGTATTGGCTACGGGACATACCCTGGAAGAGTGTGGTTGCATGTTGTAGATCAATTTTACCAGCGGCGTAACCTGTACCAAGGTGGGCTAGGTTTTCACATATGGACTATATGTCACTGGAAGTAGTTTGACTGATGATGTCACTGCATGTTTCACTCATGTACTAACTACAATGCAGTGAGGTCATGGATTCCAGCTCTTCCACTAGACCTGGTATAGCATCGATTTCAACTTAGCAGTGGTCGGTTGGATTTGGGTGGTACGACTCAAATCCTTGAGGCATAATAAAATATGTAGTCATTCGTGTAGTATGTAGTATAATTGTACATAATCAAATACAGAAACATTGGATGAGGCCTTTCTTAATCTTTATACAATTTCGTTGATAGGAAATATACATGTTCTTTAGTAGTCCTTTTAAATTGATTAGATGTTTCATAATTTAATAGTAATTTATTATCATGTTAATAATGACTACTTGCTTCTTATAGTTGTAACTTTACTACTGCTCTATTTATCTTATCTATGATAATAATAGAGTTGGTGGAGAGTTATATCTCCCCCTGAGATTCGAAATCTCACCATGTGGGTTTCCTACATCCTTTTTGGGTGGATGTACATGAGGAGGTAGAGATCATGCAGTAGATGTCAAAGAGAAGCAAGAGAGGCAGTAGTTGACAAGGTTGGGAGTGTTGTTGGATGTCTCTTGTTGATAGAGTCCTAGAGTCATCCCCGTACACTCGGGTCTTTAGGAATATTTTGTAGATGTTTTGTGAACGTGCCTTTGATTTTTGGTTGGCTTGTGTGTGCTTTTGTATAAGGATGTAGTGGATATATGTATATATGTTTTGGAATAGGTTTTTTGGTAAGAGATGGATAGCAAACCTAGTAAGTTCTTTGATTCAAGAAAGGACTCATATGTAAAGGTTCTATCTATTTGATAGTTTTATGAAAATGGTTTTAATTTTTAATATTTTCCAATAATCTGATTGTTTAATCTTTCTTCCATGGTTTTGTTTTGAGTAATCTCACTTTGTGTGGCAAAGGGTTTCACATATTATCAACATGCCAAGAAACTATGACAATTGTCTAACAAGTTCATGTTGTAGTTCATGAAAAACTGGTTGTAGGATTCTAGAAACATCTATAAGATTATATCATTGGCCAACTCTTGGCCTAAGTGGAATCCCAATATCTCTAGTATTTTCACATCCCCAATCAACTTAAGTACATGGGGCCCAACTAGATTGCCCTCAGTTATGTTGCCCTTAAACATGGCCTATGATACATCATGTCTCTTTTGTCTTTCTTTTTTTGGAACTTATTCCTCAGGTGTGTTGTTGATGAATCCATTGATTGGGTCTTCATATTGTTTGTAATTTCTCATTTTTCTTGCCAAGATACTTATAATGCATGCTTATTCCCAATAAATTATATTTCATGTCAAATATACTTATGGGTACTTTTTGCATGTTCGATGATACTTGGATGTTGCTTGATGTAAGGAAATGAAGAGGTGATCTCAAGCACTTCACCGTGCATTAAGGAGCCCAAGGAGCCACCAAAAACTACTCCAACTTAACCCAAGTGAGACAATGAAAAAATGCACGCAACCCTATCCGCCTAGGGTTTGCGGTGATTGACTAAGTGAGTTGTTATGACCCACTCCATGATTAACTAATAAATACCTCGAATTTATTGAAACACCTCAATTAGTGTGAGCATCAAATTAAAACATCATGGTTAATTAAGATAGGTTAATATGTGAGTAAATAGTTGAGTTTGAATCATCTGAGATAATTAATGAAAATATTAATGATGATCGTTAGGTTAATTAAGTTGAGTTGAGTACTCACTGTTGCAATTAGTGGTTTGACCAATTGTGATAAGCTAGTTAACATAATATTGTGCTTTGAGAAGGTAGAGAAGTTTGTGCTTAAAATAATGCAAAAGAAATCATCTAAATCGGACCCCCGAGGCCATAGTTATGGAATTTTTGAGAATCTTGGACTTGAGATGCAATTTTCCCATTATTTACCCTTTAAGTGGGTCGGTTACCTTTTTCCTTTATCTTCTCCTTCCCGTTAGAACAGAACCGCAAAAGCGGTGCCCCAAACCCAGTGTTCGACCGAGCAGCAGAGGGAGAAATAGGCGCGATAGGGGGCGATTCTCGAGCTCTTCACCTCGGACCAGTTTGCGCGTCGTCCTCCTCTCCTCCTTCCTCCTCTACCTCTCCCTAGTGGCGCCCTACCTGATGGAGCAAGCAGCGGCCGACCTACAGCATGTGCTGCGCTGGACAGCAGCAGGGCGCCGGCCAAAGACCCTTTTGGGCAGAGCCAACTCTCCAGAACGCTGCTCTTGAATCCGTCCATGAGGTCTGTGCTCAAATCCGTAGCCCCCAATGATGATTTAGCTCCTAGCCGAGCTTGTTTCTGACCTGTACGTGAAGCTGCTACTTCTTGCGGCAGCAGGTACGGGCAGGAGCACCTTGGGCACGAGAAACACCCCAAATCACCACCTTTGACTTCGGCTATGAGGATAGAGCAAGCATCCGCAGCCACCCAGCCCTCATCTAGCAACTAGCTTGGTCCCTTCCAACCTGTACGTGTGAAGGAGCTGCTGCTTGCAGCAGCATGTTTGATTAGGATCGACCTGGGTGAAAGGCAATACAGAGAGGTAGTTCTGACTTCGGCATAAGGTTTTGATCATGAATTCGTAGCCTTAGCTAGACCTAGTTGTCGTTTGAATCAATTTTAGATTCGTGTATGATGCTACTGTTCTATTGCAGGATCAGTGTTTTGGTCGGCCGAATTAGGTATGATTCGGCCGAGTTTCCTTTATAAGGAAATCGAACAGGGTTCCAATCGGCCGAGATTGTAGACTGATCGGCCGAGTTGTCAGCCGATCAGCCGAGTTGCCTAGAGTGGATCGGCCGAGTTGTCAGCCGATCGGCCGAGTTCCCAGACTGGTCGACCGAGTTCCAGAATTGTGAGTAGTAGTTCATTCAGTAATCATTAATTAACTCAATTTAAATGTTTAATTGCTTCTGTATCAGTTAGTATAACTTCTAAACAGTGTAGTACATAAAATTAGAGTATGTTAGTTTCATTGGAATTTGAAATACTTAATATGCTTAGTGAAAATGATGAAATTTCCTGTATTATAGTTGCAATGTATTTGCTGATTTAAAAATAGCTGTTTAGCATCGAAAGTGGATAAATGATACTGAATCATGTTTAATGATGATAAAAGATGTATATTTGCTCCAGGTGTTATTCAGATTTATGCAATATGCATGAAATGTGATATTCCTGTTTAAATGTCTATTTGTTAATTAGTTAATAGACCTAGGTGCCCTAACACCGTAGAACCCCTAAAAGAAGGTCTGTTTCTTAGGGGTGAAACTCGTGTTGCAACATCATCTGTGCTTGTGTCACGGACAAACGAGGAAAGAGAGGCAGTGTCTAACAACAATCGTGCGTGTGTCACGATGGCACTGGGAAAAAGAAAACTTGGTTATCTAACACCATTCGTGCTTGTGTCACGAAGATAACCCTGTGAGACCCTCCGCCGGTGTACTCATGTTAAAGGAGGAGTCTGGAGCACACATGGTTGTGCATTGAGGCCGTAGAGCCTATGTTTCTGGCCGGAGAGCCAGGGGTCCTGTAGCAGAGCAGGGCTGGCGTCAGACTTAGCATTTCTCGGGTGTGTCGCTAAGTCTTGTACGGTGGGATCGTAGCATGAACTTGCTGCAGATCTTTATATGCAGAGTACACTGCATATGATTAGGGCATAATAATAATAATATGAATAAGTAATCATGTAGGATCACAGTAAATTTATATAACTGTTTATTTACCTGAATTATCTGTTGATGCTTAGAAATGTGATTAATATCTGTATATCTGCTATGTATTTAGAACTGCCTTGCTTAGTTCTGCATTTATGTTTAATTTTAATATTATAAACCTGATGAGTTGTTTAGTGATAGCTAAGTGAAATACTATTCACTGAGCGAGTAGGCTCATACCTCTACTCAAAACATTTTCAGGTTATCATCAGCAGCAGGAAATCAGAAGGATCGATTTATCCTTACGCCTAGTCGATAGAAGGTTCGTAGTTAGTAGTTAGAGGTCTCTTAGTCCTTTCCCCTCGATCTTTGGGACAAGGTGTCAGTGAGAGAGAGAATGTGTACAGAGATGTAAATTTACTGTTATGCTTTATTTTATGTCGAATAATGTAATATGTTGTAGACTCTGTTTATATTGCTAGTCAATTTATTAAAGATGCTTCCGTAGTTTGTTTAGTTTCATTTTACAGCATAAATCAGATTTTTCTATTAATATCTTTAAAATGTTTTAAAAAGTGAAGAGTGGTTGGCTTATGTGTAAATCCCATCCTGTTGCATCCTAATCTTGCGGTTTGTGGTTAATGTGAGATCGGGGCGTGACAATTTTGGTATCAGAGCTTTGGTTTGAGTACATAGTTACTCAAGGTCAGGGGACGATAAGAGACCAATAGGATTAAAGTTTAGGTGTCTTTCTTCTATCTGTAATTTTCTAACAGGAAGTGTTCTGTTATACTATTGCAGATAGCAGGAAGAGGATGTGGTCACGAGAATCAAGTAAAGAGCTTAAGTTGAATCGTTAAGAATCATTAAGGTCAAAAGATAAAGTTATAAGTAAGGCGAATAATGAATGATGTGTTTTAGCTCTGAAAGGTCTGAGTGTTTAGATACCCCGGCCAGGTGTCTGAATACTTAGATTGACCAGTATCAAGCTACTCTGTCTGTTCTTCTCTGGATGCCCTGGCCAGGTATGCAGAGGAAGGATAGGTTAGAGAGAAAACCCTAGAAATCTTAGGGTTAAGAGATCAGAAATTAATAAAGGAATAAGAGATTACATATAAGATGCGATTCAACTCTTGTTTATCATTATTTATCTGATTTAAAGATCACTAGAAATTCTTTTATATGCATGAAATGAAATTTCCAGTTTGTAAAGTAAACATGATTCTTTTATATTGTTGTGTCATGAAGTGAATTGTTTAATGTTTGTTTCCTTTGTATTAATGTAGACCCGAAACTGTGATTAAATAAGTTTGCCCTAGGTGGATATTCTTTCCACATGTTTAAAATTAATAGGGATTTATTAATCTCGAGTAGCTCTTGGCTTCAGGACTACAGGTTCGGCCTGGTCCGGCTGGCAGGATGCGTTACTGAGATCTAATGACTCCTATTAACAGTAAAATAAGGATAGACTCTGGATGATTTAAACCCGTAACCTAGTGAGAATGTATATACACTTGGATGTTTTAACTATGATAACAAGTCTAAATGTTCTTTTGTCTTGAGAATTAGGGTTTGAGAAGCATAGACCCTAATTGGCCCAAATTAGGATTCAAATGACATATGCATACAGAATTTGATGAACAGAATGCCTCACTAAATGATTTTTAGTATCTTATGTGTAACTCTTATTTGGCTAAAATTTGGATATGATTTGGATATATAAAATGTGAACAACATTGGAAGATATCAGAATTTTTGAAGAATGTTCTGACCTGTTCATCGGCTGAGTTTCAAACTCGACCGATCACATTTTCAGATTTATATAGCAGTGTTGTAATTGAATTTTATCTTTTTATTGGTATATTCAATTGATCTCAAATTTTAACTGTGTTTGAAAAACACAATTTTAGACACTCTGTTAAATTGGCATGATTTTTGGATGACTTTTGACCTCTACAGTAAGGGTGTCGGCCGAGTTTGTAACTCAGCCGAACCTGCTGCAGACTGCAATATAGCAGTGCACTGTTTCATTTTTAATTATTTATTGGTAACTTGGAATGATCTCAACTTTTTACTGGAGGTCTGAAACTTCATTAGGAATAACATATAAAATTTCCAGAATTTTTGGAGCTTCTGTTAACTGTTTAATAAACGAATTACAGAAACTATTATGAAAACTGAATTTTCAGCCAATATAATTAAAGCTGAGTGTTGGGTTAATATGCTATTGACCCAAGCAACTCAAATTGATTTATATGATCGACCACACACACACAATAACGCTATGTTATTAATAAAGGATCAAACCCTAGAATGATTAAAGTTGTAGTAGTTTAAGGGATATCATTAGTGATGTAACCTTGAATACTAGTAACCTTGTAAAATAAGACCTTGAGATTTGTTCTATGTAATGTAATCTGGTAGTGATAGTGAACTAGGGTTTTAAGGTAGTTAATCTGAACAGTACATGAACGACATGAAATGACTTAGAGAAAGGAATAGGACATAAACTTGAAATATAACAATAAGAAAGTAGCATAGAAATCGGAGTATTACCCGATATATGATCTGCAGATAGCTGATGTAGTTCATGTTTTTAAGACATGGCGTCACTATCTTAATGATGTGACAATAGATTATCACCCTGGTAAAGAGAATGTGGTGACTGATGCTTCCAGTAGAAAGTTAAGTTTATCAACTAATGCATTCTCTATGACAGGTTTCAATAGAAGACCTGTAAGTAGAAATGTGGGAGTTGGACTTAGACTTAGGGGTGTCAGCACCGAGTAGTTTGATTGCACAAATGCAAGTCAAGCCTACATCTTATGATCAGATCAAGGAACTACTATAGGGTGATAGTGAGTTAAACCAGACTATGTATGACATGTTGTGTGTACCTCGAGATAGTGTAAATTTCTTTTAAGGGGAAAAGGCTGAAAGAAAAGATTCTTATGGAAGTGTATGTATTAATGTATGCTATGCTTTCAGGAAACACTAAGATGTATATGAATTTCAAGTAGTTGAAACGGATGGTCAGATATGCAGAAGGATGTAGCTAAGAATGTGGTTAATAGTAGTGTGTATCAGTAGGTTAAGGTTGAACCCTAGAAATCTATAGCTACCTGGTAATCCTTTCTATGCCTGAATAGGAATGGGAATTTATCACAATGGATTTTGTGGTAAGATTACCCAGGACACCTAGAGGTTGTGATTTGATATGAATGAATGTGGATAGACTAATTTAGTCTGCTCACTTTCTTCATATTAAGTCGACCTTTGATGTCTCGAGACTTGACTAAGATATACATGGATAAAATAATTAGGTTGCTTGGTAATCCAGTTTCAATCATATCATATTGAGTTTAGAAATACACAACTGATAATGGTACGGTTTGAATATAAACCCAGACAATACAGATTTAGTAAACCATTAGATGCATGATTTCAAGATAGTAAGATAGCATTAAAATATGTAAATAAACCTAGTTGCATGCTTCCTGTTATGTTAATGGGTATGACTTAACATTTTACATGAATTGACACGTTTCATTGAGATATTATCAGAAATTCTCAAGTACTATTAAATATTTGTGATATGATACGTAAATAACTCTTAATTGAGTTATGTGATGCAAAAACCAGGGATTTGGTTAATATGCACGTTCTTCGAGAAATTTCAGATAATCCATAAATATTACAGATGGTTTCTTATAAGTGGAGTAAATTACTCTTATTGGTGTAATAAGATGTTCAATTACATGAATTCAGTATGTATGTGCCAAAATTTGATTTGAGTTTGGAATATTTATGAATTTTTTTTAATCTGTCTACTTGCATGATATAAACATTACTCAGTAATTACAATGATTTGAAATATATTGTTCTGCCAGTTCTAGAATGATACCGTATTGTGATTTGAACTGCAATCAAACAGATGAGATAATGGAAACCCTAAGAGTAGGGTGTTGCCATGTGATTAGTGAATGAGATAACCCTAAGAGTAGGGTGTTGGCATGTGATGAATGAACAAGGCAAATGAAACCCTAAGGATAGGGTGTACGATGAATCAAGTATCTTGATATCAATTTTCATTATAAGATGTGATGATATTTAACAGTTAAATTGCATGATTTTAATTTTAGTACCAAATTGACATGCATTCTGTTTATTTAAAGAATTTTGGTTGTCTGCATGTATAGTATAATAATTTCTTGGTAATTACCATAAAGTGAGATACTGTTATAAAAGTTCTGGAAAGACAATGTTTTGTGGGTTGATCTGGAATCAGATCAGATGTGTCCTAGGTTAAGGGACCTATATGGACGGTTGATCAGTGGATCAAGAAACTCAAGAGTTGAGAAATCTTAACCTAGAGGAAGTTACGTAGGAATACGAGTCAGAGATAAGTGACAAGTTTCCTTTCCCTTAAGGAATTTCGGGACAAAATTCTTTTAAGGGGAAAAGGTTGTTATGACCCACTCCATGATTAACTAATAAATACCTCGAATTTATTGAAACACCTCAATTAGTGTGAGCATCAAATTAAAACATCATGGTTAATTAAGATAGGTTAATATGTGAGTAAATAGTTGAGTTTGAATCATCTGATATAATTAATGAAAATATTAATGATGATCGTTAGGTTAATTAAGTTGAGTTGAGTACTCACTGTTGCAATTAGTGGTTTGACCAATTGTGATAAGCTAGTTAACATAATCTTGTTCTTTGAGAAGGTAGAGAAGTTTGTGCTTAAAATAATGCAAAAGAAATCATCTAAATCGGACCCCCGAGGCCATAGTTATGGAATTTTTGAGAATCTTGGACTTGAGATGCAATTTTCCCATTATTTACCCTTAAGTGGGTCGGTTACCTTTTTCCTTTATCTTATCCTTCCCATTAGAACAGAACCGCAAAAGTGGTGCCCCAAACCCAGTGTTCGACCGAGCAGCAGAGGGAGAAATAGGCGCGATAGGGGGCGATTCTCGAGCTCTTCACCTCCAACCAGTTTGCGCGTCGTCCTCCTCTCTTCTCCTTCCTCCTCTACCTCTCCCTAGTGGCGCCCTACCTGATGGAGCAAGCAGCGGCCGACCTACAGCAGGTGCTGCACCGGCCAGCAGCAGGGCGCCGGCCAAAGACCCTTTTGGGCGCAGCCAACTCTCTGGAACGCTGCTCTTGAATCCGTCCATGAGGTCTGTGCTCAAATCCGTAGCCCCCAATGATGATTTAGCTCCTAGCCGAGCTTGTTTCTGACCTGTACGTGAAGCTGCTACTGCTTGCGGCAGCAGGTCCGAGCAGGAGCACCTTGGGCACGAGCAACACCCCAAATCACCACCTTTGACTTCGGCTATGAGGATAGAGCAAGCATCCACAGCCACCCAGCCCTCATCTAGCAACTAGCTTGGTCCCTTCCAACCTGTACGTGTGAAGGAGCTGCTGCTTGTAGCAGCATGTTTGATTAGGATCGACCTGGGTGAAAGGCAATACAGAGAGGTAGTTCTGACTTCGGCATAAGGTTTTGATCATGAATTCGTAGCCTTAGCTAGACCTAGTTGTCATTTGAATCAATTTTAGATTCATGTATGATGCTACTGTTCTATTGCAGGATCAATGTTTTGGTCGGCCGAATTAGGTATGATTCGGCCGAGTTTCCTTTATAAGGAAATTGAACAGGGTTCCAATCGGCCGAGATTGTAGACTGATCGGCCGAGTTGTCAGCCGATCGGCCGAGTTGCCTAGAGTGGATCGGTCGAGTTGTCAGCCGATCGGCCGAGTTCCCAGACTGGTCGGCCGAGTTCCAGAATTGTGAGTAGTAGTTCATTTAGTAATCATTAATTAACTCAATTTAAATGTTTAATTGCTTCTGTGTCAGTTAGTATAACTTCTAAACAGTGTAGTACATAAAATTAGAGTATGTTAGTTTCATTGGAATTTGAAATACTTAATATGCTTAGTGAAAATGATGAAATTTCCTGTATTATAGTTGCAATGTATTTGCTGATTTAAAAATAGTTGTTTAGCATTGAAAGTGGATAAATGATACTGAATCATGTTTAATGATGATAAAAGATGTATATTTGCTCCAGGTGTTATTCAGATTTGTGCAATATGCATGAAATGTGATATTCCTGTTTAAACGCTTATTTAAGAATTTAATATGCATGAAATGTGATATTCCTGTTTAAATGTCTATTTGTTAATTAGTTAATAGACCTAGGTGCCCTAACACCGTAGAACCCCTAAAAGAAGGTCTGTTTCTTAGGGGTGAAACTCGTGTTGCAACATCATCCGTGCTTGTGTCACGGACAAACGAGGAAAGAGAGGCAGTGTCTAACAACAATCGTGCGTGTGTCACGATGGCACTGGGAAAAAGAAAACTTGGTTATCTAACACCATTCGTGCTTGTGTCACGAAGGTAACCCAGTGAGACCCTCCGCCGGTGTACTCAGGTTAAAGGAGGAGTCTGGAGCACACGTGGTTGTGCATTGAGGCCGTAGAGCCTATGTTTCTGGCCGGAGAGCCAGGGGTCCTGTAGCAGAGCAGGGCTGGCGTCAGACTTAGCATTTCCCGGGTGTGTCGCTAAGTCTTGTACGGTGGGATCGTAGCATGAACTTGCTGCGGATCTTTATATGCAGAGTACACTGCATATGATTAGGGCATAATAATAATAATATGAATAAGTAATCATGTAGGATCACAGTAAATTTATATAACTGTTTATTTACCTGAATTATCTGTTGATGCTTAGAAATGTGATTAATATCTGTATATCTACTATGTATTTAGAACTTCCTTTCTTAGTTCTGCATTTATGTTTAATTTCAATATTATAAACCTGATGAGTTGTTTGGGCATAAATTACCAAAATCTAAGTATCTAGAGTTATTTGGGCATATGAAGGCTATTATAGGCACAAAATTCTAGTCAATTACTAAGTATTAACACCTAAATTTGGTTGTCATCAACCACCCCAAGCTTAATCCTTTGCTTGTCCTCAAGAAAGACTCAAAACATAACATCCAAGTTAAGCTTGGTGATAAATACCAAGGTTAGGAAAATAGCTTGAAACTACAAATCTCTTGAGAAACTTTGAATCAAAACAGGCCCCCTCTATTCAAGTAGAAACATGCCGAAGTAAGACCATGGAACATCCATCAATGTTCGAGCAAATTCAATGCAATCTAATACAATTCATGGGAGCTTGAACCATGTATGTGAGCATTAGGTCACTTAAGGAATCAGGCAGTCGGTAAAGGAGAGTAAAGAGTTTGCATCGCATTTTCATGTAAACACAATTAGAAATGGCATGCCTCTCACTTATTCAGTTCCTAATGTAGAAACAAAAAGAAAATACTTTAGTGACTTCTAAAGATCTCGATCTACGTCATGTTGGTACATGTAACGAGGAACGGTCCCTACAGTACAAGCTAGTTGGCCTGAAGCAGTGAGACGAACCTCTTGTACCATGCTCGAACCAACCTGGCTACTAGGATGGTCTCATTGGTCTCTTAGAGTTTCTTGATGAATCTCTAATGATATTTTATGGTGGCACTAATAGGCAGGACATACCCGCATTTGTGAGCACAATCGTACACTAATGTATTTCTAATTTAGGGCTTCATCTTGTGTTATTTTATCCTCTAATCACATCAAAACATGTTAGAATTCATATTATATCCTTCAATAATGGTTTATTATCAAATGAAATTATCAATGATTTTTGTATTTTTATAGGTACTTTGACCACTAATTGATGGAAGGAGAGAGGAAGGTTGAATATAGGGTCTCCCCATGCTTGGAGGAGTCCAAAATGAAGCCAAAATGACTCCCACCCTACTTCAAGTGATCAAAGAATGTATTGAAGCAATAACCTACATGGATGACCAAGTCCAAGACCTAAATACAAGGTAAGGACCCCAAAATGGTCGTTCCACCAAGGAATGTTGTTCTGGGTATGCCCTGGCCATAGACTCTTCATAGGACATTCAAAAATTGAGCCATATGGCCAAAATGGTCATTTTAAGCAGATATGTCGTACTAGGAGGTGGCCACCACAGCCGCAGTGAAAACCATGGACGTGCTACCAGTGTACCCCACCTATTTTATCACTTGACTCCCTATTTTCCCCCTCACTTAGCCCTAGACCCCTATATAAGCCTTGGGGCGGCTGGAGGTTGAGGGTTGGCTCCCTTGAGCATTTATTTCACCTCCTTATCACCTCCATACCTCACTCCACATCCATTACATCACCTTACACTCCAAAATCCTTCCGTTTAGGGTTTTGGTCATTATCCATCCCATTTCCATGCCATTTCACATTGGAGGAGGGAGGTGGCTCAAGCTTGCAGTTGTTGAAGGAATGATTTTAGCCACCACTTCGAGCTCCATGGCTAGTTCTGTCTCTTTCTCCTTCTCTTTTGTTTTTTTTGTGTTACTATGAGTAGCTAAGCCCCTTTAGGTAGGTTGTTTGGGGCTAAAATGTGACTTGGTACCATGTTGGGGGGAAATGACTTGTAAACTTTATAAAATCAGTTTATGTTGATTTTCTTCTACTTCTATTTCATTTCCCATGTATTCTCTTGTGGTTTTTGCTTAAAAACATGGATTGTGTTGTGTGGTTTCCACATGAACTTTTTACATGTTTTCACACACAAATCCAGTTCATTTTGTTCTCATTTAGCCTCTATTCATATCATTCTTGCCACCTTTTTGTTATTTTGCTTATCACATGATGTGTATTGCAGATTTGCATTAAAGGGATCCAATTGGAGATATCTCGACTCAATTTCATCATTATCGGGACTTCTCCACGCCTTGCAGACGATCACAACTTTAATTCTACTAAAATAGCAATGCACACTACGTTTCTTATTTAAGACATGGTGTGTGTATTTCTAGATGACCTATAACTTCAATCTCTGAAGAAAAGTACATGGCATGTCCACTAAAGACATGGCGTGTACCTGGGAATTCAGAACTGAACTTTGCCTTTACGGTAAATTACATGGTGTGTATTAATTCAAACATGTCGTGTGCTTTACACTTAGAAACAACTGACACGCGGTGTCCAGAGAAAGACACGTTGTGTGCCTGTCAGTTTCAGCAATTTTTCAAATACGATTCCTTTCATTTTAAAAGATGAACCCACTCTATGGAGTAGTTATCTTTGGTCATAATTTGAAACTCTTTTGTCTAGAGCAAGGCTAGAGCAAAGAGGGTGATTTTTGAGGTGGAAGAGGGTGGCTTCTTGCAAAAGAACCCCATTCTTCTTCCTTTCTTCTCTAATCTTCTTCTCCAAGGTGTAGCAGAGCTTCTCCACTCCACAAAGCTTCTTGGGAGAGAGGTTTGTCCGGTTTGGAGCAGTTGTAGAAGTAAAATTTCATCCTCAAGCTGGAATTCTATTTATCTTGTGTTACACCTTGGGTTTTCTTAGCTTTTCCTTCTCTAAATCATGTTGAACTCTAAAAATTCTATGCATTTTCTACTGTACACCATTATGGGTGAGAAGTTTCCCTTTCTTGGACATGGGAGAGTAGCTCCCATGTCATGGCATGTATGGAACATGATAATTTCATACTAAATGCTATGTTTCTTATTTTTTCCACCTTGTGAGTATCAGTTTCTTCCTTTCTACATGTATGTATGGCCACCTTATGTGTATGTTTTATACTCTTTTGCTTGATCTGAGAAGATAGGTAGGAGAGTAAGGAGGTACTCACTCGGCAACTCCTTCTTTACCACGAGAGTGGAAAATATGGAGTTGAAGAGGGTTTGTGATCCAAAACAAAATTCATACATGGGAATATTGAATTGAGTTAGGATCGTTATACTTGCATCGAGAGGTGAAGTGCAACATGCAACTCTCCTTTAAAACAAGTTCTTAGTATGTTTAAATTTCATGCTCCTGTTCTATGCTATGATATGTGGATGAAATCCCAAGTTCAAGATACTTCCATATTTGAATTTTAATATCTTTTAGTAAGCCCATTTTTGTTTTTCTTAATTCTAAAATTTTCTAGTTTAATCAACTAAATCCACCTTTAAAATGATATAGATTGTTGAACCTTAGCACTGTTGCATTAGTTAATTGCTTAAGCTCCTTGTGTTTGATCTCGACTATGACTACTTCTGTATACTTGCGGAAATTGGTTAGTTGAGTAAAATATCTTTCTTAACATTGAAACTCATTAATGTAATAGACTTACAAGTTTTTGGCATCATTGTCAGGGAGCTATGGTTATTATAATTAGAGTAATAAGTGCTAACTAGTATTTGAGACTAGTTCATCATTTTCATTTTTGAATTTCCATATACCTTTTAGTTGTGTTCTCATTTTCTCTTGATATTTTTTAGGTTGTATGTGTCACTCGCAAAGAGGTCTTCAAACATCTGCGTTTCTAGACCTTGAGATCGAGCGTACTCTTTCAAGCTTAAGAAGAGCAAGAAGAGTAGAACAACCACTGCTAAGATGTGTTCCACCATCTTCTTCGTCTTTTGAAGAAGCCCTACAAGGAGATACGACCATGGAGGACGACCGTCCTTTGAAGGATTTTGCCATGTCAGTTACCACAAATATTTGTGGGACCATTGACCTGCTTGCAGTTCAATTGAACAATTTCTCTATTTCTCCTTCTATGATGCAAATGATACACACTAGTATAGAAATGGTCTGTAGCGTCGGTTTTTTTAAGCCTGCAGCGTCACTTTTTAACTGACGCCTAAGTGACCGTCGCTATAGACTTTTCTCTATAGCTTCGGTTTATTTGACCAGAAAAAACCGATCTTACAGAGTAAACACCGACACAAAAGGTTGTAAAAAATCTGACCCAGGCGAGAAAAAGGAGCCTATAAGGTCGGTTATTCCAAAAAAAACCGACCCTGTAAACACTCTCGGTCGAGAATATTGTGGACCGAACACATTTTCAGTCGACAATTTTCTCGACCGAGAGAGTTTATAGGGTCGGTTTTTTTGGAATAACTGACGCTAAATATTGAATAACCACTTCAGTGCTCCTTCTCGGTCGACAAATTTGTCGACCGAAAGGTTATCGGTCGACAAATTCGTCGATCGAGGGAGCTCTAAGGTCGAGTTTACAGCGTCGGTTTTTTTAGAATAACCGACGCTAAATATTGAATAACCAATTCAGTGCTCCTTCTCGGTCGACGAATTTGTCGACCGAGAGTTTATCGGTCGACAAATTCGTCGACCGAGGGAGCTCTAAGGTCGGTTATAAGGAAAAACTGACCTTAAAGGTGCTTATACACGTGAAATCTGGCTCCTTCTCAGTCGACGAATTTGTCGACCGAGAGGTTATCGGTCGATAAATTCGTCGACCGAGGGAGCTCTAAGGTCGGTTATAAGGAAAAATCGACCTTAAAGGTGCTTATACACGTGAAATCTGACTCCTTAAAGGTGCTTATACACAATTGTTATCGGTCGACAAATTCGTCGACCGAGAGAGTTTACAGGGTCGGTTTTTTGTAGTAACCAACGCTAAAAATTTAAATAAACATTTCAGTGTACCCCTTGGTCGAGAAAATTGTCGACCGAATATATTTCGGTTGACAAAATTTTCGACTAAGGGGTACACTGAAATGTTCAAACTGAAATAGAAATGAAGATTCATATATTCTGTGAGAGGGGAGCATTGATGCTCAACAGTCACCATTCAAAACCACACATTCATGACAAAAATGATTCATAATCACATCATAATTTACAAAATGATAGATTGCTTGAAATATAAGGAGGAAAAATTAGTTTAAAATCCTAGAAATATACATATTTTGAGAGATTGTTTTGTTACACTTTTTGCTTTGGTTGTATATTATGTGTTTCTTATCAGCAAACCGTTCATAGAAGCTATTATAGAGATAACAATTGTGGCTTATGTATATATGGATAGCAAAGTCTAGTATATATGTAGAAAAGAAGGAATATGTAACTTAGGATGGGAAATTGAAGCCTTATAATCAATCATTCTTTTCCTCTAAAATCTTTTTAACAATGAGTTTGCCTTGAAGTTCATGTATGTCTATGTAGATATCCATGAGATCATCCTTTAATAGGTATTGATTAGATCCCATGACACTTATTCTCATATACACATTTCTTTTTAGGATATCACACAGACTTCCACCATAGCACAGATGTTTCATCTCTACGAGACAACATTCATCTCTTCATCTTCATCTTCGCTAAGTATTTCTATAATTAGGTCCATGTATTCTTGGTTCAGTCTATTATGATATCATCTAGAATTTTTTAAAATATAGAAATATACATCTTTTGAGAGATTAAAAGATATCCATATGCAAACAAAGTCTATGATTACCACTTCCATCAAAAAAATCATTCACAATATGTAGGGTTCATCTAAGATGATACAAAAAACAATCATACAAGCTCACACCCTAGGTAAAGGTACACCTTTATACTTGGATCAATATTTTTAAGGCAAAATAATGTACATGTAACGTAAGAGTGAACAATAATAATGGATAAAGTTATATAACTCACCTTAGAGATGATGTAGAAACTCCAAACAGCAAGGTAGATTGAAGAAAAATGGGGAAGAAACCCTAGGTTGGGCACTCCTCTTCACCAAGTTGGTTCCTTTTCCAAAAAGGTAAGAAGAAGAGAGTGGAAGATGTTTTCAACCATTATCTCAAGCTCCGCCATGGAACGTCATGGATTCAGCCAAGAAGAAGAGAGAGGAAGATAGAACAACAAGAAAAACAAAGAAAAAGAGACAGATCTCACTTACCAAGACTAACAAAGGTGGATCCGAACCCAGAAACGAACTCGGGAACCTTACTTGTAAACGGCGGCGACCTTACTTGGAAACGGCGGTGACCTTCGTGGAGGATCATACGACCTTCACGGAGAGGTGGCGACCTTCGTGGAAGTGTGGAGAGGCGGCGACGACGAGCTCTTTTCACAGAGAGGAGGCAAGGCTTTGGCGGCGTGGAGAGGTGGCAAGTGCTTCATGGGAGAGAAGCAGAGAAGGTATCCGCGGCGGAAAAGGTATCCGCGCCGCGGGAGAGAAAAAGAGAATGAAAATTTTGTTTCACGGGGGAGAAAGACTAGGTTTCGGCCATTTTAAAGGAGAGACTCGACCTGTAGCATCGGTTAAAATAAACAAATCAACGCTAAATATAAGCGGTGCCCGTGTTTGGTTATTTAAAAACACTCAAACACATTTTTGGTCGACAAATTCGTCAACCGAGGGGAGCTCTAGGGTCGGTTAAAAGTACAAAATCGACGCTAGAGGTACTTATACATACGTGAACTAAACTGGATGCAGAATTCATGTCAGTCGACAAATTCGTCGACTGAGAAGTCCTTTAGGGTCGGTTATAAGAAAAAATCGACCCTAGAGGTGTTTATACATGTGAAATCTGGCTCATCCTCAGTCGACTAATTTGTCGACCGAAAGGTTATCAATCGACAAATTAGTCGATCGAGGAGAGCTCTAAAGGTGCTTATACATGCGTGAACTAAACTGGATCCAAAATTAATGTCGGTCGACAATATTGTCGACCGAGGAACACTTTAGGGTTGGTTATAAGGAAAAAACTGACCCTACAGGTGCTTATACACGTGAAATCTGGCTCCTTCTCGGTCGACGAATTTGTCGACCGAGGGAGCTCTAAGGTGCTTATACATATGATATTGTATATATGATGAAATTCCAACTATAGGTATTATTACTTCGATTGAATTTGTTAAGTTTTATTATGATAATCAAAGTCTAATACATCTATTGTAGTATAACTTATGGAATAATGAGTAAATCCTACATGAATGAAAGACTTTTATACATCTCACATAATAATGAACTGGGAAGATGACTAAAGGTTAAAGAGTAAGAAGAAGCAACCATAATCCATGGTACTCCCTCAATTCAGATTTTTATAAGGATAAAAGGATTGTCCTTATTAACCAAAATTCCATTAGAAGGCAATAGACATGGTACATATATGCAAATATATGAAAAGAAACAGACAAGGGTGAATTGAATTGTGAAAGTAAGGATTGGAATAGTCATGAAATCAGTATGAATAAGTCTTTTATCTCTTTACTCTTTATATATGTGGGTTGGCTTAAATTTAATGAAATGCATACAAATTAGACTACACAAGATTTCAAAGATTAAGAAACTTTATGCATTAAGTAAATTTAGAATGATTAATTTGAAAAATAGTACTAAATTGGATCCAAAATTCATGTCGGTCGACAATATTGTCAACTGAGGAGCCCTTTAGGGTTGGTTATAAGAAAAAACCGACCCTAGAGGTGAAATCTGGCTCCTTTTCGGTCGACAAATTTGTCGACCGAGAGGTTATCGGTCGATAAATTCGTCGACTGAGGGAGCTCTAAGGTCGGTTATAAGGAAAAACCGACCTTAGAGGTGCTTATACACGTGAAATCTGGCTCCTTCTCGGTCGACGAATTTGTCAACCGAGAGGTTCTCGGTCGACAAATTCGTCGACCAAGAAGAGATCTAGGGTCGGTTAAAAGTAAAAAACCGACGCTAGAGGTGCTTATACATGCGTGAACTAAACTGGATCCAAAATTGATGTCGGTCGACAATATTGTCGACTGAGGAGCCCTTTAGGGTCGGTTCTTTGGAAAAAACCGACCCTAGAGGTGCTTATACATGTGTGAAGGCAAACTGGATTCAAGATGTCTAACCCGCATTTTTGTAGACATATAAGGTCGGTTATTTGGAAAAAAAATGACCCTATAGATCGACGCGCGAAGCCAAAATCAAGCAAATTTTTGCCGCGCGAAGCCAAAATCAAACAAATTTTTGCCGCGCGAAGACCCAAGAGGTCTTAAGTGGTGCCCGCATTTTTTATAGACATATAAGGTCAGTTATTTGGAAAATCGACCCTATAGAGATACACTACAAGGTCGATTATTTTAAGAAAAGCGACCCAAGAGGTCTTAAGTGGTGCCCGCATTTTTTATAGACATATAAGCTCGGTTATTTGGAAAACCGACCCTATAGAGTTACACTACAAGGTCGGTTTTTTTAAGAAAACCGACCCAAGAGGTCTTAAGTGGTGCCCACATTTGTTTTAGACATATAAGGTCGGTTATTTGAAAAAACCGACCCTACAAGTAGTGACGTTATAACCCATTTATGTACTAGTGACAGTAGAATCGCTTTGGAGGTACAGTAAATGAAGATCTGAATCTTCATGTGGCTGAGTTCTTGGAGTATATGAATACTTTTAGAATCAATGGTGTATCCACCGAAGGAATGAGGCTAATCCTATTTCCTTTCACCCTAAGAGATAGAGCCAAGGTGTGGCTTTTGTCTCTTCCAAAGAAGTCAATCAAAAGCTGGGACCAACTTCTAAATGCTTTCCTTGCAAAGTATTTCCCGTCAAGCAAGACAGCCCAACTAAGGAATCAGCTCACCAACTTCTCTCAATCCGATGGAGAAACTCTGTATGATACATGGGAGTAGTTTAAGGACCTGCAACGCCTTTTCCCTCACCATGGATTGACCAACTGGATGCTACTCCAAACGTTCTATAATGGTATGTTCTATAACACCCAGATGACACTAGATGTCGCAGCTAATGGAGCATTGATGACTAAGTCTTACAGAGAGTCTTATGACATCATTGAAGACATAGCCCTCAACCATTGCCAATGGGGATCAGATAGGAGAGCACAATCACCCTCTACAGCTAGTTCTTCAGTCAGGAAACAAGGAGGGAAGCATATTGTTGATTTCATTGACTTAATTGCTGCTAAACTTGATATTCTTACACAAAAGTTTGAGAAGATGACTACATTGCAAATCCAATCAATTGAAGTAATATGTGAATCTTGTGGGAATTCTGGACATACTTCTTCTTCATGCTTTGCTCCTAATGTGAATGAAGGGAGCCTAGAACATGCCAATGTTGTTGGGATGTAGGGGAACAAGCGGTACAATCCCTATTCCAACACCTACAATTTGGCATGGAGAGATCATCCTAATTTCTCCTACCGGAACACAAGCAATGCTCAGAACTTCCAACATGGACAACAGCAACCGCAGCAACAAAAAAAACTTCAACCGGAAAAACAATGGAAATATGTCGGGTTTCAACCATAGTAGGGGTTACCAACAGCAACAACAACCCCAAAGTTCTTCCTTGGAGGCTATGAAGTAAAAATTTATCTCCACACAGATGCAACAGAATGAAGAGTTAAGGGGAATGACAAGCTCTCGAAGGAAGTGATTGTCTAACTCTCCACCAAAGTGGATGGCATTTCCACCCACGAGGATGTTAGAAAACCAAATTGCCCAACAAGCCTTGACACTGTAAAAGAACACCCAATTTGGTTCTCTCCCAAGCCAACTGGAGGTGAATCCGAGATAGTAAGAAAATGCCTTCACCTTGAGGAGCGGAGCTAAAATCCACATACCTTCTCCACCCAAGGAGAAGAGAGCAGAGATCACCGATGAAGAGAAACTTGATACCCCTATGGGTGACAAAGGTAAAGGTACGGCTGAGGTACCATCTTCTATTAAAGAAAATGCACCATTTCCGCAAAGGCTTGCAAACACTAAGGAGGACTCAAAGTTTAGGAAGTTTATGGACATTCTAAATAAACTTTGTGGCAACCTTCCACTAGCTGAAGTTATTGCATAAATGTCGTCATATGATAGGTTTCTTAAAGACATCCTCACTAAAAGGAGGAAGGTGGACCAAGTAGAGACTATGATGCTTTCTAAAAGAATTAGTTCTATCATTCAAAATAGACTTCCTGAGAAGTTAGATGACTTGGGAGCCTTCACTTTACCATGCAGATCAGCAACACCACTTTTGACAAAGGTCTTGTAGACCTCAGAGCTAGTATCATTCTCATCCCTTCTACCCTGTGGAAAGGGATAGATCTTGGAGATCTAAATCCTACAAAGATGGACATTGAGCTGGCTGATCATTCCATCAAATACCCCAAAGGTATTGTGGAAGATGTGCTAGTGCATATTGGTAAACTTTATATTCCTTGTGATTTTGTAGTGCTAGATATGGTAGAAGTTCCTTCCAACCCCATTCTAACTGGGAGACCTTTTCTGAGAACTGCCGAATGCCTAGTTGATGTTCACGAAGGCAATCTCACACTCCAAGTTGGTGAAGAAGCCATGGAGTTTTCTATATATGATGCTATGAAAGCACCCTCTCATGTGGAAGAAATTTGTTTTATGGACTCTGTTGATTCTGTTATACAAGAAGATCATGATGTTGCCAATTTGATACTAAACTATTGTGATGATGATGAAGGTATTAATAATGGATTTGAAAATTCTGGGGTATTTTCTATTGCCCACTCATATGCTACTGAAGAAGACACTCCACCTGTTGATGACAAAGCCAAAGACAATGCAACTAGGAGAAAGGTAGAACTCAAAGCCCTTCCACCAGGGCTAAGGTATGCATTCCTTGATTCCAAATCTACTTCTCCTCTAATAATCAATAACGAGTTAACCAATGAACAAGAAAGTAAATTGCTTGTTGAATTGCATTTGTATAAAGATGTTATTGGTTACTCTATCGATGATTTGAAAGGCATTCATCCCTCTATTTGTATGCACCGAATAAATATGGAGGATGATGCTAAACCCACCATTGAACTGCCTAGACGCTTAAATAAAAATATACTTGAGGTGGTTAAAAAGGAAATCTTTAAGTTGGTTGATGCCGGTATCATCTATCCAATAAGTGACAGCCCCTAGGTTAGTGCCATCCATGTGGTACCTAAGAAGGGGGGTGAAAATGTTATCAAGGGAGACAATGACGAGTTGATACAAACACATATTTTCACAGGTTGGCGTATGTGTATTGACTACCGGCGTTTGAACAAAGCGACCCAAAAGGACCATTTTCTGTTGTCATTTATTGACTTAATGCTTGAACGCCTTGCAAAACACTCTTATTTTTGTTACTTGGATGGGTATTCCAGGTTTTTCCAAATTCCCATCTACCCTCCCAACCAAGAGAAAACCACTTTCACATGCACGTATGGAACTTATGCTTATCTTCGTATTCCCTTTGGCCTTTGCAACGCTCCTGCGAAGTTCCAACGATGTGTGATGTCTATTTTTTTTTATTTCATTGAAAACATAATGGAAATTTTTATGGATGATTTTAGAGTTTATGGAAATTCATTTGATCAATGTTTATGCAACCTATCATTAGTCTTAGCCCACTGTAAAGACGTTAACCTAGTACTAAACTGGGAGAAGTGCCATTTCATGGTACAATTCGGTGTAGTATTAGGTCATGTTGTATCTAACAAGGGTATTGAGGTTGACAGGGCCAAGGTGGAAGCTATTGAAAAGATGTTTACTCCTTCTTTAGTCAAAGACATCTGCGGTTTCCTTGGTCATGCATGTTTCTATAGAAAATTCATTAAAGATTTCTCCAAAATCACAAAGCCATTATGTTCCTTACTTACAAAAGATGTTGAATTCATATTCAATGATGACTACCATACCGCCTTCACCAAGCTAAAGGAAGCTCTTATTTCTGCACCAATCATTCAACCACCGGACTGGAACACTCCATTTGAACTGATGTGTGATGCAAGTGACTATGCAGTGGGGGCAATTCTAGGACAAAGGAAAGACAAGAAGCTTCATGCCATATACTATGCAAGCAAGACCCTAGACAAAGCACAAATAAATTACACAACCACAGAAAAGGAGATGCTTCCTATAGTGTATGTCTTTGACAAATTTAGACAGCATTTGGTAGGATCTAAGGTGATTGTATATACAAATCATGTTGCCATTAAGTATTTGCTCAACAAAAAGGATGCAAAGCCTCGTCTCATATGTTGGATACTACTTCTGCAAGAGTTCAATCTTGAAATCTGGGATAAGAAGGGGACAGAGAACAATGTTGTTGATCACCTTTCTAGATTGACTACAGATGTTGGAGATTGTCTGCCTATTGAGAAGCTTTATGCACTACCATCCACCCAAGTGTCATGGTTTGCAGACATTGCAACTTTTCTTGCTACAGGACAACTGCTGCCAGGTTTGACATACCAGCAAAAGAAAAAGTTCTTCCATGACATGAAGTTTTACTATTGGGATGACCCCTTGTTGTTCAAACATGGGAGTGATGGACTTATTCGAAGGTGTGTTGTTGAAGAAGAGATTGCTACCATTATTTCTAAGTGTCATGCCTCTCCTTATAGAGGTCACTTTGGAGGAGAGAAGACTGTAGCAAAGATCCTACATGCCAGTTTCTATTGGCCAACATTGTTTAAAGATGTCAATCTATTTGTCAAAGCTTGTGATAAATGTCAAAGAACCAAAGGAATTTCTAGATGTGATGATATGCCTCTTAACTCTATCTTGGAGATTGAGGTATTCAACATATGGGGAGTTGATTACATGGGACCATTCCCATCCTCTTGTGGCTACCAATATATTCTAGTCACCATTGAGTACATCTCTAAATGGTTTGAGGCCATCCCAACCCAAGCACCGGATGCAAAATCAGTAGTCAAGCTATTTTAGAAAATCATCTTCCCTCACTTTGGTGTTCCTAGAGTTGTAATCTCTGATGGTGGCATGCATTTTGTTGAGAAGCAATTCAAAAATCTTCTTTCTAAGTATGGAGTCACACATAAAGTATCTACGCCCTACCATCCTCAAACTTCCGGGCAAGTAGAAGTCTCCAACCGGTAGCTGAAAAGTATTCTAGAGAAGATAGTGTCTGGCTCAAGGAAAGATTGAGCATTAAAGATAGATGACGCATTATGGGAGTACTAGACGGCTTACAAGACCATCATAGGCACAACCCCATTTAAGCTGATACATGGTAGATCATGTCATCTTCCGCTGGAGCTAGAGCACCATGCACTATGAAAAACCACTAGAGGGGGGTGAATAGGGTTTTATAATAATTTAACAATTATTTTAACTCAAATAACCAACCACAAAAATATTGGACAAGGGGACAAGGATTTAGAGTGGTTCCAACCTTAGAAAATACTAAGGCAGTCAATCCACTACCCGGTTGCTTACCCAACCGGGATTTTGAAAGAATCAAATTTTATTACCTCGCAAGGACTTTACATAAAATTACAATTCTTTCACCAAACCCTTCGAACAACCTTCACCTAGAAGTAGTTGCACCAACTTTGAAGCAGCCTTCTTGAAGTAACTTCAAGCTCCCCCTTGAAGTAGCCTTCCTCTTGAAGTAGCTTCCCATTGCAACAACCTTCTTGAAGTAGTCTGAAGTCCACCTTCTCCACCGAGAAGAACCTTCTCCAATCCGCAGCCTCCAACCCTAGGAGTAGCAAGGAGAATACAAAAGATAACAAGGAACAAGAAGGAAAAACAGAAATTACAATACCACTTGTAGCACAAGGCTTGATTTCCTATATCAAGCGTTTTGATCTCCTAACCAATGTATATAGAAGTGTAATTGTTGTGGATAGGAGATGCTAGCCTATAGGACACGAAATTGGAGCAAGGAGAGGAATAGCCAATGCAAGTGTTGCTCAATTTCTCAAAACAGATTTACAATTGCAAGTGTAAGCTCAAGTGTATCACAAGTGTAGATTGGTGAGTTTAGGTGTCCAAAGGCATGTCCTATTTATAGGAATGACCTACAAGTGCTTAAGGACATTCTAGACACATTCTAGGGGTTTCTAAGTGCTTAACTAGTCGTTAGGTATAAGTTAGTTGCTTTAGCAACGGCTAGTTAATTAATTCTGCAGGTGCTGTCAGAACCCATCTCGGTCGACAATTTTTCGATCGAGAGTCCTTCTCGGTCGACAATTTGTTGACCGAGGGACTGTCTGGAGCAAGTGTTTACAACGTTCTGATCCAACTCCCAACTACTTTTTCTGTTGTGTCTAACGGCTACTTGGGTCATTCTCGGTCGAGGAATTTGTCGACGGAGAGTGTCTCGGTCGAGAAGTTTGTCGACCGAGAATAACCATGTTTCAATATTTTAAAGTACTAAGTGTGTGTATGAGTGTGCAGATGTGAAACTATTGTAGGGTATGACTTATCTAAGTGTTGTGAATGGCTAGGGAAGATCTAACGCTTGATTTACATGATGTCTAAGTACTTGTACATTATATATTTTGTACAAGTGTTTACATTTGATTACAATCATGAAATTAAGGCATTTTGAAGCATATAGATCTTCCAAAGGTTTGTCATCCATCTTGTTCCTGCAACACTCAAGTAGCACATTAGATCCACAAGAATGAAATGTTTGTCATCTTCAAAACAAAGGGATTATGCTAATGTCCAATTTAGCCAACACACTATGGGCTATAAATTTCTTAAACTTTGACATGAAGAAAGCTAGTGAAAAGTGACTATTGTAGCTATAAGAATTGGAGGACCTACGGTTTTATGCATATGAAAATGAAAAGCTATACAAATAAAGAACCAAGATATGGCATGACAAGAGAATCCATAGGAAGGATTTCAAAGAGGGAGACAAAGTGTTGCTGTTCAACTCAAGACTTAAGCTATTTCCTAGAAAACTAAAGTCAAAGTGGTCCGGCCCTTTTCTCGTATTGAAGATTTTTCCTTATGGGGTTGTTGAATTACAAGGCAAGGATGGAGCATTCAAATTAAATGGGAAACGTTGTAACGTGTATACCTCAGGGGACGAAGTTCACAAGGGAGTTTCTTGCTCTCTTCAAGATGCATGAAAGACAATTGAAGAGTCTCACTCCGGACTATAAATGGAGGACCTCGTGGGGGTTTAACCCACATTAGGATAGATTTCTTTTCAAGTCATTTGAGTCAAAAACACTCTTTTTTGTAAATAAGCTTGTCATAGATGAATGTAATAATTTAGACTATTCCATTGCATATCTGTTATAAATTCTATGCTGACAAAAGGTTGTTTTCTGTAGAAACTACAGAAGACACGGCATGTTTTAATTTAGACACGGTGTGTCCCCACTCTCAGAACTCAGTAGACAAGTTATATCTCTAGGCACACGACGTGTCTTTATTTGACATGTCGTGTCATTGATCAGCAGATACAAAGTTCTCTACAACATGGAAAAGTACACGACATGTTCTAATTTAGACACGACGTGTCCCCAAGCAGAAAATGGAGGCAAAAGGAATCCTGGAATAACACACGGTGTACTTTATTTGCACATGCCGTGTTCCAAAGCAGAAAAGGAAACGTCAAGTATTCTGAAAAAGTACATGATGTGTCTTTATTAGCACACGACGTGTAGTTATCAGTGAAAATGGGCAATTTGAAATTCTGGAAAGTCACACGATGTGTTCAAATAAAAACACATCGTATCTTTTATTACAGAAAGGGAGTTCTAAAAAGACACACGACGTGTCTTTATTCGAACACACCATGTCTTTTGACGAAAATGCAGGGTTTTAACCCAACACACGGCTACCCCTCTCACTTACAATTTCATTCAAGCTAGAGAAGTTGTGTACCCTAGCCCTCTTCTTCCCAGCAGTCGTGTGCCTTAGCAGACACAGCCGTCATCGTTCCATGTTCATAGCCGTGTCTTTTTCGAGCTACCACCTGCCACTGTCGTATGTTTCTCTTGCTCATGGTGTGTCCTCTTCAAGCTCACACACAGCTGATCCACCGTCGTTGTGTACCCTCTCACAAGGAGGGTCTACTCACTGTCAAGCTCGAGATGCCAACATCTTCTTCTTCTTTAAGCAAGCCGCCACCATCATCTTCTACCCCAAGCCACCATCATCTTCCACCCCAAGCCACCATCATCTTCTCGAACAAGGACGTGAGAAAGGGGATCTGCCATCCTCCTCCCCAAGCGCCTCCTCGATGCCAAGGAGGTCAACAAACCTCTCTGACCGTCGTCACCTCAACCATGCGAGGGCCAGCTCTAAGTCACAACTGATGTCCCCCTCCTTTTCCCCAAAAACACTACCGTTCGTGACCTGTAGATTTTCACAGAGCTCTAGGCACACAACGTGTACCTATTCGCACATGGTGTGTACGCTACAGTCTCAGCTGACTTTCTGTTTTAGACACACGGCGTGTCTTTTTGAGCACGTGATGTGTGTTCACCTTTCAGTGGTAGAAATGGCTCCATTCAAGCAGACTAGCAACCGCAAGCACGGCTCAAAGTTCCTCCCAAGTGTCGGGGTACATCTCAACTACGCAGTTTCGGGTCACCCCTAAAGAAGACCTGACATACCAGTTCCTGATTGCAAGGAGAGTTCTTACTTCTCATTTGCTTGTCAGTAGACGATGATGACTCTGGGCTTCAAGGATGAGGTCCTCATGCCCCTACAGGACTTGGGGTTGAGCTACATCTGCCTTACGGTATCAAACACTTACCCCCGTCTTGTATATGTGTTTTTGACGACACTCGTCACTGAGCAAGACCCACAGAAGAAGCTCGAGCCCTTTGTTATTATACATTTTAGGCTTTTGGTTCGTGCTTTTAAACTCATATTTAGGAATTTTTGTGAGTTGCTAGAGTGTCATTATGATGGCGCGATTAGTTACCCACTGGCTTTTCATAGCGACGAGTTTTGGTTTGAGATTTCTGATGAAGAACATAATGAAGCTAAGCAAGCCAGAGCATCTGCTATTTACAACCCTATCTTCCGGTATATTCATCGCCTTCTCAGTACCGGGGTTTTTTCCAAGAAGGAAACCCAAGGGGTTGTGGGGAAGCAAGATCTTTTCTTCTTATGGGGTATGATGTATGAGCATAAAATTGATGCTAATTTCTATATTCTTCAACGTTTCCTTGACATCAAGAAGGTGAAGAAGAGGGACGCCGACAACATCATGTGTGGTGGTTTGATTACTCTGCTAGAACAAAAGCTAGAGGTTGATTTGACAGTGCTTGAGGCTGCACCAGGAAAAAACCTGGTAGATATTCAGTATCTTCTCTATGCATGCTTAATCTTGGAGATTCCCAACTATGACAACAAGTTACATTAGTTCTTCGATGATGATTAGTATATTGACCTTCCAGACCCTGAGCATGCCACCTTAGAGAACAAGGACAACTGGAAAGTCCTACTGGCCACTGATGAAGAGATAGCAGCATCCGGAGCTGCTGATGATACTGGGGCAGGTCCTTCAGCCCCTTCTGCTTCTTCTACTCTACCACCTCCCTCCACCAGCACCCAGACGGAGTACTCCTAGGCAATGCCTGATGTCAGGCATTTGTACAGCTATGTGCAGCAGCAGTTTGATCACATTGATGGCCGCCTGGATCATATGGGCACGCAGTATACTGTGATGCATGACATGGTCCACTGCATGGATTCATGGCACATTTCATAAGGCCACTACTCCATCCCGCAATGTATCAGCAGTCGCCGCCACAGTAGCAGCCAAAATCTGCCCCGCAGCTCACTCCGATGGATGTCCCAGAGGATGATCTTATTAGCCAGTTCTTTCAGACTGACCACAGGGAAACTGGCCCCTCTTATTGATTTTCACCCATGATAGGTATCCGATTGTTACCTTCATGAGCTCGATTGATGCAGTGAGGACACTGCAAATTTCAAGCTTAGGGGGGTGCAACCGGCCCATAATGTAGTTTCTATTTCATTTGCTTTTGTCATTTGTTTTTGTTGGTCACTTCAGTCTTTCATTTCAATCTTTTATTTTCATGTTTTGTATTTCCCTTCATGGCAAGTTTAGTATGAAATGAGGCTATTGTGATAGAATGAACTTTTGCACCTTGTATGCTTGAACTATCGTGTATCGTGTATTTCTTTTGGCCATATGAAATAATTAGTAAAGAGCATGCATGAATCAAATGGAAAATGAAATCCCCCATGTACATGATCCTAGTTTGTATTTGTAGCCTGAACTCTCAATTTTTACATTTTGGATTGCTAAATGCATGTAACGGTCTAAAATTTTAGCGAATAAACCAACTCTACAACACTGTTCAGAATATGGGACACTCTTGCCAAACTTTTAGTGCATATACAACCAATTTTTCAGTGAAAATTTTGCATAATAATGAATGAAATATTGCTAACTTAGCTTTCTCGTTGACTCTCTTGTGTTGTGAAAAAATCTCTTTTATCTTTTTCTCACTTTACCCAATAAAAGATGGCAAACATCCCACATATCATGCTACCCTAATGTGAATCTGATCCGACAACAATGGTTAGGTGGTATGAAAATCAAAAGAGGGTAAAAATAACATCCCAACCAGCACTCTAAGTGTGCGTAAGCCTAAATTAGCAGTCGAGTGCCAGAATCCCAAAAATCAATTGTCATATCTTTTTGATAAGAGAGCTCAACTAAGATTGTTAAAGTTATCTAAGATTTCATCATTTACATCCATAATAGCTGAAAATATTGCGTTGAAAATCCACTAGTTGTTTGGCTTGACTATCCAAATCCTGTTTAGCATTGTTTAGTTGATTGTTTCACTTAGTTTGTGACCACCATTGCTAAACTAAAACTTCTCTATCTTGGATGTTTAGATTGAGATGATGGCTATGAAAATAAACCTAATGTACATGGTTGATTGAGTTTATTGCATATCTTCATTTCACTTGATCCATGCACGAACTTGAACATTCCTTCATGTGTGTGGCTATGCTCTTTGTTTTGCTTGAGGACATGCAATGGTTCAAGCTTAGGGGGATTTGTTGTGTGGTTTCCACATCAACTTTTCACATGTTTTCACACACAAATTCAGTTCATTTTGTTCTCATTTAGCCTCTATTCATATCATTCTTGTCACCTTTTTGTTATTTTTCTTATCACATGATGTGTATTGCAGATTTGCATCAAAGGGATCAAATTGGAGATATCTCAACTCAATTTCATCATTATCAGGACTTCTCCATGCCTTGAATATGATCACAACTTTAATTCGGTTGAAACAGCAATGTACACGATGTGTCTTATTTAAGACACGGCGTGTGTATTTCTAGATGACCTATTGCTTCAATCTCTGAAGAAAAGTACACAGCGTGTCCACGAAAGACACGGCGTGTACCTGGGAATTTAGAACTGAGCTTTGCCTTTCTAGTAAATTACACTGCGCATATTAATTCAAACACGTCGTGTGTTTTACACTCAGAAACAACTGCCAAAGACAGGACACGCCATGTCCAGAGAAAGACACATCGTGTGCCTGTCAGTTTTAGCAATTTTTCAAATATGATTCCTTTCATTTTAAAAGACAAAATCACTCTATGGAGCAGTTATCTTTGGTCATAATTCGAAACTCTTTCATCTAGAGCAAGGCTAGAGCAAGGAGGATGATTTTGGAGGTGGAAGAGGGTGGTTTCTTGCAAAAGAACAACATTCTTCTTCCTTTCTTCTCCAATCTTCTTCTCCAAGGTGCAGCAGAGCTTCTCCACTCCACAAAGCTTCTTGGGAGAGAGGTTTGTCTAGTTTAGAGTAGCTGTAGAAGTGAAATTTCATCCTCAAGCCAGAATTCTACTTATCTTGAGTTACACCTTGGGTTTTCTTAGCTTTTCCTTCTCTAAATCATGTTGAACTATGAAAATTCTATGCATTTTCTGTTGTACACCTTTATGGACGAGTAGTTTCCCTTCCTTGGACATGGGAGAGTCGCTCCCATGTCATGGCATGTATGGAACATGATAATTTCATACTAAATGCTATGTTTCTTGTTTTTTGCACCTTGTGAGTACCGGTTTCTTCTTTTCTGCATGTATGGTTGGCCACCTTATGCGTATGTTTTATACTCTTTTGCTTGATCTGAGAAGATAGGTAGGAGAGTAAGGAGGTACTCTCTCAGCAAATCCTTCTTTACCATGAGGGTGGAAATTAGGGAGTTGAGGAGTATGTTTGTGATCCAAAACAAAATTCATACATGGGAATGTTGAATCGAGTTAGGATCATTATACTTGCACCGATAGGTGAAGTGTAACATGCAACTCTCCTTTAAAAAAAGTGGTTAGTATGTTTAAATTTCATGCTCCTATTCTATGCTATGATATGTGGATGAAATCCCAAGTCCAAGATACTTCTATATCTGAATTTTAATCTCTTTTAGTAAGACAATTGTTGTTTTGCTTAATTCTAAAATTTTCTAGTTTAATCAACTAAATCCACCTTTAAAATGGTCTAGATTGTTGAACCTTAGCACTGTTGTGTTTAGTTAATTTCTTAAGCTCCTTGTGTTTGATCTCGACTATGACTACTTATGTATACTTGTGGAAATTGGTTAGTTGAGTAAAAGATCTTTCTTAAGATTGAAACTCGTTAGTGTAATAGACCAACAGATTGCTTGTTGATTTGTGCTTGAAACCACCTAGGCTCTAGGAGAGAATGTCTTATATGAAGCTATATTATGGATTGCTCCTAGGTCCAACTAGTGGATCCCTATCTAGCACCCTATCTTCCCACATACACATCCATGATACTACAACTAGGTGAGAATTCTAAGTACCTAGTGCAGGAGTACTTAGTGAAATTGCATTGGAGTTTCGTAAAGCCTAGATGGTAGGTGACGTGAGGTGCAATACCCTCATTTCTATCCTCCATCTTCTAACCTTAGATCTGGATTTCCCTAAGAACACCTACTCTAGAAACCTAGACTTTATTATATCCTATTAGAATCTCACCTAAACTGTAGTCCACAAGAGCCTTCCAAGGTTGGATGGGTGTGCTAGGGTGTAGTTTCCCTTCACACACCTTATACCACCCATGGACAACTAGTAGCTTAGATTAATTCTATAGCATCTATCTTTTTGTTTGGTTTGATAATCTAAATGAATGGATAGAATTTTCATGTTACAACCCCCTAGTGTAGGTTCTGGTTGCATCACCCCCAAACATCCCATACCTCATTAACTTGTTAAAACCTTAATTGCCTTCCTTGCTAGTTGATGATTGCTTAGCTATTTGTTTTACTTGCTTCTTGTTTAATTGTATTGTTCTTGGTAGATAGATCATGATAGTGTAGTTAGTATCTCTTTTTTCTTGCTCTGTCTTTGTGTTAATTTTACTATTTTCTTGTCTTAGTTTGCTAATTGCTAGTCTAGTGCAATTTGCCTCTTTCCTTGCTTAGTTATCTTTCCTTGTTAATTATAACTATTTGCTTATGGATAGTTTAGGTTTTGATCTTGCTTTTTCTTAATTCTTAATTGAACCATTAGTATAATAAAATTAAATCAAAAGCCAAACCCTCTAATCCCAAAACACCGCTTTAGGAACCTAGCTAACTTAACTAAGATCTAGTACCTCCATCTCTCCCTAAGGATTGACGCCGAACTTGACACCTTCATATACTACAATATGATTTTCTTCCCTTGTAGGTAAGCACTTGATTATTGTGAGTGTGTCATCCATTAGGGTCTTATAAATATCAAAAGACCTAGTTGTGTATACCTTCGGGTATAACTCATCAAGCTTTTTGATGTTGTTGTTGGGGACATGAAGTGCCATTGCTACCTAGTAGTTGTGGTGTGATTCTCCCCTTAGACATTATCTATTGCCAAATTAGTTTCAAGAGTATGATAAAATACACATCAATCTTTCTAGCAAAAATCTTGATGCACTGAGTGTGGGTCACACCTAATCAATTGAATTATGAATAGATGCTTTCCTAGGCTCAGATACACTTGGAATCCTTCAATATTTATAAGGCCCTAATTTAACACACTCACCTAGACTAAAATATTTCACCCCCATGAACCTAGGATCATATCATAGAATAGGAAATGGAATGATAGGGGTTGATCCTCAAGGAAAGAGGGGCAACTAGAAATAGGTTAAGTTAGGTAGGTTCCTAAAGTGGTGTCTAGGGTTAGAGAGTTTGGTTGTTGATTTGATCTGGTTAGACTAATATTCAAATAAGAATTAAGCAAAGAAAGATCAAAACCTAAAGTAACCCTAGAAAATAGTTCTAATCAACAAGGAAAGATAACTAAATAAGGCAAGAGGCCAATTACATTAAACTAGCAATTAGCAAACTAAGATAAGCAAATAGATAAATTAACACTATTTAGAAAAAGCAAGCACAAAGGGATACTAACGACACTATCAATATCTAGCTACCAAATCAGGACAATTAACTAAGAATCAAGTAAAAAAACTAGTTGAGCAAGCATCAACTAGCAAGGAAGGCAATTACAGTTTTAACAAGTTAATGAGGTATGGGTCATTTAGAATGATGTAACTAGAACCTAAGTTGGGGGTTATAACATGCAAATTCTAATTCATTCATTTTGATTGTTAAACCTAACTACAAGATAGATGCTATAGAATTACCCTAAGCTACTAGTTGGCCATGTGTGGTATAAGGTGTGTAAAGGGTAACTACACCCTAGCACACCCCATCCAATCTTGTGAGGCTCTTTTGGACTAGGGCTTAGGTGAAATTATAATAGGTACTAATCAAGTCTAGGTTTCTAGAGTAGGTTTTCTTAGGGAAACTGGGAGCCAAGGGTAGAAATGAAGGTTGGAAATGATGGTATTTCACCTCACTTCACCTACCATCTAGCCTTTATGAAACTCCAAAGAAATTGCACCAAGTACTCCTACACTAGCTACTTAGATTTCTCACTAGTTGTAGGAGAGGAGATATGTATGTGGAAATATAGGTTTCTAGTTGGGGTACACTAGTTGGACCGAGGATAAATCCCTAAGATAGCCATACAAGTTGTTCTCTCCTAGAGCATACGTGGTTTCAAGCAGAAATCAACAAGAAATCCATGTTTTTAAGCACAAACCACAAGAGAATATATGGGAATTTAAATATAAGTAGAAGACAATCAACATAAAACGAATTTATAAAGTCTACAAGTTATTTTCTCCCAAAATGATATCAAAGCCACATTTTAACCCAAACATTCCACCTAAAGGGGATTATCTACTCATAGCAAAACAAAATAAAAAAAGAGAACCAGAAAGAGATACAAGTAGCCATGGAGGTTGAAATAGTGGTTGGAATCCTCCTCTCTAGTATCTGCAAGCTTGAATACCTCCCTCCTCTAAGGTGAAATGGCATGGAAATAAAATGGATAGTGACCAAAACCCTAAAGGGAGGGTTTTGGGGTGGAAGGTGATGGAATGGGAGTGGAATGAGGTATGGAGGTGATAATGAGGTGAAATGAATGCTCAAGGGAGACAACCCTCAACCTCCAGCCACCTCCAAGGCTTTTATAGGGGTCTAGGGTTAATTGACGGAAAAATAAGGAGATCTAATGATACAATAGGTGGTGTAAAATGGTAGCACGACCGTGGTGGTCACCACAGCTGTGTTGGCCACCTCCCAATAGGACCATTCTACTTAAATGGCCGTTTTGGCCATCTTGATCAATTACTGAATGTTCTATGAAGAGTATGTGACTGGGGCATGCCCAGAATGGCCATTCCTTGGTAGCACGCCTATTTTGGGGTCTTTCCCTTGTATTTGGGTCTTGAACTTGGTCATTCAGGGGTGTTATTGTTTCAATACATTCTTTGATCACTTGGGGAAGGTTGGGAGTCATTTTTGTTTCATTTTGGACTCCTCCTAGCATGGGGAAACCCTAGATTGAAACATTCCTCTCTCCCTTCCATCAAGTAGTGGTCAAAGAACCTATAAAACATGCAAAAAAAATCATAAGTGCATTTGATAATAACAAATATTGAAGGAGATAATATGCATTTTAACATGTGTAGATGTGATTAAAAGATAAAATAACATAAGGTGAAGCCCTCAATTAGGGTTGCATTACACGCTAAACTTAAAACACAGTTGTCCTCAAGTATTCTCCAACTCAATATCTCATTTTCAAATCATTCAAGAAAAACATGGGAGGATTCAATCATCATGATATTCGTTGGCTAAAGTAAGCTCGCATGTGTAAGTAGACATGTAATCCACTACTCTCTATTCATTTTTATTTTATTTTTCATTGTGATTCAATCACGTAACACAAGAATTTCAAATATAGGATACAATCACACATGTAAGTAATGCAAACTTTAATAATGATCTGGGTAGACCATATCATGCATGGCATCTATCAAATTGGTTAGTCTTACTATGAATCCATACACTTCACTTCACCTCTGATGACCCGCTTGTCTTGTGTAGGGGTGTGCAGGATAGAGTTGATTTACCATATCCTTACTAGGCATAAAAAGAGAATCAGGGGTTATGAAAAGGATTGGAGTGCTATTACATAGGAGCACCTAAATTTTTTCTATTTTTCTTGAGAGGCGTTACTTATAACCATCCTTTATTTCTTTTGTTTTTGTGTTTCTTTGCCTCATGTGTAAGGAGGGCATATGGTGATTGGAAGAAGTGAGGTGGTATCGATATGTCCACCCCAAAATTGAAGGGTGGCCAAGGATAATGTGTGCACTTTAGCATCCTTTCATGAGGCTAAGAGGTAATAAGATGATATAAAAAATGCTAGGTCAAAGAGGGGTCACAAGCGGTCAAAATTCATGTATGATCTCATTCAAGCAAGCTAATACATGCAACATCCACCCAAAAGAGAAAACATGCAACATCCACCCAAAAGAGAGAACATGCATACGATTAGCAATCATGGAATATCACAATCTTTTCACATGGAAAGAATAATCCCAAGCATTCAAGGCTTGCAAGCATCACATTTTTATAAAAAATAGTTAAATTCCTACAAGAGGCTTGGAGAATATTCAAAATTTCATCATAGAGTTCATTTAGCCAAACAAATTATCAATGGGATGCATTCTCCAAATTTTAACCATTCATTTAACAATCAAGTATATATTTATGTTGAAACGCACTATTGGGCAAGCATGGTCAAGTTTGGGCAAAATTGGTCAAAATGGTGTCAAGTTGCCCAAAATCACATCTAAACCTATACTAAAAAGCAATAATCAACAATTAAGAAAATCCTAACTAAAATACAAAACCTACATAAAATGTAATGCATGGCATGGAATGGTACATTTTTATAAAATTACATAAAAGTGCAAGAAAATCAACTATATGCATGTATGTATGCAAAGAAAGCAAAATATAATCTAGGTAGAAAGTGTATCAAAATAAAAAGTATATGATAGGATAATGGGATCAAGAGTGAAACGAGGGCATACCACCCTAAACTTTTGAATCATTTTGTCCTCAACATGACACTTAAGTCTAGGAGTGAAAGGGTAGAGATCATTGTTGATGTGGTGGCTCTGGTGGTGGTTGTTTCTCATGTAAATCTCGATCTCCCATCTCTGTCTTCCAAGAGTTGAGTCTCACTTGCACAAGGAACAGTCATACAAAATAAGAAAAGTTAGCAAACTAATATGCAAAAAGTAACACAAATAATAATGAATAGCACTGATGAGGGTAGTATGAAAAATCAAAGCTAAACTAACTAGCTAGGCCAAGAGCCACTCTTCCCGGCAATGATGCCAGAAAGCATGATGTCATTTTTTTTCAAGATGGTACAAATTAAGATATCAAGATACAGTGCCTAAGGGGATAGTCACACCACAACTACTAGGGAGCTATGGCGCTTTCTACCCTAGAAATTGCGCCAGAAAGTATGTGTTGAACATGGGTCATCCTAATGAATTGAATTATGAATAGATGCTTCTCTAGGCTTGGACACACTTGGGATCTTTCAATATTTATAAGGCTCTAAACTAACACACTCACTTATAGTAAAATATTTCACCCACAAGTGCATAGTGTATCATAGTATAGGAAAGCAGCAAGATAGGGGTCGATCCTCAGGGAGAGAAGGGACACTAGATCTAGGTTAAGTTATCTAGGTTCCTAAAATGGTGTCTAGGGTTAGAGGGTTTGGTTGTTGATTTGATTTCATTGGACTAATGGTTCAAGTAAGAATTAAGAAAAATAAAGATAAAAACCTAAAGTAACACTAGACAAATAGTTCTAATTAACAATGAAAGACAACTAAGTAAGGCAAGAGGCCAATTACACTACAATAGCAATTACCAAACTAATACAAGTTAAGAGAGAAATTAACACTAACTAGACAAAGAAATCACAAAGGGATACTAACTACACTATCAAGCTCTAGATACCAAGAACAATACAAGTAACTAAGAAGCAACTAAAACAACTAGTTAATCAATCATCAACTAGTAAGGGAGGCAATTAAGGTTTTGACAAGTTAATGAGGTGTGAGCCATTTGGGGTGATATAATGAGAAACTAGGTTGGGGGTTCAAATTCTATTCATTCGTTTAGATGGTTAAACAAAACAACAAGATAGATCCTAGTAGAATTACCCTAAGTTACTAGTTGGACATGGGTGGTATAAGGTGTGTGAAATGGAACTACATACACCCATTGGTCACCATGCTCAACTCTCTCATAAGAGAAAACAAATGCTCATGCTTTTGGTCACACTCGGGTTTTTATTATCTGAATTTTAATTTGTAGACTTTGGTGTTAGGTTTTTTTAAATATTTTTGTGCTCATTGAGCTATTTTTGGATATCGTATATACATTGGTGCATAGTAGTTTTTCAAAAAATATACACATCTTATGTTGGTATAGAAATCACACTTTCAGATCTTGATCTAAAGTCATTGTTGTTGTTAATTTTGTGACCTCATCCTCATAGAAACACCTTGTCTTTTCTTCAAAGAAGTTGCTCCTCATCAAGCATCTACACAAGGGCCTAAGCCTCTACATCATCCATGCATATGAGGGATATTTTAGTGCACCACCTTGTTCATTAAGAATAAGAGGAAGTTGGAGTCGTCGATATGCTAGAATCACTCACTCTCCTTCTCCTTCTATTGCATACTGTCATCCTTGGGATGATCTTTTTTGTCTCTTAGAGGAATAACTCTTATACAACTTATGTCTCAATGTGTATATCTTCCTTTTGACTTCGACCCCTTTCTATAGGAGAATCATTGGATTGGAGTTCCAAAAATACAATATCATTTGTAGTTGCAATTTAAAATAATATCAAACTAGGAAAAATTAGGCAGCTAACATGTTGGTCATACAGCCAACCAGTTGGTACATCCAGTCAATTGATTGCCACAGTAGGCAAGTCATGTCCCGGTTGATTGAATAGTTTTCCTAATCAGACAACTCTCCTTTTTCCTTGTCATTTCCTAACTCTTCTCCACTCAATTAGTTGATTTAGCTATTTGAATAGTGGACACTTTTCCTAAATGGTGAATAATCGGTCAACTAATAATCAAGAAACCAATTGATCTACACCATTGTCTGAGATATCTATATTGAACATGAAGTATGGAATAGTCATCCTCTTAATATTTACTCCATGTCTCTTGAATCAGAGAAAATTATTGAGGTTTTGTGATATCAATATCATATATAGACTCACATGAGTGTGGCCATGCATTAAAAAGTCTTACTTATCAAGTGGACCAAACTTCATCCAGAATGTGCATATAATTGCATAACCTGCACAAACAACATCCAAATTGGACCAAACTTCATCCACAGGTTATCTTTGATGTTTAGAATATTAATTTTCCATTTTCCATATTTTGAAGTTATATAATCACATTATTAATTACTTATGCCGTTTACTGATTTTCTCTCTCCTAAACTTATCCTAATATTTCAAGGTTGTCCAAATTAGATGAAATTTGACATGTAGGCTAATTTTGATATGTAGATTTCAAATTTGAAGTTTATCTCCTTTTTTGAGACTTATTTTTATGAGATATGTCATATGGCCCATTAACGTCCCATTATCTAAATTGTTCATCCAATTAAGTTTCTTATCTTCATATTACCACTAAAATGAGTTATGTGGCATATTTTATGTTTTTAAATCACATCAAAAAATTAGATTAAGGTTTAGAGAACTTAATTGTGGTAATTAAGCTTTCACTTAGGTATTTGTGCATAAACCCTTCCATTGGTTTAATTAGTGAATAAATGTTCACTAAACCACTATAAATTCCACTAATTAAATAGAAAGGCCAATAAGGATAGAAATGAAAGTAAAAGATGGGAAAGAGGGTCAAAAGACAAAATTTCAGAATTCGGTATGTTATAACACTCCACCCCTTAAAGAGGATTTCGTCCCCGAAATCACAAGAAAGAAGGGAAGGGTGAGTGTGCAACATCTCATCACAAAACTTCAGGTTATTTCTCCAACCTTAACTTCCACCAAATAATTCATCAACATATACTCCACAAGCATCTCAACATAGGTCAGGTTCTCAAGGATCACCTAGGTCCCATTGTTTAGATATTCTTTTTAGGAGATTTAATGTTTTTGGCTCATTGACATTATATTCATAATGATATCACATTATCACCATTATTTTAATTATGTCATGTCATAATCACTTTATTTCCAAGGAAGTTATATTTCATTATCATCCATGAAACATCGTATATATATATATATATATATATATTTCTCATTTATCTTACTAAGAATTTTAGCAAAATTATGGGTTACTCAATTCCCTCAATATACTTGGTCATTATCCTTAATATTTTAAACTTTGAATTCATTATCCTTATACTATCACCATATTAAGTTATAACGAATTATTTTGCATGAAATATTCAATTTCTCATTAAGTCTTCATTCAATCCAAATTATGCCACATCAATTACATATATTTATTTAAACGTTATCTCATTGCCACATTATCTTTATTTCTCACATTAATGTCATCATTAATCATTTACTCATATTTATTCATTTATATTATTGATTTGCACATTTATGTGAATCGAATCACTTCATATTCATATTGAAGCCATTCCATTCATTTTAATGATCAAGGTGAGGCATATTACAAATTGATTCACATTAAGTGACTAATCGTGTGTGTATTAGATAACAAGGTAACATACCATGCATTTCATATTGATGACTTGATTAATATGTGATTAGATTATTATATATATCATTTATGTGTATCAAAGTATGTTAAATGATTACGGCACCTAATGTCATTAATGTATCATGAAAGGCATTAAGGATGTATATGTTAAGGTTAGATGATTACAACTTAGGGTTCAGGTTAATATGATCACTATATTTTACTTAGCATGTATTAAGTCCAAGATTAGGTTACAATTGTCTTACTTGTCATTTCATTAGAGTTTATTGGTTTATGACATGGGCAACACCATGCATATCCATTAGGATTAATATGTGAGTTACTCATATTATGTGCATTAGGTATTCATTAGGGTTTGAACATATAAATTATTCCTCAGATGATCAGTATATGTTTGTTAATATATAAACAATAATGTTAGGCTATAACTATAACTTGTTTGGACCCCAATAAGGTTTCAAGCACAACAACCTCCTAAGTATGGGGTTAGGGTTTCTAAAGATAGTGTAGATAGATTTCAATATGTCATAGGGCTCCATCCCCCTAAAGAGGATTTCGTCCTCAAAATCTAATCACCCAACATCATCAAACTAACTATACTCCACCCCTTAAAGGGTTCAACCTATCAAGCCAAACTACACTAGGGTTAAAGGATGAGTCTAACTTAACCATATACAAGATCCATCACACTTCCACTGCACACTCTAATAGCTCACTTAACCCCAAACTTCAAAGTCTAGGTTCTAGAGATAACTATCCAAATATGTGGTCCTATGGGTCATAAGGAAACTAGTCTTGGTATCCATCTGCAAACAAGTCACCATACACCTAAAACTTAGGGTTCCCAAAGATATACAACATAGATGTCTAAGGTCACTATTGCCTAAAAGTAAACTATTTCGGACAATCCATTTCAGCTTAGGCCAGGCCGGTATCATATGGATCTGGGAGTCCTTGTAAACCAAGAAAGTAGTGCGGAGGAAAATATTGATAGCCCCCAGAACCTAATCCTTTCTAGACACCTTTGCTTCAACTTCATGCCCTAATAATTGCCTAAAGGCAAACATAAACAACATTAAGTTATGCATATTTTGGATATGAGTATTTTAGGGTTTTATTCATCATGATACTAATGTGGAACTATAGGGTCCTAAATCAACATTTCATCATTTATAGATCAACTTTAGGGCAACCATGTCACACAAAGGAACTATGTAAGGCGGGGATTCTAATTAGGGAGACAAAACTAAAATAGTCAGATTCGGACTACCATGGGCTCTGATACCATGTTGTAAGAGAGTGAAATCACCCCTTCACTAAAAAATTTGAAGAATTGACATCCATTCCAAGCACACTCAGAGGTATGATGGAATGGGCATAAATTTTCCAAATTTATTATAATGGTATGCAAAAGACCAAAGTGTAGCAGTGGAATTAAACAAATGACTATATTCAATTTTCACAAAAGATTACACAAGTACATCAAATTCTCCCATTAGGGTTTACATAAAGACAGATAATGAGGATCTTGATAGAGGGAAGTCTAAACTACTTCAAATCTTGTCTCCAAGCAACATCTCCATCAACCGAGTCCAAGACAAAAGCTAAGATCTTCCTTGTCTTAGCCATCACCTTGCTCAACACCTGGGTGGTTGGGAAGGCACCCAACAAAAAGGGAAAGGGAAGAAAAGTATATATCACAAAACTAGTCTAGGATATCAAGATAAGTAAAGCAAATAATAACATGCTAGGGTTCATCATAAGATGAAGATAACAAGAGTATGAGGCTATATTCAAAAAAACTTTCCATTAACAATTATATCAAAAAGGATTTACATGTAAGATAATTATGTCTACCTAACTAAGTCGGGTTGAGGCACCTATCGGACCTCTAACCTTAGGTGAGGGGAGAATAAGACATTCTCAGTCACCTACAATATTATGGGGAGAATAAGACATTCCCCAGGGCAATTATTTACATGCCCTCTGTGGGTGGTTGTACAGAAGTACCGCTACTTTAAATTAAATAGAACATAAATCCACATGCTAGAAAAAGTAGTCATGGCAAGAATAATCATATGAATCAATAAGCATGGCAGTGGGGTACCAAGACCCAAGAATAATGTTCCAAAACTGATTTATGAGGCAAGTATAGCAAAAGATTCAAGAGTATATGAAATAGGGTTTAATAAAGCCTCATTATAGAAAAGTAGGTTAAGGCAAAATTATTCCCAACTTAAGGTGTAAATGTACATACATAAATAGGCATTGCACATACCTCTCTTACTGATATCAATTACCACCTTTCACCACTTTAATTGAATCCAAGTTCCACTTTGCCTATTTTCAATGTATTAACATGTATTAGAGTACATAGTGCCCATTAATGTATAGAAACCCTAATTTCAAAACTTTTTTGTAAAATTCAGATTTAGCTTTTGAAAATATCACCAATGAACTTATTAGGTTCTCCTAATGAAGAAAACATATTTTTATGTTAATTTTGGAGTTATGATGATTATGATGTAATTTTTATGCATTAAATTCGTTTTACAAAAATTACCCTTCGTCAAACCATGAACTCATACCTTGAAAATATTTTTATTAGATAGAGATTAACCTTACAATTCCATAATGTGGCAACACATCCCACTATCACACAGATAGCGAGGTGTTACGTGAAAACGTGCGAAAAATGCCATAACCACATATTACCAAAAATAAGGGTTAATGAAAACCGATTGCAGAAAGCGGATAAACTGAGAAACTATTACATTTAAGTCCCCGTCCTGTAAGAAACATGTTATATAAACATATACAAGATCTTGACACGTGTCCACAGCTTAGGAGATTAGCTGTCCTGTCGTCACATGAGTTCATCACCTGTTATATATACATAACGGCCCACATCCGGCCAGCAGCAGGATATACAAACCAGCAATAGTTATACATCGTGAAAAAATGACAAAACGCTCCCAAGGACCTGAGAGTACAGGGATGACTCTTAGACTCTACTATAAAATGACCAAAATGGCAACATGTCCATCTCTTGCCTTCTACTGCTCGTCTTGCTGCTCGGCCACAACCTCACGACCACCACCACGTCTAGTTCGAACACCTGTAAACCAGTGGGGTGAGACACACAGTCCCAGCGAGAAACATAACTCCCCGCCAAAACTATAAAACCAAAGGAAGATAAAGCAACAGCAGTAGATAACTAGTAAAACGTAGAATAAGAACAATTTATATAGCAAAGCTATTCATACCATCAAGCTTACCAGGCTGTACGGAAGGCATATCACCAACTATCTCTTTATGGAACATGATTGACAAGATAAGATTTATAAGATCTTACCACATATCATCAGGAATGTATAAGCAACTGCAAGTATAACAAGATTAACTACACAAGAAAGGCCTCAACCAATGTTCCATGTTTTGCCTTAAGCAATAAATACTATTCGGCTGGATTACATATTGTTATGCCCTGAGGAAGTGAACTGTACCGCTCGAATCCAACTGATGGCTGCGAAACCCAGAGTCGGTGCCATACAAGGTCAAAGGAAGAGTCGGACTCCACGACCTCCCACCTCATGGTTAGTGCACGAGAACCAAAGTAGGACCGCAGTCCTGTGCTTAAGTGGCCTCAGCCACAGGGTCAGCTCAATAGGCTACCCTATGCCTAGCCCGCCTCAGTATAGGTCTCGACGCTAGTATATCTGAGCCACGGGCTAGTTCACCATGCTCTGAGCCATGAACGCATTCATGCTCCCATATCACATATCCTGAGCCATGGGCCTATTCACCATGCTCATAAACATATCTCGAGTCTGCAACCGCAGCTGCACTCGATTCCCTCTCTATTTTAGGCTAGGAAAAACCTCGCATATTCAACAATATGCGCTCTGGGTTAACCCGCAGGAGAACCCATTTCACCATCACCAGCTCCTGACAATGATGGATCTATGGCCAGGGCAAACTACACGATATATTCCACTGTGATTAGTTAGTATCTTTTATGTGGATTGCAAGATTCAACCAAGTTGTATAACATGCAACTAAAATAAGAATACACAACATGAAACTCAAAATTATGCTTTTTATTATAATCAACATCATCCTGATCCATCACAAGGATCATCACATTGCCATGGGATCTCAATCCCTCATCACATAGTGCCACTGCCTCACAAGGCTTACATCATCATCATGGGATAGCAGTCCCAGCACTCTAGCCAAACTCAGGTCCTCAGACCATCACATCATGCATGTTACCTCATCATCAACTGTAACCATCAGAGCAATGTTACTCAAACATAAATACCTCATAGCCCTTTACGTGTCTATGCATCTATATGAAGCACATGCATGGTTAGTATGCACATTCATCGAATCATATTATCCAACATAGAGCAACGTTGATGATTATATGCTTAATATTAAACAAAGCAGCCTATATGCTCATCATTTATTCAGCATTATATCTATCATTCCAGATGATCATAAACACATGTAAGGTCATGCCAAGTTATATGAGTATACTCTACTTCCTCCAAATACTATCAAGCATATCGAGGGGTCACCACTATGAGCCAAACGTGATACATACACAAGGTCTAGAATGAATGCTTTACGAAAGGAACAAGACCCTCACTATAAGTGTCCACTACCCTCGCAAGAAGTGTGACGGGTAGGGCACCCTCACTAGAGGTGGTATCGGGTAGCAAGGACATGTCGTCCAACCAACCTATCCATGACCCATCGGCCGACACAAGGCAAGGACATGTTGTGTGATGCCCGACACACAAAGGTCAGCAACGAGGATCATGACGCCCGATACAACACCACAAACTAGCTAACAAGCTCCACACCTCAAAGCACAATGACAACAAACCATCACATGTGTATCGGGCAGACTACTCATCAAGGTGGGATGCTCGACACACACAAGGCAGGGACCAAGGGTGACGCCCGACAAAACCACAACATGTGTCATCCAAAGCTCAAGGTCAAGATGGATATCGGGCAACACCTCCCCCAAGATCATAACAATCAAGATGCAACTACACAAGGTCATCATCAACCTCCAGCACAAGGGCACCAAAAACCCTAATGGATCAAGAAGATGACTCACCTCTCAACCATCAAGAGAGAGAGGTCTTGCCAAGCTTCTTAACACCAATCGGGCAACACAAGGTACAACTCTAACAAAGGTCCATAACCACCACATAGATCACCTTTCAAGTCCATGGTGAGAGGAGGGTGTTGCTCAAGCAACTAGAATACAATCTCACCTCTCAACTTAAACGAGAGAGGGGTATTGCCCATATTACTAAAACTCAAGCTCACTCCTCTAGACCAAGGAGAGAAAGGAGTGTTGCTCACCAAGAAACCCTAGAACATAGGTTCGGCCAACAAGAGGTAACTAAGCAAGAAACTGAACTAGTAACAAGCATAGCCGATCATAAGCAACATATAAACAAGAACATAGAAGATGGTAATGTAGTTAAGGTTAGGAGTTATGTAACCCGCCTTAAGCAAGCTCCAAGCTCCTAGCTCCAAGCACCACCAAGGAAGAAGAGCAAGGCACTCTAGGGTTCAGCCACCACTAGAGGAAGAAGGAGACTCCAAGAAGTATCAGCCACCAAGCTTGCAAAATAAGAGGATGTATCGTGCACCAAGAGGGAGGGAGACTAAGGAACTAAAGGGATCCTTAGCAAGGGAAAGGAAACACATATATAGAAGAGGATGGAGGAGAAACCAAGGAAAGGCAAAGCAAAGTGTCGCCCACTTAGGGACACTTGTCCATGAGTAATGCCACCACTCTAACATGCCCTAAACACATGTCCAAGGCCATTGCCACATGCAAGCATCAAGCACCAAGTGTCCACTAGTGGTGACACAAGCAAGGTCAAAGAGGTCCATGGGCGACACCCCCCCCACACCATGGCTGACACACCCCCACCATGGCCGACACAACCCTGGGCGACACACATCCTGGGCGATACACCTAGACTGACACAGGGCACTCTTACCCGACACAAGGTCCTAAGAAACAAAGGCAAGGCACCACAAAGCCCAACAAGCTCAACCAAGCCTAAAGGAACTCAAGCAATGAGCCCAAACCTTCCTCTCAATGCTAGAGGAAGCAATGAGAGGGAGGAACACCTCACAAGGTGGCAAACTTGCCCACAAACCCTAGACTTGGGTTATTTGTAAGTAGCACCTCCAGCTCTCAACAAAGCACCAACAAACCCTAATCACCACCAAAGGTGATTAGCAAGCAACTAAGAATCAGGGTTAAGCAAAGAAAATAGGGTAAACCCTAAACGGAGGTCAGGGTCCTTACAAGCTAACCCTCTACAAAGGGATTTCATCCTCAAAATATGAAGAGAAAAGCGAGGGATACTTCCTCCTCATCTCTTCCTCAAGCTCCCACGTGGCTTCCTCAACACCACGATGATGCCAAAGAACCTTTACAAGAACCAGGTCCTTTCTCTTCAACTTCTTAACCCTTCTATCAAGGATCAACACATGACCTTCCTCGTAGGTCACATCTTCATCAAGCTCAACTTCTACCGGCTGTATTATTGTCCCTATATCCGGATGACTTTTCTTCAGCATACTGACATGGAACACTGGATGTAACCTGTGCATCTCTGGCGGCAGCTCTAACTCATAAGCTACCTTGCCTACTCGTTCTAAGACCGGGTATGGCCCCATATATCTGGGTGCGAGCTTACCCTTCCGGCCAAACCTTAGCACACCCTTCCACGGTGAGACTTTAAGATACACTTTGTCTCCTACCTAGAACTCTAAAGGTCATCGTCGATTGTCTGCGTAAGACTTCTGCCTGTCTTGTGCCGCTTTCAACTGTTGTTGTATCACTATGATCTTCTCTGTCGTCTGATGTACTAACTCAGGACCCAAAAGTTGATATTCACCAGACTCATACCAACATAACGGAGATCTGCACTTCCTACCATATAAGGCCTCATAAGGAGCCATGTCAATGCTCCGCTGATGACTATTGTTGTAGGCAAACTCTATCAAACTGAAATGTATGTCCCAGCTATCTAGGAATTGCAAAACACAAGCCCGAAGGAGATCCTCCAAAGTCTGAATAGTTCTCTCAGACTGTCCATCTGTCTGTAGGTGGAAAGCGGTACTGAACCTCAACTGCGTTCCCAACGCTTTGTGCAACTGTTCCCAGAAATGACTCATGAACTGCGGACCTCTGTCGGAAACTATCGTTACTGGCACACTGTGAAACTGTACTATCTCATCCACATATACTCGAGCAAGCTTCTCGGCTATATACGTTGTCTTTACAGGTATGAAATGGGCAGACTTCGTCAATATGTACACTATCACCCAAATGGAATCATGATTCCTAGTTGTCCTGGGCAGACCAACTACGAAATCCATGGTTATATGATCCCATTTCCACTACGGTATCGGCAGGGGTTGCAACGTACCTGTCGGCTTTTGATGTTCAGCCTTGACTTGCTGACATACCGCACATCTAGCCACAAACTCAACTACATCTTTCTTCAAACCGGGCCACCAATAGAAGTCCTTCAAACTATGATACATCTTGGTGACTCCTAGATGCATAGCATACATCGATGTGTGTGCTTCCTAGAGCACTAGCTTTCTCAGATCATCAGCATCGGGGACCACCATCCTATCACGATAGCAAACTAGTCCATCCTCAGACTCATGGAACCCATCACGCCTTTCGTTGCCAAACTCTGATCTGATCAACTGTACTGTATCATTTGTTTGTTGTGCATCTTTGATCTACTGCCTCAGCGTAGTCTTGACTTGCATATGTGCTAAAATTCCAGCTAGCAAGGAAACTTCCATCTGCACATTCATCTGTCGCAAGGAAACAAGCATATCATGTCTATGGCATACCAAGGAACTCAATTGTGCCTTCTTTGTAGAAAGAGAAGAAGACTTTCGGCTAAGCGCATCAGCTACCACATTTGCCTTACCAGGATGATACTCGATGGTGCAGTCATAATCATTGATTAACTCCATCCATCGGCGTTGTCGCATATTTAACTCATGTTGCAAAAAGATCTACTTCAGATTCTTATGGTTCGTAAAGATTTGACACACTTCCCCGTAAAGATAGTGTCTCCAAATCTTTAACGCATGAACCACCGCCGCCAACTCCAAATCATGAGTCGGATAGTTCTCCTCATGTTTCTTAAGTTGTCGCGAAGCAAAAGAAACCACATGATCTTCCAGCATCAGCACACAACCTAAACCTTTCTTGGAAGCATCGTAGAAAACAACATAGTCCTTCCCAGGCTCTAGCAGGACTAACACTGGAGTACTAGTCAGCTTCTCCTTCAAACTCTGGAAGGCTCGCTAGTAATGATCATCCCAGACAAAAGGTACATCCTTTCTAGTCAACTTCATCATCGGTAATGCCATCGCACTGAAGTCTTTGATAAACCTCCTGTAGTAACCCGCTAGACCCAGGAAACTACGAACTTCTGTCGGCATCTTCGGTTGCTCCCACTCTGCAACAGACTCCACCTTCTTAGGGTCCACCTTAACTCCTTCTCCAAATATCACGTGACCCAAGAAAGTCACTTCTTCCAACCAGAACGCACACTTACTGAACTTGGCAAACAACTGATGTTGGCAAAGAAGAGTCAACGCTAGTCGAAGATGTCGCTCATGCTCTTGCATGTCCCGACTATAGATCAAGATGTCATCTATAAAGACTACAACAAACTGATCTAGAAATGGACGGAACACTCTATTCATCAAATCCATGAAAGCAGCAGGTGCATTGGTTAGCCCAAACGGCATAACCACAAACTCAAAGTGTTATAACCCCAATTTTTGGGTTCAATTGATGAGAAATGTAATTTCTCATATTAAAGATGTTTGAACAAATAACCATATATTTGGTTGAGAATAATTGGATTTTGTTTAAAATAGCCTTGTTGTTTGATTTGTGGGCTTTATTGGCTATTGGGCCCAATAACAAGGAAATAACAAAGAAAATTCAATTTGTGAATGAATAATTGAATTTATAAGAAAAGAAATATGTAGAAACCTCTAGAAGGCAAATCCAAAGAGGATTTCGTGCCTCTTGGATTCCTTGGGATCCAAGGAGTCTAAAGTTGCAAAGAAAATCAATTAGAAAAAGAAAAGATTAATTTTGTATTTCTTTATTAAGAAAGAAATTGTAAACAATGAGAAAATGTGGAAAATAAGTGGAAAAGGTATAATTAGGTGATCCATTGTGGAATTTCGTATCCATGAAATTTCTAATGATAAAAGGAAGGCCAATGAGGAAAATAAAAGAGAAATAAAAAGAAATTCTCAAAAGGAGGTATTTTAATGAGAAATAAATTAGATAATGTGAAATCATGCATAAAGATGCATCTAGAAGGATAATAAGTATCCAATAAAAGGAATTTTGAAATAATGGAGTGACTTAGGATCCAAGGAGTTCCAATAAAGGGGGAAAGAAAGAGAAAAAGCAAATAAAGTTGAATAAGAGGACAATATGATGCATAACTAATTAATTTCATGGTTTTCTTAAAGAAGTAGTATTTTCTACTTAAGGAAATATGGAAATTCGTGCCAATGGTTTAAAAAGCAAGATGAAAGAGAATAAGAAAGTGGTTTTTCGTATTTCTAAATTAACCATGGAATAATGTTTATCAAAGAGGATAATTAGGAGAAAGAGAAAGAGAGAGAGACACTTGCTTCACAGTGAAGGAAAAGAGTTTCCTTAAAAGAGGGGCTTGCTAACTCGTGGATACCCCCACCTAAGGCTTCGTGCCCTACTCTATAAGAGGTTAGAACCCTGGGTCGAGCCCAAGAAATCCCTGCATCCCTTTCTCTCTTCTCCCTTTTCTTCTTTCAAAACCCTAACCAAGGAAGGGGGGGGGGTAGTGCGACCCATGGAACGACAAGAAGCCATGATGGAGTCCGTGATGGAAGAAAGACGTTCCCACGTCACCAAAGAGGATCTGGACCCTCACCTACTCGTCCTAACACCGCATAGCACTTGCCGGAGAGATGCAAATCGACTGCAGGTTGCAGGTCTGATTCTTTTGGAACTGCGCCCTTTCGACCATAGTTTGGGTTCTACGGAGTGCGGGAAATGCGGCGGGCATAAAGGGACTAAGGGTGGTGTCCTTCGTTCTCTAAGGAAGGGAGGTCAGCCCGCATGAAGCTCCACCTGACGGCTGCAGCAGGGCTGTGAGCCGCAGGCTTGCGGAGTATATTTCCGGCCACTGCGGCCATGCCTGAGGGAGCCGCACCTGTAAGGGGGCACGACGGAGGTAGGGGATCGATCCCCGGTGGTCGTGGAGGTCCAAGGTTGAGGGAAGAAGCCGCAAACACGTTGCTAGGGCGACAGCCTGCCGCGGGCGCGAGGAGGAAGAAGGCTAAGACCCGTTGGACGGGTTTGCCCCTCCGTGGGCTTAAGATCCGCCTAACTTATCAAGGCTATAAACGACTTTTCGAAATGTTTCCCAAAGAGCCGCACCTACGTTGCATGAGGAGATGACGTGGCGCCATCGGATTGGCCGAGAGGTAATTTTCTTGTAAAAATCATATCTTGCTATTGGTAGCTCCGATCAACACAAATTATATATGAATTTTGATCGGGAGAACAAGAGCAATCCAATAAAAATGGTATTAAATATATATTTCGTTCCTAATTGCAAAAGTACGATAAGTTAATGAAAAGTGCATTAAAGTAAAGATAAAAACCCTATTTGTGAATTAAAGGTTGAATATATGATGCCTAATGGGTTAGTTTGAATAATGATACCTTGTTGAAGGATAATATCAGATGCGAATCTATCTAGATAAGAAATTGTATGTTTTAAGGTTTTAAGCCAAGATTACAGGATAATGCATTTAGAAACCCTAATTTAGGGTAAAAGAAGATAAGATCATATTTAAATTGGAAAATGTGAATATATGATTGTTAAATGATATTTCTAAGTTATTTGTATATGAAAATCCATAATTCTAAATAAATACCCTAAAAGTAATAATTAGGGTCTTTTCATGAATAAAATATGGAATTGATGGAAAAATGAGTCATATATTAATTAGACCCTAATGAGCTTTGAATTAATGATAGATGCACCTAATGATCTTGTCATGAATTAAAAGGGATAAAAATAGTATATTTAATGTAAAAGGAGTTTAATGAAATTAATTGATGATTAATATGCTTTTAAATATGGAAATAAGGTTATATGTTGTTGAGATAACCTTAGTATTGAAGAATAGATAAGATAACTAGGGTTTTTGAATAATCGCATAAAATTAGGGTTTAATGCGGTGAAAGATAAAGGGAAACCCTATTTGTATAATGAAACCCTAAAATAGGACACAAAACCCGAGAAAGTGAATTCAAGTAAATAGAGTAGATTCTCGATGAAGAGTGTAACAATAGAGTACATATTCTTTTCAGGAAATAAGTGATGATTGAATTACTTGCTTGGATATGTTGATTGGCTTGATTGTATATACATGAAGTAAATGTTCAATAATCTGCATGACTCATCAAATCAGGTATGTGGTTACGCTTATGACTACCCGAGTTAGTTTTCCGATGGATTCTCGGATGTTTAATCACACTGAATGCAACTAAACTGATGGATGTTTATTTATTTCATGCAACATATAAAGTGACTATGATTATCACTATAAAGGTGCATAATATAACTGGCTAGATCCGGGTCCACCTCTGTTATTTTGAAAAGGCTAAAAAGGGGTAATCCTAGAGTAAGGTCTAGGTTACCGTGAGTTAGAGACTCTTTAGCAAATCCCGAGTTAAGGAGTGGACTACTTACGAGTAGTGCCATGTGACTCAACCCTAGAAATTGGTTCACATATAGGTGGATCATGAGGGGTTTAATGGGGACAACACAGAGGATAGGGTACCCTTGGGTCGCGGAGTTATATCTAAAATGTAATATTGGTTTTTAAACAAGTAATTGAATGATTACATTATTATCATAGTTGTATGTTTATTGTTTCCCCCACATACCAGCTACGGCTGACCGACGTTTTGTTTGTCGGCGTTTTAGGTACAATGAAAAGAACAAACAGTAAAGTGGCACATGTGATACTAAATGAGAATTAAAGTGCAAAGGAGGATTAGATAGATTAGTATCAGTATGGATAGAAGAATAGAGATCCAAGTTTTCAAAAGGTATGTAAAGAAAAATTTTATTACCATTTTCAGTATAGACTGTTAGAATTTAATAATTGTTTATGGTTATATGTCGAACCTTTGATCCGGGATTAATGGGTGCGGCTTCAACCTCTCAGTCTCCCTTAATTGGGGGTTATCGGGAGGTGGGGTCATAACATTTGGTATCAGAGTGTAGGTTCCTCATTTAACCATTAATAATTATTAAATTTTACAAACTACATAGAACCCAAGGGAGTTATTAGAGGAGTATCCAAAAGACGGAGGTGTCTAGAAAGGGATCACGACCGGGGGCTGGCAAGATTTTCCTCCGCACCGCTAGTCGGAATACGAGGACTCCCGGACCCGTGTGACCGCCTGGCCAAAGTCTTAGGGTATGAATCGAAATAAGATACCTTTAGGACTTCTCATCTTATTCATCCCTTCTCATCACAAAATTCTGATAGGGACATAAAGGATTAGGGTTTCCTTTCTTCTCCTCACCCTCTTGAGGTATGGGTAATGTTAATAAGGTTTAAGGAATCCTCCACTAAATTAATGAAAGGCATGTAAATAAGATATCATGGACATAAGCTTAATAGATTAAGCGCAAAATAAATAATAGATACATGCTTAGATCATATGACATAGGTTGTCATGTCCTCAGAAGAGACTTGAGGCTAGACCTTCTTGTCAGGAGGATAAGTCGGTCTTGGAGATAGAGATCTCCATTGCGGGTAGAGACATGGCACATCCTCTGGGGATGATGCTAACCCCAACCCTAATGAAGGTTAGAGAGAGATGAGTTGGACCAGGTGTTTGAAAGGACATGCCTTTGGGATACCATATGATCCATGGATGACCTAACACCTTTGGCAACCCATCCCAGGGAAGGGTCATGCATGTTAGGGTAAAGGATGACTCCTTAGATGATGAGGTTTGTGAAGGACCTTAGAAACCCTCTGGGCTTGTGCAAGTAGGGTATAGCTGGCACCTAGGGCATGTCATAGTGCTGACGGTAGGATGAAACCCTGGATAAGGAATTATGATAGAGTATAAAGGGTTATGGATGATCTTGAGCAACCATAAGTTCGAACCTAGGCTTCACCCATGTAGAGCATGCCTTTGAGGTTGATCCTTCATGAAGAAAGGACCTCTAATGGTGAGGTTGGATGTGGGGTTACCTCTAGAGAGAGTAGGAAACCCAGCAAGAAGGTTGGAAGCCTAAAAACCTGAACAATGGATGATAGTGGTTGCCTCATGATCGATCCCTGAAAGTTGATGATATCTTGGTTGCCTTTAGAGGGACCAAATCCTAGACATGAAGATGAAGCATCTGGTGCCTACGTGCCTATGGTAGAGAGGTTTACCCTTCGAGGTAGGAAGGAGAGTTCCTTAGACTTAGAAAGGTTTTGTAGCAGGTTATGAGGCCTTGTACCTTGATGGTTGTCCTTAAGAAGGACCCAACCCTAAGTGCTGCTCGAGTTGAAGGATGACAAGAAGTGCATGTCATGCCTTTTGCATGGATGGTTCATGGTTAAGAGATAGGGCATGCAGTTGGACACCTAAAAGTGAACCTAGGGTTCCTAGGCCTAAGAGGGGAAGTGGTATATCTAATGCTCATGATGAGAATTAAGTTGCTATAGTTTTGAGCATGGTACGCCTCATGAATAGAGGAAAAGAGAAGCCCCTAAGGTTTAAGGTGTGTTTGATGAACCCCTCACAGCTAGGTTGATGATAAGGGAAAGAATGATCTTGATCCAGTATTGAGGAAAGAGGACAAGTATGACCTAGCATGGTACAGTAAGTGGGCTGCTTATGCCATAATGGTTTGCTAGGGTTAAGTAGGCTCGTGTAGATGTAAACCCTAGACCTAAGAGCTTCTGTGACCTTAGAGATAGTTTTCCTCCCATCCTGGGAGAGGGACCCCTTTGGAAGGGTGTATATCAGTTTTGGTTAGTTTAAGGTGACCTAAAGAGGTCTCTTAGGATCTTGAGAAGCTAAGTGAAAAGTACATGGCATGAGAATGAACCTATAAACCCATAGATATCCATCTCTAAGTGCATGCAGATGTGTTACCATGGAGGTAACCGGTATAGGGCTTGACCAAGGTAGGCATGTTGCGATGATCTCAATGAAAGGATGAAGGTCAGCCCATGAATGCAGAAAGAGAGATGATGAAGACTTGGGTAAGGTTCTAAGTGAACATGTACTGTAATGGAGAATCCTAAGTCTATCCTAGGGTCAGGTAGGGATAAGACCGATGAAAGTAGGAGTTGCCAAATTCCCCAGTTGCACATGACCATAGGGTCGGGAGGTAACATCTATCATTGTCTGAGGGCCATGGGTTAGGAGATTGATCACCTTCATGAACTCATGGGACCCAAAGGGCAGATGAGTAGGGCACTCTCTTGATGCATGAGGGAAGAGGGATGACGCCAAAAGAGTCGGTACCCTATAGACCAAGAGGAGATGACCAAGGATATAAACCTCAGTAGGTTCAAGACTAGTTTGATATCATGATGTTTGTGGTAAAGAGACATATGTGGCACGTTGCAACTTAGATTTAAAGGTGTACTGGCAAGGTGGGATGTACCATCTCTACTCTTGGAATGGGAAGAACTCTGTATTTGGACTGCAGCCAAATGCTTATTTCCTCTTGTTATGGGGGTGAGAGATAGGACATTATGCATGTCATACACCAAGGATAAGAGATGATGTAGGTTGGAGCGTTGCCACGAGAAATGGGGATAGAGAAGCTATCTTACCATGGTAAAGTGAATGAATGATGGATGTCTTGCAAACACAAAGAGGAATGAGGTAGTCCCCTTATGAGGAAGCTTCTATGATGAGCTATGTAGAATTTACAAGTTATACCAGGTTGAGTTTGATCACCACGATGACGGAATCAGAGAATGTTCTTATGAAGATAAACATATAGTTTAAGGTGACATGATAAGCAAAATACATGGAAGTGTAATGTTACCTAAGGATGTGAAGTGATAATGAATGATCTGATTAAGACTTGGGTGATTAGAAGCTAAAAGAGGTTGTGTGGCTGACCCTAAGTTTGGAAAGGAGAGGTGTTTTTTTTTACACTCAGATGTAACGAGATAAGTTGAAAAGTTAAGGGTTGTTTGGTTAGCCAGTCTAGTCCTTGATATGATGAAAGGATGATGGTAGAACCTCAAGTACACTTCTTTGGAAGAGAAGGTGATGAAACCCCGACTAGAGTGGTTTAGGGTTCAAGGAGTTGATCTTGAAAGAATCATGACATACATGGAGTCATGGTTGGAGATCATCATACACCGTGGAAAATGGCAATAGCACTTTGGATGCTTAAGATGAAGATGCATGTGGTGTATGGCCATGCAAGCCAGGAGGTAAAGGACGAACCCCAGTAACCCAAGGGATCGATATAGAGGACAAAAGAGTCCCTGAGAGGGAATGGGAGCTCAACACTATGGATGTTGTAATAGGTCTTCCCTGGGCCAAAGAAGGTCGAGATACCATATGGGTTATGGTGGGTCGCCTTACCTAGATAATATGAGAAAGGAAGAGTTCTGTTAAGGGACAGAGCTAGTTGAACTACCCATGAGAAAGATGGTGCAATTATACCATGAAGCAAGTTCAAAGGATTCTTGGGTTTGACCTAAAAGTTTGCTTCCATAAAGTGGAAGTAGGTACATGAAGAACTCAATAGTTTATCACCCCTAACTATGGTTAGTATGATCCAGACTAAAGGGTCTGATGAGGGCATGTGTGCTCGTTCAGGGTGATATCTAGAGATAGTTTTTTTTTCTTTCATACAAAAGATGTGACAATGACCACCATAGCCAGTATCGGGTTTTATATGAAGCTCTGTAAAGGAGGTTGTGTCGGTCACCACTTCCGCAAGGTGATGTTGGTGAAAAGGGCCACATGCTGGTTAGAAAAGGACCACATGATGGTTAGAAAAGGACCACAGTGCGTGTAGATGAAGTCACTTTGATTGTTCAAGGGCTGAAAGGAGCCTAGAGACGATAAGAGTCGTGAGCAGATGCAAAGTAGACTGACATACAAGTTACTGTGGGAGAAAATGTGACATGAAAATCTGACCCCTCTAAGTTATAATTAAGAGAGCTGAGTTCCCGATACATGGGTCCATTAGAGATGGATGGGTGGAGAAGGTTAGGTTTGACCCTACCCCTCAGGATAGAGTAATGGGAGATGTTTTCCATGTGTCTAATTTAGATCACTATGTGAGGTACCTGATCATGTGCTGAGCAATGAACCTAGTGAGCCCCAAGGGAGGCTGAAATGACCTGAGTCACCTGTGCAGTTTATAGACGCCAGAGTGAAAGGACTCAGAGAAAAGAATAAGTGATGATAAAGGTTCTTTGTAAGTGCCATGGGTAAGGCAAAGCCACATAGGGGCCAATGATGGACATGGAAAAGTCTTATCCTGAATTGTTTATTTGCTTGCCTAAATTTTGAGGACAAAATTTCTATAAGAGGGGAAGGATGTTATAACCCCAATTTTTGGGTTCAATTGATGAGAAATGTAATTTCTCATATTAAAGATGTTTGAACAAATAACCATATATTTGGTTGAGAATAATTGGATTTTGTTTAAAATAGCCTTGTTGTTTGATTTGTGGGCTTTATTGGCTATTGGGCCCAATAACAAGGAAATAACAAAGAAAATTCAATTAGTGAATGAATAATTGAATTTATAAGAAAAGAAATATGTATAAACCTCTAGAAGGCAAATCCAAAGAGGATTTCGTGCCTCTTGGATTCCTTGGGCTCCAAGGAGTCTAAAGTTGCAAAGAAAATCAATTAGAAAAAGAAAAGATTAATTCTGTATTTCTTTATTAAGAAAGAAATTGTAAACAATGAGAAAATGTGGAAAATAAGTGGAAAAGGTATAATTAGGTGATCCATTGTGGAATTTCGTATCCATGAAATTTCTAATGATAAAAGGAAGGCCAATGAGGAAAATAAAAGAGAAATAAAAAGAAATTCTCAAAAGGAGGTATTTTAATGAGAAATAAATTAGATAATGTGAAATCATGCATAAAGATGCATCTAGAAGGATAATAAGTATCCAATAAAAGGAATTTCGAAATAATGGAGTGACTTAGGATCCAAGGAGTTCCAATAAAGGGGGAAAGAAAGAGAAAAAGCAAATAAAGTTGAATAAGAGGACAATATGATGCATAATTAATTAATTTCATGGTTTTCTTAAAGAAGTAGTATTTTCTACTTAAGGAAATATGGAAATTCGTGCCAATGGTTTAAAAAGCAAGATGAAAGAGAATAAGAAAGTGGTTTTTCATATTTCTAAATTAACCATGGAATAATGTTTATCAAAGAGGATAATTAGGAGAAAGAGAAAGAGAGAGAGACACTTGCTTCACAGTGAAGGAAAAGAGTTTCCTTAAAAGAGGGGCTTGCTAACTCGTGGATACCCCCACCTAAGGCTTCATGCCCTACTCTATAAGAGGTTAGAACCCTGGGTCGAGCCCACGAGATCCCTGCATCCCTTTCTCTCTTCTCCCTTTTCTTCTTTCAAAACCCTAACCAAGGAAGGGGGGGTAGTGCGACCCATGGAACGACAAGAAGCCATGATGGAGTCCGTGATGGAAGAAAGACGTTCCCACGTCACCAAAGAGGATCTGGACCCTCACCTACTCGTCCTAACACCGCATAGCACTTGCCGGAGAGCTGCAAATCGACTGCAGGTTGCAGGTCCGATTCTTTTGGAACTGCGCCCTTTCGACCATAGTTCGGGTTCTGCGGAGTGCGGGAAATGCGTCGGTCATAAAGGGACTAAGGGTGGCGTCCTTTGTTCTCTAAGGAAGGGAGGTCAGCCCGCATGAAGCTCCACCTGACGGCTGCAGCAGGGCTGTGAGCCGCAGGCTTGCGGAGTATATTTCCGGCCACTGCGGCCATGCCTGAGGGAGCCGCACCTGTAAGGGGGCACGACGGAGGTAGGGGATCGATCCCCGGTGGTCGTGGAGGTCCAAGGTTGAGGGAAGAAGCCGCAAACACGTTGCTAGGGCGGCAGCCTGCCGCGGGCGCGAGGAGGAAGAAGGCTAAGACCCGTTGGACGGGTTTGCCCCTCCGTGGGCTTAAGATCCGCCTAACTTATCAAGGCTATAAACGACTTTTCGAAATGTTTCCCAAAGAGCCGCACCTACGTTGCATGAGGAGATGACGTGGCGCCATCGGATTGGCCGAGAGGTAATTTTCTTGTAAAAATCATATCTTGCTATTGGTAGCTCCGATCAACACAAATTATATATGAATTTTGATCGGGAGAACGAGAGCAATCCAATAAAAATGGTATTAAATATATATTTCGTTCCTAATTGCAAAAGTACGATAAGTTAATGAAAAGTGCATTAAAGTAAAGATAAAAACCCTATTTGTGAATTAAAGGTTGAATATATGATGCCTAATGGGTTAGTTTGAATAATGATACCTTGTTGAAGGATAATATCAGATGCGAATCTATCTAGATAAGAAATTGTATGTTTTAAGGTTTTAAGCCAAGATTACAAGATAATGCATTTAGAAACCCTAATTTAGGGTAAAAGAAGATAAGATCATATTTAAATTGGAAAATGTGAATATATGATTGTTAAATGATATTTCTAAGTTATTTGTATATGAAAATACATAATTCTGAATAAATACCCTAAAAGTAATAATTAGGGTCTTTTCATGAATAAAATATGGAATTGATGGAAAAATGAGTCATATATTAATTAGACCCTAATGAGCTTTGAATTAATGATAGATGCACCTAATGATCTTGTCATGAATTAAAAGGGATAAAAATAGTATCTTTAATGTAAAAGGAGTTTAATGAAATTAATTGATGATTAATATGCTTTTAAATATGGAAATAAGGTTATATGTTGTTGAGATAACCTTAGTATTGAAGAATAGATAAGATAACTAGGGTTTTTGAATAATCGCATAAAATTAGGGTTTAATGCGGTGAAAGATAAAGGGAAACCCTATTTGTATAATGAAACCCTAAAATAGGACACAAAACCCGAGAAAGTGAATTCAAGTATATAGAGTAGATTCTCGATGAAGAGTGTAACAATAGAGTACATATTCTTTTCAGGAAATAAGTGATGATTGAATTACTTGCTTGGATATGTTGATTGGCTTGATTGTATATACATGAAGTAAATGTTCAATAATCTGCATGACTCATCAAATCAGGTATGTGGTTACGCTTATGACTACCCGAGTTAGTTTTCCGATGGATTCTCGGATGTTTAATCGCACTGAATGCAACTAAACTGATGGATGTTTATTTATTTCATGCAACATATAAAGTGACTATGATTATCACTATAAAGGTGCATAATATAACTGGCTAGATCCGGGTCCACCTCTGTTATTTTGAAAAGGCTAAAAAGGGGTAATCCTAGAGTAAGGTCTAGGTTACCGTGAGTTAGAGACTCTTTAGCAAATCCCGAGTTAAGGAGTGGACTACTTACGAGTAGTGCCATGTGACTCAACCCTAGAAATTGGTTCACATATAGGTGGATCATGAGGGGTTTAATGGGGACAACACAGAGGATAGGGTACCCTTGGGTCGCGGAGTTATATCTAAAACGTAATATTGGTTTTTAAACAAGTAATTGAATGATTACATTGTTATCATAGTTGCATGATTATTGTTTCCCCCACATACCAGCTACGGCTGACCGACGTTTTGTTTGTCGGCGTTTTAGGTACAATGAAAAGAAAAAACAGTAAAGTGGCACATGTGATACTAAATGAGAATTAAAGTGCAAAGGAGGATTAGATAGATTAGTATCAGTATGGATAGAAGAATAGAGATCCAAGTTTTCAAAAGGTATGTAAAGAAAAATTTTATTACCATTTTCAGTATAGACTGTTATAATTTAATAATTGTTTATGGTTATATGTCGAACCTTTGATCCGGGATTAATGGGTGCGGCTTCAACCTCTCGGTCTCCCTTAATTGGGGGTTATCGGGAGGTGGGGTCGTAACACAAAGTGACCATACCTTGTCCTAAAAGCTGACTTTGGTATGTCATCCGCCTTAATCCTCAACTAATGATATCCAGATCATAGGTCGATCTTGGAAAACACTGAAGCACCACACAACTGATCGAACAGATCATCTATCCTTGGCAATGGGTACTTGTTCTTGATCGTGACCTTATTCAACTGTCGGTAATCTATACATAACTGCATCGATCCATCCTTCTTCTTGACGAACAATACTGGAGCACCCCAAGGCGACATACTTGGTCAGATGAAACCTTTCTCCAAAAACTCTTGCAACTGCTTCTTAAGTTCTGTCATCTCCACTGGAGCCATCCTATACGATGTCTGTGCAACTGGTTGTGTTCCTGGGACCAAATTGATCTCAAAATAAATCTCTCGAGGTGGAGGAACACCGGGGAACTCATCAGGAAACACATCTGCAAACTCTCGTACAACTGACACCTCCTCAAGGCTAGGACCTTTCGCCTTGGTATCCACAACGTGAGCTAAGAACGCCTCACATCCTTGCCGTACCAACTTCTCTGCAACCATAGCTGATACCAGACATGTCGGAAGAATCTTCCTATCTCCTTGGAAGATCCACTTCTCCCCGTCATCATCAAACACTGCCTGCTTGGAACCACAGTCCAAAACAACCTTATACTTATCTAAGGTATCCATCCCAAGGATCACATCGAAACCATGCATATCAAGTGGTATAAGATCCACTCGTATACGGTGTCCTGAAAAATATAAGACACAAGATGGACACTCTTCTCAAAGTATCGAAGAACCATCAAGAGGGGTTTCTAACAACAAGCTATCCTTCTTACAATTAACAGATAAACGACAGTTCTCAAGCATACTATAGGTGATAAAAGAGTGTGTAGCACCCGGGTCAAACAGAACAGATATAAAGCAAGAAGAAGACATATCAGAATGAAATAACTCCATCTGACCTACCACCACTCGCGGGTTGACTATCGCCTTCGGCTGACTCATAGCATAGAATCGAGCCGTTGCTTGTTGTCCACGTCCTCTGCTTCCTTGAGCAGACGATCCAGCTTGTGAGGATTGACTGTGTCCTCGCCCTCTGCTACTACTAGGCTGCTATCTATCCGACCCTTGTTGGTTCTGCCTCGGTTGCTGCGTCACTTCAACATCTCTACTCGGGCAGTTTGACTTGAAATGCCATGTCTGACCGCAGATATAGCATGCCTTAACTTCAAATTGTGGCCTAGATGGCCCTGTCATTGCCACTGAAGTTGTACTAGGTGCCTTAGATGGTGAAGAAACATATCCTCTCCCCTTACCACGGTGACGGTACACTGGAACCTCTCATCAGTGACGGTGCTGAAAACCTAGGCTTCTTGAAGCCACCAAACCTCTGTCCCTAGAACTGAGCAGGCCTCTTCTTAGACATGGATTCTCTTTTCTCCCTTACTGATCGTTCAATTCTCCGAACAGATTCCAAAAACATAGAAAACTTTTCCCTGTTCTCCAACGCGGAAATAGGTGTTGTTAGTTCAACACTCAGACATTTCTCAAAATGTTTGATCCGCTCCTCATCTGTTGCTGCCATGTGAGGACAAAACCTCAACAGATCCATAAACTTGGATTCGTACTCGGTGATGTTCATCGTTCCTTGACACAAGCTCTCAAATTGACTGATCTTCTCATCCAGGTACGTCTTCGAAAAGTATCTGCTGACGAACTCGCACCGGAAAACCTCCCAACCGATCACCTCACCAGGTCACTTCTCCTCCTCGATGGTCCACCAGTGACCAACACTACCCTTCAAAAGGTAGACAGTGTTCTTTACTTTGTCTGCTTCGGGGATGTCGAGGATCCGAAAAGCCTTCTCAAGACTTGTCAGCCATAGATCTGCATCCACTGGATCAGTCGTTCCAGCATAATCCGAAGCTCTGACTCGGCGAAGCCGCTCAAAGGTCTTCCCAATACCCAATGTTTCACCATGGGGAGCCTGTGCTCTTGGTTGAGGCACTGGCAATCTCTCTACCATGAGATTCATTGTAGCCATCATCTGCCCCATAAGTTGTTGATAGGCAGGGTGTTCAAGAATGGATGGGTCAGGTTGGGGGACCTCAGGCACCCGATCTTCATGTGCCTGCCCTAAAGCTCCATCAACTGATGCAGCATTGATGTTCTTGGCAGTGTGTTCTTCATGGTTTCCAGACATCTTGGCTTTTCTTCTGCTGAGAGCACAAGATGAATGTAAGAAAATCTAGAAAACTCATAAGAACTGACACAACCTAGTCCTAAATCCCTATAGACTTAGCGAACCTAGGGATCTGATATCAAAACTTTTGGCAACACATCCCCACTATCACACAGATAGCGAGGTGTTACGCGAAAATGTGCGGAAAATGCCATAACCACAGATTACCAAAAACAAGGGTTAATGAAAATTGATTGCAAAAAGCGGATAAACTGAGAAACTATTACATTTAAGTCCTCATCCTGCAAGAAACATGTTATATAAACATATACAAGATCTTGACACATGTCCACAGCTTAGGAGATCAGCTGTCATGTCGTCACATGAGTTCAATACCTGCTATATATACATAATAGCCCACATCCGGCCAGCAGCAGGATATACAAACCAACAATAGCTATACATCGTGAAACAACGACATAACGCTCCCAAGGACCTGAGAGTACAGGGATGACTCTAAGACTCTACTACAAAATGACCAAAACAGCAGCATGTCCATCTCTTGCCTTCTATTGCTCGTCTTACTGCTCGGCCGCAACCTCGCGACCACCACCACGTCTAGCTCGAACACCTGTAAACCAACGGGGTGAGACACACAGTCCCAGCGAGAAACATAACTCCTCGCCAAAACTATAAAACCAAAGGAAGATAAAGCAACAGCAGTAGATAACTAGTAAAACGTAGAATAAGAACAGTCTATATAGCAAAGCTATTCGTACCATCAAGCTTATCAGGTTGTACGGAAGGCATATCACCAACTATCTCTTTATGGAACATGATTGACAAGATAAGATTTATAAGATCTTACCACATATCATCAGGAACGTATAAGCAACTACAAGTATAACAAGATTAACTACACAAGCAAGGCCTCAACCAATGTTCCATGTTTTGCCTTAAGCAATAAATACTATTCAGCTGGATTACGTATTGTTATGCCCTGAGGAAGTGAGCCATACTTCTCGAATCCAACCGACGGCTGCAAAACTCGGAGTCAGTGCCTTACAAGGTCAAAGGAAGAGCCGAACTCCACGACCTCCCACCTCGTGGTCAGTGCACGAGAACCAAAGTAGGACCGCAGTCTCGTGCTTAAGTGGCCTCAGCCACAGGGTCAGCTCCATAGGCTACCCTCTGCCTAGCCCGCCTCGGTACAGGTCTCGGCGCTAGTATATCTGAGCCACGGGCCAGTTCACCGTGCTCTGAGCCATGAACGCATTCATGCTCCCATATCACATATCCTGAGCCATGGGCCTGTTCACCAAGCTCATAAACATATCCTGAGTCTACAACCACAGCTGCACTCGATTCCCTCTCTATTTTAGGCTAGGAGAAACCTCACATATTCAACAATATGCGCTCCGGGTTAACCCAAGGAGAACCCGTTTCACCATCACCAGCTCCTGATGATGATGGATCTATGGCCAGGGAAAACTATATGATATATTCCACTGTGATTAGTTAGTATCTTTTATGTGGATTGCAAGATTCAACCAAGTTGTATAACATGCAACTAAAACAAGAATACACAACATGAAACTCAAAATTATGCTTTTTATTGTAATCAACATCATCCTGATCCATCACAAGGATCATCACATTGCCATGGGATCTCAATCCCTCATCACATAGTGCCACTGCCTCACAAGGCTTACATCATCATCATGGGATAGCAATCCCATCACTTTATCCAAACTCAGGTCCTCAGACCATCACATCATGCATGTTACCTCATCATCAAGTGTAACCATCAGAGCAATGTTACTCAAACATAAATACCTCATAGCCCTTTACCTGGCTAGGCATCTATATGAAACACCTGCATGGTTAGTATGCACATTCATCAAATCATATTATCCAACATAGAGCAACATTGATGATTATATGCTTAATATTAAACAAAGCAGCCTATATGCTCATTATTTATTCAGCATTATATCTATCATTCCAGATGATCATAAACACATGTAAGGTCATGCCAAGTTATATGGGTATATTCTACTTCCTCTAAATACTATCAAGCATATCGAGGGGTCACCACTATGAGCCAAACATGATACATACACAAGGTCTAGCATGAATTCTTTACGAAAGGAACAAGACCCTCACTATAAGTGTCCACTACCCTCACAAGAAGTGTGACGGGTAGGGCACCCTCACTAGAGGTGGTATCAGGAAACAAGGACCTTTCGTCCAACCAACCTATCCATGACCCATCGGCTGACACAAGGCAAGGACATGTTGTGTGACGCCTGACACACAAAGATCAGCAACCAGGAGCATGAAGCCTGACACAACACCACAAACTAGCTAACAAGCTCCACACCTCAAAGCACAACGACAAAAAACCATCACATGTGTATCGGGCAGACTACTCATCAAGGTGGGATGCTCGACACACACAAGGCAGGGACCAAGGGTGACGCCCAACACAACCACAACATGTGTCATCTAAAGCTCAAGGTCAAGAGGGATATCGGGCAGCACCTCCCCCAAGATCATAATGATCAAGATGCAACTCCACAAGGTCATCATCAACCTCCAGCACAAGGGCACCAAAAACCCTAATGGATCAAGAAGATGACTCACCTCTCAACTATCAAGAGAGAGGGGTCTTGCCAAGCTTCTTAACACCAATCGGGAAACACAAGGTACAACTCTAACAAAGGTCCATGACCACCACATAGCTCACCTTTCAAGTCCATGGTGAGAGGAGGGTGTTGCTCAAGCAACTAGAACACAAGCTCACCTCTCAACTTAAACAAGAGAGGGGTGTTTCCCATATTACTAGAGCTCAAGCTCACTCCTCTAGACCAAGGAGAGAAAGGAGTGTTGCTCACCAAGAAACCCTAGAACATAGGTTCGGCCAACAAGAGGTAACTAAGCAAGAAACTAAACTAGTAACAAGCATAGCCGATCATAAGCAACATATAAACAAGAACATAGAAGATGGTAATGTGGTTAAGGTTAGGAGTTATGTAACCCGCCTTAAGCAAGCTCCAAGCTCCTAGCTCCAAGCACCACCAAGGAAGAAGAGCAAGGCACTCTAGGGTTCGGCCACCACTAGAGGAAGAAGGAGACTCCAAGAAGGATCGGCCACCAAGCTTGCAAAAGAAGAGGATGCATCGTGCACCAATAGGGAGGGAGACTAAGGAACTAAAGGGATCCTTAGCAAGGGAAAGGAAACGCATATATAGAAGAGGATGGAGGAGAAACCAAGGAAAGGCAAAGCAAAGTGTCGCCCACCTAGGGATACTTGTCCATGAGCAATGCCACCACTCTAACATGCCCTAAACACATGTCCAAGGCCATTGCCACATGCAAGCATCAAGCACCAAGTGTCCACTAGTGGTGACACAAACGAGGTCAAAGAGGTCCATGGGAAACACACACCCCCACACCATGGCCGACACACCCCCACCATGGCCGACACAACCCTGGGCAACAGACCACCAGGGCGACACACATCCTGGGCGATACACCTAGGCCGACACAAGGCACTCTTGCCCGACACAAGGTCCAAAGAAACAAAGGCAAACCACAAAGCCCAACAAGCTCAACCAAGCCTAAAGGAACTCAAGAAATGAGCCCAAACCTTCCTCTCAACACTAGAGGAAGTAAGGAGAGGGAGGAACACCTCACAAGGTGGCAAACTTGCCCACAAACCCTAGACTTGGGTTATTTGCAAGTAGCACCTCAAGCTCTCAACAAAGCACCAACAAACCCTAATCACCACCAAAGGTGATTAGCAAGCAACTAATCATCAGGTTTAAGCAAAGCAAATAGGGTAAACCCTAAACGGAGGTCAGGGTCCTTACACATAACATATTTATTTGTCAAATTTGGATAAGCGGTTTAGAAGATATGAATTTTTCAATACTCACCAATAGAAAATTGCCACATCATCAAACCGATCAAGATAATTGAAGAGAGAGGGAGAGGGAGAAAACACCATTTTACTAAAAATTGGGTTTTAAGTTACATAGGTAACCAAACTAGAGCTTCTAGAGAAGGTAAAACAGCAAGAAACCAAAACCCTAGAAGAACATGGTAAAAAGAGATGAAAATCATCGATTTTCAACATAGAAGCATGGGTTTTAAGCATGTACTAAGCAATATATGAGAAGGGGGTTAATAAAACTTGCCTCTAGGAAGGTAATAAGGTACAAACAGAAAGGATCCCGAGATTAGAAGGTCTGTTTGCTCCAAGACAAGCTCCTTTCTTGAGCAAAGATCACCTTCTCGACTTTAGAGGTGCGAACCCTAGTAAAAGAGCATGCAGATAAGATGTTTTAGGGTTCTAGGTGGAGTTTTACCTGTATGGTCATGGTTCCGACCTGGAATAAGGTGGGAGGAAAACTAACAGCATGAAAATAGGGAAGGAAAGGAGGATTCTTACTAGTTTTGGTCAAAATCACCAAGGAGGAGCTTAAGAAACCTAAATAGAGAAATTTGGAACCCTAGGAGCCTTCTCCACCAAAGTAGGCACCTTCTTTTACCTTGGTACAGAAAATTCGTGGACAAACATAGAGGGGATGATGCTCTAGACTGGGGGAAAGAGAAGGAGAGGATTGCTTCTTGGATTGGGAGGTGGGAAGGGGTAGGCATGGCTTTATAAAGAAGGGGGCAAGCATGAGGTGTCTATTTGACTTTCCATGTGTCCTTAGGCTAAGGCTTCATGGCCATGCAAGAGGACAGCTCATGGACTCTTCTTGCATATCAAAGGTCAGTCCTAAGAGCCCCTAGAGCCTTCTAGGCCATTCCCACCATCCTTCAAACAAATAAATAACCCCATTGGTTGATAGCTTTTAAAGATAAGCACATTTATAAAGAGGGTAATCCCTATAATGCCCTTGGAAAGTAACACCTTCAAACCAAGGTGAAACCAGGTGCCCCATGGTTCAAAATCTCGTGAATGTTGAGGGAATATCTAAGGATTAACATTGAGGTGATAATTTGCAACGAAAACCTCTCAATTGGGTAAATTGCATAAAAGTCAAGAATGTGCATATAATTGCATAACCTACACAAACAACATCCAAATTGGACCAAACTTCATCCACAAGTTATCTTTGATGTGTAGAATATGAATTTGCCATTATTTCCACATTTTTAAGTTATAAAATCACATTATTAATTACTTATGCCTTTTACTAATTTTCTCTCTCCTAAACTTATCCTAATATTTCAAGGTTTTCCAAATTAGATGAAATTTGACATGTAGGCTAATTTTGATATGTAGATTTCGAATTTGAAGTTTGTTTACTCTTTTGAGACTTATTTTTATGAGATATGTCATATGGCCCATTAATGGCCCATTATCTAAATTGTTCATCCAATTAAGTTGTTTATCTTCATATTACCACTAAAATAAGTTATGTGGCATATTTTATGTTTTCAAATCATATCGAAAAGTTATAGAGCACTTAATTATGATAATTAATCTTTCACTGAGGTATTTGTGCATAAACCCTTCCATTGGTATAATTAGTGAATAAATGTTCACTAAACCACTATAAATTCCACTAATTAAATAGAAACGCCAATAAGGATAGAAATGAAAGGAAAAGATGGGAAAGAGGGTCAAAAGACAAAATTTCAGAATTCGGTATGTTACAACACTCCACCCCTTAAAGAGGATTTCGTCCCCGAAATAACAAGAAAGAAGGGAAGGGTGAGTGTGCAACATCTCATCACAAAACTTCAAGTTATTTCTCCAACCTTAACTTCCACCAAACAATTCATCAACATATACTCCACAAGCATCTCAAAATAGGTCAGGTTCTCAAGGATCACCTAGGTTCCATTGTTTAGATATTCTTTTTAGGAGATTTAATGTTTTTGGCTCATTGACATTATATTCATTATGATATCACATTATCACCATTATTTTAATTATGTCATGTTGTAATCACTTTATTTCCAAGGAAGTTATATTTCATTATCATCCATGAAACATCATATATATATATTTCTCATTTATCTTACTAAGAATTTTAGCAAAATTATGGGTTACTCAATTCCCTCAATATACTTAATCATTATCCTAAATATTTCAAACTTCGAATTCATTATCCTTATACTAACACCATATTAAGTTATAACGAATTATTTTGCATGAAATATTCAATTTGTCATTCAGTCTTCATTCAATCCAAATTATGTCACATCAATTACATATATTTATTTTAAATGTTATCTCATTGCCACATTATCTTTATTGCTCACATTAATGTCATCATTAATCATTTTCTCATATTTATTCATTTATATTATTGATTTACACATTTATGTGAATCAAATCACTTCATATTCATATTGAAGCCATTCCATGTATTTTAATGATCAAGGTGAGGCATATTACAAATTGATTCACATTAAGTGACTAATCATGTGTGTATTAGATAACAAGGTAACATACCATGCATTTCATATTGATGACTAGATTAATATGTGATTAGATGATTATATATATCATTAATGTGTATCAAAGTATGTTAAATGATTATGGAACCTAATGTCATTAATGTATCATGAAAGGCATTAAGGATGTATATGTTAAGGTTAGATGATTACAACTTAGGGTTCAGGTTAATATGATCACAATATTTTACTTAGCATGTAGTAAGTCCAAGATTAGGTTACAATTATCTTACTTGTCATTTCATTAGAGTTTATTGGTTTATGACATGGGCAACACCATGCATATCCATTTGCATTAATATGTGAGTTACTCATATTATGTGCATTGGGTATTCATTAGGGTTTGAACATATAAATTATTCCTTAGATGATCATTATATGTTCATTAATATATAAACAATCACGTTAGGCTAAAACTATAACTTGTTTGGACCCCACTAAGGTTTCAAGCACAACAACCTCCTAAATATGGGGTTAGGGTTTCTAAAGATAGTGTAGATAGATTTCAATATGTCATAAGGCTCCATCCCCCTAAAGAGGATTTCATCCTCAAAATCTAACCACCCAACATCATCATACTAACTATACTCCACCCCTTAAAGGGTTCAACCTATCAAGCCAAACTACACTAGGGTTAAAGGATGAGTCTAACTTAACCATGTACAAGATCCATCACACTTCCACTGCACACTCTGATAGCTCACTTAACCCCAAACTTCAAAGTCTAGGTTCTAGGGATAAATGTCCAAATATGTGGTCCTATGGGTCATAAGGAAACTAGTCTTGGTATCCATCCTCAAACAAGTCACCATACACCTAAAACTTAGGGTTCCCAAAGATATACAACATAGATGTCTAAGGTCACTATTGCCTAAAAGCAAACTATTTCGGACAATCCATTTTAGCTTAGGCCAGGCTGGTATCATGTTGATCTGGGAGTCCTCGTAAACCAAGAAAGTGGTGCAGAGGAAAATATTGCTAGCCCCCAAAACCTAATCCTTTCTAGACACCTTTGCTTCAACTTCATGCCCTAATAATTGCCTAAAGGCAAACCTAAACAACATTAAGTTATGCATATTTTGGTTATGAGTATTTTAGGGTTTTATTCATCATGATACTAATGTGGAACTATAGGGTCCTAAATCAACATTTCATCATTTATAGATCAATTGTAGGGCAACCATGTCACCCTAAAGGAACTATGTAAGACATGGATTCTAATTAGGGAGACAAAACTGAAATAGTCAAATTCTGACTTCCATGGGATCTGATACCATGTTGTAAGAGAGGGAAATCACCCCTTTACTTAGAAAAATTGAAGAATTGACATCCATTCCAAACACACTCAGAGGTATGATGGAATGGGCATAAATTTTCCAAATTTATTATAATGGTATGCCAAAGACAAAAGTGTAGCAGAGGAATTAAACAAATGACTATATTGAATTTTCACAAAAGATTACACAAGTACATCAAATTCTCCCATTAGGGTTTACATAAAGACACATAATCAGGATCTAGATAGAGGGAAGTCTAAACTACTTCAAATCCTGTCTCCAAGCAACATCTCCATCAACCGAGTCCAAGCCAAAAGCTAAGATCTTCCTTATCTTATCCGTCACCTTGCTCAACACCTGGGTGGTTGGGAAGGCACCCAGCAAAAAGGGAAAGGGAAGAAAAGTATGTGTCACAAAACTAATCTAGGATATCAAGATAAGTAAAGCAAATAAGAACAGGATTGGGATCATCATAAGATGAAGATAAAAAGAGATTCAAGAGTATATGAAATAGGGTTTAATAAAGCCTCATTATCGAAAAGTAGGTTAAGGCAAAATTATTCCCAACTTAAGGTGTAAATGCACATACATAAATAGGGATTGCACATACCTCTCTTACTGATATCAATTACCAACTTTCGCCACTTTAATTGAGTCCAAGTTCCACTTTGCCTATTTTCAATGTATTAACATGTATTAGTGTACATAGTGCCCATTAATGTATAGAAACCCTAATTTCATAACTATTTAGAAAAAATCGGATTTAGCTTTTGAAAATATCACCAATGAACTTATTAGGTTCTCCTGATGAAGAAAACATATTTCTATGTTAATTTTGGAGTTATGATGATTAAGATGTAATTTTTATGCATTAAATTTGTTTTACAAAAATAACCCTTCGTCAAACCATGAAATCAGACCTTTAAAATATTTTTATTAGATAGAGATTAATTTTTCAATTCCATAACATATTTATTTGTCAAAATTGGAAAAGCGATTAGAAGATATGAATTTTTCAATATTGACCAGTAGAAAATTGCCACATCATCAAACCGATCAAGATAATTGAAGAGAGAGGGAGAGGGAGAAAACACCATTTGACTCAAGATCAGGTTTGAAGTTGCATAGGTAACCAAACTAGAGCTTCTAGAGAAGGTAAAACAGCAAGAAACCAAAACCCTAGAAGAACATGGTAAAAAGAGATGGAAATCATCGATTTTCAACATAGAAGCATGGGTTTTAAGCATGTACTAAGCAATATATGAGAAGGGAGTTAACAAAACTTGCCTCTAGGAAGGTAAGAAGGTACAAACAGAAAGGATCCCGAGATTAGAAGGTCTGGTTGCTCCAAGCCAAGTTCCTTTCTTGAGCAAAGATCACCTTTTCCACTTTAGAGGTGCAAACCCTAGTAAAAGAGCATGGAGATAAGATGTTTTAGGGTTCTAGGTGGAGTTTTACCATGTATGGTCATGGTTATGACCTGGACGAAGGTGGGATGAATACTAAAAGAATGAAAATAGGGAAGGAAAGGAGGATTCTTACTATTTTTGGTCAAAATCACCAAGGAGGAGCTTAAGAAATCCTAAATAGAGAAATTTGGAACCCTAGGAGCCTTCTCCACCAAGGTAGGCACCTTCTTTTACCTTGGTACAGCAACTTTGTGGACAAACATATAAGGGACGATGCTCTAAACTGGGGGAAAGAGAAGGAGAGGATTGCTTCTTGGATTGGGAGGTGGGAAGGGGTAGGCATGGCTTTATAAAGAAGGGGGCAAGCATGAGGTGTCTATGTGACTTTCCATGTGTCCTTAGGCTAAGGCTTCGTGACCATGCAAGAGGACAGCTCATGGAATCTTCTTTCATATCAAATGTCGGTCCTAAGATCCCTTAGAGCCTTCTAGGCCATTCCCACCGTCCTTCAAACAAAGAAATAACCCCATTGGTCGATAGCTTTTAAAGATAAGCACATTTATAAAGAGGGTAATCCTTATAATGCCCTTGGAAAGTAACACCTTCAAACCAAGGTGCAACCAGGTGCCCCATGGTTCAAAATATTGTGAATGGTAAGGGAATATCTAGGATTAAAATTGAGGTGATAATTTGCAAAGAAAACCTCTCAATTGGGTAAATTGCATAAAAGTCCAGAATGTGCATATAATTGCATAACCTGCACAAACAACATCCAAATTGGACCAAACTTCATCCACAAGTTATATTTGATGTGTAGAATATTAATTTGCCATTATTTCCATATTTTGAATTTATATAATCACATTATTAATTACTTATGCCTTTTACTGATTTTCTCTCTCCTAAACTTATCCTAATATTTCAAGGTGGTCCAAATTAGATGAAATTTGACATGTAGGCTAATTTTGATATGTAGATTTCGAATTTGAAGTTTTTTTTCCTATTTTGAGACTTCTTTTTATGAGATATGTCATATGGCCCATTAACGGTCCATTATCTAAATTGTTCATCCAATTAAGTTTTTTATCTACATATTACCACTAAAATGAGTTATGTGGCATATTTTATATTTTCAAATCACATAAAAAAGTTAGATTAAGGTTTAGAGCACTTAATTATGGTAATTAAGCTTTCACTAAGGTATTTGTGCATAAACCCTTCCATTGGTATAATTAGTGAATAAATGTTCACTAAACCACTATAAATTCCACTAATTAAATAGAAAGGCCAATAAGGATATAACTGAAAGGAAAAGATGGGAAAGAGGGTCAAAATACAAAATTTCAGAATTTGGTATGTTACATTGTGTGGTTGGTTAATCCTATTTATCTCGGTCTATGAACCGAGTGTCTTTCTTATCTTCCCAATGTAAAAGTATTATTCTCTTCTACGTTTGATCCACTTGAATATAACTAGAGGTTTATCCATAATTATGTAGAGTAGGATAGTTTACTTTATTGCTTTAATGAAGAAGAAAGAAGCCAACCGACCACACGGAGGAGTCGAGCTGGCCGACTAGAGGGTCTGAGCTGAATGGTTGGCTGGGCCGAGACGACCATCTGGAAGGGTCTGGATGACCGAATGGCGAGCCGACCAGGAGCCCAAAGGACCAGATGTATCGACCGTTTGGAGGAGCCAAACAATCAGCTACATGACGACCAATTGGTCATTTGGAAGATCTAGACCATCAACTGATGGTGACCAACCGACCGGCCAAGAGGCCAGCCGACCGGTTCAAAGTTTGAACCAGTCAACCTGGATTGGCAAGCATGAATATTCATCAACATAGGTTTCTTCATATGATGTAGACCTAGATTGTGGTAATTCCTTGTAGCTCTAAGGAATTACATTAGGTTGGCCATAACCATCACTTTTTTATCATTACATGTTTTTTGTTGTGGGTTATAGCATGTATAAGATATGTACTATATATGTGGTGATTGGTTAATGTATATATATTTATACAAACTCCCTCAATTAAAAGATAAAGTCTTAGATACTTTCCATAAGAAGCACACACAAAAATATTGATCGATTAAGCATGAGCAGCCCCTAGCGTGGTGCGCCATCATCTCCTGGAAGTGTGATGGAATATGTGGGTCTGCCCTAGCAGGGTGCATAGTGTATCGTGTTGGCTTTTGGGTTAGACTTACCTAGGTGATCTTAATTGGATTATGCACCTATAAGCATACATATGATCAATGACAAAGAGTTGTGCATATCATCTATCAATAGTTGCATGTGAACCAATTGGAAAAAGTTGCCTACCTGATAGAATCAAGTTGTGGGTGATACCCTAGCTGGCTCATGATTTTGATGAAATTAGGATCTTGTCCCACTAGAATATTATACGACATAATATTTCAAAATGATTTTTAGGGCTATCAATTTGAATAAAATAGTCAGAGTGATAGTTAATTAAAGACATAATTAATATCGACTTTTCAAATCAAATCAAATCAAAAATGGTTTTTGATAAATTCAAATTTTCTCTTGTAGAATCAAATGGAAAACACTCAATCATCGCAATCGGATGAATTAAATGAGATTTATTTCCATAACTAGTTCAGGACCTTGAGAAGTGTTCTGAATGTTCCTAAAACACCAGTTCCAGTATCCACTCCAAATTCTCCTATGACTAACATGGATGCTTCTTTGAATCATGCCAATGATGTTGTGAACATCAAGAACCTTATGTTGGGCTGTATAAACTATGAGTTGTGTAAACAACATGATAATCATGAAAGGTACGATGTCTCTAAGGTGTTATTTGAGTGCAAAATGATAGAGGGAGATTTAGTTGAACCTTATGTGCTCAATATGATTGGGGATATGAAGCATCTAGAAAGATTGGGATTTGCTTTAGGTTAAGAGTTGGTTACAGATTTGATTTTGCTATCATTTCCTAAATCATATAGCCAGTCTATCGAGTGTTATCACTTGAGTAACATGGCTAGACTGCTTTCAGAGTTTCTTGACATTTTGATAAGTGTTGAAGCACAAATGAAGATGGTAAAATTTGTGATAATGATTAGCAGAGTTAAGTCCAAGGACAAGAAGCATTTTGTGGATAAGATGAAGTCCAAATCTTCTGCACCCAAAATAAGGAGAATGATAAGGGAACCTAGAAATATGAAGCAAGGGATTTAGATCTCCACTTATGGTATATATGTTATTGAGGTTAACTTTACTAATTTCTCATCATGGGTACTAGATACTGGACCTTGATCACACATTTGCTCAAATGTGAAGGATCTGACAAGAAGTAGACCTTTACAGAATAGTGAGGTTGAACTGTAAGTTGCAAATGGCACAAGAGTTGCAACCAGCACAGTTGGAACCTATGAGTTATCTCTACTAAGTGGCATTCTAATAGAGTTAGAGAACTACTATTACGTGTCTGTAATTAATAGGAATGTCATATCTATATCTTGTTTGGACAAGAATGGATTCAAATTTCTTATAGATAATGGAAGATGTTCTATTAGTAAAGATGGGATCTTTTATGGCAGTACCCCAATGTCTTACGGTCTATACTTGATGTATGTAGAGATAAGTGTATATGATGTGAATACCAAAAGACAAAAACTCAATGACTCAAACCAAACATACCTTTAGCATTGTCGTCTGGGGCACATAAATGAGAAACACATATCCAAACTCCGTACAGATGATTATCTATATTATTTTGATTTTAAATCAATAGAGACATGTGAATCTTGTTTGTTAGGCAAGATGGCCAAGACTCCATTCACTGGTAGCAGTGAAAGAGCTAGTGATCTATTAGGACTCATTAATACTGATGTATGTGGAACTTTTAGAACAAATGCCAGAGGTGGTTATCAGTACTTAATTGCCTTCACTAATGATTTCAGTAGGTATGGTTATGTTTACTTGATGAAACATAAGTCAAAAACTCTTTTAAAGTTTAGAGAGTTTATGAATGAAGTACATAACTAGCTTGGAAAAAGAACTAAGGCACTTTGATCCGATCGAGGTGGACAATACTTAATCTAAGAGTTTAAGGACCATATGAGAGCTCGTGTTATTGTATCACAATTGACTCCACCTGAAACACCACAGCATAATGGTGTGTCATGAAGAAGGAATCATAGATTACTAGATATGGTGTGATCAACGATGAGTTTTTCTAATCTTCCAACTTCCTTCTTGGGGTATTCTCTTGAAACCATCATGCTTACACTAAACTGAGTACCATCTAAGACGGTTCAAAAGACACCATATGAGATATGGCATGGGAAACATTCCAATGTGTCTTCTATGAAGATTTGGGGATGTGAATCTTATGTTAGGAAAATGTTTCCTAAAAAGCTTGACCCTAAGTCTGATAAATGTTATTTTGTTTGATATCCCAAAGAGACAAGGGGATACCACTTATACAACCCAACTGACAACAAAATAGTTGTTGCCAAAAATGTTATATTTCTTGAAAGCAGATTTATTTCCAAAGGAATCAGTGGGAGGAAAGTAGAACTTGTAGTGGTTTGATACCAACAAGAAAACATTAAACCTGAGGAGGTGCATGAGGACCAAAGAGACTCACAAGTTGTTGTGGAATCTCAAATTCCTCAAGTAACACATGAACCTCATAGATCTAATAGGTTACACCTTGAACCTCAGAGATATGGATATCTTGTGACTCAAGAAGGCAATGAATTGGTCATAGATGATGAACTGATTATCTATCAAGATGCTATTTTGGGACCAGAGTCTGAAAAATGGGTTGAAGCCATGAGATATGAGATGGAATCCATGTATACCAACAAGGTATGGACCTTGGTGGAACCATCTGAAAGGGGTAAAACCCATAGGGTGCAAGTGGGTTTTCAAGTGGAAGACAGAAATGAATGGTAAAGTACAAACCTATAAGGGTAGATTGGTTGCAAAGGGTTTTAGACAAGTTCAAGGTGTTGACTATGATGAAATCTTTTCTCCCATGGCATGGTTTAGTCCATCAGGATCATGCTTGCTGTTCCAGATTAACATGACTATGAGATTTGGCATATGGATGTTGAAACTACATTCCTTAACTGGAATAATTATAAGGATGTGTATGTGACACAACCTAAAAGTTTTAAAATTTCATTAATGCAAATAAAGTCTATAAGATGCAAAGGTCAATCTTTGGGTTGAAGCAAGCATCTCAGAGCTAGAATCTTCTATTTGACAAGATAGTCATAGAGTTTGACTTGGGTTAGAATGAACATGGAATCTGTGGTTACAAAAGATTTAGTGGGAGCACATTTATATTTCACATGTTTATGGGGAATAACATCATTATCATGTAAATATCAAAACATGGAAAGGAATGTATCTTCTATGTTAAGAGCTTAGGAGAAGCATCCTATGTGATAGAAATTAAGATCTAAAGAGATACATCTAAAAAGCTTCTCAACCTAAGAAAGAGAACATACATTAGCAAGATGTTGAAGGGTTCAACATGGAAGACTCAATAAGAGAAAACTTGTCCATGTTCTATGGAGTTAGTCTCTCGGGATCCTAGTGTCTCAGTTTGTGTGAAGAATAGGAACGCATATAGATGACATATGCAATCGCAATTTGATCTATTAATGCAATGTTATGTACTTATCTCATTATCTCATATGTATTGGACATGATGAGAAGATATCCAGTTATCTCGTATGAATTGGACATGACGAGAGGATATTCAGTCATCTCATATGTATTGGACATGATGAGATGATATACATACCTATCTAGCAATCTTGTATGTATTAGACATGACAACAGGGTATATGTTAGATTCCAATGAGAGTCATTGGACTACCATAAATATGAACATCCTTTGGTGCTTGTGAAGCACTAAAATGATTCATTCCTTGAGTATGGTGATAAAGAAGAGTTGGGTGTAAAGGGTTCCACCGATGCAAGCTTACAAACTAAGAAATAAAGGATCAGAATATAAAATCAGTGTTTGACATTAAACAATAACTGTAATCTAGAAAGGATTCTAAGCTAATGAAAGTTGTTCAAATTTACAAGAGAAGTCGAGTATCTCTATGTTATAAGAACAATAGAGGATATTGTAAGGATCGAAAGCTTCATACGGTTGAACTTGTGTGAGGTTCCAACCGCTGATGACATAGTAGAATACTAATGACAACAATGGAGTTACTAGTTAGGCTGGGAATCTCAGATAGAATACTACGACACTTCCATCTTGTATGAATAATCGTACAACCAAGAGATGTGAAAATTACAAAATCTGACTTGAAGCAAATGTTGCTAAACTCGCTACTAAAGGACTTTTGCAGAAGAAGCATGATGGTCATTTTAGGTCACTCGGAATAAGATTCATGGGTGATTGTATCTAAGTGCAAGTGGGAGTCTCTTGGTATGTATGCCCAAAGAGCCAATCATATGATGATTGTAGTGGCATTACTTGTAAATGATCTAATTATTAATAAAGTCAAGCTTCCAATTTATTCTATTTATTCAGTTTTGAGATAATGAAGTAACATAATAAATGTCTAAAGAATGATATTACTCGATGATGTATGTCTTTAGGTTGAGGACCTGAACAATGAGATCATACGGATTTTAAGATTATATGCATTCTTGTCATGTCCTTGATTGATTGTTATTGTGGAAGGTAAATAGACATCAATAACACATAAGATCAAAGTGTGAGTTGGTTGATGACAGAATCTCATTAGTTATGATATGGCAATATCAAACCAAGCACATAGATACATGTTAGAGAACAGTGTATCAAATAGACACACATGAGAACAATGAGATCATACAGATTTTAAGATTCTATGCATTCTTGTTATGTCCTTGATTGATTGTTATTGTGGAAGGTAAATAGACATCAATGACATATAAGATCAAAGCGTGAGTTGGTTGATGATAGAATCTCATTAGTCATGATATGAAAATATCAAAACCAAGCACACAGATACATGTTAGAGAATAGTGTATCAAACAGACCCACCATGAGACTGACACATGAAAACCATTACTATGGTAGTCATAGTCAACTCTCATAGTGATGGTGGTATTTTTGGTTCTTTGACCTGAAATCACTATTGTAACGTCTCGGCCCACTGCTCGAGGCTCTAGTAGAGTTTTAGGAATGACGAATGGCCCCACAGACCACCACTAGCCTTAACTGCGTGCTTTGTCCTCACTCACGCGCAAGCTAGAATCAACTTCCTGACTAGTCACCCATCCTAGTACTACTCCAAGCTGAGCACGCTTAACTATGGAGTTATTTAGTGATGGGTTCACAGAAAAGGGCGTGCACCTTGGTGATATGGGTAGTCCAATCATTCCATTTAAGATTGTTTTATCTGAGGCCTCAAATCCTGAGATGTTACAATATCCCCCACTTAGACTCTTGACATCCTCGTCAAGGCTCAACTATGTGGCCTCATAACATTTCCCCATTTCGGTGAAGACCCAACATGTCCATGTACACCCAGCTCCTGACCATGGCTACCAGTGCAAGGGTGGCTCCATCACCATGGATAGCCCTTTCTAATATGCCTGGACCGCACAGCTCAAAGACTGGCATGCCACTGGCCCATGTAAGCCCCACCTACTATAGGGGTTATGGCTTTGATACCATTTGTAATGCCCAGGCCCACTACTCAAGGCTTTAGTAGAGTTTTAGGAATGATGAATGGCCCCACATAACACCACTAGCCTTAACTATGCACTTTATCCTCACTAACGTGCAAGATGGAATCAACTTCCCGACTGGTCACCATTCCTAGTACTACCCCAAGCTAAGCACGCTTAACTATGGAGTTCTTTAGTGATGGGCTCCCGGAAAAGGAGGTGCGCCTTGGTGATGGGTAGTCCAATCATTCTATTTAAGATTGTTTTATCTGAGGCCTCAAATCATGGGACGTTACAACTGCACTCATCATATGTCGTTTGGTATGTTTTGACATCATCAAATGCAATCTTAAAACATGGGTTGTTACAAAGGTGATGATCGGGTGATAGTGAAACATGGGGAGTGACTGTGAGTGATAGAGATGGGATTTGTCCCTCCTAAGGGAGTATGATATCCAAGGCCTCTTGATTAGCAAGACTGAGAAATGCATGGCCATGCACATGTGAGTCGATATGTGATATTGATCTTACATATATCTCAGACAACCTACTCTAGTTCAAGAAACAAGATTGAATAATAATGAGGATGATTGTTCCATGCCTCTAGTTCAATCTAGATATTAGTGACAAAGGAACTATATGAACATTGTAATACTATACATAGATTTTAGGTTGAAGTTGATCTCCAACTATCCATTTACTTGGGTAGTAATGATGTGTGACTAGACATCGCTCATTGCTTGTGATGTCATAAGTTGTTATGGACATTCATTGCCAACGTAACATGGGACCTACAGGGTCACACACATACGAACCCATCTAGAAAAGGAGTTTAATCTTGTTTGATGATTGGATTGATTACTAAAGTGTTTAGGTATTCAATTCATGCAATGAATGAGCTGACTAGACTGTCAAATGATTGGTTCAAGTGTTGAGACAACCGTTTGGAGTGTCAGGATGATTATATTGTGCATTGGCTAGAATTCAGCCTGACCCAGCCTATAAGACGCCCATTCAAGTGATTTGAGACACCTGTCTTGTCTACACCAAATGGTCGTTTTGGAGGTGCAATTCGATTATATCTAGGATTGGTGTTGACGTCATGAAGTGCACTAATTCGAATTGAATTGCCAACATATGTACAAAACTAGAAAACTACAAATGACGGTCTCACAGTGCGAGATGACCGTCTAGGTTTCTATACGGTTTTTTCAACTGTCGCAGGCTGCGAAGTTTCCAAAATTGTTGCAAAAGTTTGAGATCTTCCAGTTTCTTTCACTCTCGCACAGACTGGGAACCTTGACCTTGGCCTCTACTATAAATAGAGGGATATTGAGGGCTTCCCAGAGCACAACACAGACAATTGAGAATCAGTTTCTTTGATAATTGTTGTCCTCTCTAGTTGTGGTAATCAAGAGATCCCAAGCAAGTCCTACTCAACTAGGGAGGGATAGCTACGGAAGAGAAACAACTAAGGTTCATTGTTGTGGTAGAGTTGGTTGGTGACTAGTACACCAACGGGAGGGACAACTTCTTCATGTCTGTTCTAGCTGGACGACTGAGTTCTAGTTGGTCTGTGTGGACTTCTCTAGAGGTGAGGCAGCCTTTATTCGTCGCTAAGGAGGATGGCATTTGCCAGTAGTCCATGACAAGAGGAGTTGTTGCAGACAATGACATTTGAGTCTGCTATTCATGGAGGAGCAGTTAGATGAGTCCCAATGAAACTAGGAGCTACACAGACACCATCCAAGAAAGAGTGTGCATATACATCAATGAGGATTGTCATTGGATTTGCTCTAGGACCAGGTATACATTTGTGAAACCATCCTTTCCATTGCATAATTATTGACATAGTCTACTGGTTAATGGGAAATATTCAATAAAATTTTTGTTTCCATTACCTATTTGATGTCATATTTCCCTACAGTTGTCCTATAATATCCACAATAAGAACTGACTAGGGACTTTACAAGAATGAGTACTCAAAGTACACACATGATCTCATGTTCAAGTCCTCAACCCAAACTGTATTACATCTAGTCAAAACATTTGGGATATTATTATATTTATTCATTATCTAAATACTAAAACAAAAATAATAATTGGAATTGCCTTTTATTTGTTTATCTATATATAATGTATCCCTATTACAATCATAAAAAAAATAATGGCTCTCAAGGCATACAACCAACAATATATGACTATCACTAGAGTCAATCACTCATAAATCAAATTCTAAGTGATCCAACATGACCATCACGCTTTTGTTGTAAAAGTGCTTTTATTAAGGAAATGACGATATTTCTTTCAGTTGGTACACTAAAAATATTTGCTTTTTATCATCGTATAACTTTCTTATGATATGGTATCATCATGTACGCTCTTGGAATGCTAACTTGGTTTAGGTTCCTTAGCATGTGTAGTGGCACCATCATTGTCACAATCAATATCAAATGTGTCTTCAATAGTTGGAACCACTCCAAGTTCACTATTGAACTTCTTGAATCATATTTCTTTGTTTGCTTGCATTGTATGTCGAAATACACTTGAGTTATGTTGTATAATTGACAAATGTCACTTGCTTATGACTTTTTTAGCTTACAACTTTGTCATTAGGGAAAATGATGAATCATGATTGTGATTGATGATTGTCTTGTGATTTTGTAAGCTTGCATTAGTGTAAACCATTACAACTAACTCTTCTTCACTTTTGTTTATTAAAAGTTGATCCTTTGTGATTCTCAAGTACCTCAAGATATTCTTCATGCCAATGACCTACACCGGGATCTCACTAAAACGTGCTTGTCATTCTCAAAGTATATGAGACATTTGTGTGTGTGCATGACATTCCATACATGATTGATCCCACTTTTGAGGGATATGGAATATTACTCACTTGTGCCCACTCTTCCAAAGATTTTTGACATGGGGATCTAAAGACCTATTCCAGGAGACATGGGGAAGTTTTCTTACTTAGAATATTGCATGTTGGCCCTCTTTAGCACGTTGTCAGTGTATGTTATTGGGATTAGTCCATGAAGGATTCTAGATATATATCTATAGATCTTAATTCCTATAATTTAGGAAGCTTCACCTAAATCCTTCATGGATATGGTATTTCGCAAACAAGTATTAACCAATTGTATAGAAGGTAAGTCATTTCCCATCAATAATATGTCATCTACATATAATATGAAAATTTATGGTATGTTCTAACTAACCTTCTTGTAAACATAGGGTTCATATTTATTTTGATGAAGTCAAACTCTATGTATCTCTCATTGAAATAAAGATTATAAATTTTAGATGCCTGCTTCAATCCATAAATTAACCTTTGTAGCTTACAAACTTTGTTGGCTTCATTTGGAGTTATAAAACCTTCAAATTGTATCATGAACACATCCTCAAGAAGATTATCATAAAGGAAAGTAGTTTTAACATCCATTTACCAAATTGCATAGTCATGATAAGATGCAATGAAAAACATGATCCTAACGGAGTTAACCATGGAAACTATTGAACAAGTTTTGTCATAGTCAATGCCTTGAACTCGTATAAAACCTTTTTCCAACCAATCTTCCATTATAGGTTTATGCATTGCCATCCATGTCATTCTTCTTCTTGAAGGCCCATTTTCACTCTATGAGTTTTACCCCTTCAGGTGCATCCACCAAATTCCGTACTTTGTTAGTGTACTTGGAGTCCTTTCTGGTCTCATGGACTCAAGCATTTAGTAGAATTTGGTCCCTCCATAAACTCATTGTAGGTTGTTGTCTCATCATCATTCATGACAAACACATCATGTAATTTCATCTTGAGATATCCAAAACTCTCTAGCTCCATATGTGTCCTACTAGACCTTCAAGGTTCTTCTACTACATGAGGACTTTGAGATTATGTAATTGCTTGGGATTATCTTTACCCCTTATCTATATACATGGTTTTAGTTTTTTGGCCTCAATTTTTTTTTAATTATATCTTCCCCCACTTGTTCCTTTGGAAATTAATTCCCTTTCAAGGAATGCAATAGTTCTGGCAATGAAGACTTTGTTCTCAGATGGAATATGGAAGTAATAACCCTTATTTTCCTTCAAATACCCAAAAAATAAACATTTATCAAATTTATATCTAACCTTTAGAGAATTATTTCTTGAAATAAGATTCATATCCCCATATCTTCATAAAATACATATTGGTACATTTCCCATTCCATATTCCATATGGTGTCATTTGAAATGATTTTTTAGCTAAGCAGTAAAGTGTAAACACTGTGATTTGAAGAGCATATCCCCATATGGAAGTATAAAGAGTATCGAAAATTATCATTGATCGTTCCATGTCCATCAAGGAATGATTCTATCCTTGTAACATGTAATTATATCTTGGTGTTCTTGGTGGAGTCAATTGTGATAAAATGCCACAGCCTCTCAAAAGGGCCTCAAATGATTGGCTTAGATATTATCCACCAAAAGCATATGTAGTGATTTTATATTCTTTCCAAGTTAGTTGCATACTTAATTCATGAATTCTGTGAACTTTTCATGGGATTTTGATATGTGTTTCATAAGATACACATATCCATATCTACTAAAGTCATCAGTAAATGTGATGCAGTACTGATACCCACCTCTACCTATTATGGTAGAAGGTTCACACACAACGGCATGTATGACACCTAATATGTCACTTTCCCTATCATTATTTCCAATGAAGGGTGCTTTTATCATCTTTCCCAATAAACAATATTCACATGTCTCAACTGATTTAAAGTCAAAAGAGTGCACATAACAATCATTATGGATTCTGTAAATGATTTTCTCATTTATGCGCCCCAGATAATAATGCCAAAGGTAAGTTTTATTTGAGACTTTGAGTTTTAACTTCCTGGTATTTATGTTATATACACTTATCTCAAGATCAAACAAATAATATTGTATGACAATGGGGCACTTCCATAAAATATTATCATCTTAATAAAGAAATTTGACCATTCCACTATTAGACGTTCAAAATCAATCTTGTCCAAACAAGTTATGGAAAAAGGTTTTCTCTTTACAGTAGGTACATAATGTCAATTCTCTAAGTCTATTCTAGACCCACAAGGTAGAGATAAACTATGCATTCCTAAAACTATTATTAATAAGAAGTTCATATATAGATAATTTTATTTACATACAAACCACATGCAAATAGTTAATACAATGGAGCATTAACTCACCTTGACATCACTGTATGTGTGTCAAAGTGAGTTGAGGAATAAAAACATTGATGAAAATTATACTATTGTAGTGATAGGGGGAGTCACCCCTTAAACAATAGGCCTTGGAAAATATGGACTAAGAAAAGTGAAATGGAATGATGACTAGAAGCCATTGTCGTATTCCATTGTGTCTTCAACAATAAAATTCTTTCCTCCACTATATCCTTTTTCGAAGGCGTTATTGTGGACATCAAATACTTTATTTGTATCAACATGAATTTGAGGACTTTCAATGTAAAAAGAGTTCATATCTGTATCCAATATCTGCAATGATCATGTGAATGGTATTTCTGTGATTGTTGTGCTTCCTATTGTTTCTTTCCGTCCAAACATTCCAAATGATAGTAGATAACATGGTTTTATGTATATGTTGTGACTGTATAGATTTCTGGTAATTTGTTAAGTTATTGAGATTTAAAACTTTGTTATGTATAGGATAAAATAAATGGTTTTTGATGTGAGTAGTGATCAGACAAGAGATGAAAATATGTGAGGTTGGTTTTGCATTGTTTAAACACATGTAGCATCTGGTTGACCCATGAAAGCCACGTTTCATATGATTTATGTCAATGAATATTTTATTGTGAGTGATAAGATAAAGGATGATTTTGACTTTGTGAGGTCCAATGAATTTCCAAATCTCAGTCAAGGGACTGATGTATCCCCCATAGGTAAGGAAACTATATGCCTGATATGGTTTGTATGTTTTTCCCCAGACCCAAGAGATATGATTTGTAGTGTTTGTCTCCAATTGGTGCAGGATGTCTGTGATGCATTCTTATGATAATTAGTGTATGAGAGTTTATTTGAGATTATTAATTCATGATTACTCGAGAGTTTTAGGGCTTTAGTAGTGTTTAATGTAGTTATTCTACGCGGCATCAGGAAGCTGCTATTTGTGAATTGCATTGTGGATCCATGGTATCATTGGTCATACCCAAAAAATGATGTCTTTTGTGGCATGGGTGGAGTTCTAATCATATGATGTATGACAGTTGAGTTCTTGTTGATGTATTTCTAAAGAGCGGGTGCAAATCCTTTGGCGACGAGCACCACAGTTTTTTTCTTCTAGTATTTCTGCATTATGAAAGTTTTCATAATAAATTATCTATCTGAAGAAAGTCTGACAGTGATTTTGTGATCAAATATATGGAATGAATTTTAAGGTTTCTGATTCCCTATGGAGCACAAATGGTGTTCCAATTCACCAGGTGTATTTTATTTTTTGGGAGTATTGACCATTTAGTTTCTAGAGGAAGTTCCTCCAGATTTTGTTTATTGGTTGTAGAACAGTAGTAGGGAGGGGTGCAATTGAGGTAGTAGGTGGTAATCATGGAGAGTGAACTATTGTATAGGGTAAGTCTTCCTTCCAGATTAAGAAAGTCATTGGTCCATGATTTGAGTTTGTGGTTCATCTTGTCTATGATGGGATTCCATGTTATTTTTAGTATGGAATGTGATGAGATAGGCAGACCAAGGTAGTGAAATAGAATGATTCAGTCTTACATTTTAGCAAAGCTTGGAATCCTACATGTGTTCGGTCTCAATGTGCATTCCGATGGTAGGTGATTTTTGAAGGTTTATTTTGAGTCTAGAGATGTATGAAAAGAATATGGATGATAGGAATGGTATTTAAGACATACGAATCCTAAGGTTTGACAAGGATAATTGTGTCATCAACATATTGAATTGTATTTTCTTTACATTCCTCGGTGATTGGATCAAACTGTCATTGTGCCTAACTTAATTTTGTTTAAGACCATTTGATTCTTGAAAATTTTAAAATGGTGAACCATTGATTATGGTAGAAAATTCACTTGTGGATATAGAAGCATGGATCCAAGTAATCCATTTGGTGGTAACCCATTTCATACATTGTAAGAGACATAACCAATTTATGTTGTCAAAGGCTTTTTTCAAAGTCCAATTTAAGTTCTAGAAGAGGTGTGTGGTTTTTGTAGCATGAATGTATGGTTTCATTAACCATAATGTATGTATCTTGGATATTTGTATTTTTTAGGAAGGCACATTGATTGAGGCCGATGGTCTTACTGATTTTGGGTTTCATCTTGTTGCTGAAATTTTTTGCTATAATTTTTTTCTGATTTGATAAGATTGATGGGTCTGAACTGATCTATAGAATTAGGTCATTCAACCTTCTTAATTAGTGCTATATGGGTGTGCTTAAGTACTTTGATTTGGTTATGTATGTATTCATGTTCATGGATGTGTGTGAGGATTTTCAAGAAGTTGGTTTTGATGTATCACCACACAATCTGGTAAATTATATGTTAATACCTTTAGGTCATGGTGATTTTTCGGAACCTTGAACAAATATAGCTTCTTTGAGTTCAAGTTCTGAGAAAGGCAAGGTGAGGTTGGTTGGTGTGTCAGTGTGGTTTGGACATAGTTTTTTCCAATTGATATGCATAAGAGTGGTAGGGTTAAGTCCATGGTTTAAAATTTTGCTGAAGTGTGAGAAAATGTGGGTGGTGATCATATGTTTGTTGGTGGTAATAACACATTGGATATTAATACTATGGATGGAGTTGGTTCTTATGTTATTATTGCAGCATTTGTGGAAGAATTTGGTGTATATTATTGCATGAATGCCTAAAACTATGATGACAACTCTTGCTCCATTAGAGACTTGTATATCCACATCTCCCTTCTCAAAGGGCTTACTTCATTTCATATCATGCATATTAGATCATATGTGAGATCCACATCCTCCAATACCCAAGATGAAGTAGATAAGTCTATCGTTATAACATATACATCTTAAGTGGAGATTTTTGTCCCCTCCTTCTTTTGTTCCTCAAGGTAAATATGGAAATCTCTTTTCCAATCTCCATCCTAGTGATAATGGTAAAAATGTCCTTCCTTGCCTACTCCACTTTCTGATTTAAGTGTTGATGATTTGGGCATTTGTCCATCTATAGAACCTTTAGCTTTGTCATTTCCCTTTGACATACCCTTTCATCTTTCAATCATCATTAATAATTTTGTGTTGTCTTTCTTCATCTAAGTCCCAACTATTCTCAACATTCCAAGTTACTATGACAATTGTCAAACAAAATTATTCATGTTGTAGTTCATATCAAACTCATCTAGGATTTTGGAAACATCTACAACATTGCATTAGTAACCAACACTTGGCCTAAGGGAAATCCCAATATCTCTATTGTTTCTACATTCCCAATCAACTTTAGTATGTGGGGCTCAACTAGATCGTTCTTAGTTATGTTGCACTTAGACATGGCCTTATTTACATCATACCTCTCTTGCCTTTATTATTCTTGGAACTTATTCCTGAGATGTGTTGTTGATGAAGCCCTTGATTAGGTCTTCATCTTCTCTGTAATTGCTCATTTTTCATGCCACCATACTCATAATGCATGCTTGTTTCCCAATAAATCATATTTCATGTCAAATACATGTATGGGTTCTTTTTGCATGTTTGATGGGTACTTGGATGCTACTTGATGTAAGGAAAAGATGGAGGTGACCCGAAGGACTTCACCATGCATTGACTAGTCCAAGGAGGCACCAAAAGATACTCCCAACTTACCCCAAGTGTCCAAGATTCACTTAGAGCAAAAAACACCATGGTTGAAGAATTGTAAATCAAAGTGATGTAGGAATCACCCTCCAGATTGGTTGTGGTCCATGCAAAATGGACATTCTATAAGAGAGATTATCCACTAAATAAACCCCATTTCACCTACCCTTAGCCATAATAGCCATTTGTTTCATCCTCCACAATAGTCATTCTACACCCAGAATGGTCATGGAAATCCCTTTTGTTTCCCCTCAAATTCCCTATCATCTAACCCATTTCCACCACGATTGTTTTCACCAAAATGGCCATTCTACATATTACCAACAACGAGCATTCTTCCCACAAACTATTCCACCTACCCATAGGGCACACTCACCACACCTCCCTGTCCAAACCCAAATTCCCACCATAATTTTTCTCCCCACAACAGTTGTTTTGCCTCCTTGGTAGAATGGTTGTGGCAGGGACAAAACCATCATTCTAGCATTGTACCCTAGTGCCTTCCCGTACCACTTTCACCAAAATATCCCTCCCTCCCATATAAACCTTAGTGACAACTAGAGATCAAGGCTAAATTTTGTTTAATCATTTACTCCACCACCTACTCCATTTTCACCCAAAAGCCCTATTTTTTCTAGTATTTTTATGACCTTCAACACTACATTCCATGCCACTTCGTTTTGTAGGAGAGAGGAGATCACCCCCTATATCTAGAGGTTAAGGAGAAGAAGTCTACTTTTAACATACATGACTACTTCTTCTTCTCCCCCCTATTCTTTTGTACTTTCTTGTACTATGAGTAGATAAGTCCCTTTGTGGGCTAGTTGGGTGTTAAATATGTGACTTTGATACCATGTGATGGGAAATATTTGTGTAAAACATTATATATTATCTGTAATGATGTAGGTGACATAGAAATTAGTGGGGTCAAGCCTAACCTATTTTGGATGAATTAGGGTTGGTTTAATGCCATCAATCTATTGGCCATTAGTTTCCATCAGTCTCTTTAAATGTTGGTTAATGTCATCAGAGGTCACAGTCAGGGTCGAGCATCGGTTGGTAACATCGGAGGGTACCATCAAAGTAGGACGTTGATTGGCTTGGTTGACAAAATGTTCAGAGAACATGAGTTGGTTTCACTAACCCTGACCCAGTTTCACACTGTCGGTTAAGATATAGGCAAACCTGGAAGTCAATGAAGTTTTCCATATGAGGAATTATCGATAATTGGAGGTCATCGTCAGAGGATGATTCATTGGGCGACATTCATATGTGCCTTCCAATGAAGGAGGTAGATGGAGTAGTATCATGAACTGATGTCGATGTCAATAAACCATGGCATGTTTTGTGTGATCGGCTTGGATGGATTAGGTTGATGAAGATAATGATAGGTTTCATGCATTAGGATGAACCTGGTCCAATGTGGCTAAATTCAGCCTGATTCCGTCAAGACAGACTGGTCGAGGACAATAGATTTTTCTAGTCTTCATCCTAGGAATCGAGGAGTCGATGTATCTTTGTTCGGTGCTTCCAAAATTGGCTAGTTGAGAAACTTTATCTTCAAATGGGGATAAATTATGAAAATTAAGTGTCTAGAGTTATTTGGGCATATCAAGGTTATTATAGGCACTAAAATATAGCTAATTACTTAGCATTAATGCCTAAATTTGGGTATTACCAACCACCCCAAGCTTATCATTTGTTTGCAAGCATGACTCAACTCAAAGAACAAAATATAACATCCAAAATTAAGCTTTGTGATAGATGCCAAGGTTAGGAAAAATAGGTTGAAACTGTGAAACTCTTGAGAAAATTTGTTTCGGCACAAACCCCCATCGTTCAAGCAAAACCTACCTAAGTAAGAACATGGAACATCTAGGAATGTTTAAGTGAGTTCATTGGGATCTAACATGATTCATGGGATCTTGAACCATGTATGTGAGTATTAGGGTGCAGTCACTTAAGGAATCATGTAGGTGATGAAGGTGAGTAAAGAACTACCATCACATATTCATGTAAACTAATTAGAAACAACACACCTCCCACTTATCTAGGTCCTAAAATATAAGAAAAAAGAAAAAAAAAACTCTACTAACTTCTAAGGATCTAGATCTATGTTAGGGTAGTCCATGTCATGAGCACCATTCCCTATAGTCTAAGACAATTGGTCTGAAATAGTGATATAAACTCCTCATACTATGCTCGAATAACCGTGCTACTGTGATGATCTCATAGATTTCCTATGGTTTCCTAGAGACTCTCTAATGAGCTTTCATGGTGGCACTACTAAGCATGGTATACCCGCATTTGTGAGTGCAGTCATACACCCGTTGTGAACCATTCCCAACTCTCTCATAAGAGAAAACAAATTATCATTATTTTATCACATTATTCTATTCTTTATATTCTAATGCATAGACTTGGGTGTTAAGTAATTTTATGTGTTTGTTCTCTTTGAGCTTTTTTTTATTTTTTTGGTGGATTTTGTCTTCCAGGCCTCTTTTACACGTTTTTAAATATACTTTTTTACTCAATCTAGTGTTAGAAGGTGTACAAACCATCAAAGGAAAATAATTGAACTTGAATAAAACTAAAAACTCATCATTGTTTGCTTGATTAGTATGGTATCCTTACAAATAGTTGGATCTATGGAAACACAACTTGAAGTTTGATTGTACACTAGCTCTATCCAATTGGTCCAAACCCTAATATTTTGGTTCACAACATGAATCAAAGAAATATGCAATTTCAAGATGTGAAATGACACATAACCCTAGATCGATTACCGAACTTAAGGAAAGAGTCAAAGAACTGAAATAAGTGGGAGTTTTAGAAAATAAGATGATAATTGGGCAATTAGGCGTGTAGATAGAATTAGCTATTGAATTATCATTGCATAGTATTAATTACCCAGTCTATGAATTAAGCAACAAAGTCCTACTAAGCAGTTAAAGTTAAGATAAAATTTTGAAATTTATACTAAATACAAGAACAAAGGAAGTAAACATGCACACATTAGAATTAATGGAAGGAAACGACAAAATGATAGAAGGGTGAACTACCCTACCGCCCCAAGATTAAAATCTCTGGTCATATTCAATAAAATTCTAAACTTAGGGTAGCAAAGATGATATGTGATACAAAAGCAATATCAAGTCATTACCCAACTAATTGAGGTTGAAGCTGGTGAATCTACTGAGAGGAAGATCGTCCAAGAAGAGATGTTCTTTTTGTTGTCCTTCTAATGAGTTGAGGAAGTTGTTGAGGAAGCTTCCTTCCAAGATGGAGTCTGAGAATGAATGTTGGTTCATTGTTTTATCTTGAGGAGTTGTGAGGTCAGGGATGAACTGAGTTGGGACATATGATGGTGATGCTTGGAAATAAGGCAGTTGCCTCGGGGGTGACACAACTTCTTATGTAGAAGGTGTGGTATTGCTTCTCTAGAGATACTACCCAGGCCCCTAGGTCATCGATTTTTGTGGTGGTGGTTAGACTGCATCGAACCTGCCTCAGATATATTGCATGTCTCATTACATTTGTTCGACACCTCCCCCAACGAATTTTGAAGTCATGTTGTATGAATTGGACTTCATGTTAGATGTTGTTCAGTTGATGTCTAGTGTTTTCCTAGATGTTGTGAAAGTCTGATCGCATCTAGAGAGCATATGGTATGGACAGTCCATGTTGAATATTAAAGGTTGTGGATCTGGATAAGAAGGTGGTGGCTGGTAGTATTGTTGAGTGGGGCTCACTATGGGGCATGTGTTGGTGAGAAATGTCGTGGAAGTATGTTCCATATTGTTTTTGCTCAACATTTAAAGCATCTAGTATTGGTGCAATAAAGGTTGAAGGTCTTTCATCTATGTGTGTGTGGGTGTGATGTCTTCATTGTCTAAGGAACTGACATCTACGAGTAGTCCCTAGCACATGAAATCTGTATCGGCGGGAGTGTTACTCATGGACAAAGAGGTACATGTGTCCTCTAGTGCATATCTTGATCCTTGCAAAGTGGTTTGGATGTTCCACGTCCACCCTTTGATGTGGGACTCGATCCATCATTTACACAAAAAGGTCGTCACTGAACCTGATATGATGTGTGAATATTGTGATGACTCCTGCCATTGCGATGAAGTGGTGTTGTTGACTGATGGTGTTGTGAAGGTTAAAAATGAGGAAGTTCCCAACATTAACCTTCCTCCCAATCATAGAACACCATAATAAATAGATATCATCTTAACTAACCACACTTAGGGTGTCGTTCTTGGCTAAGATAAAGTTAACAATAACTCAATGGATGTAATGGACGATATGGTTTTGGATTTGGGTGGCCTTGATATGAGTGGAGAGGATTTTTTTCTCCCTAGTTATCATCCCCCAAGAAACATATGTGTTCAAGTTGGTGTCACCATTGTTGAGTCGACCTCGGGAGATCTTGGTGTAGTCTTCTATTGACCTTGATAGCTAGCCACTCCATTGATCTGTAGTAAACTCCCGATGTACATTCAATAAGTGTTAGCGCATACCCTCATGCTTTGCATCCTTCTACTTATCTATTTTAGATAAAAATTTGACGGTGATCCTTTCATATGCGTTGTAGTTGTAGTATGTGATGAAGTGTAACCCACTTTCTTTCAAAAATTGGTAAAGGTATGAGCATATCGCTAAGGAGTAGAGAGTTGTGGGGTCAGTGTACTTGGGCACAATGACTCATTTGTTTCTTATCTCATCAAACTTCTTCTTCTTCTCCCTTCTAGGGAGCTTAAAAGAAGGGATGTTAGCTAGTACTGTTTGGGCAGATGAGATAAGCAGATCAACAATTAAGGTGGAATGACATGATGAGAATGGTTGCCACATGGAAGGTACCCTTTTTGCAGATGCTCTTTGCTGCTCTGCTGAAGGTCAAACTTCCATAAAATATGTGTGTCCTTGCAGCCCATGTGAAGGGTGAGGATGATGTCTACTTGAGACTTCAAGGTTGAAGTCATGTCATTGGCATGTCAAATCAGATGTAGTAATATTTGTCACCTCATCATCAAGGAATCGGTTGTTGAAGGGTCCATTAGTGGTGTCCATTGAAGAAGAAAAAGCATGATGATAATTTGGATTGGAGGCGTGCGATATGGGTTCCAGGGATGGAAAATTCTAAGAAGATCCATCATATAATATATTATGAAATCATGTCACTTGCGGTGGGCTACAGTGTAATTTGTTACCTTCATGTGTGGGTGTTGATCCCCTTGAAGCGGTCGTAGATGGGCTGCCTACATATGAACCTTCTCCTCTCCCCTTTGACACAACCCTATTCAACCTTTTGAAAGTGCCTTTTGCCATGTCCATGATGGTGGGGGAGGGGCGTGGAACTGATGTCGGAGAAGATTGTTGTCATTGGGATGATATGGCATCAGTTTCACAAATAGGGGCTGATTTTATAGAGACAGACGTGGTAGTAGGGCACGTGGTTGTGGTGTTGACATGGTTATCATAGGGCCAAACTAGGGTTGGTTTTGGCGAACGACATTGGGTGTGTGTTCTCAACAACAATGACTTTGTGATGGCGTGATGTGTCTTTGATGTGGTTCTTACTACACTAACAAACTCACCCAGGGCTGAAATCCCTGAGTTTTTACCAAAACCTTATACAATAATACCACCTGCAAGCGGACGGGTCTTATCACAGTATAGTTGAGGATCGAATCCCAAGGGACAACATTTTTAAGAATCTTTTAACTAGTTGAATCTAGTTGAATCAAGACTAATATTTAGAACAGAGGTTGGTTTGAGATTAATTAAACTAAATGCAAGGAAAGTAAAGGAGCGGGATTAAAAGTTGATTAAAGGTTAATGATGGAAATTGCTGGGATGGTCTCGAGTTTCACCACCGCTACTCATGCAAACATATCCAAACATCAAACATCCAGGCTAGATATAACCATCCAAATGGAGCTGCTATAAAAACCCCCATACGGACATCAGGTTCACGTAAGCATCACCTTAGGTATCATATGTCTCGTCACCATCCAGATCACATACTTATGGCTCCAAAGATACAGAAATCCAAATGAAGTTGTGGCCCTCCCTGAGGGATGTTTAGGTACACAGAAGCATCACTACAGGCTAGATGGCTCGTCCCTCATGGATTATACACTTACGACCTCAAGGAATCCCATTCTATTTCTAGTTTGGGAGTCAACCACGTTAATCGATATTCAAATCCTACATATTGAAGTTCTCGCAACGTAGGAACGAACAAGATAAATGCAATCAGGTGATCAATCCACAAGCACACATCGAACAATTAACAAAGAAATGAAAAGTTATATACAAGCCATGGAATGTTTAACATTTGAACATGTAAGCATGGGCAATGGGGCTAGTCCCCGCACCCCAGAGAAAAGAGACTACTCACTCATAGTGAGAGAAATAAGAATAACAAGAGAGAGAGAAGATTCCGCCATGAGCATGGTGAAGAAGATGATCACAGCTTGGTGGAGAAATGGTCTTCTACACAATGTCGGGGAAGATCTGGATGAGGAGGGAAGAACACCACAGTAGACGGGGCAGATCTTCTCTCTCCACCTTCTCTTTCTTCTCATAGTCCTCGCTCGCAGTAAGAGGAGAAGCCCATGGACGTGATGGCGGTGTAGGCATGATGTAGATGCAACAGATCTAGATCCGGATCTAGATCTAGATCTGGATGGAGTGGCTTGCATATCTGAATTTCCACTTCAGATCTGGGTGAATGGGGCATAAGACCACCACGGAGGCAGGCTCTTAACCATGGAGATTGTCTCCTTAGGCTCAGGATAGACCTACAGCCTAACGGCATCTGGAGAGGATATCCAAATGGCTGGGGGTCGCGTTCTATTTATAGGCAGGCTGGCACCGACTTACTTTCACGATCGTGGTTGTTTGACAGCAGGTCGTGGTTTTCTGTTCATGATTTCCCACTGGTCGTGGTTCTTGTCTGCCTTGGCCAACAGATCGCGGTTCTCTCTGTCGAATGTGCACCCATGTCGTGATGAGGGATGAGGTGGTGGTAGGCAGCGCTGTTGTTGCTAGGGTTGGTGCAGCAGGAGGTGTTGTTGTGATGAAGCAGGAAGGAGGCGAGGTAGTTGTGGCCAGTAGAGGAGGTTGCGGTAATTTTGTTCATGATCTGTTGTGAGGTCACGGTTCTTAGTCTAGGTGGTCGTGATTCTTTTCTCTCTCAGCCTACAGATCGCGGTCTGCATATGGTGGCTTTACTGGCCTTGGGTGAGCAGGTCGTAGTTATGGAGGGCGGGGAAGTGGTCGCGATCTTGGAAGTGTTGTCGTGGTCACAGTTATCATCATCGACTTGGTCACAGTTAGGGCTGCTTCAGGTCGCGATCTTTGGAGTGGGTGCAGGTTGCGGTTTGTAGGAGGTTGCAGTTACTGGAAAGGTTGCAATGTAGAGACCTCAATTGCGGTCACAGTTCTTGGAGCACGGAGGAGTGATCGCGGTTTCGGTCACACTGACTGTGGCCATGCACTAAGGTCGCGAAGGGAGGCATTGATGCCCGCGGTGGTGTGTGGATGCGGGCACTACAGGCGGAAGGCAGACCGTGAATGGAGGAGGCACACCGATCGTTCGCTTCTAGGGCTGTGATGGGGGGTAGCAGGAGACGTCGCAATCGCGGTTACTCACACCGTGGTCGCAGTGTAGGCTGGAGTGCTGGTCACGATTATTGTCGTTGGCGGTGTGCTGGTGATCTCGGCGGGAGATGGAGGTGTAGTCGTCCTCAAACCGGAGCAGGTGGATCGCGATGGAAGCAGAGAAGGTTAAGGGTTGATGATGTTGTGATTGCGGAAGGCGAGGAGAAGAGGTGGCATGTTGAAAAAAGGTGTTGAGGTTGCAGATAGCAGCAGGGGGAGTTCGTGGTATGTGAGGTAGAAGGTGATTGATGTGGAGCCCGTGAGTAGGTGGTAGAGGGGAAGGAAGTCACGGTTGTGGAAGACAGAACCGCAGGCGTGGTTAGCTGGGTGTGGTGGAGGCTCGCAGAAGGAGGGAAAATCATGGGTTGTAGGTTGTGAAGATTGCGACCAGGATGGAGGGAACCGCGATCGCGGTTAGGGTTAGAGCAGCAGGTCGCGGTCCAAGGAAGAGAGGACATGATCGCAGGCGTCGGTGCTGCTGTGAGGGTTGGTTGCAGTATCGCCTGAGGAACCACGGTTGTGGTTATGGCGGGTTGCGATTGTGTGGAGAGGGAGTTCTCGGGCACAGTGTTGTGAGAGGATCGTGGGCAAGGCTGCTGGTCGTGGTTGTTATGAAGGCACCGCGATCGTGGTTTGCCGAAGTGCTAGGGTAAACTGTGATCAGACTAGCATGAAGATGGAGGGCCAGCTATTAGAGAATGAGCCCTAGTGCTCATGGGACCAAGTGCCCAATTCAACCTACAAATAGATGCACAATCCGATTAGAACCATGGATAAACCAAACAAAATTAGGAAAAATCCAATTAGGCTAAGTAAACATGTGTATGAGAGTTTTGAGCAATAAAAGATGCAAAATTGGGCCAAGCAAGGTGACTGGACCAAGATGAATATGTGTTCATCAAAACACCCTGAACTTAAATGGTGCTCGTCCTCAAGTAACACAAAATCCGAAACAGTCGCCAAACGAATACTTTCAACTTGTGTGATTGCCTCATCTTCACATCACGATTGTTTCTTTTCTGCTTGGTATGACTAAGCGTCTCAACATCCTGAGATCACAGAACACATCTTTCCATATCTTTGTACATGAGTTCGTTTCTCAAACACACTTCCTCTCCACTTTTTTCCAACATCAAGCATGTCTAAGAGTCTTGTAAGAGTCCAGATATACCCACAGAACGAGAAGTGTGCACCTGATTTGACACTGGTGTTTTTTAGGATAAAGGAGGCATTCATTGTGCCTTTAGGTGGAAATGGGAGTGAAGGGTGGTATGGAAGGAAGAAATAAATCTCTCCTCTATTCGACTCGAGATTTTTATTATATGGTTGCAATTTCATTGATTGCATTTTTTGTGTGAATCTCTCCTCTATTCGACTCGAGATTGCATTTCTTTGTGTGCACAATGGCATCTTTTCTTGGTGATACGCCCCTATTTTATAGTGAGGGGTATGGAAGAAGCGAATAAAGAGAGGGATGGTGTGCCACCCTAAACGTAGGTTTTGGCACTATTTTGTCTATTTTTGTTTCTTTTTTATGGACAGAGAGGTAAGAAGATGGTGGAAGAAGCATAGAAGAGAGTTCAGATCAGAATACAACTTGATTTAAAATTCAGTGCACCGGGTTGTTCTCCTTATCATACTCTGGTCAAATAATGACTTGATGAGGATCCGGAGGAGATTCCATGCCATTGTTCCACTAGTCAGTTAGGAAGCACAATGTGTTTGATCCCTCTCAGTTCGACAGATACTTGCCATCTTACTGATCATGATGTTAGGATTCATAAGCTTCACATGGTGATTTCTAACCATTGGCTAGTTTTAGAAATTGTCCCCCTTGAGGCTTCGCTTCGGATAAGGAGGGTATAATAATTCAAAACTGCATGGAAAAATGGGATCGTTGGCAAGGTAATGGCTTTGATTGAAATAAAAGCATAAAAAATGCATCAAGTTTCTATACATCTTCTTTGAAAACTTAAAAATTTTGGTCAAAATTGCAACGATGGAATCTTAAGTCTGAAACAGATAGGAGAGGGTGGAAAGTAAAGTACATACCACCCACCCTCCACCCTGAACTTAGAAATTTGCTCATCCTAAGCAAACTCTAAATCTAAGATGGAGGGGAAAACTCATGTCGGTTGGTCCACCAGATGTGGTTGCATTCCTTTCAGCGACGTGTCCTCCATCTGAAATCTCAAAAATGAAAATTATCAGAACTTTAAGACTGCATCTTGCGATGCATTGTCTACCAGGTGCAAAATTTCCTAAAAAGTAAAAACAAAATTAAGGAAAAGTTCTAATTCAAAATTAAGAGTAAAAACAAAATTATTGATCGGGTTGCCTCCCGACAAGCGCCTTTGTTTTACATCGATGGCTCAACGTGATTCCTTCAATTTTCTGGTAGATATGTTGGTTTGGAAAGACTCATTTATTCATCAGTGCTAGTATCAGCTGTAGTGAAATATCTCTTCAAGCGTTGGCCATTTGCCACAAATTCTCCTGACTTTTCATTCCATAAAACAAAAGCACCATGCGGGTAGATACTCTTGACAATGTAGGGTCCAGACCAGTGAGAATGGAGTTTCCCTGGGAATAACCTCAATCTTGAGTTGAATATTAGAACTTGGTCTCCCACTTGAATGTCCTTCCTTTTCAGATGACCATCGTGCCACAACTTTGTGCATTCTTTATAGATTATGGCATTCTCATAAGCTGTCATCCTTAGTTCATCCAGCTCCTGAAGTTGTAGAATCCTGGCTTGGCCAGCTTTCTTCATGTCAAAATTCAGCTGTTTGATTGCCCACCAAGCTTTGTGTTCAAGTTCAACTGACATGATTTTCCATAGATGAGTCTGAAGGGTGTTGTTCCAAGAGTATTTTTGAAAGTAGTTTGGTAGGCCCACAAGGCGTCATTGATTTTCACTAACCAATCCTTTGTATTGCGTCCTATTGTCTTTTCCAAGATAGCTTTGAGTTGATGGTTTGAAACCTATACATGCCCACTTGTTTGTGGGTGGTATGGGGAAGCTACCTTGTGTGTAACACCATATTTTCTTAACAGTGCTTCGAAGCTTCTTTCCAGAAAATGAGAACCTCCGTCGGAGATCACAGTTCGTGGGACTCCAAAGTGGGGGAAAATAATATCTTTGAACATTTTAATGACATGTTTGGAATCGCTTGTTACAGTTGGTATTTGCTCTACCTATTTAGAGACATAATCCACCACAACTAGGATGTAGGAAAATCCATGCGAGGATGGGAATGGACCCGTGTAGTCCACTCCCCAAACATCAAAAATCTCAACTTCTTGCCATAGCTTAAGGGGCATATCATCTCTTTTTGTTATGTTACCCGTCCTATGACACTTGTCACATGATAGAACAAAATTGTATGCATCTCTGGATATGGTTGGCTAAAATAATTCACATTGCAAAACCTTCAAAGCAGTTTTCTTAGAACTCATATGGCCTCCAACTGGGCCTGAGTGGCATTGCTCTAAAACAAGATGAGCTTCTTCCTCAGCTATACAACGTCTGTAGAGACCATCAGCATAGAGCTTAAAGAGGTATGGCTCATCCCAGTGATATTGCCTCACATCATGCATGAATTTCTTCAATGCATTGCCAGTACATTCGGGGTGAATGACATCAGTTGCAAGGTAGTTCACATAGTCCGAGTACCAAGGAGTATCTTCTGAGACTTTCATGAGTTGGTCATCTGGAAGAGAGTCGTTAATAGGGATAGTTTTAGTGTCCAGGGTGTGGATACGACTTAAGTGGTCTGCTACAACATTTTCTATGCCTCTCTTATCTTTAATCTCAAGATCAAATTCTTGTAATAGGAGAATCCATCTGATCAACCTGGGTTTGGCATCTTTCTATTTTAGGAGGTAAGAAATTGCGGCATGATCTGTGTAGACAATGACTTTTGAACCAATGAGGTAGGATCTAAATTTGTCAAAGGCATACACAACTGCTAAGAGTTCCTTCTCGATAGTTGCATAGTTCCTCTGAGCTTTGTCAAGGGTCTTAGATGCATAATAGATGACATGATGTTTCTTCTCCATACATTAGCCTAAAATAGCACCCATAGTGTAATCACTGGCATCACACATAATTTCAAATGGGTGATCCCAATCTAGAGCTCATATGATGGGCGTTGTTGTTAGGGCATGCTTTAGATTGTTGAAACTTTTGATACATTCTTCATCAAAATGGAAATCAGCATCCTTTAGCAATAAGTTTGTCATAGGCTTGGTTATCTTGGAGAAATCCTTTATTAACCTTCGATAAAAGCCTGCATGGCCCAAAAATGTGCGGACCTCTCTTACATTGGTCGGGATAGCGAGTTTGGAAATCACTTCTATCTTCGCCTTATCTACTTCAATTCCTTGGTTGCTGACTCTATGGCCAAGGACAATGCCTTCTTTTACCATAAAGTGACACTTCTCCCAATTTAGCACAAGATGTGCTTCTTGACATTGTTTGAGGACCAGGGAGAGGTTCTTTAGGCATGAGTCATACGAATCACCATATACGGAGAAATCATCCATGAAAACTTCCATAATAGTTTCAGTTAGACCAGCAAATATGGCTGCCATGCAGCGTTGGAAGATTGCAGTCGCATTACATAGCCCAAATGGCATCCTTCTAAATGTGTATGTTCCAAAGGGGCAAGTAAAAGTAGTTTTCTCTTGGTCATCTAGATGTATAGGAATTTGATAGGATCCAGAGTAACCATCAAGATAGCAAAAATATTCCTAGTGAGCCAATCGCTCTAAGACTTGATCTAGAAAAGGCATCGGGAAGTGATCCTTACAAGTTGCCTTGTTCAATTTCCTGTAATCAATACACATCCTCCACCCGGTAACTGTTTGAGTGGGGATGAGTTCATTATCTTCATTTTGTATCACAGTAGTGCCACCTTTCTTTGGGACAACATGTACAGGACTCACCCGTGGTGAGTCAGATATAGGATAAATGATTCCAATAGTGAGCAATTTGATGACTTCACGGCGGACTACTTCCTTCATATTTGGATTAAGATTTCATTTATGTTCAACAGTTGGCTTGTAGTCTTCCACCATAGGGATCTTATGCATGCAAAGTTCTTGACTGACCCCGGTGAGATCACTCATCTTGTAGCTGATAGCTTTCCTTCTTTTTTTTAATTCTTTTAGGAGTTTATCTTCTTGTTCGGTCGTTAGATCAGAATTTATAATAACTAGACAGACATTAAGATCATCCAAAAACACATACTTTAGTCCCTTGGGTAGGGGCTTCATTTCAGGGGCTTCTGGCTTCTTGCACGGCTCTTTAGTTGCATTCACAACCTTGAGTTCCTCAAATTTGGCTTCCGGATCTTCTTCGGCAGTGTTGAGGTGAAGAACACAATCTTTAACTTGTTCATCAATGGAGTTGTCAGTAGATGGGTTTGTAAGAGTCAATTCTAAGGGATCGTCCTATTCATACTTCTCTTGTGTGAGGAGTGACATTTTGTCTATACAATCAATCAAGTAGACTTCTTCTTGCATGCTTGGTCTTTGCATGCTTTTGAAAACTTTAAACTCAAGATTTTCTTTACCTAGTCTAAGGAGCAAGGTTCCTGCTTTCACATCAATCAAAGCTCTTGCAATGGCAAGGAACAGACGGCCAAAGATAAGAGGGTATCTTGCATCTTCTTTTATGTCCATGATGACAAAGTCACATGGGACATAAGAGTCTTTGCCTACCTTGACTAGGACATCCTCAATGATTCCCAAGGGAAGAGTCATAGAATTGTCTGCAAGATGTATGGTCATGCCAGTTGAGAGAATCTCAGCAAACCCTAGCCTCTTACAAAGGCTAAGTGGCATGATAGAGATACTAGCACCAAGGTCTGCCAATCCCTTCTCACATGAAGAATCACCAATATGGCATGAAATCCCAAAGGATCCTGGGTCTTTATGCTTCTTGGGCATCTTGCTCTAGATGATATCAGAAGTGGTTGTTACTAACTTGACTGTCTCATATTCTTCGGTTATATACTTCCTTGTGAGAAGAGACTTTAAGTATTTAGTCCAGGCCGATATCTCAGCCAACGCATCTAAAAGGTTATATCAACATGAAGCTTCTTCATAGCTTCCTTGAACTTGTTGAATCGAGTATCGAGCTTTGTCTTCTTCAAACGAGCTGGGAAAGGAGGATGAGGCTTGTACACTAGCACATCCGGCTCATGGTTGTCATCTGTCTCTGCAGCAATTGGTTCCTCCAATCTTGCTTTGTCTATCTTATCAGTGGTTGGTGGTTCCTTTGGTTGAGACTCAGGTATTGTAGAGTCTTGGACATTCACAAAGTCATCATCGTTTGTTGCTACTATTGGTATCTTGGCAGGGGGATCAGAGTAGTCTTTCCCGGACCTGGTGGTAACAGCCTTCAGTTGTTCAGGATGCTTAGGATTGTTCTCTGGTTGGCCAGTGAAATTTCCAGCAGGTGGCTTGAGGCTAGCTGAAAGTTGAGCTAGTTGAGATTCAATAGCCTTCTGATGGGCTTGCCGGTTCGCTATCATAGTCTGTTGTGACTGCAACATCTTTTCAATGGCTGAGAGTTTGTCATCAGGAGAGATGGGTTCGGCTTGTCGCCCTTGTTGTTGTTGTTGATAGGGGACTTGGTTGGGATTCTGGAACTAAGAATTGTTCTAAAATTTGTTGTAGTTTCTATTCTGGAAGTTACCTCTAAAGTTCCCTTGATTTTCGAAATTTGGTTGTTGGTTATATTGGAATCTGGGTGGGCCTTGTTGTTGATTATTTGAACCAAGTTGTCATGAGTTTTCTGCTCCTAAAGGATTTCCATATTGAAAACCCAGATGGTTCCTGCTCTGATTCGGGTTATAGTATCCTTGGCCAGGGATAGTGTTGATAGCATTCAGATTTTTCATTTGACCATTATCTCCTTGGGTACAAGAATTACCCAAAATGACATCATAGAGAATGTTACAGGCTAGAGTAGAGTGATCAGTTCCTTTACATGCTTCACAAAACAATGAAGCTGACCTGACTTGTTCTTATTGTCGAGGGGGTGAACGTCTTCTTTCATAGGCGGCAAAAGATGATTCAAGTTGGTCTTGCTTGGCAACTAGAAGCTTTAGAGACTCAGCAATAGACTTGTACTCAGGAGTAGCTTCTACCATAGCAACCTTCATCACTCCTTTACTTATAGGTCTACCCCATTTATCTTGGTTTTCAGCTCTAAGGGTGACAACCTTCCATGCGCTATCATAACTTTGACGCATGAAGTTTCCTCTAGGTGAGGAGTCTAAAAACTTCTTGATATCATCATCCACACCCCTGTAAAAGATTTCGATGAGTTGATTCTTAGGAATGCCATGGTGTGGACACTTGTGTAGAAGCTCTTTGTATCTTTCCCATGCTTCAGCAAGGGTTTCACTAGGGACCTGAGTGAATTGCGTTATTCGGCCCCTAATTTCATAGGTGAGAGAAGGAGGATAAAACTTTTCCAGAAAAACATTTTGAAGTTGTTCCCAAGTAGTGATGGGTTCGCATTGCAAGGAGTTATACCAACTCATGGTTCTATCAGTAAGAGAATATTTGAAGAGACGGAGTCTGATGGCATCATCAGAGACTATGTTTTGCTTTATCATAGCACATAGATTTGTAAACCTTAGAACATGTTCTTGACTATCTTCTCCTTGCTTACCATAGAAAGGGTTGTTCTAAAGCAGAGTAACCCAATGTGCTCTTATCTCAAAATTGGCAGCATTGATGGGAGGAGGTTGTACCGGGTGGTTAACATCAGTAGCTTTAGGGATTGAGAATTCTCTCAGCTCTTTTTGTAACTCAGCTTGTTGAGTTGCTGCTTGGGTTGCTTGGATTTCTTCTTGAACTACAGCTCGGGCTTCTTGCATAAGCCTATCTCTTTGTACATTAAGGGCTTGAGCTACCCTTTGGGCTATTTCCTCCTCTTGTGCCATCCTTGCTTGGTTTTCTCTGATATGATGATGAAAGGTTCTGTCTATCTCAGGGTCAAAGCTAGCAGAGAGTCTGGAACTGTCTGAACGGCACATACACTAGACTTTGTGGGTACCTAGGATGGAAAGGTCTTTTGGTAGTAAGATGGACGGAGTAGAACCGAATTCAAGTATATATGATCGATAGTATCAAAAGTAAATGAAAATCCTAGATTAGCCTTAATAGAACTAGATTTAACTAGATGATTCTGTTATCCCCAGCAACGACGCTAGAATTTGACGTGGTTCTTACTGCACTAACAAACTCACCCAGGGCTGAAATCCCTGAGTTTTTACCAAAACCTTATGCAATAATACCACCCGCAAGTGGACGGGTCTTATCACAGTATAGTTGAGGATTGAATCCCAAGGGATAACATTTTTAAGAATCTTTTAACTAGTCGAATCTAGTTGAATCAAGACTAATATTTAGAATAGAGGTTGGTTTGAGATTAATTAAACTAAATGCAAGAAAAGTAAAGGAGCAAGATTAAAAGTTGATTAAAGGTTAATGATGGAAATCGCTAGGATGGTCTCGAGTTTCACCACTTCTACTCATGCAAACATATCCAAACATCAAACATCCAGGCTAGATATAACCATCCAAATGGAGCTGCTGCAAAACCCCCCATATGGGCGTCATGTTCGCGTAAGCATCACCTTAGGTATTAGATGTCTCGTCACCATCCAGATCACATACTTACGGCTCCGAAGATATAGAAATCCAAATGAAGTTGTGGCCCTCCCTGAGGGATGTTTAGGCACACAGAAGTGTCACTGTGGGCTAGATGGCTCGTCCCCTCACGGATCATACACTTACGACCTCAAGGAATCTCATTCTATTTCTAGTTTGGGAGTCAGCCGTGTTAATCAGTAGTCAAATCCTACATATTGAATTTCTCGCAACGTAGGAACGAATAAGATAAATGTAAGCAGGTGATCAATCCACAAGCACACATCAAACGATTAACAACGAAAAGAAAAGTTATATAAAAGCCATGGAGTATTTAACATTTGAACATGTAAGCATGGGCAACGGGGCTAGTCCCCGCACCCCAGTAAAAAGAGATTACTCACTCATAGTGAGAGAAACAAGAATAACAAGAGAGAGAAGATTCTGCCATGAGCATGGTGAAGAAGATGATCACATCTTGGTGGAGAAACGATCTTCTACACAATGTCGGGGTAGATCTAAACGAGGAGGGAAGAACACCACAGCAGACGGCATAGATCTTCTCTCTCCAACTTCTCTTTCTTCTCGTAATCCTTGCTCGCAATAGGAGGAGCAGCTCGTGGACATGATTGTGGTGTAGGCACGGTGTAGATGTAAAAGATGTAGATTCGGATCTAGATCTAGATCTAGATTTGGATGGAGTGGCTTGCAGATATGAGTTTCCACTTCATATCTGGGTGAACAGGGCACAAGACCACCACGGAGGCAGGCTCTTGGCTATGGAGATTGTCTCCTTAGGCTCAGGACAGACCTATAGCCTAACAGTGTCTGGAGAGGATATCCAAATGGTTGGGGGTCGCATTCTATTTATAGGAAGGATGGCACCTACTTACTTTCGCGATCATGTTTGTTTGATAGCAGGTTGCAGTATTTTGGTCGCAATTTCCCACTGGTCGCGGTTCTTCTCTGCCTTGGCCAGCAGATCGCAGTTCTCTCTGTCGAACATGCGCCCAGGTCACTATGAGGGATGAGGTGGTGGTAGGCAGCGTTGTTGTTGCTAAGGTTGGTGTAGCAGGAGGTGTTGTTGGGATGAAGCAGGAAGGAGGCGGGGGCGCTGTGGCCAGCAGAGGAGGTCACGGTAGTTTTGGTTGCGATCTACTGTGAGGTCACGATTCTTGGTCTAGGTGGTCGTGATTCTTTTCTCTCTCGGCCTGCAGATCGCGGTCTGCATATGGCGACTTTACTGGCCTTGGGTGAGAAGTTCGTGGTTATGGAGGACGGGGAAGTGGTCGTGATCTTGGAAGTGTTGTCGCGGTTGCGGTTATCATCATCAACTGGTCATGGTTAGGGCTGCTTCAGGTCGCGATCTTTGGAGTGGGTGCAGGTCGCGGTTTGTAGGTGGTCACGGTTACTAGAAAGGTTGTGATGCAGAGACCTCAACAGCAGTCGCGGTTCTTGGAACACAGAAGAGTGATCGCGGTTTTGTTCACACTGACCGTGACCATACACTGAGGTCACATAGGGAGGCATTGATACCCACAATGGTGTGTGGATGCGGATGCTGGAGGCAGAAGGCAGACCGTGAATGGATGAGGCACACCGTTCGTTCGCTGCTAGGGCTGTGATGGAGGGTAGTAGGAGACGTCGCAGTCGCGGTTACTCACACTGCAGTTGCGGTGTAGGCTGGAGTGTTGGTCGCGATTGTTGTCACTGGCGGTGTGCTAGTGATATCGACAGGATATGGAGGTTTCATCATCCTCAAACTGGAGAAGGTGGAGGGTTGATGATGTTGTGATGGAGGAAGGCGAGGTGAAGAGGTGGCGGTTGCAGTTGTTGAAGAAAGGCATTGAGGTTGCATATAGCAGCATGGGGAGGTCATGGTATGTGAGGTAGAAGGTGACTGATGTGGAGCCTGTGAGCAGGTGGTAGAGGGGAAGGAAGTCACAGTTGTGGAAGATAGAACTGCGGGTGCGGTTAGCTGGGTGTGGCAGAGGTTCACAGAGGGAGGGAAAACTATAGGCTGTAGGTTGTGAAGATCGCGACCAGACTAGAGGGAACCGCGATCGCAGTTAGGGTTAGAGTAGTAGGTCATGGTCCAGGGAAGAGAGGAGATGATCACGAGTGTCAGTGCTACTATGAGGGTGGTTGCGGCATCGCCTGAGGAACTACGGTTGCGGTTATGGAAGGTCACGATTGTGTGGAGAGGGATTCCTCAGGCGCGGTGTTGTGAGAGGACCGCGGGCAAGGTTGCTGGTCACGGTTGTTATGAAGGCACCGGGATCGCAGTTTGCTGAAGTGCTAGGGTAAACCGCGATCATACTAGCATGAAGATGAAGGGCCAGCTATTAGCGGATGGGCCCTAGTGCTCGTGGGCCCAAGTCCCCAATTCAACCTACAAATAGATGCACAATCCGATTAGAACCATGGATAAACCAAACAAAATTAGGAAAAATCCAATTAGGCTAAGTAAACATGTATATGAGAGTTTTGAGCAATAAAAGTGAATAAAAGGAGCAAAACTGGGCCAAGCAAGGTGACTAAACCAAGATGAATATACGTTCATTAGTCTTGAGTGGATAGGAAGAGGTGAAAGATGCATTGAAGATGATAGAGTTAAGGAAATATTTGCAAAATTGCTATAAGTATGCAAAATTGAGTCGAGACAGTTATAAGAAAACAAAATTAATATGGAATCTCAATAAAAACTTACTTTAATATAAGAAAGAAGAAAATAAAAAATTGTGCACAAGAGGGGGTCGTTGACCCATAATTCCTACACTCAGATTTCGGAACCTAAGTTTTGGGGTTCATGTCACCTGTGTATTATCGACAATGTCCGCCATGTAGGATTACAATAAGCTGGCATGCTGGACTTGCCAAGTCTAAAATAGTGGAATAAAAATATGCAGACTCAAGGGGTTCCTTTTGTGCTGGAATTGACTTGAACAGCAATAAAATGAACCCCTCAGCAAAGCTTCTTCAAAGCACCCTTCAAGGTACGAATCAGAATAAGTGTGCCCTAGTATGTTGGTACTAGGTGAGATGGAGGGAAAAGGTTGCAATTGTGCATGACTGGTACATTCTTGTGACGCCCCATGCTAGAAACCACAAGATAACTCAAAACTAACCATGGAAACAAAAATAAGCCAACAAATTACCAGAAAACACTGGAAATTAAAACCATTTTCATTAAGCTCTCAAACAGCAAAAACCTTTACATATGAGTCCTTACAATGTTACTAAGTACTTACCATGTATGCCATCATCCTGTTATAAGAAAAACATGTGTCAAACATATATATACATATCCATTGTAACTATACATAAAGAGAAACACATGAGCCAAAGCCATGTATTGAAAGCACGTCTACAAAACACGTCCCAACACCATCCCAAAGACCTGAGTGTATAGGGATGACTCTAGGACTAACCATGAGAAGGACCATAAGCAGCACTTCCAACCTTGTCAGCTACTAGCCTTCTTGTTGTTGCTTAGCCTATGTTGCACGATCTTTATCTCCTCATGCACGTCCACCTAAAAAGATATGGGGAAACCCATGGGGTGAGATTACAAATCTCAACAGGAGATATAACTCTCCACCAACATTATTATTAGCACAAATAAGATGATTAAGGAACCCCAGTAAAGCTAGAACTATGATAAGTAGGTAATTATCACTAATAGAATAAGCAATTGCAATTAGAATATGAAACATCTTATCATCATAAAATGAATATGAAGAATGTGTATATTCATTACTAATTATATTGTATAAAAGCAAGCAAAGCCTCATCCAATGTTTTTTTAGTTGAACCTAAGTAAGATACTACACGGCTAATTACGTATTTATTATGCCCTGAGGATATGAGTCATACCACCCAAATCCAACCGACCACTACTAAGTCAAAATCGGTGCTATATAAGGTCTATGGAAGAGCAGGAATCCACGACCTCACCAAACCTCATGGTCAGTACACAAGTACACAGCAGAGACATACCAATCAAGTGCAACCTATGCCATATAGTCAATAGTGAAAGTCCTAGCCCACCTTGGTACAAGTCACGGTGCTAGTGAAACTGAGCTATGACCTGCAAACACACTCTTTCTAGGGTATGGTATGCAACCAATCTTATGAAACCTCATAAGCAACATATCACTGAGCTATGGCCCACAGTTGCATTCCTTTCAGGGAATGGCCCGCAACCAATCTTGTGAAAGCATATACTCAATAGTATACGACACCCGGCTTCCTCTAAGAGAAAACATGTTTCACCATCCAACAAGTGCTGACACTGAGATGGATCTATAGCACAGTGAAAAACTACATGATTAAGTTCCACTTGATTAATTAAGTCAATTAAGTGTCTTTTAACATCAATCAAGTTATGACGTAAAAAATCATAACAAATTCTACAAAGATAAGGGCATAGTACTCTTCCAGCAGATATAAACATATAGGGTGTGAACTTGTCACACTACCACCACATGATTCCTTTATTATTGCCATTTATCACATCATCAATACCATATTCACATGCTATGGGATATCAATCTCTCAGCTCATCATTTTTGTATCACAAGTGCCTCAAGGAGCTGGTTCATTTTCCTCATACATCACCCCACCTCCACCAGCATCCTACTATGGAGCAGGTCCTTCTTCTGTTCCATACACTCTACTCCCACCACCAGTTATTCATGACAGTCGACCACCATCCTATGTCACATACTCATCAACTCCATTTGATTTCTTAGGATGCACCCCACCTGATGCCCCACATCCTAGTATTTAGGAACCCCTCACCCCACCTCCATCTTTTCATTACTTTCCTAGTCCTCATCAGCCTACTACTACGCAGTTGTCCCCCATTGAGGCATCTCCAGATGACTTTGGTACTCAGGAGCCAGATGTACAGGGAGGTGGGCAAGGACGTCGTGGGCGTGGAGGATGTGCTTAGATTTTCATAGTTTTGTACATGTTGTGTAGCGTTGTATATATGCCTTTATTTAGGAATTTATTTGGATTGTATGTGGATCTATCATATTATGATATAATATTGGTTCATTTTGGATCTATCAGATTATTCTGTTGTGTATTATTTTCTCACCAAGTTGGTTCATGTTTGAACCTTGTTTCTAATGATATCTCATTTTTTTAGATTAATTTCTTCTTATATAATCAATTAGGAAGCAACTAGTGTTGGTTGCAATACCACTTCTGTAATCCATTTGCATGTTCAAAGCTATTGAAAGTAACAAATTTATAATAATTGACTATACTATAGACATTCAAATACAAGTGAAAGAATAGTAAATGTGAAAATATAATCAATGTTGTTAATATATATACATGTTGTGTAGTGTTGTATATATGCCTTTGTTCAGGCATTTATTTGGCTTGTATGTGGATCTATCATATTATGATATCATATTGGTTCATTCTAGACCTATCAGATTGTTCTATTGTGTATTAATTTCTCATCAAATTGGTTCATATTTTAACCTTATTTTTAATGATATCTCATTTTTTTAGATTAATTTCTTCTTATATAATCAATTAGGAAGCAACTAGTGTTGGTTGCAATACCACTTCTATGATCCATATACATGTTCGGATCTATTGAAATTAACAAATTTATAATAATTGGCTATATTATAGACATTCAAATACAAGTGAAAGAATAGTAAATGTGCAAATATAATCAATGTTGTTAATATACAAAGATTATGCATTAAAGAATAATAATGAATGAAAAAAGATTGTAAAACAGCAATGTGTCCTGCCTGGAGACACATTTCTAGCAATGTGTCTTGCATGCGGATGCATTACTCAATGTGTCCCCATGTGAGACACATTGCTAGCAATGTGTCCCGCATCAGGACTCATTGGCCCCACCGAAGACCAATGTGTCTCGGATCAGGACGCATTGCTCTGTCGCAGAGCAATGCATCCTGGTCTGGGACGCATTGGCCCTATGTGGGGCCAATACATCATGGAACGGGATGCATTGCCTCGCGAGAAAGCAATGTGTCTCCACAGGGGACGCATGGCCCAAAATGTGCCATTTTGGGAATTAAGTTCAAGAACGTGCTATTATGGGAATTAAAATGGCCAAATGTGCCATTTTGGTTTTTTTATCATCATGTAGAGGTCAGGACCTCTCAAGGGAATGAGAATTTATGACTGATTGGCTAGCCTTGTGTATTTCTCAGAATAAAATAATATCACACACAAACACACTCGCATGCACATTCGCTCGCTTGCCTCATCTTGCCCTGCCCCACCTGGCCCGGCCCAGTTCAGCTCGGTTCGGTGCATGGATTTTTTTTACAAAACAATTTATTTTATTTGTTTTATTTGTGAAACAATGTTTTTGTTCCCTGTGTTGCATCGTTTGGAGACCTATTGAAAGTATTTAAGACACATAAGTAAACCACTCTTGACTACCCATTAAGCTGGCTATTAAATGTGATGTTAATGACACACGTTATAGAGACCAACGGGTGCATGCAATTGCCCTAGAGCTGGGGTTGATGTGAGTTGGACATACTCGCTAGAGCGCTCATAAAATAAGATTTTTGCAAAGATCATTTATGCGCAACACCGATATGAACTTGTTCTAGTGTCTGCAAATTGATTGTTTGATTTACTAAGGTTTGAATTAGGGAGTCTGGTCCAAGATGTAGTTCACCACGTCTCTCCAGACTGAAGTGAGTCATTCTAGGAAATGGTTCAAAGCCACAAGCCACCAATGCTGAAAAACATAGTAATGTCACAAATTTTGTTGTTTATTAAATTTCTAAAAAGAATTATGGAACATGTGGGGGAATGTTGTATTTCCTATTCCAAAATTCCAGCTTTCCAGCCCAACAATTATACTATATTGGTTACTTCAGAACCTCACAGCTCCTTATAAGGGGTAGTGGTCCCCTAGAGGTCAAGACCTCTCAAGGGCATGGGAATTTATGACCGATTGGCTAGTCTTGTGTATTTCTCGCAATAAAATAATAACACACACACGCATTCATTCGCTCGCTCGCCTTGCCCACCCGCCCGACCCAGTTTGATTCGGTGCATGCGTTTGTGGATTTTTTTATATAAAATAATTTATTTTCTTTTCTTTGTTTGTGAAATGGCATTTTTGTTTTATGTGTTGCGTCGTTTGGAGTCCAATCGACAGGGTTTAAGACACAACAATAAACCTATATTGACAACCCATTAAGCCAGCCATTAAATGTGATGTTAACGATACACATTGGACAGACCAATGGGTGTGGACAGTTACCGCGAGTGGCTGAGACGCACTCCATATAAGGAGGTGTCTGCTATCATTTGAAAAATACAATAGACATAGTGCATACCAGCAATACATAGAGACTTGAGAAAAACCACAACCATATAGAGAGTTCTTCTTCCTCCCTTTTCTCCACCTACAATAAGATTGTTCGTCCTGAACACCATCCCATTTTGTTGTTGTCTAACACCAGCGAGACTTCACGACATTGTCTTTGTTGTTTGCGACCAAGGGCTAAAGAACGAATTCAACACAACACTCTCACTTGCACCGAGCGGCTGTACCAGAGTTGGGGTGGCTGAATCTTGGAGATAGACCACCAGAGATGCTCGTTCTAGGAGTGGTGGAATCTGTCTTTAAGACAGTGTTCCACACGCCTTCATCTCAAGCTATGGAGTTTGATTTCTTGAACTATTTTGCCAATTTCTCCTAATCCATTTACTGTGATTATTGTTGTTGCATTCTGGTGGTTAACTGCTTGTGAAAATCTAATTAGCATCTGTCTTATAGTACCCTATATCTAACACTTTTACCCTGTAAGCACTTTCACACCAACAACAAAATTGTACCCATGTCGAACACCTGCAAACCAACCTCCTACCTTATAGGATCAGGAAGAGAAACCTGACTCTATTGTCCTATCAACGATCATCTACAGAACCTCCAAGTAGTTTCACCAAGTGTTGAAAAAACCTTACAATCACTGTCGATAGTGTTGGCAGCATCCCCAACTGAAGAACAACCCTACAAGGCCTGCTACTTGAAGGAAATACCCATGAGGTGTTTGTCAAAGAGGTTGACGGTTAGATGAGTATGCTACATGAAAACCTCCCTTGAAATATGATCCCTAAGAGATCTGTAGACTCCTTCACCTTAGCTTTGTGCTCTTTCTATAGTTCAAGTTTTGGAAACACTAGTTAATTGTGATTAGAAGATGCTAAAAGTAATAAATTATATAGGTCTTAATCATATGGGTAACTCAAATCAGTAGAAACCAATAACTAAATCATAACTGCATATTGAATAATCATGATGATTTTGGAGATGCTAGGCACATAATCATATCATTTGATACAATACTATGTGTACTAGTGATTACGACTTTGGTCTCCTATATATCTCATATTCATGTTATAAAACTAGCTAGTAATTATATGGAATGGATGTTTTGAACAATAATTATATAGTTATAGAGATGAATGTTAATATTGTGTACACAACACTACTAACATCAATGCATCATGGGTTTCTAATCACTAAATATAGAAGACTACATCATGGTGGAAAGTCCATACTTTTAAACATGGTGATAAGTATGAATTGGAAATGGTACCTTTTCAATTGGAGTTATGACATGTACATGTATTAACGTACTCATGACTTATGTAGAGAAGGCAATATATGTAGACCAAGCGGTTTGAATGAAAGGATATATGAGATAGAGTATATTAATATGAGTTAACCAAAAACGGAACATCCTCTCACAATGATGACGAACCAACGGCACAATGGTGATAACGGAACTGGTGGTGGCGGCAAAGATGCTGCTTCTTATAGGCAGCATCCTTCTCCTGGCCCCGAGGACTGACCAGATTCTGGAGAAAGCAATGTTGATCCTTCTAATAGAGACTCTAAATCTTGGAAGGAGATTCTGAAGACAAACCAGACAGTCACGTCATTAGAGAAGATTGATATAGAGTTGAGAGGTCAGACCTTGGTATATCCAGGAGAGGAGGCAGAGAAAAATGCTGAGAGATGGAAGAAATGTTTAGTGGGCTATGTTGTTGGTTTCAAGCCATTTTTTTCATCGTTAGAATGATATATTTCTCATATATGGATTTTGAAGGATTCTATCGAATTGATAAATCATGGACAAGGTTTCTTACTAATCATGTTCTTAGATCAACCAGATCTAGAGAGTGTTCTAGACTATAGTGTTTGCTTGGTAAGGGGAAAACCTCTCTTGCTGATGAAATGGAAGCCATGAGATATTCTAAAGTGTTTCTTCCTACAAGATATGACTATTTGGGTTTGAGTCGATGAACCTCCTCTGAAACTCTGGAACATGAATATGTTTGCTAGAGTGGGTTCCTATATGGGGAATCATTTGAGAACTAATAGATCTAATTTTGAGCTCAAGAACTTGGAGTATGTGATAATGCAGGTGTTAATGTTGGTGAGCTCAGAATTTCCCAAAAAACTAGAGGTTGCAAGTGATAAAGGAACATCACATACTATCTTCTTCAAGTATGAATGGATCCCAAAAACTTGTTCTGTTTGCAAGCTTTTTGGACACAACGACTGTAACATTAGTCAGAAACCTCTGGTGGGAAAGAAGATCTAGGTGGAGAAGAGGTCCATTGATGATAGAAGAGAGGAGTTGTCATCTCACCAAGAGAAACTGAATTCTGAAGTCAAAACAGTGAGTAATGAAGAGGAAGAATTCCACATGCCTAGAGATTCTTTTGATGACAGTGGGTGTAATGCTTCTAATTCTATTGAAGATGAAACTCCTACCTGTGTTGTAGATCTTATGGCTCCTCCTTATTTAAGGGATAATGATGGAGATGAAGGTTTTGAATTTCCTAAAGGCAAAAAAAGAAAGCAAAAGGGAAAGGAAGGAAGGGACAAACTTAAAATTTCCAAGATTCTCTCTCAAACAAATTTGACAATCTATGGGTGAATGATGAGAACGATCCTACTGATAAAGAAATTGGCCAAAAAACTAGTGAATTACTGGGTTCAAGTAGTTCTAATGGTTGACACATCCTCTAGTATTTTGTCTTGGAATGTAAGAGGCTTGAACATCAAGTGTCCTCAGTCAGAGAAAAAAATAAGGGATTTGAAGCCCAAGCTCATTCTTCTTAATGAAACAAAAGTCAGGAAGAAGAAGATAAAAAAAGTCGATCAATGGTTTCTTTTCAGGCTATAGTTGGTTCTCCAGTCATGACTCCCATGTGTTAGGGAGGGTGTTAGTTCTTTAGAAGGAAGAGTATTCTATCATTATTGAGATTAGTGAGACGGATCGGTCGGTCTATTCACATTGAATTCCTAGGTGAAAACCTTCATTTCTATCTTATGACTATGTATGGTCATAATTTAAATTATGAAAGAGTTGGTTTATGTCAAAACATTGAAGACATTAACGGCTTGATGAGTAATCCATGGGTTATTTTAGGGGATTTTAACACTATTAGAAGAAATGAAGAAAGAATCAGTAAGGGTCCTCCCTTAAAGAAATCTATGGAGGATTTTAATTCTTGCATGCTCCATTATGGTCTCTTTGAAATTAACCTTAAAGGTTTCTCTTGGGATAACCATCAAAATGTCTATAGATTTAGTACTTCTCGTATTGACAGGATCAAATCTAATTCTATGTTTATGAATGCTTTGCAGATTTCAAAGGTTTTCTCCTTCCAAATATTATCAGTGATCACAAAATTATGCTTCTGAATATTGGCCAAAATAAGAAGATTAATTCTAGTTTTAGGTTTATAAATGCTTGAATAAAAAGATATGATTTCAATATGATTGTTAAGAACAATTGGAAGTCTCATTTGGAAGGGTCCCCGATGTTTAAAGTATACTCTAACTTTAGAATTACAAGGTCTTGTCTCTCTAAGTGGAACAAGCTCAAGGTTGGAAACTTCTCTAATTCAACTAGATCTCTAGAAAACCTTGATATAGATGCTCAACACAATATGGATGGTGATCCTCATAATACCTATTTACAAGAGGAAGTTATTAGTCGAAGAAAAAATGCCATTATTGTTATGAATGTTGAGGGGTCCCTCTTTAGGTACAAATCTAAAGTCACTTGGCTCAAAGAAGGTGATTGTAGTTTAAAGTTCTTTATTCTTACCTTAAGGTTTGGAGAAGCATTAATCACATTAAGGCTTTGAATATTAATGAAGTGTTGTGTTCGGATAGTGATACTATTAAGAATCATATCTTTTCTTATTTCTCTGGTATTTTTCAACAGTGGTCATCAAGCTACTCTGGAGGTGTTGGACTCCAAATTTTCCCAAGTGGAATGAGGTGGATAAGCTTTTGTTGGACAAGTGTTTTTCAGTTAATGAAATTCTAGATGTGATCAAGAACATGGATTCTGATAAGTGCCCTTGACTTGATGGTCTGGAAGGCAAGTTTTACAAGTGTTGTTGGGGAGTCATTAGTGTTGATATCATGGAATATATTCTTAGTTTTTCCAAAATTGGAAGACTTCTCGAAGAGGCTAATCGAACATTTATCACTCTTATTCCAAAATCTAACGATTCCTATGATTTGAGGAATTGGCATCCCATATCTCTATGTAATGTTTTTTTCAAATCATTACTAAAGCTATGGCTAACATATTTCAAAGACTTTTGCCTTCTCTTAGCAGCTTTAACCAATGTGCTTTTATTAACGGTATGAGTGTCCAAGATGCGATTTTTCTTTCCAATGAACTTATACATGATTTCAACAGGGCTAATACAAACCCAGAATGTGTCTTAAAATTGACTTGTCCAAGGCTTATGATTCTATCTCTTGGGATGATATGATTCCTATTCTTTATTGTATGAACTTTCCTATGTGTTTGTTGTTCTAGATTAAGGAGATTGTTTATACTTCTTCTTGTGAAATATTGATCAATGGTGAACCGTCTGAATCTTTCAAACCAAGCAATGGGGTGCACCAGGGTGATCCTCTATCCCCTTATATGTTTGTTATTCTTATGCAAACGATGATTCAACTTCTTTATATACCTATTCTAGAAGGACAATTAAGACCTCTCAAAGCTTCTTCTAGTTTTGTTGTTTCTCATTTGATCTTTGCAGATGACCTGATGATCTTCTCTGAAGCAGATGAGGATAGTGTGAGTACCATTAGGAATATTTTTGATGACCTCTTCCTTTGCACGGGTCTAAAGATCAATGTTAATAAAAGTTCTATCTTCTTTAGTCATGGTGTTAGAAAAGACAAGACTATTGGCATTCTTGATATCAAAGAATGTTCCTTTCCCCAATGTTATCTTGGTATCCCTCTGGTTGTTGGTAAGTTATCCAGATTTCATTATAGTTCTTTGACAAAAAAAATTAAAAGTAAGCTTGGTGGATGGAAAACAAAGTAACTCTTCATGGCTGGGAGAGTGGATCTGGTTCAAACCTCCTTATATGTGGTTCATGCCTACTAGTCTAGCAATCTTCCTCTTCCTTCTTCTATATGAGATAAAAATTGAACACATTTGTCGAAATTTCATATGGGGTGATTCTGAGAAGAAATCCAAGGTTCACCTTATCAAATGGTGCAAGATCACTAAACCTAAGAAGGAGGGAGGCCTGGGAATTAAATGTATCAGAGAAGTGAGAAGATCGTCAACTCTTATGCATGGTTGGAATATTGCTAATAAAAATATAGAATTTGGATCAAGTGGATCCATGAAAAATATTTATCCAATTCTACCTTTTGGTTTTTTCATGAGAGTGATTCACACTACTAGAACCTCAACAGGACCCTCAACAAAAGACAATTCTTGAGAGAGAATATCAAGTTTGTGGTTGGAAATGGTTCTGACATTTCTTTGTGGAATGATCCTTGGTTGTCTGGTTGCAAATTTCTAACTTATATTCTAGGTAGGAAAGGAATTATTCAACATGGATATGCTGCTAATGCTTCCCTCAGTATTTTAGTTAATGTCAATAGATGGAATATTGGTAGGTTACATGACTCTTTGAGCTTTGTTCTAATATATATTCCTAAATCGAATGGTGATAGAGATCATATTATCTTCCTTGACAAACCTGACTTAAAATGCAGAGATATTTGGGAATGGATTAGAGATAAATTTCTTGAAGATTTTACTTTTTGTTGGTTGTGAGAGTATAAAGGTCCCAGAGGGTACCAATTACATGCCTGGAAAATATGTCATGGAAAACTTCTAACCTCGAGTTACATTAAACATTTTGGCATCCGTTTGGCCTCCCTTTGCTTCTTTTACAAAAATAGTGAAGAAAATGTCTATCATCTTATGTTCTCCTGTGCATATTCTGTTCATATATGGTCTTTTTCTCAACTTATCTTTCGATCACCAATCCTTCTTTTATTGAAGATCTTACTACTTGCAAGACGAAAAAGGAATACATCACCTATATATGTATACTTATCTAGTTGTGGAGAGAAAGGAATGTTATAGTACATTATAACACATAAATCAATGCATTTAAGCTCTGAGGATGTATTAATGCTGATATCAAACTCTTAATTGAGTAATTGGGATATGATTGTATGAATGAGATAGCTAGGAGGATTCTTGAAGACTGGTTCCTCAATATGTATAACTTTTATTTCTATTTTGTTTCTTGACAATACTCTTGAGGGGTTGTCCTCATGATTTTACTTAACATACTTGTACATTCAAAAACACAAAAAAGAAATAATTGAGCTAGTTTTAGCAAAAAAATGACTTAAGCATACCCATCATGAGATATATAAGGTTGATATTAGAGTATAGTAATTATCCAATGACTGAATATGAAATAAATCACAATCATGGTTTAGTCATACAACCTAGGTTATGACCAAAAATAGTAATTAAGAACCTAGTAGATGATTTCCAAGCCAAGAAACATCAAATAACCTAACACATTCTCTCTTCTTTTAGATTCTTGAGAAATTGGCATCCTTGATTCTTGTGGAACACGTATATTTTAGAAATTAGAATAATATGGACTATTTCCTAAAGTAATCAATACCCTATATAAACGGAAATAATGGTCATGATGGAATTTATGATTATGAAATATAATAGAAAGAGAATGTGGAACCTTGCATCAAAGTGTGATATATATATGTATGAATATTGTCAATTGAATAGGTAACCATGAGGGTGAGATACACATAAAATCCACTAAACTTATAATCTCTGACCAAATATTGAAATATCTATGATCAATTATGACTTTGCATGACCTTACCTTAAAATGGACATACACATGTATTAACTACAATGTGTATATGATGGAAATTCAATGAATCATATGCTCACTTAATAACATATAAACCTAGAGAGAGAATATGATGAAAGGATAAGTAAACATAATGAAATAAATGAATAAGTAAACATTAATGGTTAATCTAACTATAAATACTATACAAAGACGTAATTAAAGAACTATAAGTAGTAATAACCCTAGGTGGGGGAGTAAATTCTAATTAATAAAAGATTTATCGATTTCAAGCCAAGTGATAACCCAATGGTACCACACTTTGTAGATTCTTGCTCTTGGAGCCACTCTTGGTGATTGTGCAATCTACAAATTCTTGTATAAATTGAGGTACTAGATTCTCTATTTACACATTGAGTTATTAATTTTCCTATTGAATCCCATGTAGATTGTTTAGTGGTAAACCCTAGACTTTTGTAAGCCTTTCTTGACTCTTTGAAAGTTCAGCACATCAAATTTATTATTGTTGGATTTCATTGAATATTATGGTAACACTTGAGTTGATCTAGGAGTTTTGGCTCCACGGACTTTGGTCCCTTTGGACTTTGGCCCCTTAGAGATTTGGCTCACTTGAGCTAGGGTATGTCCCGTCCCCCTGTGCATAGGTTGTAATGAATTAGTTATCTCCCACTCGACTGGTTAAAATAGTAATTAGGCTTTCGTGTCGTTCTTTCATAGATGACTAAACGCATGTCACTTTAGCCCTTGAAAGAAATGATATGATAGTATTGAACCTTAATATTCAAAAGTTAATAATTGCAAGTATTTTGATAATATTATATCTTGAACGATTATGCATAGCCATGTGGAAATTTGAGCTTGTAATACAAACATTCTATCCTTACATTGATAAATTTAGTCCATCAAAAATTTCCTACCTAATTTTTATGCCACCTTGAATCATATTTAGAACCTATATTTTTCAAATAGATAGATATAAGAATTTAGTACTAGCCTATATGACCTTTATTTTTCCTTCATGGGGTCCATGTGTTGTTTGGTTCCTTCTGGGAACTCAAGGACATGTTATATAAAGATGGACTAGAAGAGACGTGCAAGAGCTATCCTCTGTTGAAGACTAAATAGGAATCAATTCTTATTTTCAATCTTGTAATCTTATGTTTAAAGATTCTACAACTCTAATGTAAAAGCATGATTGTAATAAAGATTGTTTATACTTTTGATACATTTTGTAAATATTCATCCATAAAGATCGAGTCTTTACAAAAATAGTAAAATGAGTAATAATTTTTGGAAGGATGAACATATAGATCGAGGACAATAACACCCTGGTAAAATTGTAAATATAATTAATATATGTGACCCCAAACTAAAACCAATCTTCACTAAATCCCTTTTATTATGTCATGTCCTTTTATTTGAACTTAGTTATAACTTATGGAAATATCTCTCATTTGAACTAAGTCATGGAATATATAGGTGTGCATCGGGTTTCATTCTTTTTCATCGTATGATGCATGTCTATAGGCAGATTCATTATCTAATATACGCAAATAATTAGTCATCAATAATTTTAAAATAAAATCATAATTGTACACATTCTCAATTTGTGATTCTCATTAAAATATCTATGACTCTATTGGATATATTTTTCCTGGTTCATCTATGATAATATAGAAATCTTGAAGTTATAACTAATAAATTTTGCTAAAATTCATCTATGTTCACTATTGAGCGTCTGATTACATATATTCTGGGAAATTATGAATTGGTAGTTATATGTGTTTTAGCACAAAAAATTACTTGAACATTTTAAGTGGATACTTAAACAGTTAGCACAATAAATAAAAAGTGTGAAAATTATTATGTACTTCTTGATGTAATCTTGATATAGTTTGGAGGAACGTTCTTTGGCATACTCTCATTATAATGGTAGCAGTAGAATTTTGTCTTTGTGCTATTTTAGTAAGTAGAAATGTGCTTCTACCACTTTTTAATATATATTTAGTATTGATAATTCTTGAATACGTACCAATTTTGCATGTTATTTATGATACATATTTGAAAACACATATGCATCAAATATAATATATCATAACTGGATATAGTACCCTTTCTCCATTATCTAGTTTTCCTTAGAGAAAATCTACATGAAATTAATAATTTAATGTATCATAATTTGAAATGAGTCTGGTACAAATTGATTGAGTATTACTAAAAGTTATATATAATCATTTCACCAAGTCTACCAAACTTCATATTCATAACCAAATTATGCCAACATGGAAATTTAAATTCCAGTATTTTTGGGAGCTACCAAGATTTGGCCTTAAATTTAGTATCTAGATTAAATATTACATTTACATATATATGAAATTTCCAATAGATTTCTCATAAAAAATAAGAACTCTTACTAGAAGTATACTCAAGTAAGCTTTTGTATTATATCCTTGATAACTCATAGTCCCATTGTTGATTTAGTTATTTTGAGATCCCAATCATTCAAATTGATTATCATCTATGATAATCCTTCACTTTCTTTTAAAATAAAAAAATAGAATTATATTATCTTTGTGTGATTACTATATGATAACATAGCCATATGTAAAATACATTTAAATGTGGTTTTCTAGAATGATAAATTATTCTAGTGGGGCATTATTTTCTCATTGAAAAATTCATTTGAATTTATTCCAGTTGGTATAAAATATTAATATTGATTAATTACATGTTTTTGCCATTGCCTCCTCATCTTTCATAGGGCAATAAGTCTTGTATGCCCCACTTTCCCACACTTGTAACAAGTTTTGGTGTCCTGATATGGCCTAAATGGCCCTGTTACTGAAACCGATGAGGTACTACAGGCTCTCGTTGGCGGAAAACCGTAACCTCTACACCGACTCGGGGTCCACTGTAATGGTGCATGTGATCTTGGTTCACTGAAGGTTGACCTTGGTTGCGACGGCGGTGGGAAAAACCTTGGCTTCTTAAACCCTCCAGATGATTTCCCTTGAAACTGCATAGGTCGCTTCTTAACATTAGCTTCATGCTTCTCTATGGCATACCTCTCAATCCTCCTGACATATTCCACAAAGGTGGAAAACTTTGCCCTGATCTCCAAGGCTGATGTTGTAGTAGTCAAATCCGTACTCAGACTCTTCTCAAATCTCTGGATCCTTTCCTTGTCCGTTGCTGCCATGTGCAGGAAGAACCTCAGAAGTTCCATAAACTTTGATTCATACTCATTGATAGTCATAGCCCTTTGATGAATCTTCACAAACTAATATATCTTCTCATCTAGAGAGGTCTCTCGAAAATATCGGGTAACAAATTCCCTCCAAAACTCCTCCCATCCTATCATAACTCTTGGCCTTTTCTCTTCTTCTATGGCCCACCAGTGGCCAACACTACCCTTCAATAGGTATATCACATGCTTAACTTTGTCTTCTTCAGCGATGTTTAAGATTTTGAATGCCTTTTCCAGCTCAGTCAACCACATGTCAGCTTCTGCTGGATCAGAAGTACCTGCAGATTCAATTGTCCCAACACGTCTAAGATATTAAAATGTCTTCCCGACACCTTGAGACTCCACATTAGAGGCACATGCCCTAGATTGAGGTGTTGGCGCTCTGTCCGCGATATGTGTAATTGTGGCCATCATATGTCTAAACATAGACTAAAACTCATGATTGGCCATCATTGTCGGTCTAGATGAGGCATTGCGGGCTTCTCTAACCCTACTTCTGGCACTCTCTCATCACGTTCCTGCCTCCCTGCACCTCCTCCTGGTGCAACATAGCTATTCTCAACGTGTTCCTCATGTCCTCCAGACATATCTGCATAAGCATAAACTATGATCAGATATGTTGGATACATAAGAACAGACTCAAACCTAAGTCCTATGTCCATGTAGACTCACTAAACCTAGAGCTCTGATACCAACTTAACTATGACACCTCATCACACTAAATGAGATTAATCAAAACACAAAATACGGTCAACTACTAATTAATCACATAGTAAAAAATGCGGAATAATCAAAACCAATTCCAACAATATAAATAAACTCTAGAGCATTTACAAAAGGTCCATCATTCCATTCTCATATACTGTAATAAGTATTTACATATGGGTCCAAAGACCTCAGTCACATCCTGCATACAAAAGATATTTCACATGTACAAGCTATATATTTACAAACATTGGCATGCTACAAAAATCTCATGTCGATACGAGTATATCATCAAGAAAACACATCCCATACTTGGGCCTGAGAGTACAGGGACGACACTAGGACTCTACTACTAACATCTACAACTAACCAACCTTCTGAATCTATTGATCACTAGGTTGGTTCTCTTCCATTGCGCGACCTCGACCTCGTTTCCTGCGACCACCTAAAAAAATGTGGTGAAACACGGGTGAGACTCAGTCTCAGCGAGAGATATAACTCTCTCTATGATATATTGATTATAACATATTAATTAATAGTAAATACATTGAGCAATTAGAGTATTGAATAAGCAATATGAACAGATTGAACAGTTTAAGCTTATTATGTAGTTAAGCAAATAATTTGTAACATCAAGTAGAAGAAGTACACAATTTTCATAGGTCTGCATCATGTAAGAACTATGTAGTGTAAAGACAAGATAAGGGTTAATGAACCATTGTGATATGTATTAAACCCTAGCAATTATACCACATGGCTGGTATTATATCTTTTATTATTATACCTTGGACAGTTTGAGTCATACCACTTAAAAACCAACTGATCACTGCGAAGTCTTATTCAGTTCTTTGCATAGAAGTTTACAGAAAACATACACAAGAAGAAGAAAAAGAAGACCCAAGTCTAGGAAGGATGACGTGCATCTTTATGCGGTATGCCTACCAGACCGCGCACGCACGTCGAGCTGCCCGAACTGGCTCCTTTGTTCCATAAACCGACAAAGTGGCTTAGATCGGCCGATATGATGCGAGCAGTTGTCTATTTGTGTATATACATCTTATACCAAAATGCCGAGGAACCTACATCAGAAGAATCTCTTCCATGACCATCTGTTGCTCAGCCAACCGCAGTAGATCGCCGATGGTATTGGCTCTCTGAGACTGTGACGGCGCACCTCTACTGCCCTCCTCCACTTCTATTTGCTGCTGCTGACGCATCAGGGCAGGTCCAGCGGTGGGGTTTCCACCCGGATATCCACCCTCCCGTTCGTCCCGGTCGGCCACGGTGGAGTGGCGGCCAGTGAGGTCCTGCACCCCGGACTTGAAGCACATAGCGTCCGTCTCAACAAACCGCGTCACGATCACCTTCACGCGCACCGCCGTCTCCAGTGCCGGTGACATCCTGCTGGCGGCTGTGCTATGGCGGATGGTTTTGGGTTTCTGCGTCCCCGAATTGGATATGTGAAACTGCTGGGAGTGTGGCAGCTCTTGGAGTACCTCCGGGTGATTCGGGCTGGCTTTAGTTGTGTGTTACGCGCGGCGGTATATGTAGGCCAGATGATTCAACAAAAGGAGGCGATGCGATACAGAGAGTTAGCAAGGATAGTGGTGACGTGGTTGTTAGCAAGGCCTACCGAGGTAACTTGGGCGGGGCCCACTATTGACGTAAGCCGTACGTAGCGCACACGTTGTGTGCACTGTGGCTGTCAAGCTGTTGGGTCTAGTTGCTTGTTTACGCAGTTCGATTTGCATTCCATCTTTTAATGTTCTATAACAGGTTTGTCGTAGGCTCGTAGCTGGTTCTAAAAATTTATGAATTGAAATTGTAATAATTTTTTTATGATTAATTTTATAAGGATATTGGAATCAAAGTTTGGGAATTTTTTTAAATTCACTAATTTAAAATAAAATACAAATTTTGAATTTCTTCTTCATAAAGCAGGAAACAATATTTTTTTACAAGTATACTTTTAATTCTTTATAAATAACACATACACACACATAGTCAGGCTAGAATATACTCGAGTGTATAGATCATATGAATACACTCAAGTGTGTTTGCATATGAAGACTATTTTTTACAAAGTGTAAATTATTGATCTTCACCGTCATACTATAACTAGGCTACATACAAATTTTGAGCCCATTTGGATGAGTGTAAGTCACTCATCCAAAAGCAACAAAATCGACGCGCGAAACTAATTTGAAATGCATAATTTTTGCGGTCTTTATAACATGACCTATAAATGTCCAAATATGTTCAAATTTTGTGTATGAGCTATTCACAAGATGTTTAAAAAGATCAACGGATTAGATTTTTGAAAAAAATATTACATCATGACAAACTACTTGAGTGTATTATGCTCTGAATACACTCGAGTGTATTCTAGCCTGACTATATATATATATATATATATATATATGTGTGTGTGTGTGTGTGTGTGTGTGTGTGTGTGTAGAAACGTTAGCTATGTGGATATGATTTATTATAAAAATCAATATGAAAATATGATATATACGATAATCACTATGTAAACAATTTTAACACCATAATTGTCAGTTATCAATATGGTTTTTAAATATACAATAATATAACTATTATGAATAAAGAATCACACCGCACTATGTGATAGAAATGTGACTAAATCAACAATGTTTTTTTATCTTCATGTTTAAGCAGTTTGATGTAAAATGATGCATGAAGAATATAATTAAAATTAATATTGTACATTGTGTTAACTAAATAATAAATCCAAACTTATATTTACAAACATATAAAATGTTGACATCATTATAATACTTTGTACATATAAAACAAAATAAATATATTATAATTTGATATTAACCACAATATTATATTAAAATTATAATTATATCATACTAAAATATTTTTTAAAGGAGCAACATTCACACCATGATCACTATTGAGGTTATTATGATTAACAAAGTCTTATGATTATCTATGGATATGATTCCTTTTTGACATGTTTACCATCCTCACTTATCATATATTACATAGTAAAAATCCACATCAACCAACAGTTTTCATGTTTACATATAGAAAATGAGTTACACATAGCATATGACTTACACCTAACCAATCAACTTTTATATAAAATTCCTACTCCATTGTTATATACATTTGAATTTACAACCGCAAGATCAAAGAGAACCTTGATCAAAGAATGGAATAGATAACCTCCTTCTTGAATAGGTACCAGCTCTATTGTTATCATAAGGGTGAGAGACAAGGATACATTCAAGATAGTAAACTACGGGGGAGGCACCCCATAGCAAGCTTCTAGATAAATGAGAAGAAAATAACATAGTTCCTTAGTCAGTTTCATTGTCATTCTAGAAATTCATTCAATGTTAGCCATTTTCGAATTTCAGTGTACCCCATCATGTGTGATGATTTTGATTCTCTAATAACGAATATGATTCCAATGCTAACAAAAAAAAGAAATACAATTATTATATAATGCATGAACTTAATGACGAAGAAGATAGTCCATAGGTCAACTTTTATTCCCAAATTGTCTATAATTTGATTCCATCCAGATCATCCATAGGTTCTTGATTGATAAGGTGTTCTAAAGGATTTGGTGAAGAGATAGAGGAAGAATATGTATTTTGTTGTTTCTTATAAGGACCTTAGAAGAAACTAGATAGAAGGTCATATACGCCCTCAACTAATGAGGATGATATTAGTTAGGGATTTGTGGAGTTTTATCAGCCAAATAAGGATTCACACTATCGTAGGAGATTTGATTTTCCAAATCGTTTTGTATTCTAATATGATACATGTATGTGTAAAACGTGTGTACATGTCTTTTGGTTTATATCCATTGACCCTTTTCCAATTGATGTTGTTGGTGATGTCTATTTCATGTTGGTAGACAATGTTTTCAATATTTTCTCTCGACACATGTTCAAAGATGAATCTTTACACATGGTTTTGTCTATTAGAAGCAAGGAGAAGGAGGGATCTATTTGCGTTGATGTTGTTTATGGTAATCAAGATGGTTATGTATGGATTTATGTTGTCAACATATCTCCCTCCTAGACAAGGTCAGACCAAAACTAGATATTTCTAGAAGACTGGGGAGGGATGTGTAGGGAAATATGGAATTAGATAGGCACTGGAAATAAAAAATTTATTACCATATTCCCAATTAAACCAGTAGATCGTGTCAAAAACTATATAATAGAAAGGATGGTTTTGAGGATATACCTAGTCCTGGAGTAAGTCCAATGATATCTCCTTATCGTTGTAGTCATTCATTTGTCTTCTAGTTGCACTCAGAATCGTCTATTGCACATCTTGGTCATCACCATAGACAACATGATGAGTTTGTCCTCCTAGACGCGGACAACGTCCCCCATGCCTCTATGGAAATCCACGTGGACCACAAAGAACTCCTGTCATCCTACTAGAACGGAGAGGAAGGAGTTGTCCCTCCCATTGGTGTACTAGTCACCAACCTACTCTCCCACAATTATTCTCCCTTGCTATCCCTCTCTTTATTAGGTAGGACTTGCTCGGGTTCTCTCAGTTACTACAATCAAAAAAGAAAAATAATTGTTAGAGGCAATCAGTGTGTCTGAGAATCCCCCAATACCCATCTATTTACAAGACGAGTTAGGGTCAGGGTTCCCAGTCTGTGTGAGAGTGGAAGGGACCAGAATCTCAAAAAATTACAACTTGCAAATAGTGAACCGGTCAGTTGGCATGTGAGTCGATCGTTTTTCCCAGTGAACCGATCATTTTGCATGTTTCCCAATCACATAAATTAAAAATTCTAGTTTAACTAATGTATGACATAAAACCATCACTAATCCTTGATGTAATCGAATCGCACCATGAACTGGGGGTCTCAAGAAGGGATCTGGTCATCTCACAACCACTAGACGATCGATTCACTAGGTGAACCAGTCAGTTGGTGCTCCAGTTCATGCAAAATTCAGCCAATGCAATATCCAATCAACCTGACACTCCAACTGGTTGTTTTATCACATGAGCCAATCAGTTGGGAGTCGAGTCAATTGATTTGTTGCTTGAATTGAATACCTAAAAACTTTAGTAACCAATCCAGTTATCATTCAAGATTGGAACTCCATTTATTAGTTAGTTTCTAGTTTTGTGACCCTGTAGGTCCCATTTACATTTATAGTAAATGTCCATCACCAGTTATGACATCACAAACAAAGAGTGATGCCTAGTCACACATCAATGCTATCCAAGTAAATAGAAAGTTGGAGAATAACTTCAACATAATAACTTGTGATCGGTGTTATAGTGTTTTCATAGTTGCTTTGTCACTGATATCCAGATTGAACTCATGGCATGGAGTAGTCATACTCTTCAAAATACAATCTATGTTTGTTGAACCAGAGCATCCTGTCTGAGATATATGTAAGCTCAATATCACATATTGACTCACATGTGCATGGCCATGCATTTCTCAGTCTTGCTTATTAAGAGGCCTAGGATATCATACTCCTGTAGGAGGGAAAAATCCCATCTACATCACCTTTATGGAAACCCTTGTTCAAGATTATGTTGGATGATGTCAAAGCATAGAAAACAACATGTGATGAGTGTAGTGACCTCAGGTCTACGAACCACAAACACTACTAACACTATAAGAGATGATTCTGACCACCAAATATGGTTTCAATGTATCAATCTTATGATGGGTCTGTCTGATACACTATTCTCTAACATGTATGTATGTGTTTGGTTTGATATCACATATCATGATTGATGAGATTCTGTCATCAACCAGCACACACTCGAGTCTTATGTGTTATTTTTTGTCTACCTAACTTACAAAATAACATCTAACTAGGGACATATTGAGAATGTATATACTCTTAACATCCGTATGATCTCATTGTTTGAGTCACGTACTTGAAGACATATGCCATTGAGTAATATCATTCCCTAGACATTTATTATGTTACATTATTATCTCATAATTGAATAAAACATTATAAATTGGAAGCTTTTCTTTATTATTGATCAAAACATTTACAAATTATGCCATTACAATAATTATATGTTTGTCTCTCTAGGCATACATACGAATAGACTCTCACTTACACTTAGAGACAATCACCCACAAATCTTATTCCAAGTGATGTAACATGTCCATCATGCTTCTGCTGTGAAAGTTCCTTTGTCAAAGGGTTAGCAGCATTGCTCTTGGTTGGTACTCTACAAATCATCACATATCCTTGATGTACGATCTCTCGTATGAGATGGAACTTCCTTTGTATATTCTTGGAATGCTGATGTAATATGGGTTCCTTATCTTGTGTAATAGATTCATTGTTATCACAATATAGCTTAATTATGTCGTTGATGCTTGGAACGACCCCAAGTTCAGAGATGAACTTCTTGATCCTTATAGCCTCCTTTGCTGCATTCAATGCATAAATATACTTGGCCTCTTTTGTAGAATCATCAATTGTTTCTTTCTTGGAACTCTTCCAGCTCACAACTTTGTTGTTTAGGAAAAACATGAATCCTGATTGTGAACTGTAATCATCTTTGTCAGTTTGGAATCTTAAATCTGTGTAACCCTTTACCACCAACTCTTCCTCTCCATCATAGATGAGGACGATCCTGAGTTCTTCTCAAGTACATAAGGATGTTCTTTATGTCTATCCAGTGAGCATCACATGGATATGATTGATATCTCCTCGTCATGCTCAAGGCACATGACACATCAGGACGGATGCACAACATTGCATACATGATTGATCCAATTGCTGATGCATATGGAATCAAATTCATGCATTACCTTTTTTTCACAAGAACTGGGACATTGAGCTTTAGAGATGGTAACTCCATGAAGTGTGGGTAGGTTTCCTGTCTCTAAGCTCTCCATGTTGAACTTCTTCAACACTTTTTCAATGTATGTGCATTGACTTAGTCCAAGAAGCCTTCTAGATCTACCTCTATAGATCTTAATCCCCAAGATGTAGGATGATTCTCCCAAGTCTTTCATAGAAAACTTATTTCCCAGTCACGAATTTACCTTTTGTAAAGTAGGGATGTCACTCCCCATCAATAGTATGTCATCTACAAACAATATAAGGAATGTCACTATGATCCCACTAACCTTCTTGTACACACAAGGTGAATCTTCATTTTGACTAAAGCCAAACTCTTTGACTGTCTTGTCAAAATGAAGATTCCAGCTCCAAGATGCTTGCTTCAATCCATAGATTGACCTTTGCAGCTTATAGACTTTATTTGCACCCTTTGGATTTATAAAACCCTCAGGTTGTGTCATGTACACATCCTCGAGCATATTCTCATTAAAGAATGTGGTATTAACATCCATCTAGAAAATATCATAGTCATGATAAGATGCAATAGCAAGTATGATCCTGGTGGACTTAACCATGGCAACTGGAAAAAAGGTTTTGTCATAGTCAACATCTTGAACTTGCCTAAAACCCTTTGCCACCAATCTTCCCTTATAGGTTTGTACTCTTCCATCCATTTCGGTCTTTGAGATCTAGTTTCTGAAGCCAATCCCAAATAGTAAATCAAGGACCGCGTACAACTATTTAAATGTTCCACAAAACTGACAAACTATGAACCATGAATTGCTCAAATATCAAATTTATGATGGGGTTAATCGACTATTTTTCTCTCCAATGGTAGTCCTACTCAGTACCTGCAACATGGACAAGCCTACTAGCAACAACGAAAGATCATAGTGTCTCATCTTTCACAACTTGTGAAATCAAATATTCCAGCAAATCAAACCTTAAAACCCAAGTCTAACTGTGACAAATATATTACCGAAAAAGGTAATGGCCATGCTTATAACGTTTGTATTACAATGTATTACTGTGGACAAAGTATTGATTGGATAAACTGAATGAATAATACCTAATAATGAGACAACATAAATAAATTAGAAGACCAAGAATATTACCTAATAATATTAAGCTACATTCGGAAATAAAATTTTAGATTTAGAATCAAATGATCAATAATATAAGGTCTTATATTAGATTTAGAATCACATCATTGCCGCATATCTACACATTGTGAGGTCACCACCCTCACCTGCCCACCAAAAATGCATGGGGAGTACACTTAGGAGAGGACATTTAGTGGAAAGAATAGCCTAGCACCATGACGGCCATTGGGGAAAGAGATGACAAGGAGCGAGCAAGAGTGCCATGGAAGTCAGCTCTGCCTCATCATTGAAAAATCAAAACAGAAAAGTAGCCATTTCACAGTAAATAAACTGCATAAAAAGTAACATAGAATAACTAGAAAGTAATATATGGGCCTAAAAAGTAACATTTGACATCTAAAGTAACTTCATTAAAAAAAAAGTTAAACACTAGATGTAGGTTACATACTGAATATATATTTGTACTTACTTGTAATGTTGTAGGAATAAATGTATATTTTGGGTAATGTAATTATTATGAGGCAAACCAACAAGTAGCCAAAGTGCAAAAATGCATGAAATGAAAGTAAATTCATTTACTAAAAATGAATGACATAAGTTAAACAAGTATTAACTATGCGGTATACAAAGTAGTTATTTGGTCAGGAACGTAACATTTTGACACTTAAGAGTAGCACAAGAAAGTAAAGTAATAAATCGATTACTAAATGTGATAAAATGTGTAGGTACATAATATATTTGTGGTTAAGTCTGATGTTATATGCATCGATGGTAATTTCTATAAAAGTATAACACGACCACATAGAAGAATAACATGACCACATAGAAGAACACGAAGCCAGGATCACCCTAGGAGGATCAACTCACCAATTAGCCGAACCCCCTTTGCCCACAAACACTTAATGGCACACCTCCGACCAAGTGTAACAATTTGATAGAATATATAACTATTTGACATAAAAAGTAACTATTCAATATGAAAAGTAACTATTCAACACATAAAGTAACTTGTTGGTATAAAAAGTAACTACATACAGTGAAAAGTAATAGACTCGTACAAATTGTAACTATTGTTCACCAAAATAAATAAATAGAATTGTTGGCATCATTCAGAGTGCCACGAAGGTATAGTTTATGCAACAATGTTTCAAACCATGGTCTTGTCCCTAATAAATTTGACTTGGTACTCTCCTAATTGATATGCTCTACACTATGACATCCAACAAATACCATTTTCCCAGTTGTCGTCTAAACCACATCGCCTCTATGATGTCATATTGTCTAACATCAGGTTAGTCCAGATGGGCATTTATGGAAGTTGAACCACATCGTCTGTGAGTATGATTAGAAAATGCTTATGTGTGTCTTAGTGATAAATGGGCTTTGTATAGAAGGTGGTTGTGTCTTAGGCAACATAAATCCATGTTTATAAAAAATTACGAAGCTAGCCTGTGAGTATAATTCGAAAATGATGTTGTTGTGTACTTTATAATAGACCAATTAAAGACCAAAATAAAGATTGTTGACCCTAGAATCAAATTGCTTACTAACTAGTTTTGTAACGAACCATCTCTCGGTAACCCCCACTTAAGGGAGACCAAGAGGTCAGAGCTGTTATCCCAATAAACCGGATCAAAGGTTCGATAAATAATCAGTAATAATTATACAATTCTACCAAACTATTCTAAAAGTTGGTATAAAAACTTTGCATACCTTTTAAAAACTTTTGATATCTACTTCTATCCACAGCTTGAATCTATTCTAGCTAATCCTCATTGGACTTTATTTCTTATTTTCACAATGTGTCACTTTACTGTTTGTTCCTTTCAGAGTTGTACCTAAAACGCTGACAAACAAAACGTCAGTCATCATATATGAATATGCCAGTATGTGGGGACACATAAAATATCACACATAGGGCTAACAACCTAATTATCACAATCAAGTTAATTAACAATTCAATTTACGATTTCAATGTGTCAAACTCCACCGCTTTTGCCCTAACCCTGGAATACCCCCTTTAGGGTTTCTCTTTTGCCATTGACTTAAGGCCACCTTCTCCATCATGAGCTTGGTTCCTGGGGTCACCTCTCATGGTGCCCATTAGTCATGCAATAAAGACCACCTTCTCTATCCTGAGCTTGGTGTCTGGGGTCATCACTCATGGTTCCCATGTGTCTTCCCTCTTGGGCTTGACCTTTTTGCATCATTCATCAGGGTGGCATGTAGGTGCGAGAATACACACTTATATCATAATTGTGATAATCATATTGACTTTATGATTTGCAAGTATGAACATCCAAACTGATAGGTTGCATACAATGCGATTAATCATCCAGAAAACCTTCGGGAAACTAATGTGATTAACCATAATTAACCACATACCTGCTTTGTAGATCTTTGAGATAGAATCAACCAATAAGAAAAGAAATCCAATCCAAGCAAGCAAGAAGATTCCTAAAATAACATACAATTTCCTTTTTATCAATATTTACCCAAACCTTCTTGCTTCTTAGGGTTTCTATCCCCTTTTTAGGTTTTCTACCTCTTTTAGGGTTTCATATATAATTAAGGTTTTTTCATACTTTTAACACCCCTAAACCCTAATTATACAAAATTACTCACAAACCCTAATTACGGATTAAATACACTCTTCTTTTCCTTTTTCCCTATTTAGGGTTTCTAAGTGTATTAACCATTAGATTAGGTTTAAAAACCCTAAACCATGCAATTAACCATCTAAAACAGGTTAAGATTTAACATTATCTCATAACAGGTTAACCATACTCGAATTAACCTAGTTCTACTCATAGATTTATCCATTATCATCAATTAGGGTTTCCAATCTAATTTTTAATATCTTTTTCATAAAAATAATATAATTTTGTAAAAGGATACGGATTCAGGCCTTCTAACTATTTTTATCTTACTCCTTGCATTTTTCTTATCAACTTTCATGTATTAAGTTTCTTCATCTGAGTTTTCTATTTACTTCTATGATTTTAGAAAGAAAAACCCTTTTTCTGAATTATTTGAGTAGAGAGGGAATTACCAGGAAATTCGGCGGCCGCTTGATCAGTGAACCGGTGGTCCACTCTTCAGATCTGATGATTCACTTGGCACACGCCTAATTTAGCCGCTCCCGCTCTCACTCGTCTAATCCATGTTCGGGATCACGGTGGTCCGTGATCTGATGGCTGTCAGCTATTTTCTACCTTCGACTGCTCGACGAACCGCGGTCAATTCCTTGGTTGACTATGAGCTCCAGGCCACCAGTAGAGATTTGAAGATGTCAGGAAGCTTCGTTGTCGTTGTCCAGACTTGATGGACCGGTCAATTGCTCGAAGCAATTTTACCTTCACCACGAATAGGTCACCGGAGTTCCGACGAGGTCGGCAGGTAGTACAGGGTGTAGGTTAGGATGAAATCGACAATTGAACTCACCTTTCAACTCATCGTCGCGCTCCGCAGCATTTGGGTTATGAATTGGGTATGCTGGTGCCCTCGAGTACCCCTCCCTTATATAGGGATAAGTCAAGGTGTCCCACAAATTGGGAACTTCTTCCCTCATCAATGACAACGCTAGAAATTGGGGTCTAGAATGTTCGGAACAATCTCCCGAAGTCGATGAACCTCTTACTTCTTCAAATTATCATCTCAAACGCAAGATAATAGGATTCTGAAATCGAATCCCTCTCCTTCTGTGACTCGGGGTCGAAGATGAGAGGCTACAGTTAGATTCGTGGTCCCCTGGACTATGCGGGTAATCCAACGGCCATCATCGCTCCCCGAAACTCAATTATCCAATAATTAATAAAAAATGTGTTTTATCAAGGAAACTTGGGAAATTCATTTCTCTCTCCTCGATTATTATTTTTCTCTCAAATTTTAAGGGAAACTTCATCTTGGCATTATCTAACTGTTTATTAAATTTGGGAATCAAATTATAGTGGATGAGAAGGTTTCCTTCCCTCCTAAGTTAACCATCAATTAATCCAAAATTAATTAATATTTATTTTCCCCTTGTCATTATCTTGTTATCTTGAGTCCCTTGGACCTCAAGGAATCCTAAAGGCATGAATTCCCATATTGAGGAATATTTATTTGCCTTTATCCTCTTATATATGTCTATTTCACATATATTTCCTTTTATTAGATAAATCCTTTTCCTTTTTATTTCTCTTTTCTTTTCAATTGGGCTCAATGGCCAACAAAGCCCATTATCAATCAATCAAGGCCATTTCACACGAAATCCATCAACAAATCAAAAATAGATTTCATTTATTATTTAAAAGAGAATTACACATTTCATTACATAACTTAGAAAATTGAGGTTATAACATCCTCCCCTCCTTATAGGAATTTTCCCCCCAATATTCAAGCAATCAAACAAACAAGTCAGGGTATGCTTTCTCCATGTATGTCTTCAGCTCCCATGTGGCCTCATCCTCTCCATGGTGCCTCCAAAGAACCTTTACCATCTCTATATTCTTACATCTAAGCTCTTTCACCTTGGTATCTAGAATCTGCAAAGGTGACTCAGGATAAGTCATCTTCCCTTGAAGATCAATAGGTTCAATGCTCAGAAAATGGCTCAGATCTTGCACATATCACTTCAGGTTGGATATGTGAAATATATCATGCATCATGCTATACTGAGGGGGTAACGTCAAACGATATGCAGCTTCGCCAATCCATTCCAACACCTCAAATGGACCCACGTATCGGGGACTCAGCTTTCCTCTATTCTTGGCTATAGCTCGGAGCAGTCGGATTTTCAAAAACACATGCTCTCCTACAGTGAAATGCACATCAGTCCGCTTTGCATCAGCATACGACTTCTGTCGATCCTGGCCTCTCTTCAGCCTTTACTTGATCAAAGCAACTTTATCAGCATACACTTGAAGCTCATCTGACTTCAACAGGGTCCTCTCACTAACATCATCCCAGTGAAGCAGTGACCGACACGGTCACCCATAAAGAGCTTCATATGGAGGCATCCCGATACTAGATTGGTAGTTGTTGTTGTAGGCAAACTCGGCTAAAGGTAAGTACTGCTCCCATGAGCCACCCCAATCGAGCACACAAGCTCTCAATAGATCTTCTAATGTCTGGATCGTCCTTTCTGACTGACCATCAGTCTGGGAGTGATAAGCAGTACTAAACTTCAACCTCATTCCTAGTTCCTCTTAAACTTTCTTCCACAACTTGGAAGTAAACTTGGAGTCTCTATCAGAGATGATCGAACCGGGTACGCCATGCAAACACACTATCTCTCTGATATATAGCTCAACTAGGTCAGATACCTTGGCATTAGTCTTTAAGGCAAGGAAGTGTGCCGACTTGGTAAGACAATCTACCACAACCCATATCGCATCTTGACCCTTCCTATTCTAGGGTAGACCCACCACAAAATCCATGGTGATCTGCTCCCATTTCCATTCTGGAATCTCTATCGACTGTAACAGTCCACCGGGTCGTTGGTTTTCAACCTTCACCATCTGGCACATAAGATAGCTGGCCACACATGTCGCAATGTCTCTTTTCATTCCTGGCCACCAGATAAACCTCTGCAGGTCTTTAAACATCTTGGTAGTTCTCGGGTGCACCATGTACTAAGAACCATGAGCCTCTTTCAAGATACGCTCCCTTATCGGTGAATTTGTAGGAACCCATATGCGATTCTTGAATCTGATCCCTCCGTCTACTCCCACGGAGAGACGAGTCTGTGGCTTCATCATCAAACTCTTCATCTTGTCAAGTTCTCTACTGACCAACTGCGCTGCCACAATCTCGCCTAACAACTCAGATTGGATTTGGATATTGGCCAATCAAACTCAATCTTCAAGTGGTTGTGGAGGCCACTCCACCAGCTCCTCCAAACTTTTCCACTGGCTAGACAAAACAACTGCACACTTGAGATGTTTCTGACTCAAGCATCAGCTATGACATTCGCCTTACCCGGGTGATAAGTGATGGTGATATCGTAATCCTTCGTATACTCCATCCATCATCGCTACCATAGGTTCAGATCTCTTTGAGTCAGCAGATACTTCAGACTCTTATGGTCGGTGAGGATCTCAAAGGTTACACTGTATAGGTAATGCCGCCATATCTTCAAGGCATGGATGATAGCATCCAGTTCCAGGTCATGCGTTGGGTAATTCACCTCATTGGGCTTGAGTTGTCAAGAAGCATATGCAACCACATGTCGATTCTGTTCCAACACACATCCAAGTCCCATCCTCGAAGCGTTGGTGAATATCACAAAACCCTCATTGCCAGAAGGTAGGGTTAACATTGGGGTAGTTGTTAGCTTCTCCTTTAGATCATGGAAGTGAGCTTCACACACATCAGACCACACAAACTTCACATCCTTCCGGGTTAACATGGTCAGCGGAAAATCAGTTTTTGAGAAATCCTTGATGAAGCAACGGTAGTATTCGGCCAAACCCAAGAAGTTGTGAATATCAGAGGGGTACTTCAGTACAGGCCAGTCTTAAATTGTCGATACTTTGGCTGGGTCTACGGTGATCGTTCCTCCTAAGATGATGTGTCTGAGAAATATGACTTGGTCTATCCAAAACTCATATTTCGAGAACTTTCCGTAAAACTTATGCTTTCTCAGGATATCAAGGACTCTACCCAGGTGGTCACGATGTTGGGCTAGGTCATCGGAGTACACTAAGATGTCTTCTATGAACACTATCACAAAAGAGTCAAGGAAAGGTTGGAACACACTGTTCATAAGGTTAATAAAGACACTAGGTGCATTGGATAGTCCAAACGGCATGACCACAAACTCATAGTGGCCATATCGGGTTCGGAAAGTCGTTTTACGTATATCCTCACTTCTCACTCTCACCTGGTGGTAAACTGACCTCAAATCAATCTTGGAAAAGACTCAGGCTGATTTGAGTTGGTCAAACAAGTCATCTATTCTAGGCAAGGGGTACTTGTTTTTAATGGTTTCCTGGTTGATCGTCCGATAGTCAATACACATCCAAAGCGACCCATCCTTCTTCACAAAGAGGACTGGTGCTCCCCATGGTGATGTACTGGGTCGGATAAAGCATTTATCTAACAACTCCTGCAACTGGGTTTTCAACTCAAGCAACTCAGTAGGGGCCATTCTATAGGGTGCCTTAGATATAGGATTAGTCCCGGGAGCTAACTCGATGGAGAAATCTACCTCCCTCTCAGGGGGAATCTCTGGTAGATCATCCGAAAACACATCTGCATACTCCTGAACCACCTCTATCTCCTCTAAGGATCACCCCTTAGCTTCAGGTTCAGTAACTACTACTAGGTAGGCTCGACAACCCTTGGATATCATCCACTCAACTTTCAAGGCCGACACATAAAGGCTGGTCATCACATCCTACCTTCCTCGAATGGTGAAGTGTGGATGGACGGGTTTCCTAATAAGGATCTTCTTCTCTCTACAGTCAATTTGGGCTCTATAGGTGTAAAGCCAATCCATATCGATGATTACATCAAAATCATTCATATCGAGGAGGATGAAGTCAGTGGGAAGCTCATGGTTCAGATACTTAACTGGCAAGACAGGGGTTTTCAAAAGAGATGTATAAATATGACCACTCGGGGTTGTGACATCCAAAACATAACCTAAATCCTTGATGTCCAAACAAAGCATAGCTGCTAGATTTCTCGAAATAAAAGTATTAGTTGAACCATAATCAAAAAGTGCTTTTACATTTTGTCCCATAACTTCCAGCAAGCCTACATAGTTCATACCATATCAGGAAGCTACTACATGATCTACTAAGCTAAAAAAGGAAAAATCTATGGGTTATTACCCTCGATCAGCATATTAGCATTCGCCTGAGCTTCTTCATTGTCGATGACAAACACTCTAGCTTGTCTCCTCTCTCTAGCTGGGGGTCCTCCGGCTGGTGCTCCTGCTGGGGGTGCTGCAACTACCAGTTGTGCTGCCACTGGTTGTGACCCCAAAGGTCCTCTTGGGCCAGGATGAGGGTAGTTTCCAATGAAGTGTCCCTCTTGATGACATCAGAAACACACCTTCTTCTCAAAGCGACACTTCCCAGGATGTGTCCGTCCACAAGTGCGACACTTCTGGAAGAAATTTTCCTTTGTGTCCATGCTTGCCTATGTTGTGGTTGCACCCTTGTCCCTTATTGAACTCATTCTTCTACCCCTGAGCTCCTTTCGTGAAACCCAGGTATCATTTGGGGGGTTCTGGGTAGGCATCACCGTTCTTTCCATGTCCAAGGTGGTATTGTAGGCTTTAGAGAAGGTCTTCGGCTTACTAGCCATCACATGAGGTTTGATGTAAGGGTGTAGACGCTCTATGAAGTGGGCCACCCTCCTCTCTTCATCCATCATATGTACGAAACGTTCCAGGATGCGGAACTTGTGACCAAAGTTCGCAACCGAGGAGCTTCCTTGAGTCATGTTGGTGAACTCTCGCTCCTTCTACTTCTTGGTTGATACAGGGATGAATCTGGCGGTGAAGATGGTCTTGAAGTCAGCCCATGCCATCAGTTCTTCACTTAAATCTCGTCCTATGATATGTGTTTCCCACCATATCTTGGCTGCTCCTTCCAAGAGGTGAGCAGCAAAGAGAACCTTCTTGTTTGGTTGTACCTCAAGCATGCGTAATCCATTCTCGACTGCAAGCAGCCAAGCCTCCGCCTTGTCGACCACTTCAGACTTATCCTCTCCCCAAAACTTCTTGATGTTTAGCTTGACAAAGTCCAAGACGGTGGCTCTGATTCGAGGATGAACGGGAAGCGGATCGCCATTCTCATCTCTAGCTATGTCTCGGAGGGCCAAGGTACTAATGGCCTCCATCAGCCGCTTCTGCTGCTCCATCCACAAAGCGTCAGGGGTGTGAACCACCATGGCTGGTTCTGGACCACCAGACTGGTCCTCCTCCATCTGGACTTCCTCTTCATAGACATGTTGCTCCTCATATCCCTGTCCCTCCTCTTGTTCAAGGTTGTTGAAGGGTATTAGTTCAGGGTTGGGGACCTCATATGTGGTTTCTTCAGGTTTCTTCCTCTTCTTTGAGGATTCACCACCATGGTTCTGCTTCCTCTTCTCGGAAGACCCTTCTCCTTGCGGGGAGGCCCACCACCGTTGGCGGCATCTGGGATAGCAACGAGCTTTGTACGAGCCATCTACATAAGCATACAAACAAACCTTTAGTCCATACTTAACTAATTATACTTATGTCGATGACATCTTAATTATGTATCTTTTATTAATTTGGTGGAAGATTCCTTAAGCCTTATCATACTTACCCATACCTCAAGAGGGTGAGGAAGAGAGAGAAAACCCTAATCCCTAAAATCCTTAACAGAATTTGAGTTGAGAAGGGATGAACAAGATGAGAGAGTCCTAAAGGTATCTCAATTCGAGTCAAATCCTAAGACATTGGTCAGGCATTCACACAGATCTGAGAGTCCTCGTATTCTGACTAGCAGTGCGGAGGAAAATATTGCAAGCCCCCGGACGTGATCCTTTTCTAGACACCTATGTATTTCAGAAAATCCTCTAATAACTCCCTTGGTTCTACGAAATTTGTAAAATTTAATAATTACTAAAGATTAAATGTGGAACCCAGGCTCTGATACCAAATGTAATGACCCCGCCTCTCGGTAACCCCCACTTAAGGGAGACCAAGAGGTCAGAGTTGTTATCCCAATAAACAGGATCAAAGGTTCGACAAATAATCAGTAATAATTAAAAAATTCTACCAAACTATACTAAAAGCTGGTATAAAAACTTTACATACCTTTTAAAAACTTTGGATATCTACTTCTATCCACAACTTGAATCTATTCTAGCTAATCCTCCTTGCACTTTATTTCTTATTTTCACAATGTGTCACTTTATTGTTTGTTCCTTTCAGAGTTGTACCTAAAGCGCTGATAAACAAAATGTCGGTCAACATATACGAATATGCCAGTATGTGGGGACACACAAAATATCACACATAGAGCTAACAACCTAATTATCACAATCAAGTTAATTAACAATTCAATTTACAGTTTCAATGTGTCAAACTCCACCGCTTTTGCCCTAACCTTGGAATACCCCCTATAGGGTTTCTCTTTTTCCATTGACTTAAGGCCGCCTTCTCCATCATGAGCTTGGTGTCCGGGGTCCCCTCTCATGGTGCCTATTAGTCATGCAGTAAAGACCACCTTCTCTATCCTGAGCTTGGTGTTTGGGGTCACTACTCATGGTGCCCATGTGTCTTCCCTCTTGGGCTTGAACTTTTTGCATCATTCATTAGGGTGGCATGTAGGTGCGATAATACACACTTATATCATAATTGTGATAATCATAGTGACTTTATGATTTGCAAGTATGAACATCCAAACTGATAGGTTGCATACAACGTGATTAATCATCCAGAAAGCCTTCAGGAAACTAATGTGATTAACCATAATTAACCACATACCTTCTTTGCAGATCTTTGAGATAGAATCAACCAATAAGAAAATAAATCCAATCCAAGCAAGCAAGCAAGATTCCTGAAATAACATACAATTTCCTTTTTATTAATATTTACCTAAACCTTCTTGCTTTTTAGGGTTTCTATCCCCTTTTAGGTTTTCTACCTCTTTTAGGGTTTCATATGCAATTAGGGTTTTTTCGTACTTTTAGCACCCCTAAACCCTAATTATACAAAGTTACCTACAAACCCTAATTTCATATTAAATACACTCTTCTTTTCCTTTTTCCCTATATAGGGTTTCTAAGTGTATTAACCATTAGATTAGGTTTAAAAACCCTAAACCATACAATTAACCAACTAAAACAGGTTAAGATTTAACATTATCTCATAAAAGGTTAACCATACTCGAATTAACCTAGTTCTACTCATATATTTATCCATTATCATCAATTAGGGTTTCCAACCTAATTTTTAATATCTTTTTCATCAAAATAAAATACTTTTGTAAAAGGATACAGACTCAGACCTTCTAACTAATTTTATCTTATTCCTTACATTTTTCTGATCAACTTTCATGATTAAGTTTCTTCATTTGAGTTTTTGATTTACTTCTACGATTTTAGCAAGAAAAACCATTTTTCTGAATTATTCAAGTAGAGAGGGAATTACCAAGAAATTCGGCGGCCGCTTGATCAGTGGATCGGTGGTCCGCTCTTCAGATCCGATGATTCACGTTGCGTGCGCCTAATTTAGCCGCTCCTGCTCTCTCTCGTCCAATCCACGCTCGGGATCACGGTGGTCTGCGATCGGATGGCTATCATCCATCGTCTACCTTCGATTGCTTGACGAACCGCGATCAACTCCTTGGTTGACTATGAGCTCCAGGCCACCAGCAGAGGTTTGAAGATGTCAGGAAGCTTCTTCTTCGTTGTCCAGACTTGATGAACCGGTCAATTGCTCAAAGAAACTTGACCTTCACCACGAATAGGTCATCGGAGTTCTGGTGAGGTCGGCAGGTAGCAGGGGGTGTAGGTTAGGATGAAATTGACAATTGAACTCGCCTTTCAACTCGTCGTCACGCTCTGCAGCATTTGGGTTACGGATTGGGTATGCTGGTACCCTCGAGTACCCCTCCATTATATAGGGCTAGGTCAGGGTGTCCCACGAATTGGGAACTTCTTCCCTCATCGACGGCAGCGCTAGAAATCAGGGTCTAGATTGTTCGGAACAATCTCCCGAAGTCGATGAACCTCTTACTTCTTTGAATTATCGTCTCAAATGCAAGATAATAGGATTTCAAAATTGAATCCCTCTCCTTCTGTGACTCGGGGTAGACGATGAGCGGCTACCATTGGATCTGTGGTCCCCTGGACTACGCGGGTCATCCAACAACCATCATCGCTCCCCGAAACTCAATTATCCAATAATTAATAAAAAAAGTGTTTTAACAAGGAAACTTGGGAAATTCATTTCTCTCTCCTCGATTATTATTTTTCTCTCAAATTTTAAGGAGTAAACTTCATCTTGGAATTATCTAACTATTTATTAAATTTGGAAATCAAATTCCAACAGATGAGAAGGTTTCCTTCCCTCCCAAATTAACCATCAATTAATCCAAAATTTATTAATATTTCTTTTCCCCTTGTCATTATCTTGTTATCTCGAGTCCCTTGGACCTCAAGGAATCCTAAAGGCATGAATTCCCATATTGAGGAATATCTATTTGTCTTTATCCTCTTATATATGTCTATTTCACGTATATTTCCTTTTATTAGATAAATCCTTTTCCTTTTTATTTCTCTTTTCTTTTCAATTGGGCTCAATGGCCAACAAAGCCCATTATCAATCAATCAAGACCATTTCACACAAAATCCATCAAAAATAGATTTCGTTTATTATTTAAAAGAGAATTACACATTTCATTACATAACTTAGAAAATTGAGATTATAACAAGTTACTACCCTTTAATGGCACAAGAGTAATGTTTTTATTTCCATGCAATTACTTTCGGTGTCAAATAATTACTTTTATGTGCAATATATAGTTACTTTTGGTGTTAAATACTTACATTTTCTTCAATTCAATTACTTATGGTATCGAATTGTTACATTATATAAAATTTATACATGCTCGACTATAATTGATGTTATTGTAAATATGAGGATCTTAAATGAGAAGAAGATGGTGTTCTAATATGTCAACTTCACATGAGTTTTTTGTCAAAACTCACTCTTTTCTTGCTCGCTCCCCTTGATGTGCGGGTAGTGGGGTGGGGGTACACTACCAGGGTTGGGTCACTAATGTGACCCTTCCCACAAGAGTGGTGCCAGCACATAAGTCATTGCATGATGACACTACCATCATCTCCAGTGGTGCAACGACTCGAAAAGTTTCATCATTAGTAAAATTTAGGTCCTTGAGTGCCTATTTCTTTGCGTCGATGATGGAATTTGATCAAGTGTGGGATATTTTGTTTTGGGTCAAAGCTAGATTAGTAAAGTTTCTCAAAAGTGTAGTTCAGTGAAGAAATTGGACATGCATTTTAGCTCTCCCTAATTTGTTCATAATACATTACTGTAAAATTAAAATATGTATGCATCATTCTAAACTTACAGTCTATGCATATAAGATTACACTTAATCATGAACATACCTTTCTTATATATTGTATTTTCAATTACTCTACTAACTGTCTTGTTACTTTTTGCTACCCAGCGTTACATTATATGACAAATAGTTACTGTCCTAACAATTTAGTTACTTCTTATACTTTATAGTTACTTTTTGGTATAAAATAGTAACATTTGTATAAAATAATTGGGATGTCATAAAATCCCAATCATGAATAATTTAGATTAGTCTCTTCATACAACCATTTCGTTTTACGCTATCATCACAACTTCCCCAACCAAGCATGAAGTAGTCGGCAAAACAAATCAATAATCTGACAGTTGATTATTTGAGTTAGTTACTATCTATATCTAAGAACTACCTCTCTATTATCCAGAATATATAATCATAGATGGAGGAGTCGTGTTATTCATACACATCCTCCTGGACAGAATTTGAAAAAGCAAAATCATATACAGACCGAGAAACAGAGCATAGTTCCAACTTTGTTTATAATTGTACAATTGAGTTTGCACGTCGTAAATCTGACCTCGCAAACATCAGGGCCAGATGGAGTCTGGCACTACCATCACATGGTGGTCTAGCAATGTTAATCCTAGCACTACATGTTTCTTCCTCATTCTACAAGCCGTTGCTAGAATCGTCCTCCGCCTGTCGATTTCACACCCCACATCACTGGCACCAGAACTGAAGCTTGGCCCATGATGTGGTTGTCATCAAAATGAAGGAGGCATGCACGAAGGTCCTTCATGGAGGCAATACGGGAAATAAAAACTAGCGAAATTCAATCGCGTGCATAATTAATGGTTGTATGGAGCGTATACGCAGACACATGATCAAGAAACTAGAAAAGGTATCCGTCTACACAGGTATGTCCTTCAACTGTCCTTGAGAAATATTTGAGTTCTAAAACCGGAACTCCTAGCATGATGAATCGCAGGAAGATCAACATTTTATGGTAAAGTAGATTGCGGTAGAGAAACAACTCCGCCGGCACCATATATAGGAGTTCGGACGCCGCGAACAAAATGATTAGTGAGCACTATTTACGAAAGGTGCCACTGTGTTTCCCTGCACGAACATCATTTGTATAGTACCCGCGCGGATATTAAAAATAGTCTATATATGTATATATTAAACTCATACATATACATGTATATATGAACACGTACACGTACATTACTATACTTTATATATATATATATATATATATATATATATATATATATATATATATATATATATATATATATATATACATATACATATACATATACATATACATATATATGCATATACATAAACATATACATACATATACATATACATATACATAAAACATGAGAGTCTAAAAGTCACAACCCTCTCCCGTGCGACTGAGAGGGCGACTAGGGCTCGCTGTCGCCGATCCTGGGGGAGGGGGCTCGGCGGCCTAGGTGCGCCGCCCTGCTCCCCCGGGGCCACCTCTGCTGTCGGATCGGATCTCTGCAGGTGCTTTGCTGTTGTGCTCCTATCCCTCTGCTTCACGCCCCTTTCTTTCGGCGGCTGGGTTTTGGATCCTAGATCCAGGTCGGCTGGCCTCGGAAGGGGAGCCGATAGCTGCGGTGCCTTCTTTGGTTGCTGCTAGCTTGTCGTCAGGGGTGATTGAGCTGTCGTGAGGAACCCCGCGGATTCCGGTCCTGCAGCTGACTTTGGCTTTTCCTCCCCTTTTTCCTGCGTTTCCTTCGAGTAGGTTTAGGCTTTGTTTGTTTTTCAGGTCTCACCGGGTATCGGCGCTGTTAATACCTTTCTTTAAGGTCTTTTTGTCCTTCCTTTGTGAAGGTGGTGGAGTTCTCTGGTTCCCCCAGTGATTTCATCCTTGCTCGGGGTTTATCCCCCGTCTGGTTTTTTGTAGCTTGGCTGTCTGTCTATGCTCAATATGTTGGTGGAGGTCTGCTGGCTCCATGGGTGATGGTGATCTTGCTTATTCTGGTCATTTCAGTGGTGGTAGTGGTGTCTTTGCAGATGCAACCCGGGATTGTGGTTTGATTCCGTTTGAAAGCTGCTTTTACAAGCGCGAAAGGGAGGAATCCAAGCTGAAGAGTCTTATTTGCATCCAATCCTATCTGTTAGATATCACTCTCTGCCTTGTGTGGTTACAGAATATGTTTGATATGCTTATCTCTGTAGATGCCGTATGGCTTTTATCAATATAACGGCATGTGGTTTACCCTCAACAACAAAAAATATATATACATATACATACATATACACACACACACACACACACACACATATATATATATATATATATATATATATATATATATATATATATATATATATATATATATATATATATATATATATATATAGTCAGGCTAGTATACACTCGAGTATACTAGATGTACCATACACCTCAGTCATTTTTAAAGATGCAGTAACTTTTTGAAAAATCTAAATCGTTGATCTTCTTAAATATCTTAAGAACATACTATATACTAAATTTCAGCTCATATGGACACTTATAGGTCATGCATTTAAAGGAGACAAAAATCATATATTTCAAATTAGTTTTGTGCGTCGATTTTGTTGTCCTTGGATGAGTGACTTACTCTCATCCAAATGAGCTCAAATTTTGTATGGGGCCTATTATTATTGTAATCATGAAGTGCGTTGTAGATTCTTATCCAAGACTTATATCATTTGATGATGCCATGTAAATCGCTAGAAACATGTGAAGTGTATGGCTAACCCAATAACAAAAGTTTCGTAAGGGGACTGGAGCCCACATGGACCTGTGGCATGCCAGTCTTTGAGCCGTGCGGTCCACGCATGTTGGAAAGGGCTATCCGAGTTGATGGAGCCGTCCATGCGCTGGTAGTGTCCAGCCATGTTGGAAAGGGCTATCCGAGTTGATGGAGCTGCCCTTGCATTGGTAGCCATGATCGAGAGCTGGGTGTACATGAGACATTTGGGTCTACACTGAAATGGGGAAAGATTATGAGGCCATATAGTTGAGTCTTGATGAGGACATCAATAGTCTAAGTGGGGGAGATTGTAACGTCCCAGGATTTGAGGCCTTGGATAAGATGATCTTAAAAAGGAATGATTGGACTACCCATATCAGCAAGGTGTGCCTCCTTTTCCGAGAGCCCATCACTAAATAACTCCATAGTTAAGCGTGCTCAGCTTGGAGTAGTACTAGGATGGGTGACCAGTTGGGAAGTTGATCCTGGATTGTGCGTCAGTACGGACAAAGTGCGTAGTTAAGGCTAGTGGTGGTTTGTGGGGCCATTCATCATTCCTGAAACTCTACTACAGCCATGGGTAGTGGGCCTAGGTGTTACAATATGTATGCCACCTATCTTCTTCTTTAACCCAGTTGACACTTTCCTCACTTCTAAGTGATTCTGGTACATATGTATCTGTGGGTTTAGATACGGTTCTTTCGATCATGCCCCGTTGTGCTGAAATCATGACAAATGTCCGATAGTGATTCATACTCTATCATGTAGTCAAATCCATTAATGATGATGGTTGGATAGATTGAAAAATTGGTACCAATCTCGATTGCAAGTCTTGTGAACTTACTTCTTCTAAATTTAGTTGTATTATTATGCACTTGAATTTGTTTGCCAAGTGCATTTTGAATATTTTCAAGCATTACTTGATTGCAAAGGTGTAGAGGCAAGTCAATAATCATTGGTCGTATGACAATGCATTTAGGAATTGCAATGGAATGTACGAAGTTCCCCTTCCATTGTCATACCATCAGACAGGTTCAACAGATTGACCAGCCCCCCTGTAATAGCATTCATATAATCTTAAGTGAGTTGAATAGGATAGTGATTATGTGACGGTTTTTATGTGTTCCATCGTGCTATAGGATTCTACACCATGTGGATTCGATGACATAGGGTAAGATACCCTCTACTCCTACCAATGAGTTTAACAATCACTACAAACTTCCAGGGTTGTGAGTAATGGTATACGTTTTGGTGCTATTAGTAATTTCAGAACCCCTAATTGATTCATGACAAAGATATCATCCAAATCTATTTGTACTTGATAGTCATCAAGAAACAAATTACTCGTAGTTCTACTATAACCAATAGTTGTGTCATAGAATAATTTGTAGTTGTCTATAACCATAGATAGTGCTTCAATTTTGTTCTGACTTTTTGTTTTAGGAAATGTGGGAAATAAGTTACCATGAGATATAGAAATGAATTTGCCTAATTTAGAAGTAGATTTATGTTGATCGAAATTGGTATTTCCACATATTCCTCCATAAATGAACTCCTATCCTACTTGGCACAGATGAGGATTGTCGTGTAGACGATGATGTTTTTGTCACCAACCAACATCCGTAGCCTTCATTCCACCTATGTCATGAGTACTACTATGTTGAAGACTGTCAAGTCGTTCAATCTCCATCTCACTCTAGTGACTTAGGGTTGGTTCCCTCTATTTCATCACCATGGAAAATCAGATTACGTCTGTCATAAATGTTGTTGACAGGAGAAACAAGATCAACCTACCCATGAATGTGGCCATAAACAGACTTCCATCTCGCTAAAATTCCATCTCCAATTCTAGTGGATGAGAAAGTATGTTGTCATCTCACAAAAGTCCTTCAACTTCTAGCCTTTTGTTTTATGATCATCAAAATCAACTAATTGTAATGATTCCATTGTGTTGTTGTCCTCCCCAATCACCCCCATGCTTTCCTTCACTTGTTATTCTCTAGCATGATCATTGACGCCTCTCCCTTCTTGGTGCTTGTAACCATTTGTGTTTCCTAGAGCGTTAACTAGAGCCTTATCTCATGCAGTCATCAAGCCCTTAAATCTTGGTAAATCAGTTTCCTTTCGAAATTTATTTTTTATTTGATTTTAATTTCTTGAGACCTATTTCCATAAATTGCTGAATAAAGTATTCATTCATCCTAATGTTTTAGCTTCATTTTTCCTCCCTTCTTCTTCAACTAATTGGTTGTTATATTTAAGAAACTTTCTCTTATAGTACATAAGTTGATTCTTCAATGTGGTTGATTGGTGGCAACTTTTTCTATCATCTACTAATAAAGATGACAATAATGATATTTTTAATTATCTTTATTTTTTTATAAATTTCATTTATTTAAATTGTTTGATTGTTCTATTCAACTACTTGCCCTTTTCAGACATTGGTTGTTACTATATTTTTGAAAAATGATTCACAAATATACTATAGCATGTTGACCAGATTTGTAGTGATTAATAACTACCCAATGGTTGGATAATCTCCCACAATTTCTATTAACAATTTTTAACATCCCAAAACACATGTGGCTATATTTATTCTAAAACTATACAATATATTTTTAGTATTCAACATGCATTTTTAACACAATTCTATGTTTTTTCATTTTTCCCTCACCTCAAAATTCTAGAATAAGTAGAAATTTCACAACAGTAATAAAAGGTGTCGAATATTGTCTCTAAATTTATATGGCTATTTTTTTACAACAGACATCGATATGCATAATAGTGCATTGTTACTCAGTAATGCATAAAAAAAATTGTAATACACATCGAGACATGACATATATTGGGCATATCTGAATTTGGATTGTGCTTTAAGCATTATTGTCCTAAAATTTTAAAGATGGTTAGGTATTTGCTCCTCCAACATGTTTATCTTGATTTCCTAGTCTTCAGGCTCCTTAGTGATTTCTTATCTCTTAGCATCATTTGTCTGTTCGATACATATTACGTGCAAGCAAGCTTTTTTCACCTAGTTGTCGAGCTACTCATTTTTTGCTTTCATTTATTTCAACATAATTTATTGAGTTTTTTAGTTGGGCTAATCGGGCTACTTTCTTATGTAGCACAAAATTTTGGTAGTAAAGTCAGTTAACAATGTTTTGACTCTACCAACTTGCTTATGGAAACACCTCAACGACATTCTCTACCTCAACCAAGCCACAATCCACACGCCGCCGCACTGCCATACCAACGTCTATTTTTGGTTTGATCCATGGTACCATGACCAACCCATCACCAACTTTTCCATATCATATGACATCCCACACTCTCTACAGAATATCAACATTCAGAAAGCCCTTGCTCTCTGCAGTAGTCGTAGATACAACATGCTCAAACTCACCCTTGCACAACATTTTCCTAACATCCCCACCTCAGATGTAATTTGTATCTTAGAATATGATACACACTCCCATGCAAATTGATCAGGGGGCCCAGATACTCAACCAAAAAATATATAGATTCTTCTCCTATAGAGGCTACATCAATCCCATCGCACACATTTGGCACACAAACATCCCCCTCAGATTCAAACTTTTCGGCTGGTTGCTTTGGAACAACAAGCTTCTCATTGATCAAAATCTTCACAAACGGGGCTTCCATGGACCATCCAGATGTCATCTATGCCCCTACACTCGAAGCATCATGCATAATATTATTAATCCTACACTCCTCACCCAATCCACAATCCAAGAGGTCATCTCCACACATTTTGCTAAAACCACATCACCCAGTTTCAAAGTTAACCATGCTTCTATCATCATCATCATAGCTTGGCACATCTGGAACAAGAAAAACCATTGAAGACGTCATTCACCTCATCCGGTTGATATAGTTAAATCTAACATACATGCAACTTTATTTCATGCTTACTCTGCCCAGGTAACGACGACATAAACAATGGCTCCGCCCCATCTCCCCTGACGAAGGATATGAGTTTTCACATCCCGTTCCGCACATACACCTTGGAGGAGATTGAACGTGACGATACAGGCTTCTAATGACCACAGAGGGCCTTGTTAGTTGTCTAGTTTCCCGCATTTGCTACCGTAGACATGATCTTTTTGCTCCTTCGCTCATCTTATTAGGGGCTTGTTATAGGGGTGCCCCCCCATTATCACTTTGCCTTGCTCTCAACACTTCTGGTGTCCAGAGCTTTATGTTTAGTACTCTTTCTCCACATGTAGTCTTACATGATGGAGAACCTTTTTTATTAATATATTTAACGGCCTTACGATAAAAAAAAACTTGCTCTATAGAACTCTGACCCTTGGTAACTTATTTTTTAATTAGATTTTTTTATTAGATTCATTTCTCATTTGAAATGTAATAAGATTGTTGGGCCTAGATATTGTCCAGCTCAAGAGGTCCATTATTGCTGCCTCCCAAGGGATTATAAATCTCAGCAGCCACCCAGTTGTCAAGTTCAATCAAAAGAAACCACAACCAACAACAAAATGCAGCCGCTAATTTGCAAAGTAAAAAAAAGTAGCGCCAAGACGGGGAAGAAGGTAAAGAAAGAAAAAGGGATAAAAAGAACTGGAAGAAGAAAGGAAACATGATAGGATTGTCAAGGCATCCAGGTATTTTTTTCGGGCCATTTATGACTGTGCACTTTGTGGAAGAGGACATCTTGTTGGGAAGTTCTGGGGTGGTAGATTTGTAGGGATCTTCTTGAACGGTGCCATATATTCTTATTTCTCCTTCTTGATATATTATCTCGGATTTGGACCAAAACTTGAGAAGAAAATTCGTATCTTTGATTTTTATAGTGGATTATTGTTGGCCCCATGGTGTTTCCGTCAAGATCGTGAGGGTTTTCCATTAAAAAATCTGGTATTGATTCATTTTAAAAAATAAATTAAAAAATTATGTCAACTTGGAAACATGTATAGACATTTTCTACGATGAATTATATGAAATCTAACTATACAAACTTTATTGTAACTTAATCATCAAATATGATTAAGGATAGCATATGCTTTATTAAGTTAATATAATTTCAACTAAATAGCAGACAAAAATAAACATGTATCTTGCATACTTCAAAAATAAAATTGCTAGAATTAGTGCGATAAAATGTATATTTTAAATAATTTTAAAACCAAAGAAAAATGTGGAGACTTAAAAAAACTTTACAACACAATGTATAAATTGGTGTCAGAATTCATTCTTTTGGTATAAAAATGGATTAATAACAACTATATATGATAAAAAGATAACTATATTTAAATTTTCCAAAGTAACTAATTGATGGCATTACATAACATCCATAATTTTTCTTGTGTTTGCACGAAGTTCTAGATGAAAATGTGCTATGAAGTTTTTTATGTTGTCCAATAGTAAATGAAATCAAATCAGAAATAATTTAACATTTGTGAAATAATAATTAAAAAAAATCAACTAGACACTAACAATATAATATTATAAATACAGTCATTTCCTTTACCTCTCTATTATCACTCTATTTCTTCTAAATTAATTTCTTGGAATTTTACAAATAGATATGCTAGTTCTTAGGTCGAGTTTTCTGTCATGATTTTGCAACCATCTTGCATACCTTATGGGGTTTCTTGGGCTATGTTGTCAAGAATTAGGGGATGGTTCAAGTTTACAAAAAATGTAAGGGGTTCTTACCACTTGTTTTTCACTCTCAAGGATTTTAAAGTATTTACCAAATAATGAGGATTGATGGAATCTTGACCAATGTGGGTTTTGGAAAGAAAGAATATGATATTGTTGATCCTTCAACAGTTTCATCGATCTTGTCATAATTATTATTTCATGAAGTTTGACATAAAATTTATGACCATTTGTTTTGGTTATAGACAATCCTTTCGAATTTCTATTCATCCATATATCTTTAGTATTCTAACTAAATTACAAGATGTTGATTTTGATTTTTATTGCATGTGGCTAGCTAATCCTAATTGGAGAATGAATAGGCTACATGTTTAAGGGTTTCTCTTAGTATATTTTTTAATAGTTATTATTGAAAATATGAAGTTATTTCAAAAGATAAAATAAAAATAAGAATCCTGATATAAAGCCCATGGCCAAGGAAGAAAGCATGTTCAACTGAACAACTCTCCAACTTTAGTCAACACATTAATATAAAAGTATATATAATAAGCTTTTTTGATGTATGTATGTACCTATATATGTCTATACACACACGCATATATATATATATATATATATATATATATATATATATATATATATATATATATATATACATATAGTCGACATAGAGTGGATCAAGTAGTCAAGCATAGTGTCCCCTAACAAAGGGACCCGGGTTTGAATCCCAGTTGCCGCCTTAGTTTACCACCCTCCTAGGCGTTCAACCTCCGCCATGGGTGTGGGAGAGGGGGAGAGAATGCCTCTCATTATCCCATATATATATATATATATATATATATATATATATATAGTCAGGCTAGAATACACTCGAGTGTATTCAGAGCATAATACACTCAAGTAGTTTTTCATGATGCAATGTTTTTTTCAAAAATATAATCCATTGATCTTCTTAAACATCTTGTGAATAGCTCATACTAAAAATTTGAGCACATTTGGACATTTATAGGTCATGTTATAAAGACCGCAAAAATTATGCATTTCAAATTAGTTTTGTGTGTCAGTTTTGTTGCCCTTGGATGAGTGACTTACACTCATCCAAATGGGCTCAAAATCTGTATGTAGCCTAGTTACTGTATGACGGTGAAGATCAATGGTTTACATTTTGTAAAAAATGGTCTTGATACACAAACACACTTGAGTGTATTCGTGCGATCTGTACACTCGAGTGTATTCTAGCCTGACTATATATATGTATATATATATATATATAGAGAGAGAGAGAGTCAGGCTAGAATACACTTCAGTGCACAGATCACGTTGTACACCTCAATGGTGTTTTCCTATCTAAACCATGTTTTTCCATGGCTCTGATACCATTTGTAACACCTAGACCCACTGCCCATGGCTCTAATAGAGTTTTAGGAATGACGACTGGCCCCACAAACCACCAGTAGCCTTAACTGTGCCCTTTGTCCACACTGACGCGCAAGCCAGGATCAACTTCCCGACTGGTCAGCCATCCTAGTACTACTCCAAGCTAAGCACGCTTAACTATGTACTTCTTTAGTAATGGGCTCCTGAAAAAGGAGGTGCACCTTGATGATATGGGTAGTCCAATCATTCCTTTTAAGATCGTCTTATCCAAGACCTCAAATCATGGGACGTTACACAGATGCAACCCTATTTTAGGGCTTTATATTATGCTTTCTTTCATTTCAATCACGTTTAGACATCATGGATTGCATGTTAAATCCCCTAGTAAATGGTTTTATATCAAATGCACATATGGAGGCTTTTTGCTTGTTTTATAGGTACTTTGGCCATTACTTGATGGAATGGAGAGAATATGATTCAATCTAGGGTTTCCCTAGGCTTGGAGGAGTTGAAAATGAGGCCAAAACCACTCCCAACCTACCCCAAGTGATCAAAGAATGTATTGAAGCAATAACCTTTATGGATGACCAAGTTCAAGACCTAAAAGCAGGGAAGGATTCCGGAACACTCGTGCTACCAAGGAATGGCCATTTTGGGGCATGCCCCAATCAACATAACCTTCAATGAATGACCCATTTTGCCAAAATAGTCGTGCTAGCCAAAATGGCCATTCTAGGAAATCCCAGAACAGCCATGCTAACCAAAATGACTGTATTACCAGTCAAAAAACTCAGAATTCCCCTATTCATTCCATTCTTCCACCATGGTCATTCCCATTCACCATGACCATTTCCACTCACTCCCACCATGGTCGTTCCCATTCACCATGACCATTCTCACTCACTCCCACCTTGGTCGATCTACCCAAAACGGAAGTGCTACCTACCAGACCCTACTACTTCCCTAGTATCATTTTACCTAATTGCCCCCACTTAACCCTAGACCCCCTAGAACCCTATATAAACCTTGAGGGCAGTTTGAGGTTGAGGTTTAGCTCTCTTTTGGCTCCCTAAGCATTCATTTCACCTACTTATCACCTCCATACCTCACTCCACTCCCATTACATCACCTTCAACCCCAAAATCGTTCCTTTTAGGGTTTTGGTCACTATCCATCCCATTTCCATGCCATTTCACCTTGCAGGAGGGAGATGCTCAAGCTTGCAGCTACTGGAGAGGAGGACTTCATCCACTACTTTGATCTCAATGGCTATTTATTCTTCTTCTTTTCTTTCTTTCTTATTCCATTTCTTTAGTATGAGTAGCTAAACCATTGTGGTGGGCTACTTGGGGATTAAATGTTACTTTGATACCATGTTGAGGGGAAATTACTTGTAATGAACATATTTTTTTTTCTATGATGATTGCATTCTACTTCTATCTTATTTTCCATATTTATTCTTGTGGTTTGTGATTGAAATCATAAATTTCTTGTTGATGTATGCTTGAAAACACCTAAGTTCTAGGAGAAAATGAATTGTATATGGCTATCTTAGGAATTTATCCTAGGTCCAAATAATAGATCCCTAGCTAGCATCCTATCTTCCCATATGGATATCTCTTCTCCTACAACTAGGTGTGAGGTTTAAGTAGCTAGAGTAAGAGTGTTTAGTGTAATTTCCTAGAGTTTTCTAATGGCTAGGTGGTGAGAGACATGAGGTGAAACATCCGCATCTCCAATCCCCGTTCCTATCCTTGGCTCTCAATTGTCCTAAGTACACTTACCTTAGAAATCTAGAATTTCTTGGTCCTATTTGAATTTCACCTAAGCCCGAGTTATATTGAGTCTCGTAAGGTTGAATTTCACCTAATCCCTATTGGGTTTTACATGATCGGAGTAGGCAATGGAAACAAAAAAATTACTTGACCATAAACCCATAACCAGCAGATCGCATCAATATCTATATAATGGGAAGGACGGTTTTAGCGAGGCACACCTGGTCCTGAGGCTTTCTCAATGACAATGTCTCATAACAAGTGTTGACTTCAACCACCTATCTTTGACGACATCTATGCAGCTCCTGGTCTTGACCCAGATTGCGATTGATTATTGTCCTCCTGAGCGGAAGAAGTCTCCCACCTCTATAGATAGTCCACGCAGACTACCGGGAACTCTAGTCATCCTGAAAGACAAATTAGAAGGAGTTTTCCCCTTCTATCAGTGTACTAGTCACCTTCTATCGGCGTACTAGTCACCGACACACTCTCTCACAATCAGCTGCTTTTCTGCAGTTGTCTTTCCCTCACTGTTCCTCCCTAGACGGGTAGAACTTGCTTGGGCTCTCTCGGTTACCACAAATAGAGAGGACAACTTTGCAGAGCAACTGATGTTCTGAGTTATGTCTCTAGAGAAGCCCCCTATACCCCTCTATTTATAGTAGAGGGCAGGTTCAGGGTTCCCAGTCTGTGCGGGAGTAGAAGGGTCCAGAATTTCCATGAATAATTTGCACTTCGGCAGGCGAACCGGTCGTTTGGCAAGTTGAACCGATCGGTTCACTAGTAAATCGATCGATTGGGAGTGTGAACCAGTTGGTTCACTTAGTGAACTGGTCATTTCACTTCCCAGACTTGCCTCCTATTGACTTTCCTTATTCGTATCTAATTAACAAAAATATTAATTCTTGTCCCAATCGAATTGAACAAGTGAAACAAAAAGCTTTTCTCACAAGATGGGAAATTCCATCACTGCATGTTTGGACACATGAACCGATCGATTCACCTGAGTGAATCGGTTATCTCACTGGCCATGAGCCGATTGGTTCACCCAGTGAACTGGTCGGTTGGTTGTCTAGATTGTGCAGAACATAGTAAATTCAGTTCTCAATCGATCTGACACTCTAATCAGTTGGTTCAACACTTGAACTTTATTATTTTTAGTCAAATCTATTGATTGAATGTATGATTGAGTACATAAACACTTTAGTATCAATCCAAACATCATTCATAGATAAACTCTTATTCCAAGTTAATCCTTTGTGTGTGACCCTATAGGTCCCATTTCACGTTGGCAGTGAATGTCCATAACTAGCTTATGACATCACAAGCAAAGAGTGGTTCCTAGTCTCACATCAGTTCTACCCAAGTGAAAAGGAAAGTTGGAGAACAATTTTCAATCCTACAGGCTGTGATTGTGTTCTAGTAAATGTATAATTCCTTTGCCTCTGATATCCTAAATGAACTCAAGGCATGGAGTTGTCATCCTTTCAACGTTCATTCATGTTTCTTGAACTAGAGTAGACGGTCTGAGATATGTGTGAAATCAATACCATATATTGATTCACATGTGTATGCACATGCCTTTCTCAGTCTTGCTTATCAAGTGGTCTGGACATCATACTCCCTTAGGTGGGACAAATCATGTATCTATCACTCACATTCTGTGTCATGCGTCAAAGCCACCCAATCATCACTGTTATAAAAACCCATGTTTCAGGACTGCATTTGATGATGTCAAAGTGTACCCAATCACATTCGATGAGTGCAGTATTTTTAGGTATAAGAATCACAATCACCACCATCACTATGAGAGATGACTCTGACAACTATGTCATGGTTCCATGTATCACTCTTATGGTGGGTCTGTCTGATACATTGTTCTCCAACATGTATCTATGTGCTTGGTTTAATATCATATATCATGACTAATGAGATACTGTCATCAACCAACACACACTCTAGTCTTGATGTGTCATTGTTGTCTATCAACATTCCATAATGACATCTGACTAGGGACATAACAAGAATGTACATACTCTTAGCATTTGTATGATCTCATTGTTTAGGTCCTCAACCTAAAGACATACATCATTGAGTATTGTCATTCTTTAGACATTCATTCTGCTCCAACATTTATCTCATAATTGATTGAGCTAGAATAAATTGGAAGCTTGCCTTTGATATTTATCAAATAAATCATGATGTATGCCAATCCAATCATCATATGATTGGCGCTCAGGGCATACATACCAACAGACTCCCACTTTCACTTAGAGCCAATCACCTTCGAATCATATTCTTAGTGATCTCTAAACATGTCCTACATGATTCTATTGTACTAGTGTTAATCCAGTGAGTTAGCAACTATTGCACTAGTGCTAATCCAGTGAGTTAGCAACACTTTGCTTTAGTTGGTATATTGCATGTTTCACATCTCCTCATTGTATGAAATTTCGTATGAGATGGAGTTGCCGTAATATGCCATCGGATATTCCTTGCCTAACAATTAGCTCCATTGTTTGACTTGGTATTTCTACTTTGTCATCAATGGTTGGAATATCTATAAGTTCATCTGTATGAACTTCTAGATCCATATAGTATCCTCTGGTGTTCATAACATAAGGATACTCAGCATTCCTTTTAGAATTAAATACCCTTTTGATTTTACTCAGAACATTTCCATTTAACAACTCTTGTTCACTTTACAATTGAATATAACTTTTATATTTTGCATTTTGCGATCATTGTTCTATCATTTTGGAAGCTTGCATCAGTGTAACTCATTTACACTCAACTCTTCCTTTTTATTACCAAATAACTAATCATTTAATACTTCATAAGTACTTAAATAAGTTTTTTATGGTATTCCAATGACTCTCACTAGAAGTAGACAGACATCCACTCATCATGTCCAATACATACAAGATAACTAGATGAGTATATCATATTATCATGTCCAATATATACAATATGATGAATGCATATACATTTTCTTGTCATGTCTGATACATACAAGATAATTGGATGATTGCATACATGATAGATCCAATTGCGAATGCATAAGGCATATATTTATGTGTTTCTATTCTTCATAAGAATTTGGGACAGTAGGCATATGAGAGACTAACTCCATGTAATATGGACAAGTTTTTCCCACTGAATCTCTATGTACTGAATCCTTCAGCATAGACTGCCAATGTATTCTCTCTCTTTTATTAGGTCAAGAGACTTTGGATAACTATCTCTATAGATCTCTATTCCTATCACATAGGACATTTCTCTTTATTCCTTAAATAAGGTATTTCCACACCAATTACATTTTATTCCTCAGCATCATGTAGAATATGAATATGCTCCCACTAAATCTTTGTAATCATAGATCCCTTATTTATTTCAATATATCAGTCAAACCCTTTGACTATATAATCAAAGTAAAGACTCCAATTCTGAAATGGTTGTATTTAATCAATCATATTGATTAATCTCTTGTAACTTATAGACTGCATTTGCATTAACGAAATTATAAAACCCTTCAGGTTGTGTCACATACACAACCTCATGTTATTCCTACTAGGAATATGGTTTTAATATCCATATGCCAAATTTCATAGTCTTCAAGTTCCAATAGAAAGCATGATCCTTTATGGCCTATAGCCAGTGCAATTGGTTAATAAAATCATCAGGTACAACATCTTGAACTCACTTGAATTTATCTCAACCAATCAGCTCTTGAAATGTCATCCATGTCAGTCTTAACTCTTAAGACCCAATTGCATTTATGTGTTTTATCCCTATAAGTGCTACCATTAAGGTCATACCTTATTTGGCACACATGGAAATCATTTAGGATCTTATGGCTCCAAGCCATAACTCAAAATCCGGTTCCTCAACATCATCTAGATAGATTATTAATTGGCTCATCATCATATGGCCAATTAATCGTTTTTGAGTTTGTCAGATATCATTATCCATCAAGCTCAAGGTGTTTTCTATTAGATAGATGAGATGTATCTATTACGTAAGGAATTTGAGAATCCACAACATTTTTTATTCTTAATCTCCTTTTGTACATCTATTTAGTGTAAAGCATGTTCTTTAGAAGAATTCTAGAAGATTAGTTATTTGCTTGATGATCATGCTCTTGCTATATAGAGTATGATTCCCTTTTTGATTTAGACATCATTATGCCTTAATAATGGGTTATCTATGATACACTATCGTAGTTATTCACAAGGTCCTCAAAATTTGGTTTAAGTATCTCGTTCATTGATTATATTAAAGAATTAACACTTTTACCAAGTTTGTTCTTCATTCATGATATTCTTGAACATTTCAAGATATTCATATTAGTATTTCATTAAATACCATATCTAAAGTATTAGCATTTACTCCAATAGGTATGTATATACATCAATATGTATTATACCTAATCGAATATTCATTCTCCTACTACATCTAGTGAAGATTGACTTGTCATCATGCCCAATAAACAAGACATTCATATCCCTTAATGGTTCATTAACCAATAAAGTCTAGTTTATCCATCAACATGGAACCTAGAGATGAATTTCTCATTCATTTGTTTAGCTGATAATGCTAATTTATTGTTTGAGTCTGTTGGTTGTTTACACTAACGAGTTTTAATCCAATTAAAGGATAGTTTACTCAACTTAACCAAACTCCGCAAGTATACGGAGGTAGTATAGTCAAGGTCGAACACAAGGAGCTTAGCTAACTTAATTGAGCGCAACAGTACTAATGTTCAACAATCTAGACTGATATTAAAGTGTAGAGAAGATTTGTTCTAAAAGCATAAAATTCAGATTTTAACTACAGGAATTTCAGATTCTAATTAGCAAGCAAGAACCACAAACGAAGTTTGATTTTAGAAAGTTAGGAATCTTGGACATTAGGATTTCATTCTCATATCATAGCAATCAAGGAAACAAAATAATTTAAACATACATAAGATCGTGTTTCAAGGGAAAGTTGTGTTACATTTCACCTCCTGGTGCAAATGTAACGATCATAACTCAAATCAACACTCTCATGTATGAAATTCATTTTTGATCACAAACAGTCCCTCAACTCATCCCTCTATACTCTCGTAGAAGAGGAAGAGTTGCCAAGAATAGCACCTCCATACATTCCTACTTGTTTTCTCAAATCAAGCTAGAAGGAAGAAAAAATGCACATAAAGTGGCCAACAATACATGCAAGAAAAACAACAAACCGACACTTTCATGGTAATGAAATTGGAAACAAATGCATTTAGTACGAAATTACTTATTCCATACATGCTATGACATGGGAGCTACTCTCCCATGCCCAAGAAAAAGGAGTCTACTCGTCCATAACAATGTACAGCAGATTTGCTACAGAATTTTCAGTTCTAGACATGGTTTAGGAAGGAAAAGTCAAAGAGAACTGAAGATGTAACCACAAGAAGCAAGAATTCCGGCTTTAGGATGAAATTCCCCTCCTTTAGCTGCTCCAAGTTTAACTAGATCCTCTCCCAAGAAGCTGCTCGGAGTTGGGGAAGCTTGGTTTCACCTTGAAGAAGACAATGGAGAAGTGGAGAAGAAGAAATGATCTCTTTATGCAAGAAACCACCGTAGATTCCTCCAAATTTGCCTTCCTCTACTCTCCTATGGCTCTGGGACAAGAGAAACTCTTCAAATGACTGAACATAACTGTCCCTTGGCTTCCCTCTTTGTTTTAAAATCGTATTCTGAATTTTTGAAATTCTAAAACTGCCAGGTGCACGTCGTGCATTTTGGGTGCATGTCGTGCACCTGCAGTGCAGTTTGCATCATGCTGATCCGTACACGGCATGCGCTGAGGGATTGCACACCGTGCGACTTTCCAGAACTTTTCTTCAGTAGTTTGCGTTCCAGGTGCACGCCGTGCATCGATGTGCACACCGTGCGTTCGCCCTTCTGTACATTTTTGGAATCTCGCATGCCGTGCATTTTCTCCGTGCACGCCGTGCATTCTCTTGGCTGAACAAACCGATTTTTCTCTGGAAAGTTGCATGTCGTGCATTTTGATTTGCACGATGTGCACTTTGCTGTTTCAGCGAACCAGTCTTTTTTCTGGAATGGTGCGCGACGTGCATCTGAGTTGCACGTCGTGCATTCTTCTATTTCAATAGAAATAACATCCAAATTCAGTTCTTTTTGTGGCAAATCTACAATACAAGTTATGGGATAAGTAGAATGACAAAAAGATGGAAAAACTAATATGAAAGAGACTGAATTATATCAGAAAGAACAAAATTTGTGTGTGATAACATGTGAAAAGATGATATATAATTCACACAACAAATCCCCCTAAGCTTAAACCATTGCTTGTCCTCAAGCAAGAAGAGCATAGAAATATAAATGAAGAATTGTCAAGATCATGAATAGATCAAATGAAAGGAAAGATGTGTATAAAACCAAACCAACCATGATCAACATGTTTATGCTCATAGCCATCAATTCAACTCAAACACCCAAGAAAGAGATTTTTAGTTCAGCAGGGGTGGTCTCAACTTAGTCAATCAATCAATTAAACAACACTAGGTAGAATTTGGATGACCAAGCCAAACAATTAGTGGATGTGCAACTCAAACTCTCAACTATTAAGGATACAAAAGATGAAATCTTAGTTAAAAATTGACAATTTTTGCTGTACTCTCCTTCTTTTCCCAAAATTGATATGACAATGGATTATGGGTTCTGACACTCGACTGCTAATGTAGGCTTATGCACACGTGGAATGTCGGTTGGGGTATTTTACCCTCTTTTAAGACATACCACCTAGCCATCGTGGCCAGATCAGGCTTACACTAGGCTAGCATGATATGTGGGCAGTTTAGCCATCTTTAATGGGGTATAAGAGTTTTTTAAAATTTTCCAAACCATAGGAGAGTCAACTGAATTGCAACATTAGCTAGATTTTATTCATTTGTTTTGAAAATTTTTCATTGAAAGAGTGGTTGCAAGTGCACTAAGAGCTTGGCAAGGTCATCCCATATTCTAAATTATTTTGTAGAGTTGATTTACTCACAAAAATTGAAACCATTACATGTTTTAAGCAATCAAGGATGTGAAAGATGAATGTTCAGGCTAGAAGTATAAACCAGAGTTAAGCACATGTTGATGGTCAAAAGGTTTCATTTGATTAATGCATATCTTTTACAATTTCTTCAAATGATATTTCTCATCAAAAGAGGACAAACAGTTAAGCATAGGAGTTCTATCCACATATAAAAGATAAATCTCATATCATACTAGACTTACCATCTGAAGAGAAAAACTGAAAACAACAACTAAAAAGTGAACACAACACAAAAGCAAATGACAAGAAGCAAATTACATGAAAAGCAAAAGATAAAAGAAACTAGGATACCAATACCATCTGGTTGCTCCCCCCTAAGCTTGAAATCAGCAGTCTCCTCACTGCTTTAATCGAACTTATGGAGTTTACAACCGGATACCTGTCATGAATAGATCAGAAAAATGATCCACCGCCTCCCTACTCAGGAAAGAACTGACTAATGATGTTAGGGATGTCCATCGGTGTGGCAGATGATTCTAGCTACTGCTGCTGGTGGTCCTGGGGGTGTTGGTCCTGTGGGAACTTGTGCTGAGGAGCTTCTGGAACTATGGTCTCCTGGCGGGGGGTGACTAGAAAGACTGCGGTGCAGGGTAGTGGCCTTGCGAGATGTGCCACACATCCATCCGGTTGACCATGTCGTACATAGTTGAGTATTGTGCACTCAAATGGTCAAACCTGGTGTCGTACTGCGCGCCCATCTGGTCTAGGTGGGTGTCCATATGATCGAACCTCCGCTGCACGTAGCCGTAAAGGTGTCAAATGTCTGGCACTGTCCAGCTGTACTCTGTCTGGGTACCAGTGGACGGTGGCAGAGGAGTAGGGGCTCCTGGAGTAGGCCCTAGTGTAGAGCTGCTGGCACCCCGAGTGGGTGTATCCTCGTCAGTCTCTGGCTGTAGTTGTACCTTCCAGGTTGCCTTGTTCTTAATATCATTCCGACCTGCATCGGGGATTGTGATGAACTGCTTCTTTGTGATAAAAACCTTGAACTTTGATGTGATGTTGCCATGTCTGGAGATCAGACCACAAGAGATTAGATAGTTGATATCAACAAGGTTTTTCCCTGGTGTAGGTTCTAGGGAACCCAAATCTAAACCCAGCTGCATAGCAAGGATGCTTATTACCCCGCCACACATGATGTCACATGCCTCCCTTTTCTTTTGCTTTTTCATGTCAAGAAGCTTATTGACAATGTAGTAGCCAGAACTTATTTGCTCATTTTGCACCAGGCACCATAAGAAGAAAAGATCAGCCTTTCCCACTACACCTTGAGTTTCATTCTTTGCAAAAGGTCATGTGCTGAGAAGACGATGAATAACTCGGAAAATTGGATTGTGGATGCTAGAAGCCCGAGAATTCCTTGCTCTATGCACTGTATCAGAAGTGATCTCAGACCAGAACAGATCGCATTGAAAGCTGGAGGATAATCAGTGTAACCTCCGTAGTTGCATTTAAGCAAAGCGCAAAACCACTCAAGATTCATAGAAAATGGTTTGTCCAAAAAGAGAAAACTTATATTTTTATAAGGAATGCTGCGGTGATTTGGGTCATTCTCAGCCCTGAAAGTAGTGAGAAACTCGTAGACAAGGTGGGGATAGGTCTTGGAAACTCAGGTGCAGAGGTAGTGTAAACCCAAAAATGTTAAGTGATTGACTACCTCATTTTTTAAACCCAACTTGGTACGGGCTTCATCGCACATGTACCAGGAGGGCAAGACACGTCGTGTGATGAGGAACTGGTAGTCGGCGTCCTCCTCGGGCTTGACCATGAACTGAGTTGAGGGTATAAATGTCACAGGTGATGGTGCAGAAGATCCCACATCAGTTGAGGGAGGTGCAGCAGCTGAGTGGTATGTTCCATGGTGTCGGCCGGACTTCTGCTTGATCAGTGCCATTGAATATGTACTGGTGCACGGTGTGTCTTGATGATGCATGGCATGCAGATATACTGTTCGTCTTCTTCGGACAGCCAAACGCACGGCGTGTAGATTGAGTGCACGGCGTGCACCTGTAGATTTGGGGCAAAAATCAAAATCTACACAGACGGCTGCTAGGATGGCCAAGGTGGATGCTGGTGCGGTCGGCGGAGCTACTGTTGGTTCTTTTGGCATTGCTTGGTCGACTGAGAAGGCACTACGGCAGCTAGGGAAATGCTGGCGGCTCACACGACTGTTATCTGGAGGTGTTACCTGCTTTGGGAGTTGTTGCTTGCTACGGCAGCGGGGTGGCTGGCGCTTGTTGTTGTTGTGCCGAGAATGTGAAGAAAACGGCGGCGGTTGTAGTTGCTACTGCCGCTGTTGGACGGCGATGGTGGTAGCTCGGCGGCTGCTTGCTGTTGCGGAGCTCTGCTAGCTTGGAGAAAGCACGGCGGAAGCTCGACAGGCAGAAAAGCAGCGGCTCGCACGGAGGAAGGAGACGGATCCATGTAGGGCTGGATGGTGTTGGCGCACAGCTGCTAGCTCGAGGCGGAGCGGCGCACGGATGTTAGCTGGAGGTGCACGACTTGCTGAGGAAGAAGAAGGTGTGTGCACAGCTGGCGGAACAGTGTGCGTTCTCTCTGGCTCTGGTCGGCGGCTGCTGCACGACTGTAAAGGTCAGGGTACACGGCTCTAGGGTTGGAGTGATTAGGCCGTGCACTCTGACCCTTTTTGTCTAAACTTTACTAAAAAGTGCACAACGTGCGCTTTGAATGCACGGCGTGCGCTTTTGTAAAGTTTAGTTTTAAACTTCTCCCTTGCATGCAGGTGCACGGTGTGCGCTTTGTATGTGCACGCCGTACAAATTTCCAGAAACTTTACAGATTTCCATCGCCCAGGTGCACGGCGTGCGTTTGGACTATGCACGCCGTGTCTATTTCCAGAAGATTTATAGAATTCTAGAAGACTAGGTACATGTCGTGCAGCTATTAAATGCACGACGTGCACATTTGCAAAGAGTTGCCGAAGTTTTTATTTCCCAGATGCACGTTGTGCGTCCTGATAATGCACAGCGTGTTAGTTTCTAGAAAATTTCCAGACCTTCAAATCTCCAGCTGCACGGCGTGCGTTTCCTCCGTGCACGTCGTGCGAGTTTCCATAAACTTTTTTGCAGATTCTACATACCAGGTGCACAGCGTGCAAAGTGAAAATGCACGCTGTGTCAGTTTCTAGAACTTTTTCTGCTGTATTTTGTATTGAAGTGCACGCCGTGTCTTCAAAAGACACGCCGTGCACTTTGCGATTTCTATAGAAAATTGCAGTTAGTCAGTAGTAAACTATGACGGATTGAGTAGAAATCAAGTCTAGATTATTACATTCATCCATGACAGGTTTATTAATGAAATTAAAGAGTGTTTTTTATTCAAAAAACTTAAAATAAATCTATCCTAATGTGGGGTCAACTCCCACGAGGTCCTCCATTTAGAGTCCGGAGTAAGACTTCTTCAAAAACTTCAGGCATCTTGGAGGGAGCAAGAATCTCCTTTCTCCACTTCTTCTCCGCTAGAGTAGCGTTTGCAACGTTGTCCATTGACTTTGAAGGTTCCATCTTTGCTTTGGAGTTCTACAACTCCATATGAAAAAATCTTGAGTACTAGGAACGGACCAGACCACTTGGATTTCAACTTTCCTGGAAAAAGCTTCAATCTGGAGTTGAATAACAATACTCTATCTCCTTCTTGGAAGTCTTTCCTGTGAATTCTTTTATCATGCCAAGCTTTTGTTCTTTCTTTATACAACTTTGCATTCTCATATGCATCAAGATGAAGTTCTTCAAGCTCCTGCAGCTACAACAGACGTTTTTCTCCTGCTCTCTTCATGTCGAAGTTCAAGAACTTAATTGCCCATAAAGCGCGGTGCTCCAATTCGAGCGGAATGGAGTAGTCCCAATGATGGTTTTGTAGGCTGTGCGATATGCCCAAAGTGCGGCATCTATCTTTAATGCCCAATCTTTCCTTGAACTAGAGACCGTCTTTTCAAGGATGTTCTTCAGTTGCCTATTTGAAATCTCTACTTGCCCGGATGTTTGGGGATGATAGGACGTAGAGATTTTATGAGTCACACCATACTTAGAGTGGAGATTGTTGAATTGTTTCTCAGCAAAGTGTGTACCTCCATCAGAAATAACTGCACATGGAACTCCAAACTGAGGGAATATAATCTTTTGAAAAAGCTTAATTACAAATTTGGCATCCGGTGCTTGGGTTGGAATGGCTTCAACCCATTTAGAAACGTATTCACAAGCAATAAGAATATATTGATACCTGCAAGAAGATGGGAATGGTCCCATGTAGTCCACTCCCCATACATCGAACACCTCAACCTCTAAGATAGAGTTGAGTGGCATGTCGTCTCGGCAGGATATGCCTCATGTTCTTTGGCACCTATCACAAGATTTGACGAATAGATTGACATCTTCAAATAATGTGGGCCAATAGAAACCAGCTTGAAGTTTTTTTGCAACGGTCTTTTCTCCTCCAAAATGGCCTCCATAAGGAGAGGCATGGCAATCAGCAATGATGTTTGGGATTTCCTCTTCAACAACACACCTCCAGATTAGCCCATCACTTCCATGCTTGAATAGCAACGGGTCATCCCAGTAATAGAATTTTACATCATGAAAGAATTTCTTATTTTGTTGATATGTCAAACCCGGAGGTAGCCGTCCAGTAGCAAGAAAATTAGCAATGTCTGCAAACCATGGTGCTTGAATGGGTGACAATGCGTAGAGTTTTTCAATAGGAAAATGATCCTCAATTGGAAATAGATCTCCAGCCTCTGTGGTCAATCTAGAGAGGTGGTCAGCAACACTATTCTCGGTACCTTTCTTGTCTTTGATTTCAAGATCAAACTCTTACAGAATTAGTATCCAGTGAATAAGGTGTGGTTTGGCATCTTTTTTATTCAGCAAATACTTAATGGCAGCATGATCAGTGTATACAATCACCTTTGATCCTACTAAGTACTGTCAGAACTTGTCGAATGCATATACAATTGCAAGCATTTCTTTCACCGTGGTTGTATAGTTGATTTGTGCTTCATCGAGAGTTTTGCTGGCATAATAGATGTCATGGAGTTTCTTGTCTCTCCGATGTCCCAAAACAGCTCCCACTGCATAATCACTTGCATCGCACATGAGTTCAAAGGGAGAATCCCAATCTGGAGGTTGGATAATTGGGGCTGAAATGAGAGCCTCTTTGAGCTTGGAAAAGGCTGCTTTGCAATCATTATCAAACACAAATTCTGTATCCTTTGCAAGAAGGGAACACGACTTTGCAATTTTTGAGAAATCTTTGATGAATCTTCTGTAGAAACCTGCATGTCCTAAAAAACTACAGATGTCTTTTACTAAAGATGGAGTAGACATTTTCTCAATTGCTTCGACCTTTTCCCTGTCCACTTCAATACCCTTGTTAGATACAACATGTCCTAGCACTACACCGGATTGTACCATAAAATGGCACTTCTCCCAGTTTAGAACTAGGTTAACCTTTTTTTAGCGGGCTAAGACAAGAGACATATTCAATAAAAATTGATCAAAAGAGTCACCGTACACGCTAAAATCATCCATAAAAATCTCCATTATATTTTCAATAAAATCAGAGAATATGGCCATCATACACCGCTGAAAATTAGCGGGAGCGTTACAAAGACCAAACAGCATACGGCGATAAGCATATGTTCCATAAGTACTTGTGAAAATGGTATTTTCTTGGTCGGGAGGATAGATGGGAATCTGAAAAAATCCAGAATACCTGTCCAAGTAACAAAAATAAGAGTGCTTGGCAAGACGTTCAAGCATCAAATCAATGAAAGGCAACGGAAAATGATCTTTACAGGTTGCTTTATTCAAACGCCTGTAGTCAATACACATACGCCAGCTGGTAACCATGTGTGTTTGTATTAACTCATCATTGTCTCCTTTAATGACAGTTGCACCCCCCTTTTTAGGTACCACATGAATGGCACTAACCCAGGGGTTGTCACTTATGGGATAGATGATTCCAGCGTCAATTAACTTGAAAATTTCTTTCTTTACCACCTCAAGCATATTTTGATTTAGATGTCTAGGTGGTTCAACATTTGGTTTAGCATCATCTTCCATATTTATTCTATGCATACAAATTGAAGGATGAATGCCTTTTAAATCTTCTATGAAATAACCGATGACATCTTTATACAAACGCAATTCGGCAAGCAATTTATTTTCTTGATCATTGGTTAATTCATTATTTATTATAACAGGAGATGTATAATTTGGGTCAAGAAATGCATACCTTATCCCAGGTGGAAGGGCTTTTAGTTCTACCTTTTTTCCTGTTGTACTTTCATCAACTTTATCTTCAACAAGTGGAGCATCTTCATTAATAGCTGCTGCTTTAGAAATAGAAAGTGCTCCAAAAATTTCAGAATGATTGAATTCAGTTGCATCATCATCATAAGGATTAACCATAAAATCACCATCATCTTCATTATCATTCTCAATAGGATCAATAATATCAAGCAAGCATATTTCTTCAACACGTGCGGGTGCTTTCATAGCTTCATAAATAGAGAATTCCATAGCTTCTTCCCCAACACGCAGAGTGAGCTTTCCTTCCCGAACATCAACAAGACATCCGACAGTCCTCAAGAATGGCCTCCCAAAAAGAACGGGGTTGGAAGGAACTTCCACCATGTCAAGAACAATAAAATCACAAGGTATATAGAATTTTCCGATTTGTACAAGTACATCTTCCACCATACCTTTTGGATATTTAATAGAATGATAAGCTAATTCAATAGCCATCCTTGTGGGCTTCAAATCCCCAAGATCTAGTTCTTGCCATAAAGTAAATGGAATGAGACTAATACTGGCACTGTCTACGAAACCTTTATCAAACGTGGTGTCATTAATCTTGCAAGGCAGTGTAAATGCTCCCAAATCATCAAGCTTTTGTGGAAGATGATTTTGAATAATAGAACTCACTCGTTCAGAAAGCATTACAGTTTCTACTTGATCAACTTTTCTTCTTTTAGTCAGAATGTCTTTTAAGAATTTAGCATAAGAAGGCATCTCAGCAATAACTTCAGCAAAAGGAAGGTTTACATGCAATTTATTGATTATGTCCATAAATTTCTTGAATTTCTGGTCTTCCTTCTTATTGGCTAATCTTTGAGGAAAGGGTGCAGTGGCTTTGAAAGAAGGTGGTATTTCAACTTTACCTTTCTCCTTGCTACAATTTGGGATGTTGGCCTCTTCTTCAATAGTTTACTTCATGTTCTTCTCCTCGGGTGGAGAAGGTCTTTCAATTTCAGCTCCACTTCTTAAGATAATTGCATGAGCTTGCTGCCTTGGGTTCACTTCCGGTTGGCTTGGAAGAGAACCGGATTGTGGAGTCCTTTGTTGATTTAGAGCTTGTTGTGCTATTTGATTTTCCAACATCTTGGTGTGAGTAGAAATACCATCCACCTTCGCAGAAAGTTGAGCAATAGCATCTTTTAAAAGCTTGTCATTTCCCCGGAGTTCCTCATTCTGTTGCATTTGAGTTGATATGAATTTTTCCATCATAGCTTCTAGAGAAGAGCCTTTGGGTTGTTGTGGCTGTTGATAACCCCTGTTGTTGAAACCCGGTGGATTTCCTTGACGGTTTGCATGTTGTTGTTGTTGCTGTCCTTGCTGGAATTTTTGAGTATTGCTTGCATTCCGGTAAGAGAAATTAGGATGATCTCTCCATCCCAGATTATATTGGTTGGAATAAGGATTGTATTGTTTGTTTCCTTGCATCCCAACTGCATTAACCTGTTCAAAATTTCCTTCCATAGAATTAGGGGCAAAATAAGAAGAAGAAGTATGTCTTGCATTACCACAAGCTTCACATGTTGCTTCAGCGGATTGAATTGGCAAAGTAGTCATCTTCTCAAATTTTTGTGTAAGCACGTCTAGCTTTGCAGCAATAAGGTCAACGACATCAACAATATGTTTTCCTCCTTGCTTTCCGGTTGAAGAGCTTGCTGTTGATTTTTCTCCTCTATCTCCTCCCCATTGGCAGTGATTGAGTGATATATCTTCAATGATATCATAAGCCTCTCTATGAGACATGGTCATCAATGCACCGCCAACTGCGGCATCTAGAGTCAACCGGGTATTATAAAATAGTCCATTATAGAAATTTTGAAGCATAAGCCAGTTTGTCAAGCCATGGTGTGGGCAAAGGCGTTGAAGATCCTTGAACCGTTCCCATGTGTCATATAGGGTTTCTCCTTCACTCTGAGAGAAATTGGTGAGTTGGTTCCTCAAATGGGCTGTCTTGCTTGGCGGAAAGTATTTTGCAAGGAAAGCATTAAGGAGTTGGTCCCAACTTCTAATAGACTTCTTGGGAAGAGACAAAAGCCATGCCTTGGCTCTATCTCTTAAAGTGAAGAGAAATAACATAAGTCTAATTCCATCAACAGTCACTCCATTAATCTTGAAAGTATTCAGATATTCCAGAAATTCTGCAACATGAAGACTTGGGTCTTCATTGGCTGTACCCCCAAAACGATTTTTCTGTATCATTTGCATCATAGAAGGGGCAATTGAAAAGTTATTTTCTTCCACAACACGAAAGTCTATGGCTCCACATATGTTTGTGGCAACTGGCATCGCGAAGTCTTTTAAAGGACGATCGTCCTCCATGGCTGAAATGCTTGGTGTAGCTACTACAGAAGATGAAGAAGATGGTGGTGGTGATGATGGCGGTGGTGATGGTGAAGTACCTCCCAATAGTGATTGTTCCACTCTTCTTTTTCTTCTCAAACTTGAAAGAGTTCGCTCTATTTCAAGGTCTAACAAAGTGGATGTTTGGAGACCTCGTTGTGAACGACGCATACAACCTGAAAAATAATAAGAGAAATTTAGAACACACTAAGAGGTATATGGAAATATGAAAATGATGGATGATGGTCTAGTCTCAAATACTAAGTAGTACTTATTACTCCAATTAAATTACCGTAGCTCCCCGACAACGGCGCCAAAAACTTGTTGGTTGTTTACACTAATGAGTTTCAATCCAATTAAAGGATAGTTTACTCAACTTAACCAAACTCTGCAAGTATACGGAGGTAGTATAGTCAAGGTCGAACACAAGGAGCTTAGCTAACTTAATTGAGCGCAACAGTACTAAAGTTCAACAATCTAGACCGATATTAAAGTGTAGAGAAGATTTGTTCTAAAAGCATAAAATTCAGATTTTAACTATAGGAATTTCATATTCTAATTAGCAAGCAAGAACCACAAAAGAAGTTCGATTTCAGAAAGTTAGGAATCTTGGACATTAGGATTTCATTCTCATATCATAGAAATCAAGGAAACAAAATAATTTAAACATACATAAGATCATGTTTCAGGAAAGTTGTGTTACATTTCACCTCCCGGTGCAAATGTAACGATCATAACTCAAATCAACACTCCCGTGTATGAAATTCATTTTTTATCATAAACAGTCCCTCAACTCGTCCCTCTCTACTCTCGTAGAAGAGGAAGAGTTGCCAAGAAGAGCACCTCCATACATTCCTACTTGTTTTCTCAAATCAAACAAGAAGGCAAAAAAAATGCACATAAAGTGGCCAACAATACATGCAAGAAAAAGAACAAAATGGCACTTTCATGGTAATGAAATAGGAAACAAATGCATTTAGTACGAAATTACTTGTTCCATACATGCTATGACGTGGGAGATACTCTCCCATGCCCAAGAAAAAGGAGTCTACTCGTCCATAACAATGTACAACAGATTTGCTACAGAATTTTCAGTAAGAATTCTGGCTTTAGGATGAAATTCCCCTCCTTTAGCTGCTCCAAGTCGAACTAGCTCCTCTCCTAAGAAGCTGCTCGGAGTTGGGGAAGCTTGGCTGAACCTTGAAGAAGACAATGGAGAAGTGGAGAAGAAGAAATGATCTCTTTATGCAAGAAACCACTGTAGATTCCTCCAAATTTGCCTTCCTCTGCTCTCCTCTGGCTCTGGGACAAGAGAAACTCTTCAAATGACCGAACATAACTGTCCCTTGGATTCCCTCTTTGTTTTAAAATCATATTCTGAATTTTCGAATTTTAGAAACTGCCAGGTGCACGTCGTGCATTTCGGGTGCACGTCGTGCACCTACAGTGCAATTTGCATCAGGCTGATCCGTGCACTGAGGGATTGCATGCCGTGCGACTTTCCAGAACTTTTCTTCAGCAGTTTGCGTTCCAGGTGCACGTCGTGCATCGATGTGCACGACGTGCGTTCGCCCTTCTGTACATTTCTGGAATCTCGCACGTCGTGCATTTTCTCCGTGCACGTCGTGCATTCTCTTGACTGAACAAACCGATTTTTCTCTGGAAAGTTGCACGCTGTGCATTTTGATTTGCACGTCGTGCACTTTGCTGTTTCAGCGAACCAGTCTTTTTTCTGGAATGGTGCACGTCGTGCATCTGAGTTGCACGCCGTGCATTCTTCTGTTTCAGTAGAAATAACATCCGAATTCATTTCTTTTTGTGGCTAATATGCAATACAAGTTATGGGATAAGTAGAATGACAAAAAGATGGCAAAACTAATATGAAAGAGACTGAATTATATCAGAACGAACCAAATTTGTGTGTGATAACATGTGAAAAGATGATATATAATTCACACAATAGAGTCATCAATAACTTTTAGTATTTTATTATTTAATGTCATGCATACCAAGTACCACAAGATAAATAAGGCATTTCCATAAAATGTAATGACCGTCACCAAACTGACAAACAAATCGTTACTAATTAAGCGGAATAAACTTAAACAGCTGATTAACAAAAATCACTAAAATTTAAAACCATTTTGTAAGGAGATCCTTCTACAGAAAACTTTTACTGAAAGATCCAAAGCTCATACATATCATGATTTACATTTTACAACATTGTTTCATCTCATCTTGAGGACAACATATAACAGTTGCACTATCAAAACACATACTGGAGCAACATAAAACCTCGAGGCATTCAATCCAAAATCTCATATGATTCATGAAACCAGTACGAACCAACTCCAAGGACCTAAGAGTAAAGAAACGACACATAGGACTTCTATCTACAAGACCTGACATGCAGTACACTCAACTTGAGTTGTCACTACTGTCCCTACTGTTGTTGTTCTTTCTTTGCAGTACGGTCTCAATCCCCCTTGTGCACGTCCACCTAAAAAATGTGGATCCCATGGGGTGAGACAATTGTCCCAGCGAAAGATATAACTCTCTACCAACAATGTTATTATCACAGTTAAATAATATTAAACTAAGCAGAGGATAAGTAGTTTAGAATATTCTCATCTTTTAAAGAATTTCAACTATCTATGATAGAGCAGTAAATCATCTATTCACTTTATAAGGAACATGAAGAACACATATATCATTTACCCATCATACTATATCAACATCTCAAGCTTATCCTATGATGCTCATTATCATGGTATGTCATCCATATATGAATCATTCTCATTTCTATATGTTGGCCTCAGCCAATTTGCTAACTAGATATTAAATTGTACCAATCATGTGAGTATACATCATCATATTCTGTTCAGGCATTGGACTATGTCAATCCTGTGCAACCATTCCAGGCATTGGACTATGCCAATCCTTTGATAACAGCCAGGCATTGGGTTATTACCAATCATGTGATTAACAGCCAGGCATTGGGTTATTACCAATCCTGTGATTAACAGCCATGCATTGGGTTATTACCAATCCTATGATTAACAGCCAGACATTGGGTTATTACCAATCCTGTAATTAACAACCAGGCATTGGGGTTATTACCAATCATGTGATAGCCAGGTATTGGGTTATTACCAATCCTATGATTAACATCCAGGCATTGGGGTTATTACCAATCCTATGACAGCCAGGTATTGGGTTATTACCAATCCTATGATTAACAGCCAGGCATTAGGGTTATTACCAATCCTGTGATAGCCAGGTATTAGGTTATTACCAATCCTGTGATTAACAACCAGGCATTGGATTATTACCAATCCTATGATTAATAGCCAGGCATTGGGTTATTACCAATCATGTGATTAACAACCAGACATTGGGTTATTACCAATCCTGTGATTAACAACCAGTCATTGGGTTATTACCAATCCTGTGATTAACGGCCAGGCATTGGATTATTACCAATCCTGTGAAACTATAGGCTTCATGCCTCTGTCAGTTATTGGACTCTACCAATCATGTGATTAACAGCCGGACATTGGGTTATTACCAATCCTGTGAAACTATAGGTTTCATGCATCTGTCAGGTATTGGACTCTACCAATCCTGTGATTAATAGCCATGATTGGGTTATTACCAATCCTGTGAAACTATAGGCTTCATTCCTCTGTCAGGTAATGGACTCTACCAATCCTGTGATTAACAGCCAGGCATTGGGTTATTACCAATCCTGTGAAACTATAGGCTTCATGCCTCTGCCAGGTATTGGACTCTACCAATCCTGTGATTAACATCTAGGGATTGGGTTATTACCAATCCTGTGAAACTATAGGCTTCATGCCTCTTCCAGGTATTGGACTCTACCAATCCTGTGCATCTCATCACTGAATACCACATCACCTTTACTAGGCATTATACCTTGGCCAAGTCATCATACTTATTCACATCCTTTATATAATACAAGTATTCCTCTTATATCTTTTAAGCATATTCAAAACACTATAGCCCTTATTTGGCTATAAGCATAAAACATATATGATTAAGATTTCATTATTATTATTTTATCCATTTATTATTATTATGTTACTAAGTTTCCATTTCCTAGTTTATTTGAACATTATCATTTCTTACATGAGACTTTTATAAACACCTTGTTACCTCTCACTAGGCAACAACTATTCTCATGGCTCACAAGGCCCATTAAACATCTTGTCATCTCTCAGTAGGAAACAACTATTCACATGGCTCACAAGGCCCATTAAAACTCTTGTCACCTCTCACTAGGCAACAACTATTAGGGTTAGGGGTTCCCTTTATAGCTGAATAGGGTTTCAAGTTCATATTACCAATCCAAACCCTAATTAATTTCTCCACAGATCTAGGAGCATATACTAATATCATAAGTACTCAATTATACTTATTTATTCTCATCTTTTTTCATTAAATGATGGTCAACACAAAGTATGAGTTTCTCTCTCATCCTCTCTAGGGTATTGATTACATCATACTTTATTATCTTGTCTTAACCCTTTCTCAAGGTATGTTAGCCTACACGTATCAAAGTGCATTACATCTCAATGTAACAATTGGCATGACACACATCATGTGTTACTCATCCAAGTATATTGGGTTTAAGGTGCATCAAGGTGTAACAACCTTAAAGTGTTGGATGTGATATTTACCATGCCTTGGTGTATCACTTCCCTCATCACTTTTAGCTTACTTAAGTTCATCAACTTATCTTGTATTAGGGTATTTCCCATCCTAATACTTTATCCACTATCCCATCATATTAATCTTGTAAAGTATTTTCCATAAGTCACACACTTGAATTACCCAACTATCATCAATGATATGGACTCATCTCGGGTTAAGGCATTGTTAATATAAGGTTGTCCTTTATCAACCACTTTAGGTGTTTCACCTATCAAGGTATTAGCCACACCATTACTTGGTGTTACACTCATCACTCCTAAGAGTGTCTTGCCCTCACCTTTACAAGGTATCTCGGGTTAGAAGTGTGCATATGTTCACCATATCGGGTTGTAAATATATGAGCACTCACCATATCAGGCTAGAAGTATATACACACCATTCATATCGGGCTAGAGGTGTTTGTATGTGTTACCCATGTCGTGCATGAGGTATTAAGACATCACCATGTTGGGCTAGACATCAACTAGGGTTGTGTATCAGGCTACCATATCGTGCAATAGCATTTGCTATTCTTTACTCATATCGGGTTACCCAAATTAGGGTTTCATGTCAACTTATAAGTATTCATTTAACCTTGTATCATTCATGGAGTCTATACTTGACTCCCTATCGTGCAAGAGGTTTATACTACACCCCCATATCGTTCAAGAAGATATACAATCATATCCATATCGTTTTAGTGAAGTAGGTGCATCATCATATCGGGTTAGAAGTGCTTGCTTGAATGCTAGCACCCGATATCACTTTTATAAGGTGATGCCATCATCTTCAAGCTCTAAACCTTTATTCTAACTGTTATAGTTCATGGAAATAGGTCTAAGAAACTACTAGAACTCATAAAGTCATCAACTATTTCTGGAAATTTCGGAATTAAAAGTAGATCATTAAATATAGCAATTTAGGTGATGAATATTAACATGGTTGAGTTCAAGTTATATAACCCGCCTTAAGAACAACTTTCAATCTCCAAGCTCCAAAGCTTCATGTTCCTAAGGTTTAAGATGAACTTCAAAACTCCTATATATACAAAGAATCACCATGGATAAGAAATTGGTGAAGAAGAAAAGAAAGGAAGATCATAACCCTAAAATCATGCTTTAATCCAAGGTTGAAGATGATCATTGCCTCACCTTAGGGTTAAGTATGAGCTCCTTATTGCTCCTTGGCACCCTTGCATGATACCATACCACTCTTGAGCGATATTCCACCACCCATGCATGATATTCCACTCAATGTCACGATATACCACTCACTTATGATCAAAACACTTCACTATGGGTGATATCACCCTATATGGCCAATATCACCTACTTGGTCGATATGCTTTTTCTATGGGCGATATCCAAGGGCCTATGCACGATACCACATCACTCCTACACGATACAGGGATCCTATGCACGATACCTTAAGGTAGAAGGGTGGTAAGGGTCGAAAAATTCCTCTAAGGGGTGAAACTAGGGGTATATATACTTGTTGTTCATGAAGGAGTGTAAAAATGAGGTGTCATCAATTTAAGCTAGTAGGTGCCATGTGTCTATGCATGGGTGACACATGTACATGCATACCTCAACATTTATCTTGACATGAAAAACGGTTGAAGATCATTTAGGGATGAAGATTCGTCCATTACATATCCTTTTGAATAAGATATATCAATTAATTCATCACTTTATTCACAACCCGTCACAACTTTACTAAGGAAGTTGTAACCCGACACAACTCACCTCCTTGAGGTGATTTGCACGATATGGATTTTTCCAAGAGTCCAAAAAACGATATGAGGCTTTTCCTATGTCTCCTTGGCCGATAGGCACTCATATATAAGCTTTTCAACTTGATACAACTCAAGTTAGGGTTTCATATTCAACCCCTTTTCTTGATCATTTTATCACCAAAAATACCATTACTCATAATTGATTCAAACATGGTGTCTCATTCATTCTCTCTCCTCTAAATGATACATAGAGTAAGTAGGGACACTCTAGAGGTGGTAATTTGCATATCAACCCTACATTTTGGGTAAATTACAATTTGTACCAAAATTGGTGCACAAGTCACCAACATTATTCAAACAAGTTCAAACTTGGAATTTAAGCTTTCCAAAAGCCACCAACTTGCATCATTCTCTCTATAATGATGCTAAAACACATGAGGCATGTTCAACATGTGATATTTTGCAATATTGCCCCTCATCTTGTGTAAATTGCACTTTGATCCAAAACAAAGGAACATTGCTCAAATAGCATTCAATCAGGACCAAACTTGAAACATAATTATGTCACATGATAACAAAACACCTTGGAGGATTATATAAAGTTCTAAGCAACTTTATTAGCCAAAACAAATAGGGTTACCTCATAACCCAGGTCAGGGTCATTACATAAAAGATCATATCTTTGAAATTGAAACATGAACTTTATTGATAGACATCATTGTCATTACAAGATGCAGAAATAAAATGTTTCTATTTATTGGAAAAATGAAATAGTAGTTCATGACTTCTATTATATGCCCTTTGGGCTGAAATAAACTAAAAGTTACTACTATATATGGCAACAACACTTGCTCCAATATTGATGAGTGTTCCTTCTTGGTCCTTTCATAAAGGCCATCACTTCTTTTCAGATCCTGCACATCATATATGTCAGATCTATATCTTGGTATCATATACCTAAGATAAAGAAGCATTTTAAGTTTGTCTCATAATACCTGAGGTGGAGACTTCCATCTCCTCCTTCTTCTTCATTAGTTCATCTATGTAGAGAGGGAAATTTCTTTTCCAATGTCCTGGCTTATGACAATGGTGAAATTTGCCTCCCTTGTTCACCCCTCCCTTAGCTTTGAGAGTTAAAGATGACTTGGGTTGCTGGCTAGCATCAGAACCTTTCTATGCTTTGTCCTTGCCCTTGCCTTTAGACTTTCCCTTCTTTTTGCTGATCATCATCATAGATTTGGGTTTGTCTTTCTTCATTTGTCCCTTAGTTGTCCTCAACATGCCCAACAACTCTATCAGTGGCATGTCAAAGTTGTTCATGTTGTAGTTCATCACAAACTGAATGTAGGATTCTGCCAATGATTGCAGTATCACATTAGTAGCCAACTCTTGTCTTAGAGGGAATCTGAGTCGAGTTAGGTTCTCCACATACCCAATCATCTTGAGTGTGTGAGGGCCTACTGGATTTCCTTCTATCATGCCACACTTGAAAAATGCCTTAGAAACATCATATCTCTCTTGTCGTGCTTGGTCTTTATACATGTTCTTGAGATGTTGAACCATCTCAATGACGCCCATTTTCTCATGCTGTCTCTACAACTCATAGTTCATTGAGTACAACATCAAGCACTTCATATCAATGGAATCCTCAATATGCTTCTTGTAAGCATCCCTTTCAGCCTTTGGTGTGGTGGGAGCGGGTTCATATAGTTCTAGTATATCTAGGACATAGAGCTTTCTCTCTTGAGTGAGAACAATTCTCAACGTCCTAAACTAGTCATGGAAGTTGTTCCCATTTAGCTTGTCCTTCTCAAGGACCGATCACAATGAAAAGTGATTGTTGTTGGTAGCCATTTATTCTACAAAAAGGAAATTTGCAATTTTAGTCCAAAACTCTTTTGATTTGATTTGATTTGAAAATTGATGATATAATTAGGTCTTTAATTAATTATCGCTCCCACTGTTTTGATCAAATTGATAGCCCTCACCATCAATTCAGAAGATTACAATGTACAACCTTCTAGTGAGCAAGATCATGACTTCCTATAAGTTATGGACCAACGAGGGTTGTCACCCACAACTAGATTCTTTCAGGTAGGCAACTTTTGCCATTTGCATCATATGCAACTCTTGATAGATGTCATGTGCAACTCTTTGCCATGTTCATCCTTATGTCTCAAGGTGCTTGATCCTATCAAGGTCACTAAGTTAAGTTTGACCCAAAATCCAACATGATGAATATGCACCCTGCAAAGGCAGACCCACATATTCACCATCACACTTCCACGAGATAGACGGTGCACCATGCGAAGGTGTTCCCATACTTAGTCGATCAAGATTTTCATGTGTTATACTTTTGGAAGGCATCTTAAACTTAACATTTATATTTGAGGGGTTTAAATATGCTTATATATGCATATAAGTATCCAATCACCACATATAGAGTACGTATCATATACATGCTATATCACACAAATGAAAACATGCAATAACGATAAAGAAATGATTATGGCCATAATATTTCAGTTCCTTGGAGTCACAATGAACTACGGTCATCTAAGGTCTACATCACATGCAACTTGTTGTTGATGAAGATCTATTCTTAGGCCATTCCGAGTTGATCAAATCATCCTATGACTGATCGGCTCGCCTCCTGGACGGTTGGTTGGTTGTCACCAACTGATCGTCTGGCTCCTCCAGACGGTTAATTCGCCAGGTCATTGGGCTCCTCCTCAGGCCACCAATTGCTCCTTAGTCAGTCGTCTCAGTCCATCAAGTGGTCTTCTTCAGTCTTCATCATAACAAGAAATAAAATTGTCCTACTTTTACATAATCTTTGTGAAACCTCGAGTTACATTCGAGGGGAGCAAAGGTAGAAGAGAATCTTGAGTTATTTCGAGTTACATTCAGAATAGAAGAAGAGGGCTCGGTGCACAGACTGAGATGCAAACAACCATAACCAACCACACACATGTACATAGAGTTTATAGGTCATAACCATGCTACACATCCACCATCAAAACCATTTTAGGGAGACATGTATCGATTGCATATAGACAATATCATATATGTATATATTAGTTTGGGATCATGTGATATTAATCAGATATTCACATTAGTCATTTAAATATTCACATCACATGCAATAAATAAAATATGATAAAACCAAAATTTGATCATATCGATTATCCAAAAAGATAGAGTATTGACGTGGCTCTAATACCACTGTTGGGTTTTACATGGTCAGAGTAGGCAGCGGAAACAAAAAATTTACTTGACCATAAACCCATAACTAGAAGATCACATCAATATCTATGTAATGGGAAGGATGGTTTTAGTGAGTCATACCTGGTCCTGACGCTTTCTCAGTGACAATGTCTTGCAACAAGTGTGGTCTTCAACCGCCTATCTTCGACGGCATTTGTACAGCTCCTGGTCTTGACCCGAACTATGATTGACTATTGTCCTCCTGAGCGGTAGAAGTCTCCCACCTCTATAGATAGTCCACACAGACTATCAAGAACTCTAGTCATTCTGAAGGATAGACTAGAAGGAGTTGTCCCCTTCTGTCAGTGTACTAGTCACTAACACACTCTCCTACATGAAGTTGCTTTTCTGTAGTTGTCTTTCCCTCATTGTTCCTCCCTGGATGGGTAGAACTTGCTTGAGCTCTCTTAGTTACCACAACCAGAGAGGACAACAATTTTGAAGAGGAACTGATGTTTAGAGTTGTGTATCTAGAGAAGCCCCATGTACCCCTCTATTTATAGTAGAGGAAAGGGTCAGGGTTCCCAGTCTATGTGGAAGTAGAAGGGTACAAAATTTCCATGAACAATTTGCTCTTCGACAGGCGAACCTGTCATTTCATAATTGAAACGGTCGTTTGGCAAGTTGAACCGATCGGTTCACTAGTGAACCGGTCGGTTGGGAGTGTGAACCCATCGGTTCACTTTGTGAACCGGTCATTTCACTTCCCAGACTTGCCTCCTATTGACTTTCCTTATTCATTTCTAATTAATACAAATATTAATTCCTGTCCCAATCGAATTGAATAAGTGAAATGAAAATCTTTTCTCACAAACTAGGAAAATTCAACACTGCTCGTTTGGACACATGAACCTATCAGTTCACCAGAGTGAACCAATCGTCTCATTGGCCATAAGCCGATTGGTTCACCCAATGAACCGGTCGGTTGGTAGTCCATATTGTGAAGAACATAGTCAATTCAATTCTCAATCAATCTAACACTCTAATCAGTTGGTTCAACACTTAAACTTGATGATTCTGAGTCAATTCTATTGATTGAATGTGTGATTGAGTACCTAAACACTTTAGTAATCAATACAAACATCATTCATGGATAAACTCCTCTTCCAAGTTAATCCTTTGTGTGTGATCCTATAGGTCCCATTTCACATTGGTAGTGAATATCCATAACTAGCTTATGACATCACAAGCAAAGAGTGGTGCCTAGTCACACATCGGTGCTACCCAAGTGAAAAGGAAAGTTGGAGAACAACTTTCAATCCTACAGTTTGTGATTGGTGTTCTAGTGAATGTATAATTCCTTTGTATTTGATATCCTGAATGAACTCAAGGCATGGAGTTGTCATCCTTTCAACGTTCATTCATGTTTCTTGAACAAGAGTAGACTTTCTGAGATGTGTGACATCAATATCATATATGGATTCACAGGTGCATGCGCATGTCTTTCTCAGTCTCTCTTACTAAGTGGCCTCGACATTATAATCCCTTAGGAGGGACAAATCCCATATCTATCACTCACAGTCTGTGTCATGCGTCAAAGACACCCAATCATCACCGTTATAACAACCCATGTTTCAGGATTGCATTTGATGATGTCAAAGTGTACCCAATCACATTCGACTAGTGCAGTGATTTTAGGTCTAAGAATCACAATCACACCCATCACTATGAGAGATGACTCTGACTATCATGTCATGGTTCCATGTGTCACTCTCATGGTGGGTCTGTTCGATACACTATTTTCCAACATGTATCTGTGTGTGCTTGGTTTGATATCATATATCATGACTAACAAGACACTGTCATCAACCAACACACACTCTAGTCTTGATGTGTCATTGTTGTCTATCAACCTTCCACAATGACATCCGACTAGGGGCATAACAAGAATGTACATACTCTTAGCATCCGTATGATCTCATTGTTCAGGTGATCAACCTGAAGACATATGTCATTGAGTATTGTCATTCTTTAGGCATTCATTCTGCTCCATCATTTATCTCATAATCAATTGAGCTAGAATAAATTGGAAGCTTGCCTTTGATATTTATCAAATCAATCATGACGTATGCCATTCCAATCATCATATGATTGGCTCTCAGGGCATACATACCAATAGTCTGTAAGGATGTAATTCCCCTACACACACTCCATACCACCCTTGGCCAACTAGTAGCTTATGGTAAGTCAATAGGAATGTCATGTTGTTTGGTTTAACAATCTAGAACTACTGTATAGAATTTGTACATTATAATATCCCCCAAATTGGATTCTTGTAACATTCCCCAATCAACCCACACTTCCATAACATGCTAAAAAACCCAATTGCTCTATTTGATTGTTCATGTTAGTTTAGTTAGTTTCTTTGATTTATTTGTTAGTTAAATTCCTTGTTTTGGATAATTTAGACTTTGTATGGTAGTTAAGGTTCCTTTGAGCTTGCTAGTGTTAGTCTTTCTAGATAGTGCTAATCTAGGTCCTTAATTTCTTTAGTGTCTAACTTGTTAAGATAGTGTAGCTTAGTCTTAGCCTCTTATTCTTGCTTAATTAGTTTCCCACTTTGTTAACTAGAATTCCTTGTTTATGGTTAAAATAGGATTTACATGTCTTGTCTCCCTTCTTGCTTTATTTCTTGAACCATTAGAGTAAACAAATCCAAATCAACTTTGAACCCAAAAAACACTAGTCTCCACTTTAGAAAGGTAGCTCGATCCTAATAAACTCTAGTTCCCCCTCTTTCCATGTGGATCGACCCTATACTTGCCACTTTCCTATGCTTTAACATGACCCTTTGCGCTTGCGGCTTAGTGTGGTAGTTGAAGTAGGTGTGTTAGTCTTGGTCCTTATATATATTGAAAGATCACATTTGTGTTTTGTGCATGGCTAGGGGTTGCATGTAATCAAACTCTCTTTGGTTAGTTGTAACCCAATGACAAAAACACGTCAGGCTCTCTGGCATCATTGCCAGGGAGTGTCACGCTAGGCCTAGCTAGTTAATTTATCTTTGATTTTCCTACTGCCCTCACCATTCTATTATTTATTCTTTGTGTTAATTTTTCATCTTAGATTGCTAATTTGTCTTCTTTTGTTTGGTTGCACCTTGTGCAAGTGATACTCAACCCTTTGAAGTCAAGATGGTAGACCAATATGCATAAAAATTTCCAATTACTTCACTGCCTTACATGATGAAGATATTGAGATATATGATAAATCTCATGAAAATTCATGTGGGAGGTTCTTCTAATCACTCTGCATACTCTGTGGAGGCTCTCCTTGAAGATGTGTAAGATCTACAATCGTATGACATCTAGAACAACCAATTTTCCATGTTGAGCTCTTATACTTCAGAATGGAGATATTATCCAAACTTTTCATGGGAGCAACAAGGAGACCAAGGGCCAAGGAACAACTTCAAGTTTGAAGAAGAGGTTGTTAGGACGTTAAGAAGTCTTAATCAAGTGAAAAACCATTGATCGACTTGAGAAAATATTGGATCATATTTCACTATATCTTGATAGAGATGAAGAGAGGAGGCTCCCTTCCCAAACCATGGTAAATCCCAATAGTGTGGGTGGAACCATGGTCTCTCCTCAAAGCATCTATGCTCCACCACAAGGGAAATCATCCACCTTGAAATAGTACCAAGCCCCCTAACTCTTGTTCTCCATCACCTCCTCAACCTCCATACAACTTTCAACACACCTCACAACCACCACAACAATATCAACCACAAACACCACCCATACCAACCACCTCCACAACAACAACCGTACATCCTTCAAAATCCTAACCCACACCACCAAAGGCTTCCACCACTACCACAACCATCACATGATCCCCATCCTCCCCATGAGCAAGTGAACATGGTTTTGGTCTTGAGATGTGGCAAGGTTTTGAGGAGCTCAAAAAGGGAGGGAAGCAATTTGAGAAAGATCATGATGGAGAACCCTCGCCAAAAAGTCCTTGTGAGAGTGCCACATACACTAAAAATTCTACAGTCCCACCAAAATATGAGAAGATATTACCTTGTGTCCCACCTTCCTTTGAGATGACACCACCAAGTTCCCCAATCTATGATCCAAAACATCCTAATGTGATACTTCAAGGTTCTTAAGTGTCAAGTGTGATTGAGACCCCTCTCTTTGATGCCTATGAAGATCCATTCCTAAAGGGAAAGCAAAACTATGACATGAAAATTCTAATGGTCTTCATGCTTATTAAGGTAAACACCTCATTTCTTGATATCATCAAGCAAAGCCCCAATTATGTGAAGTTCCATAAGGGTGCATATACCTTCAAGAAGAAGATAAGATGGAAGCTTCCTAAGGGGATCATCGTGAATGAGCTGAAAAGTTTCATTGATAAGGATTCTTTCTTTGAGATCGATGATGATGACCCTGAAGAAGAGAAAAATGAAGAAAAACACTTGAGAAGCTTGCATGACCCTTGGGAGTAAGAGAAAAAAAATGAAGGCATTTGGTAGTATTTCCTATGATGATGATGGAAAATTTTGCTTTTGGACAATGGTTGATTAATGAGGAAAGAACACAAAAGCCTAGCTCAAGGAAATAAACTTAGTGCTAGTGGGAAGCAACCCACCTTGGCTTGAGATTTTTAACCTTGAAACCCATTTTTGTTACAATGTTTTCTTGTTTTTTATCCAAGAAATACACACACACACTTTACTTGATGGTTTTTCTATGTGTTAATCATTTTAGAGTAGGCACAATAGAGGAATGATGATGCGTCGAGGATCCAACCAATGAGAAGATCAAATTTCAAGAGAAAATTTCAAATCCGTAGAAAAGATATAGGAAGGAGACCAACACAACTGCTCTACAAAGCACAACCGTATTGTTGGCATGCCAAAATGGCTATTTTGTACAGAACGGATATGGTGGGACTACCCTGCTCATTGGACACCTTTAGATCTCTCTCCCATTTTGGCAATTGTCTACCAGGACTCCATTCCCTCTACCCTATCATTCTAAACTTCTTTTTTATGCTGAGGACAATATGGTTTATAAGTTTGGGGTGGTAGGGCGGTAAGCCCTTGTTTACCTCATTATCATCTATGTTCCTTATTCTAAATTTTTGCCAAGATGATCAAATAGTCTAACTATCTCTGATACTTGTCTACCCATACTTTGTGTGATTGTTTTACATACTTTCATATCGTGTAGTTTAATTTTATTTATTTTGCATAATTTTTCAATTTTTTCTGTCCTTTTTTCCATTCCATGCCATGTATTGCATTTCATGTAGATTTTTGATAATTTTGTGTCTTTTTAGATAGAATTTTCTTTCTTTGTGCTTATTTCTTTTCATTATAGGTCTAGATGTGATTCAAAAGCAAATTTGCACCATTTTAGCTAATTTTTCCCAAATTTGAATCATCTTTCCCAATGGTGTGTTTCAACTTCATCTCTTCTTATTGTGATAAAAATGATTTGAATTGGGATAATGCAACTTTTTGATATTTTTGGTTAAATGAGATCCATAATGGAATTTTGCATGTGCTCCAAGCTTCTTATAATTAGTTAACTGCTTTGAATACAAGTTTGAATTTTGCAAGACTTGAACACTTGAATAATTCAATCCATGTGAAAAAGTGTAATCTAATATATTGCTCATTTTATGCACAATTTGTTTGTTTGGTTAATGTTGCATGGATTAGCTTTCTTGTATGAGATTATACATGGATCCTCAGCACTCATGATCCCTCTTTGACCCTACACTTCTTGTATCCTCTTCTTACCACTCTGCCTCATATTAAAAGATGACAATAGAGCACATATTAGCCTTTGCACTCTTCAAAAGTTTGGGATGGCCATATCTCTATCTCCCCGCTTCATTCTTGTCATCATATTCCCTCCTTACACGTGGAGTAGAGAAAAAGAAAAAAGAAAAATAAACAAGGGATGGCTCTATGTAATAACCTCTCAAGTAAAGAAATAGAAAAAAGATGAGTGTTTATATGTATTAACACCACTCCCTTCCATAACCATCTCTTCTCTTTTTATACCTAGTAGGACTGGAGTAAATCAACTCTAGCCCTCACATCCTTATATAAGACAAGTGGGTCATGAAGAATGGAATGAAATGTATGATGTAGTCTTAGCAAGTAAAACAACAATCTCAACCATTTGAATGTATGCCATGCATGATATGGTTTACCCGAAGCCTTATAAAAATTGAATCACTTACATGTGTGTTTGGTGTCACATATTTGAAGTTTTTATTCATTCTACTTGATAGACACTTGAAAATAGTATATTGATAGAGACTAGTGGATTGCATGCCTAATTCCATATTTGAATTCATTATAACCAAACAATATCATGATGTGTGAATTCTCTCATATTTTTCTTGAATGAAGTAGAAGAGAGATTAAGTTGCAGCATACTTTAGGACAAATATGTTAAGTTTGGGGTGGTGATGCAACCCTATTTTAGGGCTTCATCTTATTCTTTCTTACATTTCAATCACATTTAGACCTCTTAGATTGCATGTTATTTCCTCTAATAAATGGTTTTATATCAAACACACTTAGTGGAGGCTTTTTGCATGTTTTATAGGTCTTTGGCCACTACTTGATGGAATGGAGAGAAGATGTTTGAATATAGGGTTTTCCCAGGCTTGGAGGAGTCCAAAATGAGGCCAAAACCACACCCAAGTGGTCAAAGAATGTATTAAAGCAATAAACTTCATGGATGAACAAGTTCAAAACTCAAATGTAGGGGAAGGACCCTAGAACAACCGTGCTACCAAGGAATGGTCGTTCTAAGACATGCCCCAATGAGCATAACTTCAAGTATGCCTAGTTGGCCAGAATCGTTGTGCTAGCCAGAATGGCCATGCTGGAAAATCCCACAAAAGTCGTGCTCCCAGTCCCAAAAAGCCAGAATTCTCTTATTCAATCCATTCTTATACCATGGCTATTCCCATCCACCATGATCATTCCCACTCACTCCCAACATGGCCTTTCTACCCATAATAGTCGTGCTACCTACCAAACCCTACTACTTCCCTAATATTATTTCATCTAATTACCCCAACTTAACCCTAGACTCCCTAGACCCTTATATAAACCTTGGGGGAGGTTGGAGGTTGAGGGTTAGCTCTTTTTTGTCTCACTAGGGCATTCATTTCACCTAGTTATCACCTTCATACCTCATTATACTCCCATAACATCACCTTCCACCCCAAAACCCTTCCTTTTAGGGTTTTGGTCACTATCCATCCCATTTCCATGCCATTTCACCTTTGAGGAGGGAGGTGCTCCAGCTTGAAGCTGCTGAAGAGGAGGATTTCAACCACTATTCTGTGACGACCCGACTATAAATCAGACCGTCACTGGGTAATTAATTGTGGAATCAAACATTAACATCGGATTATCAAAAATCACTAAAAATTAAAACCATTTGCAAAGAGATCCATTTCTAGGAAACTCTTATAACAAGAACCAAAATATTATATATACATTCTGGTCCACAAAGTACATACCATGTACCTTCTCTTCTCGAGGATTACATACAACAGTTTCTCTATTAAATCTACACATAAGCAACATAAAACATCAAGGCATTCAATGCCAAAATCTCAGATCGATCATAAAAGCACTAACTACTGACTCCCAGGACCTGAGAGTACAGAGACGACTCATAGGACTCATATCTATAAGACACAACAGTCAGTATCTCCACCTAAGATGTTACTTCTATCCTTGATGATGATGTACTTCCCCTATTGTATGGTTTCTACCTCCTTGTCCTCGTCCACCTAAAAAGGTTGGATCCCAAGGGGGTGAGACAATTGAAATTGTCCCAGCGAGAGATATAACTCTCCGTCAAAAACATTATTATTGCAGATAAATAGTAATAAACTGAATAGAGAAATATCTATTGAATAGAAGGATTTAATCATTATTAAGTAGAATAGAGCAATATCATCATTTAAAGCATTACAGCTATGAATAATAAAGTAATAAATGATATACCCATTTTAATAAGGAATATGAAGAACATGTATAATATTTATCCACTTTAGGATACAATAAGCAAAGTAACATCAACTAATGATTTCCATAATTCGTCCTTAAGCAAATATGCTACACGGCTGATTACATTTTACAATCATACTTATGCCCTGAGGAAGTGAGCCGTACCGCTCAAATCTAACCTTCGGTTGCGAAACCCAAAGCCGGTTCCATACAAGATCAAAGGAAGAGACGGACTCCACGATCTCATCCATCTCGGTCAGTGTGAGACCACAAGTAGGACCGCAGTCTCTTGCTTAAGTGACCTCAGTCACAGGGTTAGCTCTCATAGGCTACTCATTCTCTAGCCCGACTTGGTACAGGTCCCGACGCTAGTAAATCTGAGCCACGGGCCAGTTCACCGTGCTCTCTGAGCCAGGAACGTATTCATGCTCTATCACATTGAACCATGGGCCTTTTCACCATGCGCTTACACATATCTTGAGTCTACAACCGAAGTTGCACTCTAATCCTCCTATTTTCGGCTAGGAGAAACCCACATATTCAACAATATACGCTCCGGATAAACCAGCAAGAGAATCCGTATCACCATCACCAGCTACTGACGATGATGGATCTATGGCCAGGGCTCTACATGATAAAATTCCACTTGATTATTTAAATACATTACTGTATTGTTTTAGCATCAGTCATGTTTTCAAATAAGAATTATTATGACAATTGCTACAAAGAATCATGTAATACTTCTATCAAGTACTCTTCACGACTTTATAAAACATTGGGATCTCAATCCCTTATCTCATTATTGGGAATTCACATCCCTCAACAATATCATCATCATGTTTAGTGGATCTGGTTATTCAAATCCTTAGTTCATCACTGAACATGGTTACCACTATCAGGTAACTATTACCTCCAGGTCATCTGCCAAGGTATTCATGATACTTGTTACACAAGCATCTCACATAGCTCACCAGGCATATTCAACTTCTTGTCACCTCTCACTAGGCAACAAATAAAATAATGGCTCACAAGGCCCATTAACATAATATCTCATACCTAGTTATTCTCATCATCTCATGATACCTGCATGGTTAGTATACTTGATAGCAACCATATCAATTACATACCAACATTATGCAATACAAAGATAACATCACTATTCCCTCATTAGGGTTAAGGTTTCCCATCTTTATCAATTAGGGTTTCACATAACATCACCCTATATTAGGGTTTCACATAATCATCCCCCTATATTAGGGTTTCACATAACATCACCCTATATTAGGGTTTCACATAACATCACCCTATATCAGGGTTTCACAGAACATCACCCTATATTAGGGTTTCACATAACATCACCCTATATCAGGGTTTCACATAACATCACCCTATATTAGGGTTTCACATAACATCACCCTATATTAGGGTTTCACATTACATCACCCTATATCAGGGATTCACATAACACCACCCTATACTAGGGTTAGGGTTTCCCATCATTCTCGATTAGGGTTTCCATTCTCCATTGATTAGGGTTTTATGATTACCTCATTAATCCAAACCCTAAGTTAGAGTTTCCACATATCTTGGAGTACATAGCATTATATAAGTATTAAATCATACTTATCATTGATCCATGTACTTAGGAACACACATCATCATCATCATACCTTATTAGATTGACTAAACCTCTTACTAAAGTACATGCAACTATGCTTATCATAGTGTATAAAATGTATTACTTTCATAGGCATCAAGGGATAATCACTCTAATTATACTAATCACCTAAGTACTTTAGAGATACTTCCATTGAAATCAACCTTGAGATACTCTTCAACCACTTATGGGGTTATTAGTATGGTTTGAATCAATTGGACCTTCAAACGGTTTAGACCAATTGAACCTTCAAATGGTTTGAGACCGTTTAGACCTTCAAACGGTCTTGGTTTACACCTTCAAATGGCTTGAGACTATTTAGACCTTTAAATGGTCTTGGTATCTAAACCTTAAATGGTTTGAAGACCGTTAGACCTTAAACGGTCTTGGTCTCTAATTGAACTTTAAACGGTCTTGAACCTTTTGCTCATCAAATGGTTTTGAAACCGTTTCAACCCAAGACCCTCAAACAGTTTGATGATTGGTTAACCCTAAATGGTTTGAGACTGTTTAGTCCTCAAACGGTCTGAGACCGTTTGGTCAAATCAGAGATGAAACCGTTTGATCAAATTAACTTGAAACCGTTTAACCCTAAATTAGGGTTTTGACATCAATTGATCTAGGGTTTTAAAACCAATTGAGCTAGGGTTCTGAAATCAATTGAATTTGATTATTTAAAGTTATTAGGTCATGATACCAATTGGTCCTTGAATCCATTGAAACCATTTGGTCTCTAACGGTTTGAAACAGTTTGACCTCTAACGGTTTTGAAACCGTTTGGTCACCAAACGGTTTGAAACTGTTTGGTCTCTAATGGTTTGAAACTGTTTGGCCAACCAAATTAAAACCGTTTGCTTTTAATATTCTTGAGGTGAGTGCTAAGATGATATCATCATCATCAAGCTTCAGACCTCTAAATTCTACTGACATGTATATAATGAATTCAACAATTATTCAAGAAGAAAATAAAAGATCAACATATGATGAGAAATTCAAATCAATAATAACATTGATGGGTTTAAGTTATAAAACCCGCCTTCAAAGTAGCTTCAAAGCTTCAAGCTTCTCATCTCTAATGGTGAAATAAGCTCCTTCAACTATCCAAGGTTCATTTCCAACTCTTTGGATGCAAAAGATAGCCAAGGTTGAGCATTGGATGGAAGAGAGAAGAAAATGAGTGTTGAAATTCGATTTCAACCATCAATCCAAGGTTGAAGATGATCATGGAGCTTACCTTCAGCTTGGGGAACGTTTTCCTCCTGCTCCTAAGCTCCTTGGTTGTCGTCCAAAGCAAGGAAAGAAAGTGGTTTGCAAAAAATAGCCTTTCAAGTAGGGAGAAAATCGAGTACATATAATTGATTTTCTAGGAGAGAGAAAGTAGGAGAAAATTCGTCCACTTTCTTGCCACATGCCCCCTCCACTTCCTTGCTTCTGAAACCAACTTCCTTGCCCTCAATATCCTCTCAATTATACTTGAATTAAAAGCAACCACTTAAGCACCTTAATCATTATAATACTATTATCCATTTTTAGTGGACATTATTTTTTAATTAACAAATGTGAGTGGATTTCTTCACCTACTTAAGATATTTCGGTGAAACTCAAAGCATTTGGACGTCCTCCCACTATAGGATTTCAAACACAGCCTTTTTAGTTGATGGGAACTTCAATTAATATATTTATTTTTGCTACAAAATACATTAGGGTTTCATTTATGCTCATTTCTTGATTATTTTATTATCAAGATTATCTCTCCTCAAAAGTAGTTCAAACAAGACGCCCCATTCTTTTTATTTTCTCTAAATGATACCAAGAAACTATAGGGACATAATAGAGGTGGTAATTTACATGTTCATCCCTAGATTTTGGGTAATTTGCAAATTACACCAAAATTAGCATTCAATACACAAGCATTACTCAAACAAGCTCCTTTTTGGAACTTAGGCTTGTGGAAGCCATGCCTCAGCATCATTCTCATTCTTATGATGCTATAACACTTGAGGAACATTTATCATGTAACATTTACAAAGTAACCCCTTAAATTGGGTAAATTGCACTTTAGTCCAAAACAGGTAAAATATTGTTTCAACATTATTCAAATAGGACCAAAATTGAAACATAAGCTCTCTTTTAGTCTTCATATACTTTTCAAAAGATAAAGACAAGAATCTAAATGACTTAGTTAAACAAAACTTCTAGGGTTAAGGCATAACCCAGGTTAGGGATGTTACAATTATCCACCCCTAACAGGGATTTTGTCCTCAAAATCATCAAGAGAAAAGAGAAGGGTACTTCCTCTTCATCTCTTCCTCCAGCTCCCATGTAGCTTCTTCAATGCCATGATAATGCCAAAGAACTTTCAAAAGAACTATGTCTTTCTTTTTCAACTTTTTGATTCTCCTGTCAAGAATCAACAGTGGTCCCTCTACATAGGATATATCATCATTTAATTCTACCTCGACAGGTTGCAAAACTAACTCCGTGTTAGGGTGACACTTTCTTAGCATGGATATATGGAATACTGGATGCAATCTATGTAGTTCAGATGGCAACTCCAACTTATAGGCTACCTTTCCAATCTGTTCAGTGATTGGATAAGGCCCCATAAATCTAGGAGCTAACTTACCCTTTTTCCCAAATCTAAGAACGCCTTTCCAAGGTGAGACTTTGAGATATACTCTATCTCCAACTTGGAATTCTAAAGGTCTTCGCCGTTTATCAGCATATGACTTCTGTCTATCCTATGCAACCTTTAAATGTTGTTGTATTACTTTAATCTTTTCAATTGTCCGTTGCACTAATTCAGGCCCAAAAGTTGATATTCCCCTGTTTCATACCAGCTTAATGGAGATCTACAACGTCTACCATATAATGCTTCATATAGTACCATATCAATACTGTGATGATAACTATTGTTGTAAGCAAATTCTATTAAGCTCAAGTGTACATCCCAACTTCCTACAAACTAAAGGACACATGCCCTAAGCAAATCCTCCAAAGTTTGTATATTTCTCTCAGATTGTCCATCTGTCTGTGGGTGAAAGGTGGTACTAAACCTTAACTGCGTACCCAAAGCTTTATGTAGTCGTTCCCAAAAATGACTTGTGAACTGGGGACCTCTATTAGAAACAATTGTAGCTGGAACCCCGTGTAATCACACTATCTCATCTATATAGATCTGTGCAAGTTTCTCAGTAGTATAGGTTGTTTTGACAGGAAGAAAATGTGCTGACTTAGTCAACCTATCAACTATTACCAAAATGGAATCATGACTTTTGGCTGTTCTGGGTAAGCCAACCACAAAGTCTATGGTTACGTGATCCCATTTCCACTGTGGTATAGGTAAAGGTTGCATTGTTCCTGTGGGCTTTTGATGTTCAGCTTTAACCTGCAGACACACTACACACCGCATAACAAACTCAGCTACATCTTTCTTCAATCCAGGCCACCAATACATATCTTTCAAGTTATGATACATTTTGGTGCTCCCTGGATGCATTGCATACATAGACGAATGAGCTTCCTCCAAGACTAACTTCCTTAAGTCATTAGCATTAGGTACTACCATCCTACCATGGTAACAGACTACCTCATCATCTGACTCATGAAACCCATCTCGTTTCTCACTACCATACTCTGATTTAATCTACTAAATCACAGTATCAACTTGTTGTGCCTCTTTGATCTGTTGTTTCAGAGTAGGTTTTATGTGCATCTCAGCTAACAGTCCAGCTAACAAGGATACTTTAAGTTGTACATTGTTTTGCCTCAAAGAGACTAACATGTCTCGTTTAAAGCACACTAAAGAGTTCAACTGTGCTTTGTCTATGCTTGGCAACGATGATGATTTTCTACTTAGTGCATCAGCCACTACATTAGCCTTTCCCGGATGATAATCAATTGTACAATCGTAGTCCTTGATTAACTCCATCTAGCGGTGTTGTCTCATGTTCAACTCATGTTGTGAAAAGATGTATTTTAGGTTCTTATGGTTTGTGAAAATCTGGAATGTCTCTCCATAGAGATAATGTCTCCAGATCTTCAACGCATGAACCACAACAGCTAATTCTAGATCATGTGTTGGATAATTTTCCACGTGTTTCTTAAGCTGTCAAGAAGCAAAAGAAATCACTTGTTTATCCTGCATCAACACACATCCTAGACCATTCTTAGAAGCATCACAGAAAACAATATACCCCTTTCCCTGCTCAGGTAACACTAACACAGGTTCACTAGTCAACCTTTCTTTCAACAACTGGAAAGAATGTTGACACTTGTCATTCCAGACAAAAGGAACCTCCTTCTTGGTCAACCTGGTTAGGGGTAATGCTACAGAACTGAAGTTCTTAATGAACCTCCTATAATAGCCTGCCAGTCCTAGAAAATTGTGTATCTCCGTTGGTGTCTTTGGTTGTTCCCACTCCAAGATAGATTCTACCTTTTTAGGATCAACACAGATACCTGAGGCAAATATTACGTGTCCTAGGAAAGACACTTCTGATAACCAGAACTCACACTTATTGAATTTGGCATATAGCTTATGCTCTCTTAGTAAAGTCAGGGCCTGACGAAGATGTTGCTCATGTTGATGAGCATCCTTACTATAAATCAGGATGTCATCTATACAGACTACTATGAATTGATCAAGGAATGGCCGGAAGATTCTGTTCATGAGTTCCATGAATGCAACTGGTGCATTAGTTAGTCCAAACGACATAACTATGAACTCATAGTGACCATACCTTATCCTAAAGGATGATTTAGGTATGTCACTCTCCTTGATGTGTGACTGATGGTATCCTAACCTCAAATCTATTTTAGAGAAAATAGTTGCACCACGCAACTGGTCAAACAAGTCATCTATCCTTGGCAGAGGATATTTGTTCTTTATGGTTACTTTGTTTAGCTGTCTATAGTCGATGCATAATTGCATATACTTGTCTTCCTTTTTAACGAAAAGAACCGGAGCACCCCATGGTGAAGTACTTGGTCAGATAAAACCCTTTTCAAGCAACTCCTGTAACTATTTCTTGAGTTCTGGCATCTCAGCATGTGCCATTCTATAAGGTGTTTGAGCTATTGGTTGCGTACCCGGGATTAGATTAATCTCAAAATCAATCTCTCGGGGTGGAGGAACACCCAGAAGTTCCTCAGGAAACACATCCTCAAACTCCCTAACAATTGGAACTTCAAAAAGATTAGGACTCTCTGCTCTGGTATCTACCACAAGTGCCAAGAATGCAAAGCATCCTTGTCTCATCAACTTCTCAGCTACCATTGCTGACACTAGACAAGTTGGAAGAATCTTTCTGTCCCCTTGAAAGATCCATGTAACACCATTGTCTGTGAACATAGCCTGCTTGAAACCGCAATCCAAGACAACCTAATATTTTTCAAGGGTGTCCATCCCAAGGATTATGTCGAACCCATGCATCTCAAGTGGTATAAGATCCACCTGAATGATATGTTCTAAAAAAGAAAGAACACAGGAAGAACATACCTCCCGCAACACTGCAGATCCAACTAATGGAGTTTCTAATAACAAGTTATCTACTCTATGACTGACAATCATATTGCAGTCATGAATCACCTCTCGAGTAATAAAGGAATGCGTAGCACCCGAATCAATCAAAATAGATACAAAGCAGGATAAAGACATATCAGAATGAAACAATTCCATCTGACCTGTCACGACTCGTGGGTTGACCACTACTTCCAACTGATTCATAGCATAGAATCTTTCCATTGCTGGTTGTCGACCACTTGCCCTGTTGTTGGATGTGGATGAGCCAGCTTGGGATGCCTGTCCACGTCCTCATGTTCCACTACTAAACTGTCACTTCTTAGAGCCTTGTTGACTCTTCCTCAGTGGTTGGGTTACACTCACGTCCCTAGCTAAACAATCTTTCATTAGATGTCCCATCTTCCCACATTTATAACAGACTCTGTTCTCCCACTGTGGTCTAGATGGTCCTATTACTGACATTGATGCTGAGCTGTGAACTCCCTCTGGTGGTAAACTATGACCTCTACCTTTGCTGGATGTCCACTGTGTCTGAGTATTAAACCTTGATGGTGTTGTTGGTGTAGAAAACCTTGGTTTCTTAAAGCTTTCAGACCTCTGTCCCTGGAACTGGGTATATACTTTCTTATTGTTGGCCTGACGCTTCTCAGTCACAGACCTTTCTATCCGCCTAACAGACTCCACAAAGGTGGCAAACCTCTCTCTATTCTCTAGAGCAGATACTGGTGTGGTTAAATTAGCATTTAAACGCTTCTCAAATTACTGAATCCTCTCTTCATCTGTAGCAGCCATGTGCGGAAAGAACTATAGAAGCTCCATAAACTTAGCTTCATACTCACTAATGTTCATTGGTCCTTGTCTTATCCGCTCAAACTGAAAGATTTTCTCATCTAGGTAAGTCTTGGGAAAATATCTACTAATGTATTCACGTTGGAATTCTTCCCATCCAATTTCAACACCTGGCCTTTTGCCTTCTTCTATAGCCCACCAATGGACAACACTCCCCTTCAACAGGTACACCGCATGCCTAACCTTCTAAGCTTCGGGGATATTAAGAATTCTGAAGGCCTTTTCCAGCTCAGTCAGCCACAAGTTTGCGTCTGTTGGGTCAGCTATACCAGCATAATCAGTGGCTCCTACCCGTCGAAGCCGTTCAAAAGTCTTTCCAGCTCCATGTCCCTCACTGTGAGCTGGTGCCCTAGGTGCAGGTGGTGGCATCCTATCAGCCATATGTGTCACAGTCGCCATGAACTTCCCAAACATAGCATGGAAAGCTGGGTTTTCTAGTGTAGCTTGGTCAAGCTGGGGATGTTCAGGTACTAGTTCTTCTCTAGCCTGATCCCTTGCACCTCCTCCTGGTGCAGCAACACTACTTTCAACAACATGTTCTTTGTGTGATCCCGCCATCTTCAAGCTTTACTTCTTCTCCTGAGAGCAGAAGTCACTATCAGATAAACTGAAAGACACTAGAACAGACTCAACGACCTTAATCCTATGTCTCTGTAGACTCAGCGAACCTTAAGCTCTGATACCACTAAACTTGTGACGACCCGACTACAAATCAGACTGTCACTGTGTAATTAATTACAGAATCAAACATTAACAGTGGATTATCAAAAATCACTAAAAATTAAAACCATTTGCAAAGAGATCCATTTCCAAGAAACTCTTATAACAAGAACCAAAATATTATATATACATTCTGGTCCACAAAGTACATACCATGTACCTTCTCTTCTCAAGGATTACATACACCAGTTGCTATGTTAAATCTACACATAAGCAACATAAAACCTCGAGGCATTCAATTCCAAAATCTCAGATCGATCATAAAAGCACTAACTACTGACTCCAAGGACCTGAGAGTACAAAGACGACTCATAGGACTCATATCTACAAGACACGACAGTCAGTATCTCCACCTGAGATGTTACTGCTATCCCTGATGCTACTGTCCTTCCCCTATTGTATGGTTTCTACCTCCTTGTCCTCGTCCACCTAAAAAGGTTGGATCCCACGGGGGTGAGACAATTGAAATTGTCCCAGCGAGAGATATAACTCTCTACCAAAAACATTATTATTGCAGATAAATAGTAATAAATTGAACAGAGAAATCTCTATTGAATAGTAGGATTTAATCATTATTAAGTAGAATAGAGCAATATAATCTTTTAAAGCATTGCAACAATGAATGATAAAGAAGTAAATCATCTATCCATTTTAATAAGGAATATGAAGAACATGTATAATATTTATCCACTTTAGGATACAATAAGCAAAGTAACATCAACCAATGATTTCTGTAATTCGTCCTTATGCAAATATGCTACACGGCTGATTACATTTTACAATCATACTTATGCCCTGAGGAAGTGAGCCGTACCGCTCAAATCCAACCTTCGGTTGCGAAACCCAAAGCCAGTGCCATACAAGATCAAAGGAAGAGTCGGACTCCACGATCTCATCCGTCTCAGTCAGTGTGAGACCACAAGAAGGACCACAGTCTCTTGCTTAAGTGACCTCATTCACAGGGTTAGCTCTCATACGCTACTCATTCTCCAGCCCGCCTTGGTACATGTCCCGGTGCTAGTAAATCTGAGCCACATGCCAGTTCACTGTGCTCTTTGAGCCATGAACGCATTCATGCTCTATCACACTAAGCCATGGGCCTGTTCACCATGCTCTTACACATATCTTGAGTCTACAAATAAATTTGCACTCTAATCCTCCTATTTTCATCTAGGAGAAACCCCACATATTCAACAATATACGCTCCAGATTAACCAGCACGAGAATCCGTTTCACCATCACCAGCTACTGACGATTATGGATCTATGGCTAGGGCTCTACATGATAAAATTCCACTTGATTATTTAAGTACATTACCATATTCTTTTAGCATCAATCAAGTTTTCAAATAAGAATTATTATGACAATTGCTACAAAGAATCATGTAATACTTCTATCAAGTACTCTTCATGACTTTATAAAACATTGGGATCTCAATCCCTTATCTCATTACTGGGAATTCACATCCCTCAACAATACCATCATCATGTTTACTAGATCTGGTTATTCAAATCCTTAGTTCATCACTGAACATGGTTACTACTATCAGGTAACTATTACCTCTAGGTCATCTGACCAAGGTATTCATGATACTTGTTACACAAGCATCTCACATAGCTCACCAGGCATATTCAACTTCTTGTCACCTCTCACTAGGCAACAAATAAAATAATGGCTCACAAGGCCCATTAACATCATAGATCATACCTAGTTATGCTCATCATCTCATGCTACCTGCATGGTTAGCATACTTGATAACAACCATATCAATTACATACCAACATTATGCAGTACAAAGATAACATCACTATTCCCTCATTAGGGTTAAGGTTTCCCATCTTTATCAATTAGGGTTTCACATAACATCACCCTGTATTAGGGTTTCACATAATCATCACCCTATATTAGGGTTTCACATAACATCACCCTATATTAGGGTTTCACATAACATCACCCTATATCAGGGTTTCACATAACATCACCCTATATCAGGGTTTCACATAACACTACCCTATATTAGGGTTTCACATAACATCACCCTATATCAGGGTTTCACATAACATCACCCTATATCAGGGTTTCACATAACATCACCCTATATCATAGTTTCACATAACATCACCCTATATTAGGGTTTCACATAACATCACCCTATATTAGGGTTAGGGTTTCCCATCCTTCTCGATTAGGGTTTCCATTCTCCATTGATTAGGGTTTTATGATTACCTCATTAATCCAAACCCTAAGTTAGAGCTTCCACATATCTTGGAGTACATAGCATTATATAAGTATTAAATCATACTTATCATTGATCCATGTACTTAGGAACACACATCATCATCATCATACCTTATTAGGTTGACTTAACCTCTTACTAAAGTACATGCAACTATGCTTATCATAGTGTATTAAATTTATTACTTTCATAGGCATCAAGGGATAATCACTCTAATTATACTAATCACCTAAGTACTTTAGAGATACTTCCATTGAAATCAACCTTGAGATACTCTTCAACCACTTATGGGGTTATTAGTATGGTTTGAATCAATTGGACCTTCAAACGGTTTGGACCAATTGAACCTTCAAATGGTTTGAGACCGTTTAGACCTTCAAATGATCTTGGTTTACACCTTCAAACGGTTTGAGACCATTTAGACCTTCAAACGGTCTTGGTCTCTAAACCTCAAATGGTTTGAAGACCGTTAGACCTTAAATGGTCTTGGTCTCTAATTGAACTTTAAACGGTCTTGAACCTTTTGCTCATCAAACAGTTTTGAAACTGTTTCAACCTAAGACCCTCAAACGGTTTGATGATTTGTTAACCCTAAACGGTTTGAGACCGTTTGATCCTAAAACGGTTTGAGATAGTTTAGTCCTCAAACGGTCTGAGACCGTTTGGTCAAATCAGAGATGAAATTGTTTGATCAAATCAACTTGAAACCGTTTAATCCTAAATTAGGGTTTTGACATCAATTGATCTAGGGTTTTAAAAGCAATTGAGCTAGGGTTCTGAAATCAATTGAATTTGATTATTTGAAGTTATGAGGTCATGAGACCAATTGATCCTTGAATCCATTGAAACTGTTTGGTCTCTAACGGTTTGAAACCGTTTGACCTCTAACGGTTTTGAAACCGTTTGGTCACCAAACGGTTTGAAATCGTTTGACCAACCAAATTAAAACCATTTTATTTTAATATTCTTGAGGTGTGTGCTAAGATGATATCATCATCATCAAGCTTCAGACCTCTGAATTCTACTATCATATATATAATGAATTGAGCAATTATTCAAGAAGAAAATAAAAGATCAACATATGATGAGAAATTCAAATCAATAATAACATTGATGGGTTCAAGTTGTATAACCCGCATTCAAAGTAGATTCAAAGATTCAAACTTCTCATCTCTAATAGTGAAAGAAGATCCTTTAACTATCTAAGGTTTGTTTCCAACTCTTTGGATGCAAAAGATAGCCAAGGCTGAACATTGGATGGAAGAGAGAAGAAAATGAGTGTTGAAATTCGATTTCAACCATCAATCCAAGGTTGAAGATGATCATGGAGCTTACCTTAAGCTTCGGGAACATTTTCTCATGCTCCTAAGCTCCTTGGTCATCGGCCAAAGCAAGGAAAGAAAGTGGTTTGCAAAAATAGCCTTTCAAGTAGGGAGAAAATCGAGTACATATAATTGATTTTCTAGGAGAGAGATAGTAGGAGAAAATTCATACACTTTGTTGCCACATGCCCCCTCCACTTCCTTGCTTCTGAAGACAACTTCCTTGCCCTCAATATCCTCTCAATTATCCTTGAATTAAAAGCAACCACTTAAGCACCTTAATCATTATAATATTATTATCCATTGTTAATGGACATTACTTTTTAATTAACAAATGTGAGTGGATTTCTTCACCTACTTAAGATATTTCAGTGTAACTCAAAGAATTTGGACGTCCTCCCACTATAGGATTTCAACCACAGCCTTTTTAGTTGATGGGTACTTCAATTAATATATTTATTTTTGCTACAAAATAAATTAGGGTTTCATTTATGCTTATTTCTTGATTATTTTATTATCAAGATTATCTCTCCTCAAAAGTAGTTCAAACAAGACGCCCCATTCTTTTTATTTTATATAAATGATACAAAGAAACTATAGGGACATAATAGAGGTGGTATAATACATGTTCAACCCTAGATTTTGGTTAATTTGGAAATTACACCAAAACTAGCATTCAATACACAAGCATTATTCAAACAAGCTCCTTTTTGGAACTTAGGCTTGTGGAAGCCATACCTCAGCATCATTCTCATTCTTATGATGCTATAACACTTGAGTAACATTTATCATGTAACATTTTCAAAGTAACCCCTTAAATTGGGTAAATTGCACTTTAGTCCAAAACAAGTAAAATATTGTTTCAACATTATTCAAATAGGACCAAAATTGAAACATAAGCTCTCCTTTAGTCTTAATTACTTTTCAAAAGATAAATACAAGAATCTAAATGACTTAGTTAAGCAAAACTTCTAGGGTTAAGGCATAACCCAGGTCAGGGGTGTTACATATTCGATCTCAATGGTTATTTCTTCTTCTTCTATTTCTTTCTTCTTCCATTTCTTTGTTAGGAGTACTAAGCCCTTATGGTGGCTGTTTGTGGATTAAATGTTACTTTTATATCATGTTGGTGGGAAATAACTTGTAATGAACATAGTTTTGTTCTATGATGATTACATTCTACTGCCATCTTATTTCCCATATTTCTTCTTGTGGTTTGTGCTTGAATTCATAATTTGCTTGTTGATGTATGCTTGAAAACACCTAAGTTGTGGGTGAAAATGGATTGTATGTGTCTAACTTAGGAATTGCACCTAGGTCAAAATAGTGGATCCGTATCTAGCAACCTATCTTCTCACATGCATATCTCTTCTCCTACAACTAGTCGTGAGGTTTAAGTAGCTAGTGTAAGAGTGCTTAGTGCAATTGCCTAGAGTTTTCTAAAGGATAGGTGGTTAGAGACATGAGGTGAAATATCCTCATATGCACTCCCCATTCCTACCCTTGACTTTCAACTATCCTTAGTACACTTACCCTAGAAAGCTAGACTTCCTTGGTCCTATTAGAATTTCACATAAGCCCTAGTTCAATTGAGCCTCGTAAGGTTGGATGGGGTTGCATGGGTGTAATTCCCCTACACACACTCCATACCACCCATGTGCAACTAGTATCTTAGGGTAATTCAACAACAGTTGTCTTATTGTTTGGTTTAACAATCCAGAACGACAATATAGAATTTGCACATTATAATACCCCTTAAATTGGATTCTTGTAACATTCCCCCAAACAACCCACACTTCCATAACTTGCTAAAAACTCCAATTTCTCTATTTGATTGTTCATGTTAGTTTAGTTACTTTCTTTGATTTCTTTGTTAGTTAATTGCATTGTTTTGGATAATTTACTCTTGGTAGGGTAGTTAAGTTTCCTTTGAGCTTGCTAGTGTTAGCCTTTCTAGTTAGTGATAATATAGGTCCTTAATTGTTTTAGTGTCTAACTTGTTTGGATAGTGTAGCTTAGTCTTAGCCTCTTACTCTTACTTAATTAGTTGCCCTCTTTGTTTATGAGAATTACTTTTTTAGGGTTTTTTTTGGTCGGTCAAAAAAGTGTGTTACTATAATACCAAAAACTTTGGGCACGAAGTACCCCATACAGCAAAACTAAAACCTAAAACTTTGGGCATGAAGTACCCATACAGCAAAGCTAAAACCTTGATCCCAACAAGCTAGTAATCAAAGGTAAGAGACCAGAAAAGACCTAAGATTGTATGAAAGACTTTGACCCTAAACAACGCAACCTAATGACACGAAGCCTTATGCATAGACTAGCACTCAATAGAATAAAAAAACACCCACAAAGTATGAGCACAAAGGTGATGCAGGCAGGCTACACCCCATCAGACTAAGATCTCCAGGGACACAACACCTACACTACAAACCTAGGCTTCTTAAGATAACCATAACTTAGACGTAGTCCAAGCCAGAACATGGAAGCACAAGCACATCTTGCTTTCTTAACAGAACCAGAACACTGGAGCAGTAAAGAATAGAAGAATACAAAGTTGTAGACCACATACCTCTCTTCACTAGCTTTTGATACACCCACAAATTGTGATGAGTGGGGACTAAGATCAAGCAGTTGCATCATCTCCTACTCCCCGGCTGGCTCCAACTTGCGGTTCGATGAAGACAGAATGGACATACTCTAAATGCTATTGTTTGCACAGAAGCACCACAACAAACGCCTGAGCGATGTTGCCTTGTTGCAAGGAAGAAGAACTTAAGGGGAACAGGAACAAAAACACTCTGCTCCCCAAAGAACCAGTCCACACTTACAACCAACTAGTGGCCTAAGGCCAAACACTAGACGAGATGCCCTTGTTTGCACAGAGGCATTTCAACGAACACCTTGGGGGTGTTCCATCTCACAGCAGCAGGGGGAAACAAGCTTGCGCCAAGCAGCACCGAGCACCTCAATCACCCTACATCTAGTAGTGAAGCACCATCTTGAAGACGGAGGAATCCCTCTACTATGTCGGGACACCCCAGATCTGAAGGCACCTCCAAGAAGGAAGTGACGCTGGTTGGGCACCGCAACACTTTGTCCACCCTTCAGCCAATCCAGGGGGGGCACCGTGAGGCCATAGAGCGCCAAACCAGTCGGGGAAGACGTGCCGGTGGGCTCGCACGGTGAAGCCACCCGGAGCAGGTCCACGTGGCGGAGAGACATCCAGGAGCAGCGGCTTGCAGCCAGATCATCAGCAGATGGCACGGGGGCACAAGTCGGAGTCAAGGCCCTAGTGAAAGCGGATGAGCGAGCAAGGTATCCCAGGTGAGGGAGCATGCAACCAAGAAGGTTGACCTCCGCCACAGGAGGTACCCTAGGTGCTCAACCAAAGGTCACGAGGACCCACAGAGCAAGCAGAAACATTGGAGGGGGGGACCTAGAGAGCGCAAGCAGCGGCCCAGCAGGCCAAGGAGCCACTAAGGCTCTAAGAGCAGACTTGCCACCGCCTGGGCCACACCGCCAACAGACGGTGGAATATGACCGGTCACCAGCAGAGCTAGCAGGGGAAGCAGGGAGGGGAAGAAGGTGCAGAAGAGGGTAGGGGGGGAAGAGGGGAGGGAGACTGGGGTGGAGAAGGACCAAGGGGAGGGCACGCCCGAAGGGTTGAAATAGGGTTTTACTTGTTTTATCTCCCTTCTTGCTTTCTTTCTAGAACCATTAGCGTAAACAAACCCAAATAATCTTTAAATCCTAAAAACCATAATCTCTACTTTGGGAACGTATCTCAAGCCGAATAAACTCTAGTTCTCCCTCTTTCCCTGTGGATAAACCCTATACTGGCCACTTGCCTATGCTATAACATGACCCCATGCACTTGTGGGTTAGTATGGTAGTCTATGCAGATGTCTTAGTTTATGTCCTTATAAATATTGAGAGATCATAGTTATTTTTTGTTCATGTCTAGGGGTTGCATCTAATCAAACTCTATTTGGTTAGTTGTACCCAAAATTAAAAACACATCAAGCTTTCAGGCGCCATTGTCGGGGACAAAAAGCGCCATAGCTACCTAGTAGTTGTGGTGTTGACTCTCCCCTTTGGTACCGTCTTTTTCCAGTTTGTTTTGTTACATTTGAGAAACACACATCACATACTTACTTTGGCTAACATTATCCATACAAGACATACAAAGCGTTATAAGTATAATGTTCCTCATAAGCGAGATCAATACAACTATTACAATATAAGTTTGCAGCATTGGAGGAAAATGGTATTCTAGAAGATATTGAGCCTGAGGCATGGATTCCAAAAGTCATTATCTACCATCCAATAATAATGTTGAGTTGCAACAGACTACACCTATTATGAAGATATGGACAAGGAAGAGAAAGAAGCAAACGTCTGTTGGCACTGAGGAGCGACTCAATGTCCATATAAACTCAAGTTATGATTGTGAATCATGATGTGATACCTTAGGAAAATACTTTGCTTTAAGAACATGATAAAATGAATCTACAAAGTACTTTAGGTAGAGAAATGTGAGGTAGTAGTGGAAAAATGAAAATATCCATCAGGATGACCACAAGCCAAACGAGGAAAATTGCTCAGAATTCACCATAAAGATGTTGTTCATGGTTGGGGAGAGGTTACTACCCTCCATAAAATTGAAGTGACATCTACTATTGAAGTTTTGATTAACTTGGATGACATATTAACAATAGTAGATACATGTCAATGTATATACATGTCAATGTAGTTTACTGCCTTCCAATTTAATTATTCTTTGATCTATATTGTAACGGGTTAGTATACATGTAACCTTTGGAACTCATTATAATACTTCTCACCCTATTTCAGGAATGGTTTATCAATATAAGTTATCATCCTTTTTCAAGAAAAAATAACTACTTAGTAGCCCCATATCAGAAAGCAATAACTAAATTAGTAGGTGATAGAGAAATATGTAATCAAATAACTACTTGTAAGCTTCCAAATGGTTGCAAGCAGTTTACTTCCTTTTCTATAACATAGTAAGTCATTTACTCTATTCCCCCACACTACATGTATGCACGACAATGCCAATGATCATTTCAATTTAAGCATGATATTGTTTGTTTACATGTTTGTCAACTAAAACCTTACTAAATGGTCCTCATTGACTTAACCACAATTTAATTTAACTTGCCTAATCTAAACAAATTACTGTAAGTAGGAATGACAAAAGTTTGTTTTATGCCAAAACTACCACCATGCCTGCAAAAAGGCTAACCACATATCACAACATCACCATAGTTATTGGGAGTTCTAGATGTAAAACAATATCAGCACCAATACATGTAATGTTAGCCATACAACATCACAATATAATTCTAATTTAAGCACACTCCTATATTTTGTTAATTTATTTAGATGAGTTTGACCAACTACTCAAATACAAATGACAACAATGGTGTTATTGCTAAGACACAATTCATAAATGTACGCCGCAACAACAATACGTGTACCTTAGTTTTAAGAAGTGAAAACCTACAACCGTACCATTGAAGGTGCATTTATCCCACTACATCTTTAAAGATGTGTTCTATGCATAAAATCATGTTAAACAAAACTAACTATACTAGGTTCATATGATTTTATGATGGGACATAGATGCAAAGAGATATTACATTTTAGCATAGATATTGTGCAATTATTGTCAAAACCATAGGTGTTAGAAAGTCAAAGTTCGCACACCGAGATGACTCCATATCTAACTTGGATTTTAGATGAGATAGATGGTGGTATAATTGTTCTTGACGAGGTTTCTTATCAATATCACATGTTTATTGATATGGTATATTTATGTTAGGATTGCAACATGTTTGCATCGACATTTTTGGGAGTGCTCTTTACACGAGATAGCATCTTAAAAAACGTAACCATATTTTTTATCTGAGTTTGATCTACTTACACAACTATATTATATCCGAAAAACCGAACTAATACCCATATTTTCTATAATTCTAATGAGAAGGTTACAAACAAGGTAATGAATCATTTTTTCTTTGTATTTTAGATTTGACACAATGAATAAGTTATTCAAAAATCGTTTTGTTTTACTTTTCTAACTACTAACACGAAAGACTTGCTCAAACACGGATTACATCTGAGGTAGCGTTAAACAATCAATATAAAATTATTTTCAAGAACAAGCAATAGGAAGAGACGCTACATAGTCTTCATATTTATTTCAAATTAAAGTTACTATCTGTTTTTTTATTTATTTTATTAATAACTATATATGGATTTCTATAGTTTGGAATATCAAGAAATGATTTGAAGTTTATTGTTTTATATCACGAAGGAATTCTATTATTAAATTTATCAAATTTTATAAAATTACTTATTACAATACACATTATTAGATATAGAAAATAAATAACCAATTAAGACAAAATTATATTGTGGAAGTAAAAATTAGATAATAATACATTGTATTATTTGTGATAATAACATGCTAGAAGTTGTTGAAATGTGACCCTTATACGCCTTTAGATTTTATAACATGATCACTTTACATGTTGAGTAAGTTGATTAGATAAGATTATTTAAGAATAATTATAGTTTTTTATTCTTGTCAATAGAAACTTAGCATAGATATCATTCGATTCATATACTACATGTTTACCATCGTCTCATCATTTTGTCTTATATTGGAGTTATTTCAAGTGTTACAATTTTGCAGGTGACCCTAAATATCAAGACTCACAAATTTAAAAGTATGCATGCTTGTTATGGTAGTGAAAATATCTTTGATCATTTTTATTATAAACATTACACGGGTAGTATGTACCGTTTATTGTTTGGATATAGTTCATATTGAACTTGTTAAACCATATAACTACCAAAACAACCTACATAGACCACTAGATAATTTTAAATATGGCTTGATGGACCAAACATAACATATAAATCTAACACTTCCTCAGTTGACTGATTGGCTTTTAGTCACAGGTTGAGGGCTTGGTACCCAGTTGGATCCTTTGACGAAAATGTTTATGGAAACATTGAAAGATCTTTTTTTATGATTTTTAATAGGACAAAACCTTTTTTCCTCACTATTAATAGATATGAACAAATACCAATAAACCTTGTTGATCTAAAATGAATTTCATATTGTTGATTAGTTTTATATGTACCCCAAAATACAAGCCTTCAGAATTCTGTAGTGTAGGGTATTACATATTGATTTCTAAAGACAAGTTCCACATAGACAAATTAAACTATTTTACATGGATATGTAAATATACACAAACACACCCACAAAATCTACTTGGTGCTTATTAGACAATCTTCTCTTTTTTGTCATAATCCTTGCTTAAATTTAAAAATATTAAGGGGGACAATCTTTTGAAATATTTTTTCACTTCTTTTTGTTTGGGAATATGTTTAATAGTTCATACTCAAATCAAGGCCAGCCAACCCATGCTAAGATTAAATGTGTCTCCTTATACATAGTTAATTTACCATGAACACACAATTTGGTACATAAACACAAATCTAATAGAAGTTCTACTTAGAAATAAGTTATTATGCGCCAGAATTCCATAGAGTAAGTAGGTAAAGAAAAAAAATACAAAATCCTTTTCTACCAAATTGTGTGGTATTCAAGCAAGTAGCTCGACTAACACAACAAGCAACTGAAAAAATTAATGTTATAACAAAAAAATGAGTAGCTTGATAAGTAGGTGCTAAAAAGTTTTCTTGCATGGATTGTGAGTCTAACAAATAAATATTTCTAAACAAAAGGAAAACATGAAGGGATCAAAATGAGCTGAAATCAGTCTGCTAGAGGAGAAATTGCCTCGACAATATACTTAGTTATAGAAAGTAGGACCCTAATGCAGAGACCTAAATTCAAAAATGCCCAGTAATAATCAGGTCTTGATGTGTACTATTGTGTGTATTAATATGTATGGTTGAATAACAATGTTTACTATTATGTCCATTAATGTCTAAAGTGAAAATATAGCCCTAATAAATAACAACTGTAACCTTTTATTACTGTTATTATATTACTAGTCCTTCAAAAATTTTGAGCTGAGAAAAAAAATCCATAAAACACATATAATTGTACTTAAATTGCACGTAGCAAAGTTCTTATTCAAATATGAACAATAGTTATAGTTTTTGGTCTATATAAATGATTAATGGACCGATGTGGGCCGTTATTGAACTATTAGACAACTATTGATAATACGGGTCTGGCTCATATGCTACAATGTGTCTTCTAAGTCATTTTTCAAAAATATATTACCAAACAGTGTCTGATAGGAGCAAGTAGTTGAATAGAACATCCAAGCAATTGAAGTAAGAAAACATAAAAGCTAAATTAAATTATTAAAATTATCAACTTAATTTGTAGACAGAGGAAAACGTTGCCCCAAAGCAAGCACCTAGAAGAACCAACTTGTGAAACTTTCTCAAATAGAAAAAGAAGAAAAATGGAGCTAAAAGAACTTATAATGACTAGCTGGATTATTAAGCAACAAACTAAGCTAAGTTGCTGAAGTCTGAATTTAAAAAAAAATCAGAACAAAGAAAGAATAAAATGAAATAAACCAACACATCACAAAGGAGCAGCAATAGTAGTAGGCAATAGAAAAAGCTACACTCAAGCAATAACTTGCAAGCTTCCAAGTAGTTGCCAGTTGCTCACTTCCTTTTTGCATATGGTAGTAAAGACATTTACTCAAATCACGACACACTACATGTGCGCCCAACATAGTCAATGATCATTTGGATTTAAGTATGAACTTGTTTGTTCACATGTTTGTCATCTAGAACATTATTAAATGTTCTTCGTCGACTTTACCGCAATGTAATTTAACTTGTTCAACTAAAAGTAGTTACGGCAACTAGGAATGATAGGCATACATTTTATGTCAAAACCATAATCACTCCTACAAAACCTACTGCATATCACGGCATCACCATATATAATGGAAGTTCTAGATGCAGAACAATATCCACACCTATAAATGTAATATTAGGCTCCGATTGTAACTATAATTTTTTAGGGAACTCATTTTCGAGTAACTCAAGTTAAGTTTGAGGAAATTGAAATCAGGTGATTAGATTGCATAATAAATTCTTTAGGAAAATGACTTTTATATGATTGGTACGTTGTAACTAAATAAGATTTCCTACCCGGTCAGTGCAGCACAGATGGTTCGGTCCAGTCTGTCCTTTTTGGGAGACTTGAGTTCGAAACCTCCTGTTGCGCATTGTATCCCTTGGGTCATCCGAACTCTAACAACTCCTTAAAGGAGGGGGGAGAGACTAAGTCTCCTTCTAACTCAAAAAAAAAAAAAATTTCCTCAATGCTATCTTTCCTAGCGTCATTCTCTACATCATCAACTCTAGTATTTTATTCAGTTTATTCAGAATCGTAATAAAGCATGCTGATACAAATCTTGATGTTTTTCTATTATATGTATATGTCTATCTAACCTTATAAAAAGGCAGACTCTGCTGCTTGCTCTCAGTACGTACTTGACTGTATGCTTCTTACTTTTTCTGACGTTGTGTGGGGCTGTATGCTTCACTGTTAACTAAGTAATTAATTCTCAGTTTGCCACGTGGGCTCTGTCAAATTTCGCCAGCATAACAGCTGGACTTTTATTAAACAACAGTTTATACGACGCAGATAAAAATACGAAAGATCTAACTCCGTATATGCTACAAGCCTGTGGTAGAGTTGTAGAACTGCGCCCTTCCCCGAGTCCCCGACGGAGTTGTGAACAAACACGCAGCCGACGAAAAGATTGCCTGGCTGAGTTAAGATCCCGCCATCAGTGCAAAGTCATTTCTTCCCTCCATCGTCGTGCTTGAAAGGTAGCAGCGGCAATTAGCATAGTCTTCGGACGATATATCACTTTCCCTGCAGCCTTTGTTTATCTACTGCAATTAGCATAGTCGTCTGCATCGGATGTGTTTCTACCCTTCAATCCCTGATATGGGAATGCTAAAACCAGACCTGCCGGCTGCAACTGTGTCCTCGCCACACCATATATTATCTTTTCCCGCCATTATATGCTTACGATATCATACATTGCCCAACGGTCACGAGATTTACAAGATCAAATGATTAGCTTCTAGGCATGTTAATTAGGCGTGATGCAGAGCGAGCCGATTAGATTTTTCTGGATGTGTACCGGATAATAGCTCACCCTTTCTATTGGAGCTACGCTACACACAACCGGTCAGCCACCCGCTGGTATACCCGATTTTTGAAACCGTGCACCTCCTGCCCCACTACCGGCAATAGAATTTAGCAGCAATTAATGCAATAAAGGATGATGGAAGTAGAAGAGAGAAAAAATGATTTTGTCCATAACTTTTAATCTGAAACGTATTTTTTGACGAAATAAATTACATTAGAATCCTTGTAGAAAATACTTTCCAAGGAGACTAGTGTTGACATATTTTGAAATAATGATATTACGCGAGAAACATAGTATCATATATTAAGATATCATACACATGTTCTGGGTACAGACGTACAGTACTCTCGTGAATATTGTACTTTTGAATGAAGGAGGATCAACAATACTCGTGAGTATTGTACTTATGGATCCATAAGTACTGCAGTTACTTGTTAATACTCAAGCATAAGTACAATACTTACCAAATTAAAAAACCAAGTATAATTGTATAACTGGTGTAGAAGTATAAGTACAATACATTCGGAATCGCATAGCAACATTAGTCATCTGGACAATTTCTTTTACATAATGCATACATAAGTTGAGTATCTACTTGTTAATGATCTCAAAAGTACAATGCACATCAGGTCAAAAATCACCTATAAAATGCAACCATAAGTATTGTACCCACATGTTAATTTCAACTCAGTTACTAAAGCAGTACAATATCTAATAAATTATATACCAAGCATAAATCAAAAATACAGTAGTACTCACGAGTACTGTGCGTCTGTACCCAGAACATGTGTATGATATCCTAATATATGGTACTATGTTTCTCGTGTATTATCATTATTTCAAAATATGTCAACACTAATCTCGTTGAAAAATATTTTTTATAAAGATTCTAATGCAATTTATTTCATCAAAAAATACGCTCTAGATTGAAAGTTATGGACAAAAATATTTTCTCTCTCTTCTACTTCCATCATCCTTTATTGTTTTAATTGTTGCTTACATGAACAGTTGGCGCAGTAAGAGGCCAGTCCCGAGGACCGAATAGGCTCCCGGGGACATGACCGGTTATTCCTAGAATTTTTCTTCTATTGCGGTCAATACTGAAACGTTGTCCCTAATTAAATGTACCGGAACAGAATTAGGATGCGGTGGATGAATGAATTAGACTGAGCACCCGGTGGCCATTTCATGTCGTAGGGTCATTTTTTTGTATCTGCGACGATCCCAACCCTTTCCCGTCTCCTGTATGCCTATGTTGTGTCGGAGTTGCTGTTTTGATTGAGTCTCAAAAATCTCTACCACACATTTACGTAAAAATTCTACTAAAAAAAATCAATGTGATGTGTGTATGGTCAAGATTAACAAGGACATATCGGGACAACAAGTTTGGATCCCACCTGTCTCATATTATGTGTCCCATGTATCACAACGTATTGCAAACATGGGTCCATGTAATATGAATTTTCTTTGGGAGGTAACAGATTAGATTAAATGGGAGAGAAGAGGGGTCCGACAGAGGGAATAGAAGATGTGAACCCACTACGAATATGTCGTGGTTAAGTTTATTTGTGAACAAATATACATTTTTATGGATGGAAAATCTACATAAGCAAAAATATAACTTTTGAGTTATTATATTTTTGCATGATGTCTTTAGCGACGACAAATGAATATGATTAACTAAATAGAGATGGTAGAAGGTGAGTGTATTTGTGTACATGTATTACACTGTTACAAAATTACATCAAAGTGATCTTATTTTGTGTCCCATGCTAGGAAGCATTGTCCTTAAGGTTTTCATAGTGACATGTACATGGCTAAAACACAAGTGATATTTCCACCTAAGTGATCTTAATATGAGACATATGCTAATAAGTGTTGTCCCAAAATTTAATTTGTTATTACATATATAGTGGAATATTTGTTTTTGTTATAATTAATTAATAATATGTTTACTACCAATACATCTAGGATGAAATATTCTGATCTACCCGAGGAAAAGAAAGAAATTATAAGGAAAAGAAAAAAAAGAGAAATATGTAAATTTTTCAGAAGAGAAAAAAGAAGCAACACTTGAAAAAAGTAGACAAAATTATGCAGGAAAAAACTTGAGAAAAATAGTCAAAGTTTGAAGGAAGCAATTTTGGATCAACATATGCAATCTACTACTTCTACAAGATGGGAAGTTGAATCAACATCAGCTTCTACTGAAGAAAGATTTTGTTTGGCTTTCTTAGATCAAATGAAGAAACAAGATGAACAAATTAGAAAAATCTTCATAACAGATTTAGTTACACCAAAAGGATCATATGAACTTCCTAATTGTTGATGTTGTACTTATTGTCATGCAAAGAGATATCCATATGAGGTTAAGACGTTTTATTGTTATGATGGTGAAATTATTTTGTCTACAAATGATATCCCTTTAGGATTACTTCACCTATATACCTCATCAGAGAAAGAGGGTATCCACTTCAGACAATGCATACAGATGTATAACAATACATTTGCTTTTACGTCTATGGGTGTGCATGAGGATAAGAATCTTTCAAAGAGATATAGAGGGATATACACTTTTATAATACAAGCACAAGTGTATCATTTCATCAAAAAAAATGATACCAGAAAATGGACAACCATCACATCTACAATTATACTTCTATGATACTGATCACGATATAGAAAATATATTACATCAATCATTTAGATTGAAAGAAGATGTAGTCAAGATATTAGTCAATGCATTGTGGCATAATACATACTCAAAGTTCTTTCAAAGTTTAAGCAATTTATAGAACTCTGAGAACTTACAAATATTTATTAAGTCCAACCCATATGTACATCAAGGAATTCATAATGCACCGACTTCTTCGCAAGTGATAGCAATTTGGAGTGAAAATGACAGTAATAACAACAATGGCATAAATTTTCAAAGGGACATTAATGTTTATTCTCATGCGGGTAGTAGTCATTGTGTCAACTACTACTATGCTTGTTATGATCCTCTACAATATCCGCTATTGTTTCCACATGGTGAAATCGGTTGGCATCAAGGAATTTCATGAAAAGATAAAAAGACTGGACAATGGTCGTGTAACACTTCATTATCTGATAATTCTTATTTTAGAGATGTTGACGAACTGTTACTATAAGAGGAAAAAGGTGACACACAAACCTATTCTTTAGTTAATCTATTTTTGAATAAAATACATGTCTTTTTTAGTTATTTATTATTATCTTTTAGCTCTAGAAAATAAGCAAAAATGAAGAAAAATAGTCTCATGTTGTGAGTACTATTGTTACAAGTTACAAATCAGAGATACAGATAGATCGATTTTGCTGCATTTTGGTATACTTTTACAACAATATATTATTGACATGTATGTCAAACTTAAAAGTAGTCGCTTGGACTATATTAGAAGGAACCAACAAAAGATTCAAGTTGTTTTATATCAAGGCATCATATATAGCTCTAATGATGGAGAAAAGAGTAGTAGTAGAATAGGAAAAAGAGTTATTCTTCCTGCATCTTTTATTGGTGGTCCAAGATATATGCGTCAACATTATCTTGATGCCATGGCATTAGTACAAAGATATGGAAAACCTGACATATTTCTAACTTTTACATGTAACCCATCATGGGTTGAGGTAAAGAGAGAACTACTTCCTTTTGAAGAAGAACACAACAGACCAGATCTACTTGCTAGAATTTTCAAAGAAAAATTAGAAAATGTAAAGGTTGATATTGTCAAACGACATATATTTGGACGTGGTTGCATGTTTATGTAATAGAATATCAAAAAAGAGGACTTCCACATGCACATTTTCTTATCATTTTGGGAAAGGGACAAAAGATTACTAGTCCTTATATATATGACCGATATGTATCTATAGAAATACCAAAAAAAGTAGATAACTCACATCTACATAGTATGGTTTTGAAACATATGGTACATGGCCCATGTGGAAAATTCAATCCAAATAGTGTCTGTATGAAAGATGGAAAATGCAAGAAACATTATCCAAAAGATTTTTGTCCCATAACAAGTCAGGCAAAAAATGCATACCCTTTGTATCGAAGAAGAGATACTGGTCCGTTAGGAAAGGTGGGTTCCAACCAAATTGACAATCGTTGGATCGTTCCATATAATTCTTATTTTTTTAGAAAAGTACAATTGTCATATGAATATCGAGATTTGTTCTACAATTAAAGCAGTGAAGTACTTACATAAGTACATATACAAAGCGCATGACCATGTATTATTTCAATTGAATGACAACCAAAATAATAATGTTCATGATGAAATTTTGTAATATGTATCTGGATGTTGGGTGTAAGGACCCTGACCTTCGTTTAGGGTTTAGCCTGTTTGCTTTACTTAACCTTGATGCTTTGATGCTTGCTAATCACCTTTAAGTGGTGATTAGGGTTTGGTTGTGCTTTGTTGAGAGTTGGAGGGGCTACTTGCAATTAACCCAAGTCTAGGGTTTGTAGGCAAGTTTGCCACCTTGTGAGGTGTCCCTCTCTCTCCTTGCTTCCTCTAGGGTAGAGAGGATGGTTTGGGCTCATTGCTTGAGTCCCTTTGGGCTTGGTTGATCTTGTTGGGCTTTGTTGAACCTTGCTTTTGCCTCCTTGGGCCCTTGTGTCGCCCAGGTGTGTCGCCCTAGTGTGTCGCCCTTGGTGCTGGTGGTGTGTCGCCCATGACCCTTTGACCAAGTTTGACCTTGTTTGTGTCACCACTAGTGGACACTTAGTACATGATGCTTGCATGTGTAAATGACCTTGGACATGTGTTTAGGGCTTGCTAGAATGGTGGCTCGTGCACTAGGACAAGTGTCCCTAGGTAGGAGACACCTTGCTTAGTTCTACCTTGTTTTCTCCTCCCTTTTCTTCTATATAGGTGTGTCCTTTCCTTTGCTAGGAGTTCATTTGGTTCCTTAGTTTCTTCTCCACCTTAGTGCGACACCCCTTCTCCTTTGCAAGTTGGTGGCCGAAACCTCTTGGAAGAGCAAGCTTGGTGGCCGATACCCTTAGAGTCTCCTTCTTCCTTGCTTGGTGGTGCTTGGAGCTAGGAGCTTGGAGCTTGCTAAGGCGGGTTGCATAACTCCTAACCCTAACTATATTACCTCCTTTTCTATGTTCTTATATGTTGCTATGATCTTGTCGGCTATATTCTTTGCTAGTTTGTTCCTTGCTTAAAGTTCCTTCTTGTTGGCCGATCCTATGTTCTAGGGTTCTTGGTGAGCAACACTCTCTTCTCTCCTAGGTCTTGAGGAGTGAGCTTGAGATCTAGTAGCTTAAGCAACACCCTCCTCTCACCATGGACTTGAAGAGTGAGCTTCGTACTAGTGGTGATATTTGATAGGGTTGTCCTTGTGTTGGCCGTTTGGTAGCAAGATATGTGCAAGACCCCTCTCTCGTTTAAGTTGAGAGGTGAGCCATCCTCTTAATCCATTAGGGTTTCCATGCTTTTGTGCTTGAGGTAGAAGACGATCATGTAAGTGGTACCTTGGTTGTTAGGTGCTTGGGGAGGTGCTTCCCGACAGCCCTCTTGACCTAGACCCTTGGACGACACATGTGTGGACGATACCCCCTTTGGTCCTTGTTGGTGACGGGCGTCACAACCTCACTCTGCCCTGTGACGGTCGTTAGGCCATGGTTTGGATGGCTGGACGATATGTCCCTCGATGATAGTTGTGTTGCACCCTTGGACGATACCCCGTGGAGTGGACGTTGCTAAGTGGCCCTTGTGATGAGCGTTGCTAGTAGTTCTGTGTCAGGCATTGCACAACACAGGTTGTTGCACGATACCCCTACCAACCCGACACCGCGTCACGTGTCGCGCTTTCTTTGCTGAGTTGCACGTTTAGCTGTTGTTGCTCTGGGTGGTGACGCTATGTCGCATGACACATGATGTGCACAACATACCATGGAACGCTGCGTTGCGCGTCACGTTTGGCCGTTATGTGGTGACCGACATGAGCTGGGCGATAGGGTGAGTACCCTGCCCGATACCACTTGTGGTGAGGGTAGATGATACTTTTAGTGAGGGTTCTGTCAGTCATAGAAACCGAGGTGTTGATCTTATATCACGATTACAATGATGGTGATCCTTGCTATGCGTAATGGCAATGGTTATGGTAACTCTTGCTTATGTAACTCCATATCTTTATACATGAACATGACCATCTGGATTATTGGCAATAAGTTGAGATAATGATAAGCATATACTATGGTTTATTTAATGTTGTGTCTTATGCACATGATCATCAGTTAATGTATGATTGGTATAGAATCTTTAATGTTACTCTATATTGATAGCATGATCTTCTATTAAGCCTATGATTATTGTATATACTAACCATGCAGGTGATGCATAGCCAATAATAATAAGGGGCTATGAGGTATATGTACAGGTTGAGTAACTCTACTGTGATTATTACTCTCAATATGATGTACATGACTAAGTACTGGGGATTTCTATCCCATGATGATGATGTAAGCCTTGAGAGGCAGTGGCACTATGTGATGAGGGATTGAGATCCCATGGTATGTGATGATCCTTGAGATGGATCTGGACGATTGGCAAGAGGCCAAGTGATAACATGTGAGGTTGGATCCTTGTGATGGATCAGATTGATATGATTACCATAAAAGCATAATGTCGAGCTTTATGTTGTTTATTTCCTATCATAGTTTACATGTTATATAACTTGATTGAATCTTGCAATCCATATAAAAGATACTAATTAATCACAGTGTAATATATCATGTAGTTGCCCTGGCCATAGATCCATCATCGTCAGGAGCTGGTGATGGTGAAACGGGTTCTCCTACGGGTTAACTCAGAGCGCATATTTTTGAATATGCGAGGTTTCTCCTAGCCTAAAATAGTGAGGATTTGAGTGTAGCTACGGTTTCAGACTCTGGATATGTGATGAGCATGGTGAACAGGCCCATGGCTCAGGATATGTGATATGGGAGCATGAATGTGTTCATGGCTCAGAGCACGGTGAACAGGCTCGAGGCTCAGATATACTAGCGTCGAGACCTGTACCGAGGCGGGATAGAGGAAGGGTGGCCTATGGAGATGACTCTGTGGCTAAGACCACTTAAGCATGAGACTGTGGTCCTGCTTGTGTTGTACTTGTGCACTGACCACGAGGTGGGAGGTCATGGAGTCCGGCTCTTCCATGTGAACTTGTATAGCACCGGCTCCGGGTTTCATAGCCGTCGGTTGGATTTGAACGGTACGGTTCACTTCCTCAGAGCATAATAATACGTAATCTAGCCGAATAGTATTTATTGTTTAAGGCAAAACACGGAACATTGGTTGAGGCCTTGCTTGTGTAGTTAGTCTTGTTATATCTTGCAGTTATTTATATGTTCCTCATGTTATGCGGCAAAATATCTTATCTTGACAATCATGTTCCATGAAGAGATAAGTGGTGATATGCCTTCCGCATATCAGGTAAACTTGATGGAATGAATAAGCTTTGCTATATAGACTGCTCTTGTTGTACCTTTACCAGTTATCTGTTGTTGTTGCTTTATCTTCCTTTGGTTTTATAGTTTCGGTGGGGAGTTATGTTTCTCGTTGGGACAATGTTCAATTATCTCACTCCGCTGGTTTTCAGGTGTTCATGCTAGGTGTGGTGGTGGTCGCGGTGTTGCGGCCGAGCAGCAAGAAGAGCAGTAGAAGGCAAGAGATAGACATGCTGCTGTTTTGGTGATTGAAGTAGAGTCTAGAGTCATCCCTGTACTCTCAGGTCCTTGGGAGCATTTTGACGTTGTTTCATGATGTATAGTTGTTGATCCTTTGTGTATCCTGCTGCTGGCCGGATGTGGGCCTTTATGTATATATGGAAGGTGATGAACTCATGTGATGACAAGACAGCTATTTCTCTAAGTTGTGGACATGTATCAAGGCTCGAATATATGTTTATGTAACATGTTTCCTTGCAGGACGAGGACCTATATGTAATAGTTTCACAGTTTATCCGCTTTCCGCAATCGGTTTTAATTAACCCGTGTTTTTGGTAATCTGTGGTTATGGTGATTTCCGCATATTTTCACGTAACACCTCGCTATCTGTGTGATAGTGGGATGTGTTGCCACAAGTTTTGGTATCAGAGCTCTAGGTTCACTGAGTCTACAGGGATTTAGGACTAGGTTGTGTCTGTTCTTGTGAGTTGTCCAGATTTTCTTACGATCGTCTTCTGCCCTCAGCAGAAGAAAAGTCAAGATGTCTAGAAACTATGAATAACACACTGCTGAGAACAGCGATGCTGCTTCAGCTGGTGGAGCTGAAGGACAAGCACATGGAGATCGGGTGCCTGAGGTCCCCCAACCTGACCCAGCCATTCTTGAACACCCTTTCTACCAACAGCTTATGGGGCAGATGATGGCTATGATGAATCTCATGGTTGAGCAATTTCCAGTGCCTCCACCGAGAGCACAGGCTCCCCATGGTGAAGCATCGGGTATTGGGAAGACCTTTGAGCGGCTTTTCCGAGTCGGAGCTTCGGATTATGCTGGAACGGCTGATCTGGCGGATGCAGATCTGTGGCTGACAAGTCTTGAGAAGGCTTTCCGGATCCTTGACATCCCTGAAGCAGACAAAGTAAAACACGTTGTCTACCTTCTGAAGGGTAGTGATGGTCACTGGTGGACCATCGAGGAAGAGAAGCGGCCTGGTGAGGCGATCTGTTGGGAGGTTTTCCGGCGCGCGTTCGTCAGTAGATACTTTCCGAAGATGTATCTGGATGAGAAGATCAGTCAGTTCGAGAATTTATGACAAGGAGCGATGAACATCACTGAGTATGAAGCCAAGTTCATGGATCTGTTGAGGTTTTGTCCTCAAATGGCGGCAACCGATGAGGAGCGGATCAGATGTTTCGAGAAAGGTTTGAGTTCTGAGCTAATGACACCTGTGTCTGCGTTGGAGAATCGAGAGCAGTTTTCTACGTTTGTGGAATCTGTCCAGAGGATTGAACGATCAATAAGAGAGAAAAGAGAATCCATGTCTAAGAAGAGGCCTGCTCAGTTTCAAGGACAGAGGTTTGGTGGCTTCAAGAAGCCCAGGTTTTCACCACCTTCAGTGATGAGAGGTTCTGGTGTACCTTCGCAGTGGTCTCCGAGTAAGGGAAGAGGTTATGTTTCTTCACTGTCAAAGGCATACAGTACAGTTTCTGTGGCAGTGACAGGGCCAGCTAGACCACGATTTGAGGATAGGTCATGCCATCTTTGTGGACAAGTCAGGCATTTCAGGCTTAATTGCCCGAATAGAGATGTTGAAGTGACACAACAGCTGAGGCAGAATCATCAAGGATCAGATCGACAGCAGCCCAGTGGTAGCAGAGGTCGAGGATGCGGTCAAGCGTCGCAAGCCATATCATCTTATGAAGGGAGCAGGGGACGTGTATAGCCAGCAACGGCTCGATTCTACATAATGAATCAGCCGAAGGCGATAGTCAACCTGCGAGTGGTGACAGGTCAGATGGAGTTATTTCATTCTGACATGTCTTCTTCTTACTTTATATCTGTTCTGGTTGACCCGGGTGCTACACACTCTTTTATCGCCTATAGTATGCTTGAAAACTGTCATTTACATGTTAGCTGTAAGAAGGATAGCTTGTTGTTAGAAACCCCTCTTGATGGTTCCTCGATGCTTCGAGAAGAGTGTCCATGTTGTGTCTTGTCTTTCTCGGGACACAATATACAAGTGGATCTTATACCCCTTGATATTCATGGTTTCGATGTTATCCTTGGGATGGATACCTTAGAGAAGTATAGGGTTGTTTTGGACTGTGGTTCCAAGTAGGCTGTGTTTGATGATGCGGGAGAGAAGTGGATCTTCCAGGGAGATGGGAAGATTCTTCGAACATGTTTAGTATCATCTATGGTGGCAGAGTTGTTGCTACGGCAAGGATGTGAGGCATTCTTAGCTCACGTAGTGGATACCGTTGTGGCTACCAAGGCGAAAGGCCCTAGCCTCGAGGAGGGGTCAGTTGCCTGAGAGTTTGTGGATGTGTTTCCTGAGGAGTTTCCTGGTATTCCTCCACCCCGAGAGATTGATTTTGAGATCAATCTAGTTCCAGGAACGCAGCCAGTTACACAGACACCGTATAGGATGGCTCCAGTAGAGATGGAAGAGCTGAAGAAGCAGTTGCAAGAGTTGTTGGAGAAAGGTTTCATCTGACCAAGTACATCGCCTTGGGGTGCTCTAGTGTTGTTTGTCAATAAAAAGGATGGATCGATGTGGTTGTGTATAGATTACCGGCAGTTGAACAAGGTCACAATCAAGAACAAGTACCCATTGCCAAGGATAGATGATATGTTCGATCAGTTGCATGGTTCTATAGTGTTTTCAAAGATCGATCTACGGTCTGGATATCATCAGTTGAGGATTAAGGCGGATGACATACCAAAGTCAACTTTTAGGATGAGGTATGGTCACTTTGAGTTTGTGGTTATGCCGTTTGGGCTAACCAATGCACCTGCTGCTTTCATGGACCTGATGAACCGAGTGTTCTGTCCGTTTCTAGATCAGTTTGTTGTAGTCTTTATAGATGACATCTTGATCTACAGTCGAGACAGACTGGAGCATGAGCAGCATCTTCATCTAGCGTTGACTCTTCTTCTCCAACATCAGTTGTATGCTAAGTTCAGTAAGTGTGAGTTCTGGTTGGAAGAAGTGACTTTCTTGGGTCATGTGATATCTGCTGAAGGAGTCAGAGTAGATCCAAAGAAGGTGGAGTCTATTGCAGAATGGGAACAGCCGAAGACGCCGACCGAAGTTCGTAGTTTCCTGGGTCTAGCAGGATACTACCGGAGGTTTATCAAGGACTTCAGTACGATTGCGTTGCCAATGACGAAGTTGACCAGAAAGGATGTACCTTTTGTCTGGGATGATCGATGAAAGCAAGCTTTCTAAAGTTTGAAGGAGAAGCTGACCAGTGCTCCAGTGTTAATCCTGCCAGAGCCTGGAAAGGGCTATGTTGTTTTCTGTGATGCTTCCAAGAAAGGTTTAGGTTGTGTGCTGATGCAGGAAGATCATGTGGTTTCTTTTGCTTCGCGACAACTTAAGTAACATGAGGAGAACTATCCGACACATGACTTAGAGTTGGCAGCAGTGGTTCATGTGTTAAAGATTTGGAGACACTATCTGTATGGGGAAGTGTGTTAGATCTTTATGGATCGTAAGAATCTGAAGTATATCTTTTCGCAACATGAGTTGAACATGCGACAACGCCGATGGATGGAGTTGATCAATGATTATGACTGCACCATCGAGTATCATCCTGGTAAGGAGAATGTGGTAGCTGATGTGCTTAGCCGAAAATCTTCTTCTCTTTCTAGAAAGAAGGCATAGTTGAGTTCTCTGGTATGCCATAAACGGGATATGTTTGTTTCCTTGCGGTAGATGAATGTACAGATGGAAGTTTCCTTATTAGTTGGACTTCTAGCATAGATGCAAGTCAAGCCTACGTTGAGACAGCAGATCAAAGATGCACAATAGACAGATGATGCAGTACAGTCGATCAGATCAGAGTTCGGCAGCGAAAAGTGTGATGGGTTCCATGAGTCTGAGGATGGACTAGTTTGCTATCGTGATAGGATGGTGGTCCCCGATGATGATGATCTGAGGAAGTTGGTGCTTGAGGAAGCACACATGTCGATGTATGCTATGCATCCAGGTGTCACTAAGATGTATCATAATCTGAAGGACTTGTATTGGTGGCCTGGCATGAAGAAAGATGTAGCTGAGTTCGTAGCGAGATGCACGGTATGTCAGCAAGTGAAGGATGAACATCACAAGCTGCCAGGTACATTGCAACCCTTGCCGATACCGTAGTGGAAATGGGATCATATAACCATGGATTTCGTAGTTGGTCTGCCCAGGACAACTAGGAATCATGATTCCATTTGGGTAGTAGTGGACAGACTGACGAAGTCTGCTCATTTTTTTACCAGTAAAGACAACGTATACAGCTGAGAAGCTCGCTCGAGTATATGTAGATGAGATAGTGCATTTGCATGGTGTTCCACTAACGATAGTTTCCGATAGAGGTACGCAGTTCACAAGTCGTTTCTGGGAACAATTGCACAAAGCATTGGGAACACAGTTGAGGTTCAGTACCGCTTTCCACCCACAGACAGATGGACAGTCTGAGAGGACTATTCAGACTTTAGAAGATCTCCTTCGAGCTTGTGTTTTGTAGTTTTTAGGCAACTGGGATGTACATCTTAGTTTGATAGAGTTTGCCTACAACAATAGTTATCGGCAGAGCATTGATATGGCTCCTTATGAGGCCTTGTATGGCAGGAAATGCAGATCTTCTTTGTGTTGGTATGAGTCTGGTGAATATCAGCTTTTGGGTCCTGAGTTAGTACAACAGACGTCAGAAAAGATCAAGGTAATACAGCAACAGTTGAAAGTGGCACAAGACAGGAAGAAGTCTTACGCAAACAATCGCCGACGACCTTTGAAGTTCCAGGTAGGAGACAAAGTGTACCTTAAAGTCTCGCCATGGAAAGGTGTGCTAAGGTTTGGCCGGAAGGGTAAGCTAGCACCCAGGTATATGGGGCCTTACCCAGTTATATCACGTGTTGGAAAAGTACCTTACGAGTTAGAGTTTCCTCTAGAGTTGCACAGGTTACATCTAGTATTCCACGTCAGTATGCTGAAGAAAAGTCATCCAGATTCAGGAACAGTGATACAACCAGTTGAAGTTGAGCTTGATGAAGATGTGACCTATGAGGAAGGTCCTATGGAGATCCTTGACAGAAGGGTTAAGAAGCTGAAGAGGAAGGACTTGGTTCTCGTGAAGGTTTTGTGGCATCATCGTGGCATTGAGGAAGCCACGTGGGATCTTGAGGAAGAGATGAGGAGGAAGTATCCCTCGCTTTTCTCTTCAGATATCGGGGACAAAATCCCTTGAAGGGGGTTATCTTGTAAGGACCCTGACCTTCGTTTAGGGTTTAGCCTATTTGCTTTGCTTAACCTTGATGCTTTGATGCTTGCTAATCACCTTTAAGTGGTGATTAGGGTTTGGTTGTGCTTTGTTGAGAGTTGGAGGGGCTACTTGCAATTAACCCAAGTCTAGGGTTTGTAGGCAAGTTTGCCACCTTGTGAGGTGTCCCTCTCTCTCCTTGCTTCCTCTAGGGTAGAGAGGATGGTTTGGGCTCGTTGCTTGAGTCCCTTTGGGCTTGGTTGAGCTTGTTGGGCTTTGTTGAACCTTGCTTTTGCCTCCTTGGGCCCTTATGTCGCCCAGGTGTGTCGCCCTAGTGTGTCGCCCTTGGTGCTGGTGGTGTGTCTCCCATGACCCTTTGACCAAGTTTGACCTTGTTTGTGTCACCACTAGTGGACACTTGGTACATGATGCTTGCATGTGGCAATGACCTTGGACATGTGTTTAGGGCTTGCTAGAATGGTGGCTCGTGCACTAGGACAATTGTCCCTAGGTAGGCGACACCTTGCTTAGTTCTACCTTGTTTTCTCCTCCCTTTTCTTCTATATAGGTGTGTCCTTTCCTTTGCTAGGAGTTCCTTTGGTTCCTTAGTTTCTTCTCCACCTTAGTGCGACACCCCTTCTCCTTTGCAAGTCGGTGGCCAACACCTCTTGGAAGAGCAAGATTGGTGACCGATACCCTTGGAGTCTCCTTCTTCCTTGCTTGGTGGTGCTTGGAGCTAGGAGCTTGGAGCTTGCTCAGGCAGGTTGCATAACTCTGAACCCTAACTATATTACCTCCTTTTCTATGTTCTTATATGTTGCTATGATCTTGTCGGCTATATTCTTTGCTAGTTGGTTCCTTGCTTAAAGTTCCTTCTTGTTGGCCGATCCTATGTTCTAGGGTTCTTGGTGAGAAACACTCTCTTCTCTCCTAGGTCTTGAGGAGTGAGCTTCAGCTCTAGTAGCTTAAGCAACACCCTCCTCTCACCATGGACTTGAAGAGTGAGCTTCGTACTAGTGGCGATCTTTGCTAGGGTTGTCCTTGTGTTGGTCGTTTGGTAGCAAGAGATGTGCAAGACCCCTTTTTCGTTTAAGTTGAGAGGTGATCCGTCCTCTTGATCCATTAGGGTTTCCATGCTTTTGTGCTTGAGGTAGAAGACGATCATGTATGTGGTACCTTGGTTGTTAGGTGCTTGGGGAGGTGCTGCCCGACAACCCTCTTGACCTAGACCCTTGGACGACACATGTGTGGACGATACCCCCTTTGGTCCCTGTTGGTGATGGGTGTCACAACCTCACTCTGCCCTGTGACGGACGTTAGGCCATGGTTTGGATGGTTGGACGATATGTCCCTCGATGATAGTTGTGTTGCACCCTTGGACGATACCCCCTGGAGTGGACGTTGCCAAGTAGTCCTTGTGACGAGCGTTGCTAGTAGTTTTGTGTCAGGCGTTGCACAACACAGGTTGTTGCACGATACCCCTGCCAACCCGACACCCCATCATGCATCGCGCTTTCTTTGCTGAGTTGCACGTTTAGCTGTTGTTGCTCTGGGTGGTGACGCTGTGTCGCCTGACACATGATGTGCACAACATACCCTGGAACATTGTGTTGTGCGTCACGTTTGGCCGTTATGTGGTGACCGACATGAGCTGGGCGATAGGGTGAGTACCCTGCCCGATACCACTTGTGGTGAGGGTAGAGGATACTTTTAGTGAGGGTTCTGTCAGTCATAGAAATTGAGGTGCTGATCTTATATCACGATTACAATGATGGTGATCCTTGCTATGCGTAATGGCAATGGTTATGGTAACGCTTGCTTATGTAACTCCATATCTTTATACATGAACATGACCATCTGGATTATTGGCAATACATTGAGATAATGATAAGCATATAGTATGGTTTGTTTAATGATGTGTCTTATGCACATGATCATCAGTTAATGTATGATTGGTATAGAATCTTTAATGTTACTCTATATTGATAGAATGATCTTCTATTAAGCCTATGATTATTGTATATACTAACCATGCAGGTGATGCATAGCCAATAATAATAAGGGGCTATGAGGTATATGTACAGGTTGAGTAACTCTGTTGTGATTGTTACTCTCAATATGATGTACATGACTAAGTACTGGGGATTTCTATCCCATGATGATGATGTAAGCCTTGAGAAGCAGTGGCACTATGTGATGAGGGATTGAGATCCCATGGTATGTGATGATCCTTGAGATGGATCTGGACGATTGGCAAGAGGCCAAGTGATAACATGTGAGGTTGGATCCTTGTGATGGATCAGATTGATATGATTACCATAAAAGCATAATGTCGAGATTTATGTTGTTTATTTCCTGTTATAGTTTACATGTTATATAACTTGGTTGAATCTTGCAATCCATATAAAAGATACTAATTAATCACAGTGGAATATATCATGTAGTTGCCCTGGCCATAGATTCATCATCGTCAGGAGTTGGTGATGGTGAAATAGGTTCTCCTACGGGTTAACTCGGAGCGCATATTGTTGAATATGTGAGGTTTCTCCTAGCCTAAAATAGTGAGGATTTGAGTGCAGCTAAGGTTGCAGACTTTGGATATGTGATTAGCATGGTGAACAGGCCCATGGCTCATGATATGTGATATGGGAGCATGAATGCATTCATGGCTCAGAGCACAGTGAAAAGGCCTGTGGCTCAGATATACTAGCGCCGAGACATGTACCGAGGCGGGCTAGAGGAAGGGTAGCCTATGGAGCTGACCCTGTGGCTAAGACCACTTAAGAATGAGACTGTGGTCCTGCTTGTGTTGTACTCATGCACTGACCACGAGGTGGGAGGTTGTGGAGTCTGGCTCTTCCATGTGACCTTGTATGGCACCGGCTCCGGGTTTCACAGCCGTCGGTTGGATTTGAATGGTACGGTTCACTTCCTCAGGGCATAATAATATGTAATCCAGCCAAATAGTATTTATTATTTAAGGCAAAACACAGAACATTGGTTGAGGCCTTGCTTGTGTAGTTAGTCTTGTTATATCTTGCAGTTATTTATATGCTCCTCGTGTTATGCGGCAAAATATCTTATCTTGACAATCATGTTCCATGAAGAGATAAGTGGTGATATGCCTTCCGCATATCAGGTAAGCTTGATGGAATGAATAAGCTTTGCTATATAGACTGCTCTTGTTGTACCTTTACCAGTTATCTGTTGTTGTTGCTTTATCTTCCTTTGGTTTTATAGTTTCGGGAGGGAGTTATGTTTCTTGCTGGGACAATGTTCAAATGTCTCACTCCGTTGGTTTTTAGGTGTTCGTGCTAGGCGTGGTGGTGGTTGCGGTGTTGTGTCCGAGCAGCAAGAAAAGCAGTAGAAGGCAAGAGATAGACATGATGCTGTTTTGGTGATTGAAGTAGAGTCTAGAGTCATCCATGTACTCTCAGGTCCTTGGGAGCGTTTTGACATTGTTTCACGGTGTATAGTTGTTGATCCTTTGTGTATCCTACTGCTGGCCGGATGTGGGCCTTTATGTATATATGGCAGGTGATAAACTCATGTGATGACAAGACAGCTATTGCTCTAAGTTGTGGACACGTATCAAGGCTCATATATGTTTATGTAACATGTTTCCTTACAGGATGAGGACCTATATGTAATAGTTTCACAGTTTATCCGCCTTCCGCAATCGGTTTTAATTAACCCGTGTTTTTGGTAATCTGTGGTTATGGTGATTTCCGCACGTTTTCGCGTAACACCACGCTATCTGTGTGATAGTGGGATGTGTTGCCACATTGAGTGTCACCACAAGAGGCAACATGGAGAATTATCAATTTCCTTTGAATGAAATGCATCCATCTGTACTACCTATACAACTTCATCTTGAAGATATGTAGACAATTACATTTTATGAAAATCAAGATTTATCATTGGTTTTCAACATTTCTACTGGTGAAAGGGTGTGAATATGTGTTTTGAGGTGATCATCATGCATGTGTAGACTTGTTAGGCAATGACATATTGTTGTTGTAGGTTAGAAGAGGTTAAGTTTCGTACATATACAGATTAGAGTGTTGAATCCTATGGATCTAGAGAGTTTCTAGATGGCAAGAACAATGATTTATAGTGCTTTATAAAAAAGGTTATCTTGAGCAGTCATGAGTGTAGTGGCGAGCGGAGAGGCTATTGAGGAGGCGACGGTGGGAGTGTCGTTGGCATCATCAAACCTGATAGATCCAGGCATTGCTAAACTCGGGAAGCCTGTTAGTAGTATTTCAGTGGTAAAAGAGGTGAATTCATGGTTAGATCTATTCAAGGAAAAGAAAATTGGAGGTCCTGTTAGTCTAAAGAAAATGACTATCGAAGTATTGGACGTGAAACTGGTGTACTCAAAGACAATCGTTAAACAAAATGTCGCGAGATGGAGTAGGGCCACTTTGTGATATGTAGTCAGCCTGAAGCCACATTGCCAATCCTAGCTTGTCATCTTGCTCATATCTGGCAAGCGAAAGGATCCATTGAAGTGAGATCAAGAGGTCAGGTCTATTTCATTGTGTTGTTTTCTAATAGCGAGGACTTGGATACGCCAATCGATGGAGGTCCATGGTTTGTCACTGGAAGCCGTTAATCATCAAGAGATGGGAGACAGACGAGCCTCTGGAGAAGATGAAGCTCACTGAAGTCCCGATCTGATTAAATATCTTCAACATGCTGCTCGATCTTTGGGACATTGAGATGTTTAACAGGATTCGATCCTTCTTAGGGGTGCCTCTGCAACCAGATAGACTCACAAATGAGTTCCTTAGGCTCTAATATGAACGTATGCAACTTCTGATTCCCCTAGACTTCTCATTTCCTAAAGAGTTACAGATCCTCTGTGATGATGGCCAGAGTGATACCATCACTTTTGAATATGAATGGGAGTCAAGTAGGTGTTTGAATTGCGATCTCTGTGGCCATGAACCAAGTCTGTGTGGTACTACTCCTAAAATGAGGAAAGAACTTGCTAATAAAACATCTAGTGAGGTAACTAAAAGGAAAGTTTGGGTCCCAAAAGCCATCTCAGACAATAGTAAAAATTATGAGAGTGATGTCTTTATTGATGCAGAAGAAATCATCCAGGTAGCTAGCATGGATTACCCGAGTAAGGAGGTTTTTGTCTCTGATCCTGTTGTTATAGTTCAAGCAAATGAAGATGATGTCTCTATTTCTCAAGACAGACCGGTGGCTACTGTCAATACTTTTGCTACTAGAACTGTGAAGGGAAAGGAGGGGATGGCAGATACGATTACTTCCAATACCTCCCCTGAGATTGGTTGGGAGACGAGGGGAAGGAAATCTAAATCTCCTCCTCAGGTTGTACCTAAGCCAGTTGTTAACAGGAGTATTCCTCCTTATTTGAACAAGTACTCACTCCTATCAAACTTTGAAGAGAAGGAGGTTGGTATAAATATACCCTCCAATGGTTAGTCCACTTACTATTATCTCCTGGAATGTGAGGGGTAGCACATATAAAATTCCCCACATTCAGAAGCAGTTGAGGGGTAATAAGGTAGATATTTTCATCATCTTGGAATCAAGAGTTCAAAGATAGGATGTGCAATATTTTGTAGATTTGGTGTGGCATGGAGCTCAGTATGTGGACAATTTCGAGTTTTATACATTTACTAGAATTATTGTGTTATGGATGGATAAAGATATATATCTCAATAAGATGTTGGTTAATGATCAGATTCTGCATTGTGTTGTTAAGAAGGAGATGGTAGCATTTGAAATGTCAGCTATCTATGGGGAAAATGGCGACGGGGATAGGATGATCTTATGGGATTCTATTAAAAACATCTTGAGCATGAAACCTATCAATTGGTGTATGATGGGTGATTTCAATGTGGTTAGGTTGAGAAGTGAGAGGTTGGGCAAGCATCTGCCCTCCAATAGAAGTATGAATGATTTTAATCATGCTATAAGCTGCACTGGCCTGATGGAAATTTCTACAAAAGGGCAATTCTTTACTTGGGATAGTCATAGCAAAAAGGGCCTAAGTACTCTATCAAGAATAGATCGTATTTTCTGTGATATGAACTTTCTTAACAGTTTCCCTTTCTGTTGGGGTGAAGTCATAGCTTCAGTTGTGGGTGATCATAGAATTATTGCTCTCAGGCTTGATAGAGGCAAAAGTGGGGTTACCCCTTTCCTATTTATTAACTCATGGACTAGTAATAGCTCTTATAGAAGTATAGTTGAATGTGCTTGGAAGGAGACCGCATGTATTGGTATGCTAATGTTTAAATTTTATGAAAAAGCTCCATGTTGTTACTAATGCTCTAAGGAAATGGAATAGAGACAAAGTAGGTAATTTTTTCTCTAAGGCAAGAGAACTCGAAGCTCAGGCTAAGCTCATACAAGAGATTGTGGACACAGATCCGGCTAATGAAGACAAACATAATCAACTCACTACCGTCAGATTGCAAGCTCTTCAAGCTCTTAAGGATGAAGAGAGTTTTCTTAAGAAAAAAAGCAGGGTTCAGTGGCTAAAGCTTGGAGATAGAAATTCGGCCTTCTTCTATGCTTCTATTAAAACCCGAAGGTTGAGAAACAATATAAATGTTCTGCAAGATCAGGATGGTGGTTGCATTTATGATACAGATGTTATTCAAAAAACTATTAAAGGCTTCTATGAAGATCTGTTTAATGGAACTCCAAATGACCTAGTTGAATGGAGTGAGGAATGGCTTATCCCTAGAATCTCTAATGCTCAATTTGATGAGCTGAAGAGAGTTGTTTCTAGGTCTAAAATTGAAGAAGTGGTGAAGAAGATGAAAGATGACAAAGCACCTAGGCCTGATGGTTTCAATGTTGTGTTCTTTAAATCTATTTGGGATTTCATTGGTAATGATATCATTAGAACTATTCAAAGCTTCTTTAGCTCTGGGAAGCTTTTGAAGGAGTGTAATAGTACCATGATCACTCTCATCCCTAAAAAGCATGGATCCATAGATGTCAAGGATTTCAGACCCATCTCATTGTGTAATGTCAAATATAAGGTCATCACGAAAATCATGGCTAACAGAGTCAAATTTATCCTCCCTTCCATTATTGATTCTAATCAAGCAACCTTTGTCTATGGTAGAAGAATTGGAGATGTGATTCTCTTGGAAAATGATATCTTAAGCACCTTTATGAGCTCCCAGAAGGTTATGTTGTCGAGGCTGATTTAGCCAAGGCATACGATACAGTGAGACGTGACTACAATTTGTTTCTTTTGGAGAAAACGGGCTTCCCTGAATGTTTCCTAAGCTGGATACATGAGACCTTCAACACTACTTCCTATAAAGTTCTTGTGAATGGATCCCCTACTGATCAATTCTATGCATCTAATGGAGTTAGACAAGGAGATCCCTTAGCTCCTTTTCTTTTTATCATAGCTATGCAGGGTTTCTCCTCTATTATCAATGCGGAAGTTTGAAAGGGCAACCTCAGACCTATTGGTGCTTTGGTTTCATCTTCCATCTCTCACATCATATATGATAATGACCTATTTTTGTTTTCTAGAGTTGATGACAATGATGCACATAGCCTAAAATATGTGTTAGATACTTTTGGCAAGGTGTCATGTCTTAAGATGAACAACGAGAAAAGTCAATTTTTTCTGAGTAAGATGGCAGAAGAGGGTAATATTGCTAGCATCTTGAGCATCAAAGTTAGCTCTCTTCCTGTGAGATACTTAGGTATTCCTCTATTTACCGGTAGGTTAACTAAAACACTATGTGCTCCTATTGTTGATAAAGTCAAAAGCAAGTTCGATTCTTGGAAGGGTTGGCTTCTCTCACAAGCAGGTAGAATTGAGTTTGTTATCTCTACCTTATCTACATATAGTATTTTCTGGACTGCTGCTTTCCCATTGCCTAAGTCTGTGACTAAGACGATAGAGAAATTGATGAGGGATTTCATATGGAATGACTTAAATGATAAAAAGCACCTTCATACGGTCTCTTGGAAACTCATATGCAGGCCAAAGGAAGAGGGTGGTCTTGGCATTAGATCTATTGATGATTGGTCCATTGGAAGCCTTCTTAAAAATCTATGGTGCTTGGCTACAAAGAAAGACGGTTTGTGGATTAAGTGGGTCCATGAGAAGTACATTAAGGATGAATCTTTATGGTCGATTGAAGAAAAACTAATGCCCCTTGGTTTTGGAAGAATTTGCTCAAACAAAGGAACCTACTGCTGAGACATTGATTTCTATTTAGGAAATGGGGAGTCCTTTTTGTTTTGGATGGATCCCTGGGTAAACAATGGTGATAGATTGCATGATCTTATCTATCATCGGCTCGTCTTGAGGTTAGGGAAAGGGAAGCTTTGCAAAGTGGCCAGTTGCATAAAAAATAGAGAATGGTCTCTCCCAAGCTTTAGAGGAGCTAAAGCTCTGTTATCTATTCTGAATGAGTAGGTTATAAATACAAATGAGGAGGACTCTATTCATTTCATAGGAGGTGGAACTTTTAATATGAAGGACGGATGGAATGTATCCATAAATAAGTTGCAGACTGTACCTTGGGGCAAGTGGATATGGTCGGATAAGCTACCTAGAAGATGGTCAGTTTTTCTATGGAAAGTGTTCTTAGGGAAGTTGTCTATTGGTGATTATCTCAAGAGAGTGGATTTTCAGTTTTGCTTCAAGATGTTGTTTCTGTGAAGCTAGTGAAGAGTTCATTCCACATATCTTCTTTGACTACTGGTTTTCTAGCTTGGCTTGGGAGATGTTTCTCATAATATATAGGGTCAAAGTGACAAAGTTAGAAGACCTGTTGGAGCTAAGGAAGGATGAGAAGATTCTTGCTATTTGCATCATCTATATGCTATGGAGGGAGAAGAACAGTAGGACCTTTGAGGCTTCTCAGATGAATTTTGAAGAGTTTTGGTCTATATGCAATAGAGATAGTTCTTTAGTTCTTAGTTAACCATGTATAGATAGTTTTATATCTTCTTGTACAACTTTTGTTTTCTCTTTTTTCCTGGTAGTTGTGCTTCATAACCTCCTCTTTTAGTCTTTGATAGTTATACCTTGTAACTATCCTTATCTTAATCAGTAAAGAGGCACCCCACCCTATTTGCACCAAAAAAATATTTAACAAGTATTGTTGAAAATGACAATTACTCTAGGACAATGGTAACAAAATATTTTAGGGCAAATTGCATTGATATAGAAGCTCAAAAGTACTATACAAGAAATTCACTAAGCAATATGTTTGGAATAAGAATTCTAAATCTTGTAATAGAAGAAAAAAAAGAATTCTATTGGAAGGCTAACATTTTTAAGACCCACTGAAGGTGAACGGTACTACTTGTGTTGTCTACTTAATCATGTGAAAGGTGCTAAATATTTTTAGGATCTGAGAGTTGTCAATGGAGAACAATATAAAAAATTCCAAGAGGCAATTGAAAATTTTGGTTTACTAGAAACTAATAATAGTATTGAAGAATGTCTTGACAAAGTAGTGATGTTCCAAATGCCTCCAAGTCTGCGAAAATTATTTTCTACCATAATTGTCTATTGTGCTTCCGTTAGCCCTCTACAACTATGGAACAAGTTCAAAAATAAAATGAGTGAGGACTTCTATAATGTTGATGACGTAGATTGGACCAATGTTCACATGTCTACTCTACAAAATATTAATGCATGTTTGGAGTCAATGGGAAAAAATCTATTAGACTTCAACTTGCCATCTATTGTTCAAGATGACCACGAGAAGTTATATAAAGAAGTAAAAGAAGAACTTAATATTATTGTATCTGAAAAAGACATTTTGGAAATTTCACGACTAAATTATGGTCAGAGTTGTGCTTATAGAATTATCATGGACAGATTGAACAATGGAGAACAAGGAGTATTTTTCATTAATGGTCCAGGAGGAACAGGAAAAACATTTTTATATCATGCTTTACTTGCTAAAGTAAGATCATGTTGTCATATAGCACTTGCAATTGCATCTTTTGGGGTTGTTGCCTCTCTACTACCATTTGGTCGCACCGCACATTCAAGGTTTAAAATACCATTAAACACCGAAGTACAAAAGGTATGTAATATTTCAAAGCAAAGTAGTTTGGGTGAGTTGCTTCGACTAACTAAGCTTATAGTATGGGATGAGGTGTCTATGACAAAAAAACAAGTAATTGAATCATTAGATCTTTTATTGCAAGTTATGACAAGCAATACAATACCTTTTGGAGGAAAATTTATTGTTATTGGTGGTGATTTTAGACAAATTCTTCCTGTTGTGCCAAAAGGAGGAAAAGAACAAACAATTTTGGCAAGTTTTATAAAATCAAAATTATGGAAACATGTCAAGAAGTTGCAACTAATAGAAATTATGAGAACTATAGAAATCCATTATTTAATGAGTATTTCCTTGAAGTTGGAAATGGGACAAGAAAACCTGTAGTTGGTGATCAAATTCAAATTCCTAAAGAAATGGTCATCCCATATAAGATGAAACATCTTCTAAAGATGAATTTGTACATGCAATTTTTACTGAACTTACATATGATGAAGAAAAATTACTTTCTTTAACAAACCATGCAATTTTGACTACAAAAAATGAGTTTGTTGATGAAATAAATGATCTCTTGATTGAGAGATTCCCTGGTGAAATGAAAGAATACTTCAGCTTTGACTTTGTGATTGACAAGACCAATCAATTTCAAGAAGAGAAATTTCTAAATTCTTTGACTCCTGTTGGTCTTCCACCTCACAAGATGGTTCTCAAAAGAAATTTTCCAATTATGTTACTCAGAAATATTGTTCCTAGTGCAGGTCTTTGTAATGGTACATGACTAATTTGTAAAAGCTTCAATCATAATACCATCGATGTTGAAATAACAATTGGACATAAGAAAGGACAGAAGTGTTCATTCCTAGGAATCCATTGATGCCAAAGGACCATGGGAAATTACCATTTGCATTTAAAAGAGTACAATTTTTAGTTTGACTTTATTTTTCAATGACAATCAATAAAGTACAAGGACAAACTCTAGAAAAGTTGGAATATATTTGCCTTAGCTAGTATTCTCTCATGGTGAGTTATATGTTGGTCTATCTAGAGTGAAATCACAAGGGGATCTAAAACTTCTCATCAAACCAACATCTATGGAGAATACAGTTACCAAAACAACTATAAATATAGTCTATTCTAAATTATTATCTTATGTTCTAATAAAAATCTAGACACAAAGCATGCACTTTCTGGTAGGATATCAATATCAATTACATCATGGTCATTTTTAATGACATGAAAATATCTAAACTACATGTTACAACTACATTATAGGTGTATCATATGAATTCAATTTGATGATGATTATGATGTTGTTCATTCTACAGTATTTGGGACAAATAGAATATTTTCTTTTCATGCTATCCACACATGCAAATATCATTCAACCACAAGCTATGTATCCTCAAACTCATACACCTTAATATGATTGCAAAATTCTCATGTTGCTAACATACAGGAACAATATCAATCTCAATTCACCAACATACATGTAATTTTCCATGTATAAGTTGGCATGAAGTGTAGAAGCAGTCAACAACTAAAACTTTTGAAGATCCAAGATGAAGAAGATAACAATCAATAATGTTCTATATAGTATACTATTGATATATGTTGCTTACCTTTTGATACAAAGCATGTAAATAATAATGTGTATGATTATACTATACTATAACTCTTACCATATGTTGTTTTGGAATAGTTCATCGATATATTACATATACATATCCATTTATATGTTTATATGCATAGAATTATATAATTGTAGTGCACATGCTTAGCACGTGCTCTCCTGCTCGTATTCACAAAAGCAAAAAAGACAAATGGGGATCGTAAGATCTGTATATGGAATGTTTTGTATTAAAATATACAAAACTATGAAGATATTTTTATGTTTAAATTGATCATATTATGCGCGGACTCAATTGTGTGGTTGTGCATTTGGTACAAAAAGTAGTGGTTACATTCCATAATCAAAATCTGTCATTGGGGTTTTGATTTATTTTCTAGCGACATCTATTGTCGATTCACTGGAGTAAATACAAAAATGATAATGGCCGCATTACAACTACTGTGAAAATTATTGGTCTTTGATTATTTATCCTACTACTACAAATAAGCCACTCGCCGATTGATCTAGGGGAAGAACAAACCAGATAAGGTATAGCAAAGAGAGGCAAAGTAGGAGCTATGCAATAGGGAGATGAGAGGCATAGGTAGGAGGAGCGGGCAAGAGAGAAACAATAGGGAGGCTAGAGGGGAACATATAGGAGCAGGCAAGAGCGGTAGAATAGGGATAGATGCCATCAAGACGCAGGCACTGAACTTATTTTCCACCCAGTTTTCTATAGAAGTGTGGAACTTGCCTCTATATATACTTCCAGAAGTACTTTACATTTTGGGAAGTCAAGTTCCTTACTTCTGCATAATCAATCACACAAAACTAAATAAGGAACTTCACTTCTTATATTTTGTGGATAAGTTATAGAAAACCAATCAGACTCTTTGATGAAAAATATGGACCAATCTTTTTCGGATCACATGGTTGTAGGGAGTGGAAGATGATAGAAATGCATGATTTACATTATTGCCATGTACCTCTCATGTGTATTTGTTCTCTGTTGAAGGATAAACTTTCAAAAGAAATGTTAGAAATATAGATGTTCAAAAGCATGTGGTTGTAGTGGATATAGTTGAAGAAAATGTATGCATAACTCAATTTGTTGAGATATATGTATTGTTTCAGTATAAGGGGAAAGGTAGAATGTCCTTCTCATGTGATGTATTCATAACACCCTTTTTGGGGTTATTTATGGCCTATATTTTGTTGTCAAAACTGCCCTCTAAACTATTTTTCCTATCAATTTTGTTATGTTTTGAACAAAACTAAACTGCGCTACGCTCTGACCAATTTTTGCATCCTTTTTCTGAGTTTTTCCTTGTCTTTCCACCAAAAAGGCCCGTCCCGGCCCATGAACGGTGTTTACCTGCATCGACCCTCCTACTAGTCGCCCGAAACACTCATTACCCGTCACGCAGCAGCCCGATACAGCTGCCGCGCGACACGGGTGTGTCGTGCAAGAAGACCCCGTCGGGCGATACGCCGCTTAACCGACAGAGAGTTGTACCTACCACGACTACTCTCCCGATGTAGTGTGTCGTGCGAAACGAGCCACCCACTAGCAGGCGCCCACCCGTCACGACTACCCAACACGCTTGCAACCCGGCACCCGCTGTGCCGGGCAACACACATGTCGATCATCCCCGAAGTTGTGCTAATGGAGCCGATGGAGGACACATGGTGCCCAGAGAACAACAACTTCTTCCAACCGCTGCCTATAAATAGAAGCTACAGGACTCCGACGGAACATGTCAGAACCCTAGCGAAAGCTAACTTTGGAAAGCTTCAGGAGCTAGTGTGACGCGTTCCAAGGGCGTGTCGGGCGATACTAGGTGAGCACACCCCCTACCCGAGAGGGGCGGGAGTGCTTCACTTAGAACCCGTCCCGGTAGCCGCAGCAGCCCGATACGACCAAGAAGGCCACCCGATGTGCTGGGTTCCTAGATGGTCTCTTGCCCGAGACAGCTCGCCCCTACACCCGATACAAGGAACCTGAGAACCTAAGATATCTTTAACCCGACACGATACCGAGCTTGATACGGATTTCCCATCACGGCATGCCCCCCGAGAGGGTGGTACCCCGATACGGCCGTATCAGGTAGTGAGCCTTGGTCGTTATGTCTGCCTGTCGCCCTACAGGGGCTGGCCGCCCGACACGGGCATGTCGGTCAGAGCTCCCGCCCGGTATCGGGTTAGATACACCTTAGGGGTCTGATGTTGTATGTCACCCTCCTATATCAAGGAGGCGATACCTATCTTCCCTTTTTACAGTCATTTACTTTCATTTATTACACAATGTAACTAAAACCTTTTATACAATACTCATGCTAATGGAATTAGTGGAGTTTTAATACCTATTGTTCTGTGTTTGGCCCCCTTTTGTTGGATGATTTCTTTTTTTAGTATCTGAACTCTAGCTTGTATGCTTGGATCATGTTTTGACTAGCTATCGAATCGTGTTTCCCGTTTCAACTCCCTCGAGAGAGGTGTTGTAACTCTAGTGTTTGGTCTGATCAGGGAGTACGAGAGTACCCAGGGTCGGAGTTGCTTCAGTTATCTTTCCACTCCAACCCAAGTCCGCTACCTTTGAGAGAGGGTGTTGGTGCTTAGTTGGAGGTACCCTCTTTGAGAGAAGGGGTGCTGGATGTTTTCTCCTGCCGCTTGTTATGCCTAAGTTTTCTTCATTCGTTCCTTACCTAGGCAATAGTGTTATCTCCTCAGGTTCCGTTGCACAAAACTCCTAAAAATTGATGAAATGCCAAAACCTTAAATCTTCCTTGTAACTCCAGTTGGAGATAACTTTTTCTTTATAACGCTTTCTTGTGGCATTTTGTTTCCTTTTATTCTTTTGTTTTACTGTTCTTGATCTACCGTTCCCTTGGGAACATTTTCTTACCCTTCTTTTACCGGAGTATAGAGTGTTGATTCTACGTTCTTAGCACGACCACCCTTGTCCCTGTGGTTCGACCCCGATCGCTACTTCAGACCCCGTTATCGTTGTGGGGGCCTAAGAGTCGGGTTATTTAAAAGTCTGACTACTTCAAATCCGCTCCTTTTGGATGCGTGATTTAGGTCGGTCAACTTTTTGGCATCGGGGATAAGGAAAAACGGTACTGTTAACGAACCTGAAACCACTAACTACACTCCCGTGCCTCAAACTTAGTGATAAGCTTGACATCACAGTTTCTTTTAGTCTTCTAACTTGAATGTGTACAGAATAGTTCATTTCATTAACATAGGTTTTCTAACTTGATCATATGTTCTATTCAGGTACTCAGGGAAGAAGCACTCTGTTCGGTTGAACACCGTTCATCATGCCACCTCACGTGGAACCACCTCTTTCTGCAGATGAGCAGAATGCGAGAGTTGGACCACACCACCCACCTCCACCTAGAACAAAAGAAGATAGAAATGACCGTTATAATGATGACCACCTTTACGAAGAGCCTAAAGATCCTGAACCAGAACAACCTGGGGATGATCATCATCATGAGGGACTTCGTCATCGTCGTAGGCATAGAAGGAATCATCATAATCAAGAGCGGAATCATAGAGATAGTGACAGTGAAGATTCTGAAGAAGAAGAAAAGACTCTCCGGGAGTTGGCAGCTACGAAAGCCAACAACTCAAGATGCCCAATGGTAATCCAAAGGTTTGATGCTGTAAACTTCGAGTTGAAGCTAGATGTGATCTCCATGATTCAAAATAAAATCTTTAGAGGAAGTTCCAAGAATGACAACCCCTACCATCACCTCGATGCTTTCAAAAATATATGTGACACCATCAAGATGAGGGGAGTGCCATAAGAAGTGATCTACTGCAAGGGTTTCATTTTCTCCTTGGAGGACAAGGCATTGTCATGGTACCTTGGACTACCACATCAATCTCTGAATGGATGGAATCCTTTAGTGGATGCTTTCGTAAACAAGTTCTACCCTACCGAGAAGACTATCAGGAACAGGTAGAAAAATCACATCTTTCACCCAGAAGCCAGGAGAAAACCTGCATGAAGCCTGGGAGAGATACCAGGAGTATCAGAGGGACTTCCCTCACCACAACTACAAGAAAGGTTTCCTAATAACAACATTCTATAATGGTCTGACTCCTGAAGAAAGAGTATCTCTAAATGCAGCTTCAAAAAGCGACTTTCTTGGGAAGAAGCCCAATAGGTCTAAAACGATCATTGAAAACATGGATGAACTACAATTCGGGACTGATTACGACAGGACCGACAGAGGACATGTTAAGAAAGCCACAAATGAAGGACCGTCAATCGAATCCAAGGCTCTTGAGGCAATCATGTCTCAGATACAGAAAATAGCTACTGATGTCAGATAGCTAAAAGAGTTGGGAAGAAAGGGCAAGATATAACTAGAGAAGGTGATGAAGTGTGTCACCTGTGGTGAAGGAGGACACGGAATAGATAACTATGTATATACTCAACCTGAAGAGTCGAGCGATAGAGAAACTGAAGAGGAGGAAGGTGAGAACGTATCTTATGTCAATTTCAAGAGGCCTGATCACCCAGGTTTCATCTATGGCAACAAGGATGCCGTAGAGAATTCACATCAATTGAATAATCCACCCAAGCAACCACCCAGTTTTGAGAAGAGAAGCAGACAAGGGCAGTACGTCAAGACCAGCTCTTTTCATACAAACAAAGCTAGTTACCAAGACCAAGGAAAGTTCCAACCCCGTCAAGTAGCTAACACGAGTCAAGGGCAAGTGCAAGCTCAAGGGCAAAGATAGACGAAAAACAACAGCCAGTCGGACTTAGTGGGTCAGCTTTTTGACTTCGTCAAGAGACAAGAGACTATAAACAATCAGCTAGCACAAAGTGCGCTATCAAACTCTGGTGTACATAATACTATGCAGGTCCAGATGGTGGATATACAAACGCATCAATGCCAGATAGACCAACAGCTCGCTCAGATGGCAGAGTTGATGAAGAATCCTTCGGGTAAGATACCATCTAACATGGAATCTGCCAAGATGGAAGTCTTAAGATCGGGAAAAATGGTGGAATGCCCTGAATCGGCCAGACCTAAATAACCAAAGCTTGGAGTTGTTGCAGAAAAATCAACTGAAGGAGGCAGCCAACAAGCTTATGTTAGAGAACTAGAACCTATGGAGAACTTGTTCAGAAAAAGGAGTCATTACTCTCTGAGAGTGCCTTTCCCACACAAACTTATAAAAGCACATCTTAAGAAGAGATATGAAAGGTTTATGGAGTCAGTGAAAAAGTTCCATCTCGAGGTGCCATTTCTGGATGCCTTGGAAGAAATGCCAACTTATGCCAAGTTTTTCAAGGACTTGGTCACAAAGAAAAGAAGAGGAGGAAGGATTGAAACGATACACCTGGCCAGTATGTCTATGGCCTTTGTTAAATCTGATTTACCAACAAAGAAAAAGGATCCTGGAGCCTTCACTATACCCTTTGTTGTAGGGGATAACACCGAAAGGAAGGGTCTAGCTGACTTAGGGGCTAGCATAAGCCTTATGCCCTTAAGCCTCGCACAACGATTGAGGCTGACTGACATGGTCAGAACCAACATGAGAATCGAGTTGGCACATCATTCCTTCAAAAGACCCGTGGGGGTAGTTGAAGATGTTCCAATTCGTGTAGGGAGGTTCTTCATCCCATGTGACATTGTTGTCATTGACACTGTTGAAGACCCAAAGTGCCCCATCATTTTTGGACGCCCTTTCTTGGCAACAGGGAGGGCATTGATTGATGTCGATGAAGGTATCATAACTTTAAGAGTCAGAAATGACCACATTGATTTCAAAGTGAAGGACGCAATGAAGGGACCATCCCTGTTAGAGTTTGCTTACTTCATGGATAGATACTACCAATACTGCAAAGAAATAAGAGAAGAGACTACAGTTGTAGACCCTCTTATGAGGGCGTTAAACAATTATGATTCAGAAACTGAAGATCTTGAGGTTGTTGAGATCCTCAATTACCTAAATCAAAATGAAGAAGATCTGAGCGAGGGTGAGAAGTTATAGAGACAGTCAAATATGCTTCCCTAGAAAGGGCACCAGAAGAAGAGAAGGCACCTAAGCCCAAACCAGAGCTGAAACAGTTGCCGGAAGGTTTGAAGTATGAGTTTCTTGATCAAGAGGAAAGAAATCTCGTTATAGTTAACGCCAGTCTGACTGAAGAACAATTGGAAAGACTTCTCAAGGAATTGAGGCTCCATAAACAAGCTATAGGCTATTTAGTAGAGGATATCAAGAGACTTAACCCTGCTCTGTTCATGCACCGCATAAATCTGGAAGAATCTGCCTAACCCTTGGTCCAACCCCAAAAAAGATGAACAAGATGTTGAAAGAGGTTGTAAAGAAGGAAGTTATCAAGCTGAGAGATGCAGGTATTATCTACCCTATCAACGATAGCAACTGGGTAAACCCCATTCATGTTGTACCAAAGAAAGGGGGTATGCCAATTGTGAAAGGTGAGAAGGGTGATGAAGTAGTCGTCCATGCTGTCACCGGATGGAGAATGTGTATAGATTACATGAAGCTAAATCAAGCAACGAAGAGAGATCATTACCCGCTTCCCTTCATCGACCAAGTGCTAGAAAGACTAGCACATCATGAGTATTTCTGCTTTTTAGATGGTTATTCTGGGTTCTACCAGGTCCCTGTCCTACCAGATGACTAGGAAAAGACCACGTTCACTTGTCTTTATGGTACATATGCTTTTCGAAGAATGCCATTTGGACTGTGCAACGCTCCAGCAACATTCCAATGTTGCATGATCTCAATGTTCTCAGATTTTTTGGAAGATATCGTAGAGGTCTTATGGATGACTTTTCGGTTTATGGGAAAGACTTTGATGGTTGTTTGAAGAACCTATCATTGGTCCTACAATGCTATGAAGAAAAGAACCTAGTTCTCAACTGGGAGAAGTGCCATTTCATGGTACAAGAGGGCATAGTGTTGGGCCATAAAGTCTCCAAGAAAGGCATTGAAGTGGATGTAAGCAAGGTTGAGGCTATTTACAGACTACCCTCGCCAAAGTCTGTGACAGGGGTATGAAGCTTTCTCGATCATTCCGGGTACTATAGAAGGTTCATCAAAGACTTCTCCAAAATATCAAAACCTCTTTCAAACTTTCTGGTCAAGGATGCAGAGTTCATTTTTTCTAATGATTGTTTGAAGGCTTTCCAAACACTGAAGGAAGCCCTAGTAACACCCCCTATTCTCCAAGCTCCGGATTGGGAGCTACCCTTCGAGTTAATGTGCGATGCTAGCAACTTCGCTGTAGGGGCTGTCCTAGGGCAAACAAAAGATAAGAAGCATCATGTAATTTGCTACGCCAGCCGAACTCTAGATGAGGCACAAGTAAATTACACCACAATAGAAAAAGAGATGCTAGCAATTGTCTTCGCCTTTGACAAGTTTAGATCTTATTTAATTGGGACCAAAGTGAAGGTTTACACCGACCACAGAGCAATACGGTACCTGATGAAAAAGAAAGACACTAAGCCTAGGCTGCTAAGGTGGGATCTATTGCTCCAAGAATTTGATCATGAGATAATTGATAATAAAGGCAAGGAAAATGTAGTTGCAGACCATCTCTCAAGGATAATTTGCAATGAAGAAGACTAGTTGCCTGTCAATGACAACTACGCTGATAAAGCCCTGTTAATGGCTCGATCCGATGAGCCAAGTCTACCATGGTTTGTAGATATTTGTAATTACCTTGCTTGTGGGAAGTTACCTCTGGAAATAACGTACAATCAAAAGAAGAAACTCTTCTCAGATGTAAAGCACTATTATTGGTATGATCCTCTACTCTTTAAGAGGTGCTCAGATAATCTATATAGAAGATGTATTCTAGAGGAAGAGGTGCCAAACATTCTAAGGGAATGCCATTCCTCACCTTATGGAGGACACTTGGGTGGCGGAAAGACTGCTTTTAAGGTCCTCCAGTTAGGCTTTTATTGGCCGACCTTGTTTAAGGATGCCCATGCTTTTGTAAGATCTTGCAACGAGTGCCAGCAAACGGGGAATATCTCCCATCAAAATGAGATGCCACTCTCTGATTGGATTGAAGTTGAGATTTTTGATGTGTGGGTCATTGACTTCATGGGCCCTTTTCCATCCTCTTTTGGCTTCAACTATATTCTTGTCATTGTCGACTATGTCTCTAAGTGGGTGGAAGCAATTCCTACCATGACTTGTGATGCAAAGGCAGTAATCAAACTTTTTACCAAGATCATCTTTCGGAGGTTTGGAGTTCCGAGGACCGTCATTAGTGATGGTGGCTCTCACTTTGTAGAAAGACAGTTTGAATCGCTGCTACGCAAGTATGGTGTCCGTCACAAGGTTGCAATGCCATATCATCCCCAAACATCAGGGCAGGTTGAGGTCTCCAATCAGTAGATAAAGCAGATTTTAGAAAAGATAGTAGGCAAGTCCCGCAAGGACTGGTCAGCTAAGCTAGATGAAGCTTTATGGGCATATCGAACAGCTTTCAAGATGTTGTTGGGCACCACACCCTACCGCTTGATTTATGGTAAAGCTTTCTATCTTCCCTTTGAATTGGAGCATAAGGCGTTTTGGGCGATAAAACGCCTCAATATGGACCAGAAGCTAGCCGGGAAGAAAAGGTTTCTTCAGCTTCAGGAACTTGAAGAATTGAGACTTAGTGCTTATGAGAATGCCAGAATTTACAAACAAAGGACAAAGGTGTGGCATGATGCCCACCTGAAGAAAAGGGACGTGAGTGAAGGTGATAAAGTGTTATTATTTAAATCCTCTATCCATCTTTTTCCAAGAAAGCTAAAAACTAGGTGGTCTGGACCCTTCACCGTGGCGAAGATCTATCCATCAGGGATGATGGAGCTATACGACAAAGACGATCCAATGAAGGTCTTCTCGGTGAATGGGAACAGAGTCAAAATATACTATGCAGATGAAGCATTTGTGCAAAGATTGGAAATAGCGCTACAAGAAGCAGAAGGATCAGTATAGAAGGACGTGAAGCCTGTCGAGCTGACGATGGAAACTATAGCGCTCTTTGGGAGGCAACCTAAAATTTTACTTTTCTTAAAATAGGATGTTATTTCCCTTTATAAAAAACACTACGAACATTATCATTGTAATAAGGCCTGAGTCAGTGCATGTGCCACATGCACAGACTCTCTTGTTTTATGGGCCACCAGTTTAGTTTTATGAAGCTCTGATAGGTAATACTATATGAGGCAGGGAGTCTTCTTTCCTGCCAATGATGTTTTACCCATCAACGCTCTCTTTACCTCTATTTTTCACCTCTACTTTCAATCTAAGTTTTACTCCTTTTTAAATTTTTGTATAGAATGCTCTTCATAGCATTTTTCTACCTTGCTTCTTTAGCAATCTTGTCTTTTCTATCTGTATCGGAAAGAGCTTACACACCAGCACAACACACTCATATCGGGTAGGAAGCCCCGTGTCGCACAAATGGAACTCGTATCGGGTAGGCATTCTCGTGCCGAGCAACGTATCGCGCGACACACGAGCCGTGAGGCGCAAAGCGTGCTTAAGAAGCCATATTGACTCTTGAAGTGACAGATTAGACCGTGCATCAGGAATGATTTGTCTCTCTGCACGATGCGTGCCCCATTTTTACCTGATTTACCCCTGCTAGTAGTCGCTATAAATGGTAACTGTAGTAAACTGTGTCAGGCACTTGCATTTACTTTTCACCTACTCCCGTATCACGCATTCAACTCTCTTGCTTCAGCTCTCGTGTCGGCCAACATTCCATCTGCTCCCGTGTCACCCGTCACGACCTTCAGACGATAAAGGTATAACTCGATATATGTATCACGCGAGTTGCCCGACACGCCTATCGTGTCGTGTAACTCATGTTGGGCATAGAGTATCCCGTACTTTTTTGTTATACCCGTGTCGGGCGCAAGACTTGAGTTCTTTTTCATATTGTGTGACGCACGCTTGTCAAGTGACACACATCTATCGTACGCCCGACCGATACCTGGTATCAGGCGGGACCCTTATTGCCTAGTTTTGTTTTAATAAGGTTTTAGCATGTATCGCCTTTCAGTTCATCCGTATGGAGCGACACATTTTTTCATGAGATCGTATCAGGCAAATATTTGTTTTTACCATACCACCCCTATCGCGCGATAAGTTTTGAGTTCTGATGCTTGTAGCCATATCGATCTTCGATCTTGTATCGGGCGACACGTGTATCGCGCAAGGGCCATATCGTGCAACCGTATCGGGCAGGTCCCGTTTTGTTAACGATGCATGATATCGGGCGCCATATCGACCAGACCCCTATCAGGCGATAAGACTAATTTACCCCTGCTCGATATCGACTTACTTGTGACAGGCTTGGTGTAGTCTTAACCTATTTCAGTTTTTCAAGATATCACCTTCCTTGTATCGGGCGACACAACCTTGCCGCCCGATATGAGACAAGGTGACCCATTCAGCAATAATATTTACTTAACATACTTTTGTTTGATATTTACAAAAATGGCCCGCACAAAGCAGATAGTCATCCAAGTAGATGAGCACGGTCGGAGTATCTACCCCGAGGAAAGAGAAGAAGCCACTACAGCCGGACAGAAGAGCCCAAACCCCGACTCAGCGGGGACGTCTGGGGCCGACAAGAGGCCAAGGACAGAAGTGGCGGCAGCCCCTTCAACGGCAACAGAACCTCTGGCTCACTCTCCAAGACGTTTCATGCCCAGATACAAAGAGCATCAACAGAGATACATAGAGTTGGCAGTCAAGATCTACCGGCCAACCCGATTCACCCACCAGCCATCCTTCCACCACCTCGGTATCTTCAACAGACTGGACAACGTCTTGGGGGCAGTAGGGCTGAAGACATTATGCTTCAGCCTATCCGGATCACATACTGAGCTCACAAAAGAGTTCATGTCCTCCCTCCGGTGAGTCCAGAACAGGCCGGAGGAAGTGGAGAGATTCAGAGGAGCAGACCGGCTGTAGGGCCGGTTATACAATGCTGAGCATGAGATCTCAGAAAAGTTTCTTAACAAGATATTCTCCTCCTCAGAAGACGAAATGGAGATATTGAAAAACGGCGCCAGGATTGGCGAGGGTGATGGCTTCAACTCGGTTAGCGTCTGGAAGAAACTGACCGGTGAATTAAACTACAATCCAGGAAGCAAAGTGGTGGCCATCCACTCCTGCTTCTGGAGGATCATCTACAAGATAGTTGCTTGTATCCTCTTCAGCAAGTACGAGACGAGCAACATCTACACCGAAGAACTCCATCTCATGTGGTACATGATGGAGGGCAAGGTGGTGAATTTGGGACGCTTCTTGCTGAACAGGCATTACCCCATAAAGGATGCCACCAAGGAGTATTGCATGGGTGGCATTGTCAATCTGATCACGGCAGGGTTGGGGTACCCAAGGGAGCCGCACATCCTGTCAAGAACCAGGGGTGATGATAGGATCAACATGAAGTTCTTGCAATGAGAAAACATTATCAAGAAGGAGGGAAGACGCTACTTCTATAAGTTTGCAAGAACTTCCAAGCTTATTCCCCTCCCAATCTGCATCAACTATAATGTAGAAAAGTTGGTCTTCATCGAAGCAGAAGTCAAATCGTTGGAGGTTGAAGCCACTTACATTTCCACCACCAGAATACAAGAAAGGGTGGCTGCAATGGGAGGACCAATACCTCTCGACGCTCGGCAGGGCAAGTCCTCCACAATTCTTGTCGAGCTATCTATCACCTCCGTGCAACCAGCGACTACCATATCTGAAGCCGATGTTGTTGTTCCTGAGCCATTCGTGGCCGCCGAAAAGACAATAGTCATGGCTACTGAGGAGGTTCTGGCGATATTTGAAATTGCCAAAACGACCGGGGTAGAAGAAACGACAACAGCCCTGGTGGGAGCTGCCGCAGAAGAAGCAGTCGCCGCTCCCGAACCTTCTGTTGTGCCTTTAATGGCGGAAGGGATGGTACAGCCCGACGCCAGCAAAGGCGCATTTGCTGAGAGCTTAGAAGCAGAGCTCAAGATTGTGCGGAACACAGCGATTCCGCCACCAATGACGCCGGTGGAAGCTGCGGAGGAGGTCACCGACAACCGAGTGGTGAAGCAACAGCCACCCACGTTGCACCCTTCTCCCCCACCACAAACAAACGAGGCAGTGGCAGCCTCAAAGATACCAACACCTCGATCAGAGGTGATGCCCTTGCAAACGGTACAGATGAACTCAGACCCGCATGAAGCCGAATACTCATCGGGCCGATCTTCACGTGCAAGGAGCATCATGAGGACGAGAGGGTGGTCAAATGCACCCCCTCTATCAATGGGGTAGATCTTGGGCCTAGAGTTCAACAACTTGCGGGAGGTAACAGGCAACAACTCAGTAACTTTAGCTTCCCTTACCCGCAAGTTTACTATCTTCCAGGAGAGGCTCAATGATCAAGACCAGCAGTTGCTAACCCTAGTTTGCCTCCACGACCTATTAGAGGCACTGAACAATACGATGCAGCTGGTGCTCCAGTGCCTTGATGTCGTTGAGGAAAGGCTGAACAGGAGGGACGACCATCCATGCTCAAGACAGCCAAGGAGGTCTCCATCACCTCCTGGCTCAGGCTCACAGCCCTCCTCATCAGCATCCTCACCCAGGACGTCATCTCCTTCCTCCTCCAGCGGGCCATCCACAATGCCCGAGGAAGGGACAATGCACAAGACAGCCGACGGGGCTCCAGTAGGACATGTGAGCTCCCGCAGCATGGAAGAAGCTGCTCCCTCAGCCTCCCTGGATGAAGCTAAAGACAACGACGAATCGATCAGTGTCAGGGAGGACTCTTCTGATGAATCAGAGGGAGAAAGAGGGGACATCTACTGTGTTAATGACAGACACCCCCCTAGAAGAAGGATTTCGACAGCATATGCATTTTCTGCACTATCGGAGATCCCTTCCTTCAAGATGGCAGATTTTGAAAGGAAAGCCATCAGATACTTGACGATCAGAGACCAAAAACTGCTAAACAAGGTCCTGAGGTCGCAAGTTGATGAAGAAGACATCGTCTGGAGCGATGAGTACTTCTCCACATGACGAGGCGAGCTGAGGAGGATATTCCGCTCACCAGCCATCGTCTCCAAGAAGCTGTTCAGGGTCCTGGAAGGCACTATGCATGAGAATCTCAGCACCAGGATAGGCCGACAACCAATCTACACTGCCACCCCGGCCTTGGCAAGAAGACTAATGATGGGGTCGTACGATTCTATGCTAGTGGCCAACATTCTAAAGCATATTGAAGACCACAACGCAAACCTGGTGTTGGCCCCTTACAAGCACAGAAAGAATTGGTTCCTGTACATGGCAGACCTCCAGTATCATGATGTCTAGCTTCTCAGCTACTGCAACAAGGAGGTTCCACACTCACGACACATGTTCGTATGCCCCGAAGACAAGATCTTGAGGCTCCTTCCACTGCGTCTTCTCCGAGTGATCAAATATGGAATCCAACACCACTCCGACGTTTGGAATTTCTTCTACATCAGAGACTTCCCCGTCCAAGAAGAAGCGGGAAGCAGAAATAGCGCATTCATAGTCCTATGTACCATAGAGTTTCTTCATGTCTTTGGATTCATAATGCAACTCAGCAACCAGAACTTCTATCAGCTCAGGAGCATCTACGCGTTGATGCTGATCAAGGACAAGTACTATTTCTGGGACACAGGCATCCCAGAAGAGTTGTTGGACAGTGATTACGAAGTTGAATCCTCCCAACCCAGCAACCCTCCAGAGGAAGCAGTCGAGATCGCCACAGAAGTCTACGGGGCAGGCAAGTAGTTGGATGTTCTGCGTGAGATCCTTACAACTGAAGACTCTGCTTTGCCTGATGTTTCAGAAGAAAGGATCAGCAACTTCGACTGTTCCTCGTGTTCTACCCTAACCGAGGAATAAGTCAAGGAAATTCTGAATAATATGGCTGATTCTAACCCCGCAGACGTCATATATGAGACAGAAGACGTCATAGTCCCAGTCGATGATCTTCAGAACGTGATAAAGGTAGGAGGATGTTTGGTAATGTCAGTGGCGGCAGCATACATCCAGATACTACAGAAGAAGTTTGAACACGCACACATTGCCCATCCAATGTTGTTCAACGACATCTGCCTAGCTGATGAGTCAGGAGTGAAGCAATCTTTTCTGGCAGAGATAGAGAGAAGAATGCCATGTATCATCTTCTTTCCTATCCTGCACTACAACTACTGGATGCTCCTGACGATGTACACTCACCCACGAGCAGCAATCTTCTACAACAACTCAGACAGCAACAAAGATCATCCGGTGCAGTGTACATCAACCACGTTGACACCCCTCGAGCATCTAGAAAGAAAATACTACATCGAGGTGGCAACTCTGATCCAGCCATTCCTGAAGGACATAGCAAACAAATGGCACGAGCTCCAATTCTACCATAGCAGTCCACAACAAGCTCCACAATCCAACGACTGTGGCATCTATGTGCTGGAATGGATCTATAGCTCGGTAGCAGTGCAACAAACACCTGACAAGCTCCATCACATCGACTACCACAGCAAACGTGAAGAATATGTGTGGGAGCTTATATCTGAAGGAGGTGCGCTCACCAGCTAAACCCTCACTGATTTATCACTATGCTCCTTTATTTATCTCACAACTCTGGGACAGAGTGTGGGGTAAGTTTGGGGGGTACTATATATCAGTGAAGGAGGTACTCATTTTGTCTTTCCCTTTTCTCTTAAACATACTCTGTGTATATATACATATACAAGTCTGATACAATATAGTGCATATACAACCCCTTGCCTCTATACAATTGTACAAAGACACTCTATAGTAAAAATCTGATACAGCTTCTCCCAACTTGTTTTCTCTGTGTCTAAGGTGGAGCAGGTTTTTGTTATGTTTTTCTAAAATTACAGTCTCAAACAACAAAGTCTATAACTTTTCTATGCCAATTTCGAAAAATAATCTCGCAATAGCTAAGAGATGTGTATGTGAAGGAAAAAGCTTCCCAAACAACAACTTGCTTTTGTTTCCCTACCCATCAAAATCCCAAAAAAAGAGAAAAGCCTTATGAGAGTGAATAAAAGCATGAGAGTTGTGCCAAAAAATATATATATACACACTTGTTTTTCCAAAAGTACCCATCTTTAGGCATGGTAGATCTGGGGCAGTGGTACGTAGGATGTGAAATCACTGCTCTAAAGCCAACTGGCTTGGACTGCAGGGACCACTCGCCCGTTAACGGACCCGTACCTGGATGGATTGATGGGAAACAAGAAAAACCCAAAAAGCCTTAAGCCTACCCAAAAACCCAACTTTCTATTCCCAAAAGTTGTTTGGTGTGAAAGCTAACTTCAGAATCATGCACCTAAGTCTCGACAAAGCTGAAGAGAGAATTTTTGCTTAAATAAGGAAGGAAAAATAAAGTCTGTTGTTCGTAGTCAGACAAAATTTTCATTAAGACATCTCATTACTCGCTCAAACCCCTTGTTCGAAGACTATGTCGGGTTCTGAAGAAGTATCACAAAACAAAGCCTTAAAATATGTACATATTGGTTGGGGACAATCAAAATGCTAAGTTTGCGGGAGTTGATAACACCCTTTTTGGGGTTATTTATGGCCTATATTTTGTTGTCAAAACTGCCCTCTAAACTGTTTTTCCTATCAATTTTGTTATGTTTTGAACAAAACTAAACTGCGCTATACTCTGACCAATTTTTGCATCCTTTTGCAGATTTTTTCCTTATCTTTCCACCAAAAAGGCCCGTCTCGACCCATGAACGGCGTTTACCTGCATCGGCCCTCCTACCAGTCGCGTGACACACTCATTACCCATCACGCAGTAGCCTGATACAGCTGTCGCGCGACACGGGTGTGTCGCACAAGAAGACCCCGTCGGGCAATACGATTTTACCTGACAGGGAGATGTACCCTCCACTACTACTCTCCCGATGTAGCGTGTCGCGCAATATGAGCCACCCACCGGCAGGCGCCCACCCATCACGACTACCCAACATGCTTGCAACCCGAAACCCACTGTGTCGGGAAACACACATGTCGATCATCCCCGAAGCCGCGCTAATGGAGCCGATGGAGGACACGTGGCGCCTGGAGAACCGCAACTTCTTCCAACCGCTGCCTATAAATAGCAGCTATAGGACTCCGATGGGACGGGTCGGAACCCTAGAAAAACCTAACTTTGGAAAGCATCAGGATCTAGTGTGATGTGTTCCAAGGGCGTGCCAGGCGATACTAGGTGAGCGCACCCCCTACCTGAGAGGGGTGGGAGTGGTTCACTTAGAACCCATCCCGGTAGCCGCAACAGCCCGATACGACCAAGAAGGCCACCCGATGTGTCGGGTTCCTAGATGGGCTCTTGCCCGAGACGGCTCGCCCCTACACCCGATACAAGGAACCTGAGAACCTAAGCTATCTTTAACTCGGCATGATACCGAGCTCGATACAAATTTCCCATCACGGCGTGCCGCTCGAGAGGGTGGTACCCCAATACGGCCGTATCGGGTAGTCAGCCTTGGCCGTTATGCCTGCCCGTCACTGCCTGTCGCCCGACATGGGTTGGCCGCCCGACACAGGCATGTCGATCAGAGCTCCCGCGCGGTATCGGGTTAGAGACACCTTAGGGGTCTGCTGTTGTATGTCTCCCTCCTATATCAAGGAGGCGATACCTATCTTCCCTTTTTACAGTCATTTACTTTCATTTATTACACAATGTAACTAAAACCTTTTATAAAATACTCATGCTAATGGAATTAGTGGAGTTTTAATACCTATTGTTCTGTGTTTGGCCCCCCTTTTGTTTGATGATTTCTTTTTTTAGCATCTGAACTCTAGCTTGTATGCTTGGATCATGTTTTGACTAGCTATCAAATCGTGTTTCCCGTTTCAACTCCCTCGAGAGAGGTGTTGTAACTCTAGTGTTTGGTCCGATTAGGGAGTACGAGAGTACCCAGGGTCAGAGTTGCTTCAGTTATCTTTCCACTCCAACCCAAGTTCGCTACCTTTGAGAGAGGGTGTTGGTGCTTAGTTGGAGGTACCCTCTTTGAGAGAAGGGGTACTGGATGTTTTCTGTTGCCGCTTGTTATGCCTAAGTTTTCTTCCTTCGTTCCTTACCTAGGAAATAGTGTTATCTCCTCAGGTTCCGTTGCACAAAACTCCTAAAAATTGATGAAATGCCAAAACCTTAAATCTTCCTTGTAACTCCAATTGGAGATAGCTTTTTCTTTATAACACTTTCTTGTGGCATTTTGTTTCCTTTTATTCTTTTGTTTTACCGTTCTTGATCTACCGTTCCTTTTGGAACATTTTCTTACCCTTCTTTTACCGGAGTGTAGAGTGTTGATTCCGCGTTCTTAGCATGACCACCCTTGTCCCTGTGGTTTGACCCCGATCGCTACTTCGTACCCCATTATCGTTGCGGGGACCTAAGAGTCAGGTTATTTAAAAGTTCGACTACTTCAAATCCACTCCTTTTGGACGTGCGATTTAGGTCGGTCATGTATTTTCATGTAATCTAGCTTTGGTTATTAATAAAATAAGATCTTTGTTCTATACAAAGTTGTGTCAAATTTAAAAGTCAAGTATGCCTTAAAAACATAAAATTAGAATATTTAACAAATTAGTATTATATTTATATTTATTGTTATACCTATTTATGACTGTCAAAGTCGTCTTTATTACCTCTTTCCATCAAGTTGGTAAATTTTTTCATTATTGTTATATGTGATAGAATTGCGTGGTCATTAATACTAATAATGGCAGAAAAGTTATGTTGTCTCTATTGGCATATGTAACAGAATTACGTGATCATTAATGCTACCAAAAATGCAAAATTTATTTTGTCATTATTACTAATAGAGACAACACATTAAAGTCATCATTATTACTAATAGCAATGGATTGAATTTATCTTGTCATAAATTTTATTTACGGCAAGACCAATAACAACATGAGATGACCTTGTCATTAATAGTTCCAATGACGAACTTCTGCACAATTACGACAAACATTTTCTTTCATTGTTGTACCATTTTCCTGTAGTGATATATGGTAGTCATAACCAAATTTTTATGTGACAGTGGTGATCAAGGTCCTTAGACTAATGTCACTAGAATGATCACAAGGTTTTCAGTATAGTTTACAACTACCCAACCTGACGATAAATAATGATTGTCATACATGTAGTACTTGAGTATGCTGTGACATATATGGATTATTGTGTGTGATGTAGATGGAATATGTCCCTTATATTGGAGTGATATCCATGGTCACATGATGAGTGTGACTAAAAATATATGTTTGTGCTCATGTTAGTCAATATGTGATATTGAACTTATATGTATCTCAAATAGTATACACTAGATCAAGAAATAGAGATTTAAATTTAAGAGAAAGATGTTTCCATGTCTCAAATTTAATCTAGATACCAATGTCAAAGGGATTATAAGATCACTATAACATTGGTAACAAGACTAAGTTGAAGTTGTTCTCCAACTTCACCAACTATTTAGGTGGCATTCAAGTCTTGCCAGACACCAATCATTATCTGTAAAGTCATAATATCATTATGGACATCACTAACAATGTAATTTAGAGTCAATATGGTCACATGCATATGATGCATAGAGAAGAGGATCATAATAATGGACATAAGATTAATTAGTTACTATAAAGTTTGATAATTAAAGGAATCACTCATGGACAGGTGAGAAGCCCTGTCGACCGATTAAAGAATCTAGTTGCCTGACTATACATATAGTCTATTGATTGGAGAGTATAGTTGATTGACCATATCTCAACCAATCGGTGGAGTGGATGGGATCTAGTCACCTGACTGGACTCGACCTATGGTTTGGTTTAGAACATTCTGGACCAGTGCAGTCGGCCGAGTGGACTAGTCAGTCGGTCGATTAGAAATCCCTGGTGGGCTATTGTAAAGCAGCCTATCCAGGCCAATCTTTTAGCTAGACTAGGCTAGTAGGTTGAGTGTCTATCTATGGGCTTGATGTTACCTTTTCATTTTCCTGAGTTTATTAGAAATATTGCTTCCATGCCTTTCCTATAAAAAGGGGCATGACAAGTAGGGTTTTGTAACAAATTTTGTGTGAAAAAAAAATACATCCTTTCAAGAGGCCTTTGATGAGACATCATTACCCAAAAGGAAAGAAGAGGAGAGGAGAGGTTGTACAATGCTAGTACTTTGCCAAAGAAAGGCTACTCCTTCCACACCTGTTCTTCAACCACAAAATGGAGTTCCCAATTATTTGCTTGGATGGCATCAAGACGTGGACACATTTGTGGCTATATTGGGAGATCGTCTTTAACACCATCTTCCTCCTCCATTCTAGTCAGCTCTGTCACCATATCTACTCCGTGAAAAAGGTATAGTCTCATAAATATTCATTCCATTTATATCGTTGTTGACGAGATCTGCTAGTGGATACATGGAACAATAAATCTTTGTTTTTTATAGCTTACATTGAACCTATTTATCTCTCTCTTTGTATAATCTTACACATAGACCCTGATCAAAAGATGCAAACTAGCCTCTCATATCTGAATTAGCTTAATAATTCTCTAGGGTGAGGTAAATAGATATAATAATGAAGTGTATGTTGAGCATGTTTTTGAGTTCTACATCATTGAGGCTTGACCACAAGGCTATACCATTTATATCTCTAGAGGGATGGATGGTGATTGAGAAGTGGCAGTGTATGGATGACTGAGAGGAAGGTTCTTTTGGAAGTGGTATGTTGTCAAGGATAGAAAATGGATGAACTACATATTTTGAAGAGGATTGGTGCAAATGAAGTATATCATTAAACCCCTGATGAAGAGGTTATACTTATAGGTGTACGGCCTGAATAATAGAATAAGAGACTTTTCAACGACATTCAAATGGATTGAGTTGAGGGGAAGTTGTATCTAAGGTCGACAATCTTTGATATTTGAGTGCTTCATTTCCACTTATGTTGCATGTGGATCTATCTAAATCTAGATTCAGTTTAATAAGTGTCGGTGGCTTGGGAAGTGGCTCCTTGTACTTAGTTGAATGATCATGAACTAGGTAATTTGAATATTTAGATCAGGAGCTTGTATCTTGATCATGAAATAAGTTCACTCGATTTGGTGTGGTTGGGTACATAATTTAATATCTAACTATGGAGAGCCCTAGGTATTTACTAATTGTTCATGGGTGATGATATTTTCTCCATCTATAAAGGGGGCTCATTTCACTTCAACATGTCTATTTTACATACTATGTAAGGCCCTTAGGATGGTTCTAGATAAGTAGTTGAGTAAACCCAAAGGTCCAAATGAATTCACATTAGAAAGTTGTTACCTTATGTAATATACATCGAGGTAATAGAATATCTACAAATATATATATATATATATATATATATATATATATTTATATATATATATTTATATCTAAAATTAAGGCAAAATGGAACTACTTACAACTATGATAACACAAAAAATGGATGTTACTATATGATGTGTCAAAGGTAGCACCGCCTAAATACATATCAATTAATATCATATGGTTGCTTGAAATTATAGTTTTCTAGGTTGACAGATTAATTAAAATTATGTCCTAATCATTTTTCGGAGTATTTTTTTATTCTCTATGTATAGTAAGTGTCATATTGTCATGGTTGAACTTCTCAACTCAATTAGTTGCATATGTAGTATGTTTCAAGTGATTCCCCATATCTCCTAAGGCATTTAGGAAGTCTACACATTAACATTCAGAATAGGATACAAAACATGTTCATGTATTAACCAATTTATGCAAAGAAAATAATATCGTCACGAAGATAAGCTAAGAAAAAATAGAACAATATAATCAAATAATTTGGAATTCTACTATTTGTAAAGTAACCAAGTATATGTGTGTCCATAAAGTGGATTCCCCAAATATTAATGTGGAAGTAGTCATTCATAGATGACCTATATAGCAGTGAAGACATATTTACATCTGTAGTAGAAAAATAAGAAGAGGCATGTCATAAGAGAAGACAACAAGGAGTAGAGGAATCTCTCACCCCAACACCCTACATACATATTCTTTTCCCCTCAATTATTTAAGATAGAAGATGTATATTCTCTCTATATGAAAATGTAAAACTATCCACCTATGAATTATTCACTTAAGATGGAGAAGAGGGGAAATTTGTGTGAAAAACATGGACTGATTGCATAAAAAATGATAAGATTTGTTGATATGTCAATGGAGGTGAATTGAAATAGAATGGTGATGGGAATAAAATCAAGATTGACATGAGATTAATATGAAGAGGGTAGGCAGATAAAATAGGGAGGAGATGAAGGATGGAGTATCAAAATTTACTAGATTATTGGAAATGTGTTATTTGGTATCCCTTACTTTATGGCATGTGAGGTTTAATGGGGTTTATGGATGAATCTATTATTATTAAGGATGATATAATAAATACATTGATTATTTTATCAACTTTTACATTTTATGCAATTGGATCTAGTTAGGTTCAAATAAGACTCCTCCTAGACCTTGTTTTTGTGGTGTTAAGAAGTTTAAGTACATGAAATTATTTTATTGTACCATTTCTATTGTTCTATTATTGACTTCTTCTTGAGGAGACTAGTATTTTAATGCACAATGAGAGTTGGTTTCTCTTAAACATGTCTAGGTCAAAATAGTAACCACCTAGAATGGGTGCTAGTGATGATAGGACATGACAACATGTACTTGGCACACAATGTTGGAGTCATGGATAGGAGTAGCTATAATTAACCTAACATGTTCCTTGCTAATAAATCCCAACAAGGGTCTTATTTGACTATTAAACATTAGTGACCCCGTTAGTTAATAAAGAGACATTTTTGGTTGTGAATATTCTAGATTTTCTTCAAGCCTTCAAAATAAACAACCCTCACAAATCCTAACAATGCATGATGATTGTTGACATAGAAACAACCCAAGCCTGAATTGTTTCAAGAAGGAACCTCATTATTTTGGCTACTACTAAACATTGAAGACTCGGTTTATCATTATTGTTCGAACTGATTATGGATCAATACTACTTGACCATGTATAACAAACTAAGATTTTTCCATCAAAAATATCTAGAGGTTGTGACGGAGAAAAAATAGTTATCTAAATGTATCAAAGTTGGATGCATAATGTACAATTAACAAAATGTATTCAATGTAAATATTTCCAACTTTCAATATTTGTCATAATTGTAATATGAGTTATTGCAAATTACGTTTACACACTAAAAGGGGAATTATAGAACTATATGAACTTTAATGCAATAAGGACCATCAAAAAACATGACCACCTAAATTGTTGCTCAGATATCGTCTTTGGCCTCTATCTAGATCTAAAAAATAAAAATAGGTAAAATCATGGTTCAACATAGAAGGTATTTGTACATTGGGCACATAATACATAAATGGAAGGTTTTCCTAAGTAAAGTAGTTTTCTCAATATAAATTGAGTGATTGAAGAATAATGAAACTAAAAGACAAGAAACATTAGTGAACAATATCTTACATAATAGGAAAACTTACAATATTCATTTACTTAATTTTGAATTACAAAGTGGAGTACTAAAATACATAAATGTTGGTTCTGAACCTATTCTAGGGTTTTCTACATATACCTTGTACAACTGGGAGGTACTAGTGAACTTAAATTCATCCCTCATAAAGGGTAAAATGAGCACCCCAATAACTGCATATCACATAACCATTTATGTCAACATTGGGTTGGAGGGAGCATCCCCTATCTAAACATAATCCATATTGTTTCTTTTAAGTGGTATTAAACATTGAGTAATATGGAATCAAATTTCATTGATATATTTTGAAGTATGAGAAGGTTACATATATATCATGCATTTATTCCATGAATACAGTGAAAAGAAATTCTTATTATGGCATAGTCATGGTTACATAGAGTCATATATATGGCATTGTCTTAAGGTATGATGTTCCGGAAGACAACATAACATAAATTAAACCAGTGCTAGTGGGTGTGGGTAGAGGGAGATCAATTACCTAACACAAGGGAAAATAAATAACATAAAATACCACAAACACTCTCACTCCAGATGGAGGGTACATGTCATGTATTTTGAGATTGCCACACATATAGGAGACATGTGAAGCTGGAAGAGGCTTGTTCAAGATATCAATAATATATTTGCTACTCTTTCCATATGGAGTAATGATCTTCTTGTCACATATAATATCTCTCACAGAGTTGAAGTCAACCTCAACATGCTTGGTATGCTCATAAAAAACTAGATTATTAGTTATATAAATAGCTGCTTGATTATCACTCTTGAGAGTTTCTAGAGAAGAGAGAGGAAAAGATAATTCCTAAAGAATGGGTGTCGTTCATTGAATTTCACAACAGGAATGTGCAATGGCATGATATTCTACCTCAGTACTGGTATGAGCCACAACAGACTGCTTCTTACTCCTCCAACTGACATGATGACCACCCAATAGAACATAGAAGTCAGAAACAGATCTCCTATCATTCACATCTCCAATACAATCAACATTTACTTAGTGATTTCTTATTGGAGGAGTTTTCTTTCAGGCACACTTTTTAGATAGTGTAGGATACATTGTACATGACTCTAGTGTTAGATAATAGGTTTAGACATGTATTGACTAACAACATTAACATTAAAGGAAATATTAGGTCCGATAATTGTAAGAAAGATCAATTTCCCAATTATTTGTCAATAATGTTCAGGATCATAAAAAGGCCCCCTCAGAGAGAACACTATTATGATAGTCTATTAGAGAAGAGAAGACTTAGAACTTAGCATACCAGAGTCTTTCAAGAGTTCAAGGACGTACTTATACTGAGATAAATAAGGGCCCTAATATGAACATAGACATTTTCCTAGATCTGTGGTAAAAATGTTGTTTGAGTGCTTGTTTCAATGGTGAAAACCATGAGCATCACTACCAGTGACAATGATATCATCAACATAGATAGTGAGGATGATGGTTCCAACTTTATAAGAATTAAAGAATAGACTATGATCATTAGATGACCTTGGAAAACCCAAGATAGAAAGAACATTGAGCTTTATAAACTAGGCTTGCGGTGATTTCTTGAGACCATAGAAAGAGTGTTTGAGATGACAAACTCTTTGGGAAGATTCCCTTTGACTACAAAAATCCAAAGGTTGTTTCACATACACTTCCTCCTCTAGATCACTATTAAGGAAGGAATTTTTAATGTCAAGTTGGAATATAGGTAAGTCTATGTATGTGGCAACGAAGATTTCAATATTGATGATCGCAATGTGGGTGACTGGTAAGAAGGCTTCAAAGAAATCCATGCCATATGTTTGGGTGAATCCTTTGGCAACAACCCCAGCTTGAAGTTGTTCCATTGACCCATCTAATTTAGTTTGATATAGAATACCCATATAAAATAAATAAATAAAAAATATATAGCGGAGGGATAAGACCTTAGGTCCCATTCTCATGCAACACTATCATTTCGTTGAGCATCATAGCTTTCCAACTAGGGTGTTGCAGGGTATCACAATAGTTTTTGGGAATCTAGACAAATTCAATTTGTTGGGCAATGGTTTTTGTAGTACAATAAATCTTGGATAAGAATAATGTATTGGAAATAGGATAGCAAAGAGAGAAAGAGAGGATACCTTTTCAGAGATCCATGGGGAATGATAGATCCTTAGACGTGAACATTGGTGTCGAGTGAAGTTTTGAAGGAGAAGAAATGATAGGAGGGTGTATGATGGGTTCATAATCCACTGAGTCATAAAGGTCAAGCTCAACAAACTCAGTTTTAAGGTGAAGTTGAGGCTGAGAGGATGTTGAGATAGAATCAAAGAACATATAAAATTCATGAAAAGTAATATTGGCAAAGACATGCATATGATGCTTTTTGGGACTATAACAATCATAACCTTTCTAAAAGGGAGAATAGGCAACAAAAGTTATCTTGATAGAGTGGGGATCAAGTTCATCCTCTTTTGGATATGAACAAAAATGGTAAACCCAAAAACATGCAAAGGATGATGAAAAGTTGTTTGCATGGGGAAAACAACTGAAAAGGCAGACTTGTTCCACAAAATAGAAGATGGTTGTCGATGGATAAAGTAGCAGGATGTGAGAATAGTCTCATACCAATAAGGCTTAGGTAATTTATCCTGAGACATACAAGCATGTGTGCTATCAAGTAAATGATTATTTTTATGTTCTTACACCCCATTTTGTTGTGGGGTGTGAGCACAAAAACCTTGATGGATGGTTCCAATTATAGAGGAAAAAAAGTCACCTGAGCTGAAACATATTCTAAAGCATTGTCACTCTAAAATATTTTAATGGATTCAATAAATAAAGTTGAATTCATTTTATGAAATTCTAAAAACATCAATTATTTCATCATGGATTTCAATAGTTATAATTATGTCATGTGACATAAAACATCAACAAATGTAATGAAATAATGGAATCCTTTATAAATAGGATTTCAAAAGGCAACACAAATGTCACTATGAATAACATCAGAGATAGGTTTATAATAGAGACTAGATTCTAGGAAAATAATTCCTATGATGCTTCCCAAACCCACAAGGGTCATATGGGAGACTTTTTAAACTATATAAAAAGGGCTCTAGGTACTTCAACTTCTCAAGTGTGGGATGATCGAAACGTTAGTGAAGCTGGAGAGGTGTGCTCACATGGACATAAGAGGGAACAACATAACCAAATTAATAAATGACACTAGCTCTAGAACTCAAACCAAACGTCTAAAAAGTATGAGAATCTTGTATCATAAAACCACAGATACCAAATGTGACATTGCAAGTAAATGCATAACTAACTTAGCATAAGACAACATATTAAATGGAAAAAGTGGAACATGATGAACTAACTAAATTTTGAGACTATGTGAGATATTAACACTTCTACATTATTGAACAATATTGATGGACCATTGTTTAGGAGTTACAGATGGGGTAGGAATCTAAGGTACAAGGAGGAAAGGAGGTTTCTCATACCAGTCATATGTTAGGTGGCCTCAGAATTAAAATTCCAAAGGGAACTGGATGCTAGTGTGGAGGTCCTGACAATACTTTGGTTGGAGGCCAGATGCGCCAAAAATGTTACAGTGGATTTCATAATTGTAGAATCCTCAGATACTGTACATTGTGGAGGAACCTATTGATAGGCCTCCAAGTTTTGTTCATACTTAGTTGAAGAGATGGTAATAGATAGATTGTCTAATGTGTGGGTTACATGGACTTCCCTAGTGCTATGACCACACCCATGGAGAGGACCTTCATTTGGATAGAACTTTTCCTCCATGTGACCTAAATTGTAGCAAAAAGTGCATTTTGTCATAGAGGGATATCCACATTCACATCCTCATCCAAGAGCCATGAAAATAAACACTAGTTGTGATTCTTGTGGAGTAGAGGACAAGTGGTGAACATCAGGCTATTGAAGGTGAGAGAAGATATCTTCTAGAGTAGTAGAGTTGTTACCTTCCAAGATAATGATGTGGACAAGAGTATAGGTTGGATGGAGGCCATTGAGAAATTTGTCTATGACATGATTGACCCACTCTTCGGTTTGATCCTTAGAAGAGACAGACTGAAAATAGTCAAGATGTTGAGACAAACCTAGAAATGTATTCAAAGTTGTGGCAACGCATCCCACTATCACACAGACAGCGAGGTGTTACGCAAAAACGTGCGGAAATCACCATAACCACAACCGTTTGCAGAAAGTTGATAAACTAAAAACTATTACATTCAAGTCCTCATCCTATAGAGAAACAAGTTATATATACATATACAAGATCTGATACGTGTCCACAGCTTAAAGGAACAGTTGTTCATCCATCACATGAGTCCATCACCTATTTATATAGACATAAAGGCCCGCATCCGGCCAGCAGTAGGATATACAAACATCAACGGTTATACATCACGAAACAACATCAAAACACTGCCAAGGACCTGAGAGTACAGGGATGACTCTAGAATCTACTACAAAACATCCAAAACAGCAGCACATCCATCGCTTGCCTTCTACTGCTCCTCTTGCTGCTCAAACGCAACTCCACGACCACCACCACGTCTAGCTCAACCACCTAAAAAGGGTGTAACTCAGCGGAGTGAGACAATTGAACATTGTCCCAGTGAGAAACATAACTCCCTGCCAAAACTACAAAACCTCAGATACATATATATAAAGCAGATGACAGATGAAAAGTATAACAAGAGCAGTTATAAGAAAAGTTGTTCAAGCTAGCAAGCTTACCAGATATGAAAGGCATATACTCAAGTATTTATTTATGGAACATGATTAACAAGACAAGATATATGAGTCCTACTACATATGAGAAAACATATAAGCAACTGCAAGATATAATGAGAGTAACTACACAAACAAGGCCTCAACCAATGTTTCATGTTTGTCTTAAGCAGCTAATACTATTCAGCTGAATTACGTATTATTATGCCCTGAGGAAGTGAGCCGTACCGCTCAGATCCAACCTTCGGTTGTGAAACCCAAGCCGGTGCCATACAAGGTCAATAGGAGAGTCAGACTCCACGACCTCGCCCCTCGTGGTCAGTGCATGAGTACAACACAAGAAGGACCGCAGTCTCATGCTGAAGTGGTCTTAGCCACAGGGTCAGGCTACCCTCTGCCTATCCCGCCTTGGTACATGTCTCGGCGCTAGTGAAACTGAGCCACGGGCCTGTTCACCGTGCTCTTGAGCCATGAACGCATTTATGCTCCTCATATCACATATCCTGAGCCATGGGCCTGTTCACCATGCTCTTCATCACAATTGGGCTACGGGCCTGAATCCGCACCCTTGAGTCTACAACCTCAGTTGCACTCTTACCTCCTCACTTTAGGCTAGAAGAAACCTCGCATACTCAACAATATGCACTCCGGGTTAACCCGCAGGAGAACCCGTTTCACCATCACCAAATCCTGACGATGATGGATCTATGGCCAGGGCAACTACATGATAGATTTCACTGTGATTAATTAGTATCTTTTATATGGATTGCAAGATTCAACCAAGTTGTGTAACATGCAAGCTATAGAAGGAAATAAACAACATAAACTCAAAATTATATTTTTACTACAATTCACATCATATTGATCCATCATAAGGATCCCACATCACATGTTATCACTTGGCCTCTTGCCAATCATCCGGATCCATCTCAAGGATTATCACATACCATGGGATCTCAATCCCTCAACACATAGTGTCACTGCCTCTCAAGGCTGACATCATCATCATCATGGTACATCATTCATAATGTACCTGTTATCTCATTGTTCTCATATATTCATTCCTCATAGCCTTTCATTTTGCTATGCACTACCTGCATGGTTAGCACTATTCAATAATCATCATGAATAACTTAGAAACTCATATTATCAACACAGGTGACATTTAGGATTAAGAGCATTATCAACACAAAGTGACAGTAGGGATTATATTCTTTTCTTAATCATGCCTCATAACATTCTGCATTACATGCTCACTACTATTCTTGGGTATTATACCGATGATTATGATGATTAAGATAAAAGGGACTAACGTTGCCATCATCATTATTAAGCATAGCACATACCATCATCATGGTGAACGTGGTATGAGATTAACACCTCAGTTTCTATGACTGACGGAACCCTCACTAGAGGTAACTTAAGCCCTTACTAAAAGGTTGTGTCGGGCATCATGCCCTCACCTAAGGCTCATCCATAAAGCTCATCTCATGACGGCCGACACTCTCAACCATACCCACGACGCTGCGTCGGGCATACCAGCTGCAACGCCCGTCACACTGAGCATGTCGGGCGACACACTAGGCTAATGTGACGCCCGTCACAGATCTACCAGACATGCCCATCAGCTATGTATAAGTTTGGTGTTCTAAACTCAAGCAACCAGCAAACGGGTCTAACATCCAGCCTATTAACTTATGGCCTATCGGCCGACACAAGGCATAGTAATGGTGTGACGCTCGTCACAACTTCAAGTGTGTCGTCCAATGACCAAACCAAAGGAAGATGTCGTCCGTTACAAACAGATACAAGAATCAAGATATCGTCCAAACCAGCATAGCATATCGCCCAAGAGTTTAGGTCAAGAGGGTTGTCGGGCAGCACCTCCCCAAAGCTTATATCGTCCAAGGTGTTAACTTACAAGATCCTCTTCCACCTCACACACGGACACCCGAACCCTAGTGGGTCAAGAAGAGGCTCACCTCAATCGACTAAGAAGGAGGGGTCTTGCACTTCTTCTATCACCAAACGGGTCACAAGGAGAAACCCTAGAAAAGAGTCACCACTAACCGAGCTCACCTTCTAGCCCATGGTGAGAGGAGAGTATTGCTCAAGCAACTAGAACACAAGCTCACCTCAATCGACCAAGAAAGAGGGGTGTTTCTCATGCTACTAGAAACCCAAGCTCACTCCTCTAGACCAAGGGGAGAAAGGAGTATTGCTCACCTACAAACCCTGGATCACAAGGATCGGCCAACATGGATACTAAGCAAGAAACTAAGCTACTAGCATGCATATAAACAAGATCATAGCAAGGGATAGTGTAGTTAGGGTTAGAAGTTATGCAATCCACCTTAGGCAACTTCAAGCTCCAAGCTACGAGCAAGGAAGATGGAGACTCCAAGTCTATTGGCCACCACTTGCTCCTCCAAGGTGTGTCAGACGACAAGCTTGCTCCTCCAAGGGCGTATCGGCCACCACTCTTCTTCTTCAAGGGGATATCGGCCACCACTGGCAAGGTAGAGGGGTTGTGTCGTGCACAACAAGGTGGAGGAGAGACTAAGGGACCAAAGGAACTCCTAGAAAAGGGAAGGCCACGCCTATATAGAAGGAAAGGGAGGAGAAAACAAGGTTGGTTCAAGCAAGGTGTCACTTGCCTAGGGACACTTGTCCTAGTGCACGAGCCACCACTCTAGCAAGCTTCATCCACATGTCCAAGATGTGCTCCAAGTGTCCACTTAAGCAAGGTCAAGGCTAGGTCAAGCATCATGGGCGACACAACATGTTGCTCTTGGGCGACACACTCCATTGGCCGATACACATCCATACTTGGTCGATACAAGGTTCAACCCTAAGCAAAGCAAGGCACCTCAAGGCCCAACAAGCTCAACAAGGCCCAAAAGAACTCAAGCAACGAGCCCAAGCCTACCTCTCTACACAAGAGGAAGCGAAGAGAGGGAGGAACACCTCACGAGGTGGCAAACTTGCCTATCAAACCCTAGACTTGGGTTATTTGCAAGTAGCACCTCCAATTCTAAACAAAGCGCAACTATACCCTAATCACCACTAAAGGTGATTAGCAAGCATCAGGGCACCAAGGTTAAGCAAAACAAACAGGATAAATCCTAAACAAAGGTCAGGGTCCTTACAAGCTAACCCCCTTTAAGGGATTTCGTCCCCGAAATCTGAAGAGAAAAGTGAGGTATACTTCCTCCTCATCTCTTCCTCAAGCTCCCACGTGGCTTCCTCAATGCCACGATGATGCCAAAGAACCTTCACAAGAACCAGGTCCTTCCTCTTCAGCTTCTTAACTCTTCTGTCAAGGATCGCCACAGGACCTTCCTCGTAGGTCACATCTTCATCGAGCTCAACCTCAACGGGCTGTATCACTATTCCTGAATCTGGATGACTTTTCTTCAGCATACTGACATGGAACACTGGATGTAACCTGTGCAACTCTGAAGGCAACTCTAATTCGTAAGCTACTTTGCCAATGCGTGCTATGACTGGGTAAGGCCCCATATACCTGGGTGCTAACTTACCCATCCAGCCAAACCTCAGCACACCTTTCCATGGAGAGACTTTAAGATACACTTTGTCTCCTACCTGGAACTCCAAAGGTCGTCGGCGATTGTCTGCATAAGACTTCTGCCTGTCCTGTGCCACTTTCAACTATTGCTGTATCACTTTGATCTTTTCTGTTGTCTGTTGTACTAACTCAGGACCCAAAAGCTGATACTCACCAGACTCATACCAACACAAAGGAGATATGCACTTCCTTCCATAAAAAGCCTCATAAGGAGCCATGTCAATGCTCCGCTGATAACTGTTGTTGTAGGCAAACTCTATCAGGCTAAGATGTACATCCCAGTTGCCTAGAAACTGCAAAACACAAGCTCGAAGGAGATCTTCCAAAGTCTGAATAGTCCTTTCAGACTGTCCATCTGTCTGTGGGTGAAAGGTTGTACTGAACCTCAACTGTGTTCCCAATGCTTTGTGCAACTGTTCCCAGAATCGACTCGTAAACTGAGGACCTCTGTCAGAAATTATCGTTACTGGCACACCATGCAAACGTACTATCTCATCAACATATACTCGAGCGAGTTTCTCAGCTGTATACGTCATCTTCACTGGTATAAAATGGGCAGACTTAGTCAATCTGTCCACTATCACCCGAATGGAATCATGATTCCTAGTTGTCCTGGGTAGACCAACTACAAAATCCATAGTTATATGATCCCATTTCCACTGTGGTATCGACAAAGGTTGCAACGTACCTACCGGATTCTGATGCTCAGCCTTCACTTGCTGACAAACCGCACATCTCGCCATGAACTCAACTACATATTTCTTCAAACCGAGCCACCAATACAAGTCCTTCAGACTATGATACATATTGGTGACACCTTGATGCATAACATACATTGACATATGTGCTTCCTCAAGCACCAACTTCCTCAGATCATCAGCATCCGGAACCACCATCCTATCATGATAGCAAACTAGCCCTTCCTCGGACTCATGGAACCCTTCACACTTTTCACTGCCGAACTCTGATCTGATCAACTGTACCGCATCATCTGTCTTCTATGCATCCTTGATCTGTTGTCTCAATGTAGGCTTGACTTGCATCTGTGTGAAAAGACCAGACAACAAAGAAACTTCCATCTGCACATTCATCTGTCACAGAGAAATAAACATATCTTGCCTATGGCATACCAGAGAACTCAGCCATGCTTTCTTTGAAGAAAGAGAAGAAGACTTTCTACTAAGTGCATCCGCTACCAAATTCACCTTACCAGGATGATACTCGATAGTGCAGTCGTAATCATTGATCAACTCCATCCATCGACGCTGTCGCGTGTTCAACTCATGCTGCGAAAAAATGTACTTCAGATTCTTATGATCCGTAAAGATTTGACACACTTCCCCATACAGAAAGTGTCTCCAAATCTTTAACGCATGAACCACTGCTGCCAACTCCAAGTCATGAGTCAGATAGTTCTCCTCATGTTTCTTGAGTTGTCGCGAAGCAAAAGAAACTATATGATCCTCCTGCATCAGCACACAACCTAAGACTTTCTTGGAAGCATCACAGAAAACAACATAGCCCTTTCTAGGCTCTGGCAGGATTAACATTGGAGCACTGGTCAGCTTCTCCTTCAAACTCTGGAAAGCTTGCTGACATCGTTCGTCCCAAACAAAAGGTACATCCTTCCTGGTCAACTTCGTCATTGGCAACGCGATCGTACTGAAGTCATTGATAAACCTCCTGTAGTATCCTGCTAAACCAAGGAAACTACAAACTTCTGTCGGCGTCTTCGGTTGCTCCCAATCCGCAACGGATTCCACCTTCTTCGGATCTACTTTGACTTCTTCAGCGGATATCACATGACCCAAGAAAGTCACTTCTTTCAACCAGAACTCACACTTACTGAACTTGGCATACAACTGATGTTGGCAAAGAAGAGTACACGCTCGATGAAGATGTTGCTCATGCTCTATCCTATCCCGACTATAGATCAAGATGTCATCTATAAAGACTACAACAAATTGATCTAAGAATGGTCGGAACACTCTGTTCATCAGGTCCATGAAAGCAGCAGGTGCATTGGTTAGCCCAAACGGCATAACCACGAACTCGAAATGACCATACCTCATCCTGAAAGATAACTTTGGTATGTCATCTACCTTAATCCTCAGCTGATGATATCCAGACCATAGATCGATCTTCGAAAACACTGTAGCACCACGCAACTGATCAAACAGATCATCTATCCTTGGTAACGGGTACTTGTTCTTGATCGTGACTTTGTTCAACTGCCGGTAATCTATACACAACCGCATTGAACCATCCTTCTTCTTAACAAACAACACGGGAGCACCCCAAGGCGACGTACTCGGTCGGATAAAACCTTTGTCCAGCAACTCTTGCAACTACTTCTTCAGCTCTGCCATCTCTACTGGAGCCATCCTATACAGTGTTTGCACAACTGGCTGTGTTCCTAGAACCAGATTGATCTCAAAATCAATCTCTCGGGGTGGAGGAACACTAGGAAACTCTTCAGGAAACACGTTGGCAAAATCTCGAACCACAGACACCTCCTCAAGACTAGGACCTTTTGCCTTGGTAACCACCACGGTATCCACCATGTGAGCTAAAAACGCCTCACATCCTTGTCATAGCAACTTCTTTGCCACCATAGCTGACACCAAACATGTCGAAAGAATCTTCCTATCTCCCTGGAAGATCCACTTCTCTCCAGCATCATCAAACACTGCCTTCTTGGAACCACAGTCCAAAACAACCTTATACTTCTCTAAGGTATCCATCCCAAGGATAACATTGAAACCTTGCATATCGAGTGGTATAAGATCCACTTGAATGCGGTGTCCCGAGAAAGACAAGACACAAGATGGACACTCTTCTCGAAGCAATGAGGAACCATCAAGATGGGTTTCTAACAACAAGCTATCCTTCTTACAGCTAACAGGTAAATGACAGTTTTCAAGCATACTATAGGCGATAAAAGAGTGTGTAGCACTCGGGTCAACCAGAACAGATATAAAACAAGAAAAAGACATATCAGAATGAAATAACTCCATCTGACCTGTCACTACTCGCAGGTTGACTATCACCTCCGGTTGATTCATAGCATAGAATCGAGCCGTTTCTTGTTGTCCACATCCTCTGCTTCCTTTAGCAGACGAACCTGCTTGAGACGCTTGACCACGTCCTCGCCCCCTGCTACCACTGGGTTGTTGTTTTTCTGATCCTTATTGATTCTGCCTCGGCTGCTGCATTACTTCAACATCTTTATTCGGGCAGTTGAACCTCCAATGCCCGATCTGACCACACAGATGGCATGCGCTATCGTCAACCCGTGGCCTAGATGGCCCTATCACTACCACGGAAGCTGTACTTTGTGCCTTAGATGGTGAAGAAACATAACCTCTCCTCTTACTTGGAGACCACTGAGACGATACACCAGAACTTCTTATCGCTGATGGCGATGAAAACTTGGGCTTCTTAAAGCCACCAAACCTCCGTCCCTGAAACTGAGCAGGTCTTTTGTGAGACATGGATTCTCTTTTCTCCCTTACTGACCTCTCAATCCTTCGAACAGATTCCACAAACGTAGCAAACCACTCTCAGTTTTCCAACACAGATACAGGGGGTGTCAACTCAGCACTCAAACCCTTCTCGAAACGTCTGATCCGCTCCTCATCTGTTGCCGCCATGTGAGGACAAAACCTCACCAGATCCATGAACTTGGCTTCATACTCGGTGATGTTCATCATTCCTTGTCGCAAATGCTCGAACTAACTGATCTTCTCATCCAGATACGTCTTCGGAAAGTATCTGCTGACGAACTCACGCCGAAACACTTCCCAACAGATCACCTCACCAGGCCGCTTCTCTTCCTTGATGGTCCACCAATGACCAGCACTACCCTTCAGAAGGTAGACAACGTGCTTTACTTTGTCTGCTTCGGGGATGTCGAGGATCTGGAAAGCCTTCTCAAGACTTGTCAGCCACTGATCTGCATCTGCTGGATCAGCTGTTCCAGCATAGTCCGAAGCTCCGACTCGGCGAAGCCGCTCAAAGGTCTTCCCAATACCCGATGCTTCTCCATGGGGAACATGTGCTCTCGGAAGAGGCACTAGCAATAGCTCAACCATGAGATTCATCGTAGCCATCATCTTCCCCATAAGCTGTTGGTAGGAAGGGTGTTCAAGAATGGCTGGGTCAGGTTGGGGGACCTCAGGCACCCGATCTTCATGTGCATATCCTTCAGCTGAAGCAGCATCACTGTACTCAGCTGAGTGTTCTTCATGGTTTCCAGACATCTTGGCTTTTCTTCCGCAGAGAGCAGAAGATGATCGTGAGAAAATCTAGAAAATGCATAAGAACAGAAACAACCTAGTCCTAGATCCATGTAGACTCAGCGAACCTAAAGCTCTGATACCAAAACTTGTGGCAACACATCCCACTATCACACAGACAGCGAGGTGTTACGCGAAAACGTGCGGAAATCACCATAACCACAGATTATCGAAAACACGGGTTAATTAAAACCATTTGCGGAAAGTTGATAAACTGAAAACTATTACATTCAACTCCTCATCCTACACAGAAACAAGTTATATATATATATACAAGATCTGATACGTGTCCACAGCTTAAAGGAACAGATGTTCATCCATCACATGAGTCCATCACCTATTTATACAGACATAAAGGCCCACATCCGGCCAGCAACAGGATATACAAACATCAACGGTTATACATCGTGAAACAACGTCAAAACACCACCAAGGACCTGAGAGTACAGGGATGACTCTAGACTCTACTACAAAACATCCAAAATAGCAGCACATCCATCGCTTGCCTTCTACTGCTCCTCTTGCTGCTCGGCCGCAACTCCACGACCACCACCACGTCTAGCTCGACCATCTAAAAAGGGTGTAACTCAGCGGAGTGAGACAATTGAACATTGTCCCAGCGAGAAACATAACTCCCCGCCGAAACTACAAAACCTCAGATACATATATATAAAGCAGATGACTGATGAAAAGTATAACAAGAGCAGTTATAAGAAAAGTTATTCAAGCTAGCAAGCTTACCAAATATGAAAGGCATATACTCAAGTATTTCTTTATGGAACATGATTAACAAGACAAGATATATGAGTCCTACTACATATGAGAAAACATATAAGCAACAGCAAGATATAATGAGAGTAACTACACAAACAAGGCCTCAACCAATGTTCTGTGTTTGTCTTAATCAGTTAATACTATTTGGCTGAATTACATATTATTATGCCCTAAGGAAGTGAGCCGTACCGCTCAGATCCAACCTTCGGTTGCGAAACCCAAGCCGGTGCCATAGAAGGTCAATAGGAGAGTCGGACTCCACGACCTCACCCCTCATGGTCAGTGCACGAGTACAACACAAGCAGGACTGCAGTCTCATGTTGAAGTGGTCTTAGCCATAGGGTCAGGCTACCCTCTGCCTAGCCTGCCTTGGTACAGGTCTCGGCACTAGTGAAACTGATCCACGGGCCTGTTCACTGTGCTCTTGAGCCATGAACGCATTCATACTCCTCATATCACATATCCTGAGCCATGGGCCTGTTCACCATGCTCTTCATCACAATTGGGCTACGGGACTGAATCCGCACCCTTGAGTCTACAACCGTAGTTGCACTCTTACCTCCTCACTTTAGGCTAGAAGAAACCTCACATACTCAACAATATGTGCTTCGGGTTAACCCGCAGGAGAACCCGTTTCACCATCACCAAATCCTAATGATGATGGATCTATGGCCAGGGCAACTACATGATAGATTTCACTGTGATTAATTAGTATCTTTTAGATGGATTGCAAAATTCAACCAAGTTGTGTAACATGAAATCTATAGAAGGAAATAAACAACATAAACTCAACATTATGTTTTTACTACAATTCGCATCATATTGATCCATCACAAGGATCCCACATCACATGTTATCACTTGGCCTCTTGCCAATCATCCGGATCCATCTCAAGGATTATCACATACCATGGGATCTCAATCCCTCAACACATAGTGCCACTGCCTCTCAAGGCTTACATCATCATCGTCATGGTACAACATTCATAATGTACCTATTATCTCATTGTTCTCATATATTCATTCCTCATAGCCTTTCATTCGGCTATGCACTACCTGCATGGTTAGCACTATTCAATAATCATCATGAATAACTTAGAAACTCATATTATCAACACATGTGACATTTAGGATTAAGAACATTATCAACACAAGGTGACAGTAGGGATTATATCCTTTTCTTAATCATGCCTCATAACATTCTGCATTACATGCTCACTACTATTCTTGGGTATTATACCGATGATTACGATGATTAAGATAAAAGGGATTAACATTGCCATCATCATTATTATGCATAGCACAGACCATCATCATGGTGAACGTGGTATGAGATTAACACCTCGGTTTCTATGACTGACGAAACCCTCACTAGAGGTAACTTAAGCCCTTACTAAAAGATTGTGTCGGGCATCATGCCCTCACCTAAGGCTCAGCCATAAAGCTCATCTCATGACGGCCGACACTCTCAACCATACCCACGACGCTGCGTCGGGCATACCAGCTGTAATGCCCGTCACACTGAGCATGTCGGGCGACACATTAGGCTAATGTGACGCCCGTCACAGATCTACCAGCCATGCCCATCAGCTATGTATAAGTCTAGTGTTCTAAACTCAAGCAACCAGTAAACGGGTCTAACATCCAGCCTATTAACTTATGGCCTATCGGCCAAGACAAGGCATAGTAATGGTGTGATGCCCGTCACAACTTCAAGTGTGTCGTCCAATGACCAAACCAAAGGAAGGTGTCGTCCGTTACAAACAGATACAAGAATCAAGATATCGTCCAAACCAACATAGCATATCGCCCAAGAGTTTAGGTCAAGAGGGCTATCGGGCAGCACCTCCCCAAAGCTTATATCGTCCAAGGTGTTAACTTACAAGATCCTCTTCCACCTCACACACGGACACCCAAACCCTAGTGGGTCAATAAGAGGCTCACCTCAATCGACTAAGAAGGAGGGGTCTTGCACTTCTTCTATCACCAAACGGGTCACAAGGAGAAACCCTAGAAAAGAGTCACCACTAACCGAGCTCACCTTCTAGCCCATGGTGAGAGGAGAGTATTGCTCAAGCAACTAGAACACAAGCTCACCTCAATCGACCAAGAAAGAGGGGTGTTTCTCATGCTACTAGAAACCCAAGCTCACTCCTTTAGACCAAGGGAAGAAAGGAGTATTGCTCACCTACAAACCCTAGATCACAAGGATCGGCCAACATGGATACTAAGCAAGAAACTAAGCTACTAGCATGCATATAAACAAGATCATAGCAAGGGATAGTGTAGTTAGGGTTAGAAGTTATGCAACCTGCCTTAGGCAACTTCAAGCTCCATGCTCCGAGCAAGGAAGATGGAGACTCCAAGGCTATCGGCCACCACTTTCTCCTCCAAGGTGTGTCGGCCGACAAGCTTGCTCCTCCAAGGGCGTATCGGCCACCAGTCTTCTTATTCAAGGGGATATCGGCCATCACTGGCAAGGTAGAGGGGTTGTGTCGTGCACAACAAGGTGGAGGAGAGACTAAGGGAACAAAGGAACTCCTAGCAAAGGGAAGGCCACACCTATATAGAAGGAAAGGGAGGAGAAAACAAGGTTGGTTCAAGCAAGGTGTCACTTGCCTAGGGACACTTGTCCTAGTGCACGAGCCACCACTCTAGCAAGCTTCATCCACATGTCCAAGATGTGCTCCAAGTGTCCACTTAAGCAAGGTCAAGGCTAGGTCAAGCATCATGGGTGACACAACATGTTGCTCCTGGGCGACACACTCCATTGGCCGATACACATCCATACTTGGCCGATACAAGGCTCAACCCTAAGCAAATCAAGGCACGTCAAGGCCCAACAAGCTCAACAAGGCCCAAAAGAACTCAAGCAACGAGCCCAAGCCTACCTCTCTACACAAGAGGAAGCGAAGAGAGGGAGGAACACCTCACGAGGTGGCAAACTTGCCTACCAAACCCTAGACTTGGGTTATTTGCAAGTAGCACCTCCAACTCTCAACAAAATGCAACTAAACCCTAATCACCACTAAAGGTGATTAGCAAGCATCAGGGCACCAAGGTTAAGCAAAGCAAATAGGATAAATCCTAAATGAAGGTCAGGGTCCTTACAAAAGTATTCATCAAGGGTCCTACCCCCTGATTTTCTCCAAACAATGTATCCCATATATTATAAAGCCCCAAAGACTTCTTTTCCTTCATGTAGTGACTATGGACAGCGTCCCATAGTTCCTTGTACTTGCATGAAGTAGAAAGTTCCATGTTGTTGCATGGCCAACTTCTTGGATATTTCCCCATTTCCATTCAGGGGTATCATTAGTAGGTTTTATGAAGAATTTCACCTTGTTTGTAGACTCGAGGATTGTTTGGATATAATTTATACATAGTAGGTAATTATCTCCATTCAACTTAAATTTGACGATAGGAGAATTGTCATTATAGACAATGGTATGAGGTTAATCATTGTCATTATCCATGCCATCATACAAGATAAATAAATTATATTGATAGGATGTTGGTGGAGAAAGATATCAAAGTAGTCACATTGGTAGAATTGAAATGGAGAAATATATCACAACAACACAATGATATAACAATAGTGGATATGAGCAATCACTAATAAGATGCACAGTGAGAGAAGAAAGACAATAATAAGCATGACTTGAAGCACTTTCATAGGAATGATGCAATATGATAGTAAAGAGATAATATATCTCTAACTATTATTGGTACTCTCACCCATGTATGGAGGAAGAATCCATGGGGTGAAAGAATTAGAAAAGAGAGGTCCAAGGTTATTACAATCTTATTTTTAGCATAAAATCCCTATCGTGGATGACATCAACAAGCCACCACTCAGATCTGATTGTTGATGGTGAAGGGAAGGAAGAAGTCAGATTTCCAAAATGTTTCTACACATGAAGGGCCTAATCATGAGTCACATGTGCAACTTCTAAGTAGACGGTGACATATGACTTACCTACTAAAGATTAGGCTAAACAATATAGAGATCTTCCAAGACGAGGTAGTTTACTGGGAAGACAACTACAAATCACATCCCAACCAATAGTATGATGAAAAGTTGTCATCTCAGGAAACCACCATGTTAGTATTGAAAGCATCGATGTGCTAGTGCATAAGTTCCAGTCACATGCTCGACAGTTCGTAGTCGTGGATAGCTACTTATGCTGTTGTTGGTCGGTGGTGGTAGGAGGATTGATGGGAGGGTAGTGGGTGGGTGGGGGAGGAGGGAAGGAGAGAAAATGAGAAAAAGAATAATACAATGACAACAGGAGAGAAAGAAGGATCCCTCTTCAAAAGTAAATGGGTTCTCTTGATACCATGTGACTAGAATTTTTTATTATGAAAGAAAAGAGTCATATATACAACCTAGTATCAATGAATGATGTAAGAAGATCCAACATAACATAAATTTCATTTAATGCTAATGAGACGAAGTAGAGGAAGCCCAACTAGATAATATAAGGAAAAATAAATAACATTAAATACCACCAATAAAACAATGATAATTAATTAATTAATTAAACTCTCTAGTTTCAGTTCAATGGTTCATATTTTATCTAGGAACAAGTATGTCTCTATAATCACCTGACTAATAATTGTAAATCATAGTTTGCACTTGGAACATCATTATTCTTAGTATGAGGTCTATGTTAGGGTTGTTTAGAAAGCCTAATTCGAATCCAAGACCAATCCTACTTATGCTATTTTTATTTCATTTTGAAAACATAAAAAGTTTTGGTTTAAAGCTCATATTTTTTTGTTGGTTGTATTATATACAATTAATATGAGATATAAAGCGCCTATTCACATATTAATGAAAAAAATAAAAATATTAAGCAACATCATTAAGTTGAGAGACAAAATATCATTTCCATAGGGTATTAGAGTGCTAAAAGAAATGTTATCCATCAAGTAGTAATTATTGGACTTAATGTATGCTAAAAAGAAGCATTATCTTCTAAATTAGGAAATATAGTTAGGGATCAAGTTATGTGTTCTAGGGATCTTGTAATAAAGTAGATACTATTCTTATTTCATAGATACTTTTGGAGAACTTTGAGATTTTAAGATTATTTATAATCATGTTTCTAAGTTTGGGTTATTACAAAAAATATATAAGTTCAATACCTGGTTGTACAAAGTTGGGCTGTTGGATGCATTGCGAGGGGGCATGGATGTGATCCATTATCCCTATTTAGATTTGGATCCTTAGATAGCAACCAACTAGTCTAGGTTCATCCTATTCCAAGTTACAAGTTCCAATTGGTCGACCTAGATCTACAATCAGTCAACACTTCACTTATATTCATTCTTCCTCTACATATTCCTTTACTGGTCTAGAACCACAATGTACTTTGCATGTGGTGTTCAACTAGTAGCGATCAAGTCCTCCTTATAGGTTACTATCACCATAATCAAACTCAAGGTCCATAATGGACTCAAGAAAATTAAACTACATGGTTTCTATATCTTTGATCTCTATCTCAAATGCATCATTAATGAGATGACAATGCTCAGTTATACCAATAGGGTGTGTAAAGGTGTAACCCCAAAACTCTCTTCTGAAGTTTGGAGAAGCATTATAGAACCTCACCAAAATTTAAATTACACTAAAAAATAAAACAAGGAGGTAGACCTCTATAGAGTATGCCTTATTCTCCACGTATTTGGATCTTGGCTATTAGTGAAAGTAGGCTTGGAGGTGATCTAGATCCTCCCTCTACTAAAAATAGATCTATAAATGGTACACTAATTGTAAAACCCTCCCTTTTCAGAACCTCACACACTCTTCCTCCTCTCACCAATATATTATATTCTTGGGTAGAGATGTGAATGAAGGGTGGCATGTGGATTTCCCATTACTCCACAAAATGATTCTAGTGAGGTGTCGTTTCATTCACTACATCATGCCAAAGATGATGGTAGACTTTTTCTCACCTCTAACTGTTACAACCCCAATTTTTGGGTTCATTTGGAGAGAAATATAATTTCTCATATTAAAGATATTGGAACAAATAATGATATAATTTGTTTTGAATAAATGGATTTTGTTTACAATGGCCTTGATGATTGTGTTGTGGGTTTTATTGGCTATTGGGCCCAATAACAAGGAAATTCAATTAGTAAATGAATAATTGAGTTTTTGAGAAAAGAAAGATGTAGAAACCTATAGAAGGAAAAAGAATATAATCCAAAGGTGGATTTCGTGCCTCTTGGGTTCCTTGGGTTCCAAGGAATCCAAAGTTGCAAAGAAAATGCAATAAGAAAAAAAAAGATCAATTAAGTATTTCTTTATTAAGAAAGAAATTGAAAACAATGGTAAAATGTGGAAAATAAGTAAAAAGAGGTGCAATTGGGTTATCCTTGGTGGATTTTCGTATCCCAAGGATTCCTAATTATAAAAGGAATACCAATGAGGAAAATAAAGAGAAATAAAGAGAATTCCTCAAAAAGAGCTATTTTAATTAGAAATAAACAAGATAATGAGAAATAATGAAGAATAATGCATTTAGATGCATCTAGAAGGATAATGGGTATCCAACAAAAAAGGATTTTGAAATAATAGAGTTTCTTGGGATCCAAGGAGTCCCAATGAAGGAAAAGAAAGAGAAAGTACCAATAAAGAAAAATAAGGGAGTAATGTAATACATTATTCATGAATTTTGTGGTGATGTGTAAAAGTGGTATTTTCCTACTAAAAGAAAATAGAAATTTCATGCCAATAAATTAAAAGGCAAGTACAAAGAATATAAAGAAAGTAATTTTCTATATCCTAATATTTGGAAGAAAAAGGAAAAATCAAAAGATAAAGAAGAGAGAGAAGGTTTCTTCTCATTGAAGGAATTGGTTTCCTTTAAGAATAGGACTTGGATCTCGTGGGTGAGCATCCTAGGGCCTATCTACCCTCCCCTATTTAAGGGGTAAGGCCTTGGGTCGAGTCCAAAAGATCCCGCACACCATCTTCTCTTCTTCTTCCATGATCTCGTCCATAAACCCTAACTAAGAGGGGTTGCGTGATTGTGAAGTCATGAAGCGGGCATAATGGGTTGCAATGATCGTTGGATGCTCCAGGATGTCAGTGAGTTGCGTTGCCATCATGTCTATACCAGAACTGAAGCGCGGCAACCACTGGAGGTCCGCAGTAGGGCTGCGGGTTGCAGACCTGGCCCACGCAAGCCAGCCACCTTGGTCGTGGGTTCTCAACGCCCCTAAGTGCGTGGGGGTAGGGCAGAGGCAGAGGCACCCTCCCCAGTGGCCATCAGGGTCAGTAGAGGAGAGGGGAAGTTGTGCCTAGGGCTACAGGCGTGCGCAGCTAGCGTATCCTGAGTTTGAAGAAGACCCCCGGTCGTTGGACCGTTATACCCTCCACAGGCTGAAGACACAACTGACTTACGCGGGGGCAAAATTGTAAATTCATCATGTTTCCAAAGTGACCTAGCAACGTTGCATGGAGTTGAGAGACGTGGCACACTCCGATTGGCCCAAGTAAGGTTTTCTTGCAAAAATCATAGTTAAATATTCGTAGCTCAGAATAGCACGCATAAAATATGGAAATTTCTCAGAATAACAAGAGGAATCCAATGAAAATATGTTTAGAATCTATTTCCTCTTGAAATTCAAAAAGTAGTGTAATTTATCAACTTTAATGTAATAATGATTAAGAAACCCTATTTTGATATGATTAATGTGATTAGTAGGGTTTAATGGATGATTAAAGTTGATACTAGCTTGTTAATGATAAAAAGGAACATTAGGAACAAAAAGGATGAAATTTTCATGTAATTCATTTAATTTAGAGTTTATGTGCATAAGTATGCTTTAATGGGCCTTGAAACCCTAATGCAACTCTTAATGGATTTAATTATTCAAAATTGTGAATAAAGTTAAGATATGATTATTCTAAGCTTTTTCGAGCATTAAAGTTCCTAACTGTGGTTAAATACCCTTAATGTGGAAATTAGGGTTTCCTAGTGGATAAAAGGTAGAATTAATGATAAATAATGTTCATATGTGTATTAGAGCATAATGAACTATGAATTGATGATAAACGAGCATAATGACTTTGTCATAGATTAAAAAGGATAAAAACGGTAGCAATAATGTAAAAGAGGCTTAATGGACTAAATTGTTGGTTAATTGTGCATTAATCTGGAATTAGGGTTATGTGTTTGTAAAAGGGTAACCTTAATAACTTTCGTGAAGGATAGATGAGAAAATTAGGGTTTAAAAAGAGTAAAGGGAAGTAAAACCCTAATTATAAAGTAAACCCTAAAAAGAGGAAGAAACCCTAAAAAGGAATAGAAACCATAAGTAGTAAGATGGTTTGGATAGTTTTTAATAAAAATGAATTGGATGTATATTTCATGATTGAACTATGTACTTGCTTGATTATGGATTACTTGCTTGTTTGGACTATTCCTGCATCTGAGTCTTCCTGACAGGTATGTGGTTATGCCTATGAATATCGTGAATTAGTTTCCCGAGGATTTTCAAGATTTTATTGATGACATGAGTTAAACTGTTGGTTGCATTTAATTCTTGCAAATTATAATGTGGATATGACTATCACCTAAGATATGTGCCTACTAGCTCAGATCTTAGTCCCCTCTATAGCTTAATAGATTGACCTAGTACATGGCTACCGATGGGGTAGGTCCAACAGGTCATTGAATGACTTAGTACATGGCTACCAATGGGGTAGGACCATCAAGTCACCATGAGCCAGGGATTGGGCTACCCTTGGATAGGGCAATGCGACTCCATAACCCTATGTATTGGCTACCTGTGTGGTAGGGCCATGGGGGTAAGGATCTACCATATGAGAGAGGTAGTATCCATGTCCATTGTAGGAACAACATAGAGATAGGGGATAGGTAAGGATTGAGTAGTATTGCTTAAAGCGTAATCTTAGATGTTAAATGATATTTGGATGACTACATTGTTACAATAGTTGCACGATTATTGTTTCCCCCACATACCAAGTTCCTGCTGACCGACGTTTTGTTTGTTGGTGTTTTAGGTACAACTATTGAAAGAACAAAGAGTAAAGTGACACATTGTGGAATTAAGAAGTAAAGTGCAAGGAGGATTAGATAGAATGTATCCAGGCTATGGATAGAATATCTTACCAAAGTTTTAAAAAGGTATGCAAAGTTTTATTTTATACCAGTTTTCAGTTTAGTTGGTAAATTTTGATAATTGTTATTGATTATTTGTCGAACCTTTGATCTTGTTAATTGGGATAATGGCTCTTACCATCTGGTCTCCCTTAATTGGGGGTTACCGGGAGGTGGGTTCGTTACACTAGCACACTATTTATGAATCATGGTGGTGAAAAGTTCTTGCTCACATGTTAGTCCCATGTCTCTAGTTTACTTGATCATAGGGGATGATTCCTCACAGTTACATCCATGAATAAAATAGCTACATCACACCCTCACATCCTAGGCTTGCCTTTCAACAAACACCAGTGTTGGATCAAGGACCTAGGGCCAAAAGTGAGCCATAAATCCATTTGAAACATCTAGGGTGCATGATAAAAAAAGTTCACAATACTATCTTGCAATTCAAGTAACCTAGGTTTTCAACTAGCTATGTAATCATACTATCCTCAATATGAAGCCCATATAATTAACATATTTATCTTAAAATTATTACCCTAGGTTCATTTTAGGATACAAAATAATTTCTCAAAGAGTATGATTAATAAATTCAATTTTTGGCCTATCAATCTATCTTTTAAAGTTACTTCACATTCCATGGGTATTATAGTTCACATATTTACCAATTGATATCTAAAACATTCCAACAAAGTTGTATTAATTTTATTTCACAATATAACACCACATATTTTTTTCGTTAGAGATTTTTATTTATGTATGACTCAGTTGGATACATCATCACATACATTCACAATATAACATCTCCATGTAGATAAATGACCATGAATAACTTTTTTTTATCATCTAGTGTCATTTTAATTGAATATTTGGGTCAATGGAATTAATAGTCCTACAAAAATTACTTTAACTTTTGGAATGAATCATCTAAGAAACATTCATGAACTTCCAGTAACATTTTGGTTACATAATCTGTAGCATTGGGGTCATCACAACTCCATTCCTTTCTTAATTGAACATTTACTTCATCATATTACTAAATTAAAGTAGGCATAAGAATGCTTGTTGTCTTCCTCCAAATAATCCTTGATAACTACAATATTTATGTCTCTTCATATTATCAGGAATGCCACTCATGGATGATATTAGATCTTGGTAAATGCGCTATTAAAAAACTAGAAACACATATCTAACAAATGCTAAATTGAGAAAGAGGAGGAAAGAATCAACTTGAAGAAAATGTCTGAAAATGGATACATTTGATGAATAATTTACATAATGAGATATCACCATCTTGTCATGTTACATTAATTTGTTAAGCTTAATGTGTAATTAGAAATAATCATGTGTGACTTACATCCATCCTATTATGAACCCTTCATAGTATTATGAAAAAAAACACTTCTCTTATAAAAATAAATTGGTAGATTGTTAGTAGAAGGATTGATTGTGATTTACTTAAAATTTAGTAAGATCATTAATTTTTAATGGCTATTGTTTGCACAAGTAAGAGCGAAGAAGGATGACTTTACCCCATAAAAATACATCGTAAAATTGCACGTTGTAGTTTGGTTACTCACCAATAAGAAAACAATGTATATATATGATTGGTATTTCTAATAAGAAATGCAACAAGTACATATATCATCTTAGTTCTTATTTTTATTTCACATAGATTTGACAACAATATTGTAGATAATCACTAAATATTTTATCTTTCACATGTGTGATTTCACATATTATAAATATAAATTATTTGATCATTCACAAAATATTTTGTTGAGTTTAAAAATTCCTTTAATAAAAAAGTGTTCTTGACAAGGTTATTTGTAGTAGTTGTTGTGATAGGCATATGATCATAAGAAACAAATGAATATATATTAGTGACACAAGAAGTTCACATCAACTCATGCACTGAAGTGTTTCCTTCTCTTTTAACATGATGAAAATAGACATTTGTCAATGAGGACTTCTAGTGGTCAATTTCCTTTTAGATTCCATAGTCCAGCTTCTACCTCCCAAATTGTTGTTAATTATTTCAATGACAACGAGGGAATACAATTCTTGTATTAACTATCAATTCAATATTTTTTAATGTATTTCTGCATATTCATTTTCTTTAGTGATAATGCATAATGTTAGGTGAGAAACCATTTACATATTTTTATTTGGTAAAAGGTGATATATATATATATATGAAAGAGAATTTATCTTTTGTTAGTAGAAAAAGTAGGTGCAAAGCATAGGAATTTTACAAAAAAGTATATTTCTATTTATTTCTAAAGATAGTTTCCACCCACCCTCACATATCAAGATACTTTATTTATACTAACCACATGTTGCAACGTACACTCCCCCTTAATATGTTTACAAAATCATACAACGTATCCTCCATTACTAGAATGAAGATTATTGCATGTGGATCCTCAACTCATCTAATAGAAGTTTTCAAACCATTGAAAGGTCATCATTGTGGAGGGTTCTTTCATAGGTTTAAAGTCAATCTTGAAGATCATTAATATATTCTAGGAACATGAACGTGATTTCCCACTATCTCTGCATGAAGTCGAAGAACCTACTAGTATATGAGTGTCTTTAGTTTCTTGAGGGTTCTTGAGATGTAAGTATGTCTCCCATACCATGTACTAAAGAACCTTGGACCTCAATATCACCATGTTTATGGATGATATATCGCGTATAGGTGATCCTTTCTAGTGAGATTAGCGTCTATTTTATCGGATATGATTGCTTGCAAGTTCATGAAAGTGGTGAACAAATGTATTTAAATTTTACTCAGTCATGATTATATAAATTTGTATTTATGTTGGTCAAGGACTTATAACAACTAAGTAGAGATACAATCATTTGGTATAAGAATTGAATTAATCCAATCTCTTATTTTATATATATTGTAAAAAATAAAGGATACTGTAAGGAACCTGACCTCCGTTTTGGGATTATCCTATTTGCTTTGACTAACCCTGGTGTTTAGTTGCTTGCTAATCACCTTAAGTGGTGATTAGGGTTTGTTTGTGCTTTGTTGAGAGTTGGAGGTGCCACTTGCAATAACCCAAGTCTAGGGTTGATGAGCAAGTTTGTCACCTTAAGAGGCATTTCCCTCTCTCCTTGCTTCCTCTAGAGTTGAGAGGAAGGGTTGGGCTCGTTGCTTGAGTTGCCTTGGGCTTGGTTGAGCCTTGTTGGGCCTTGTTTTGCCTTGTTTGGGCCTTGCCTTGCCATGATGGGCCTTGTATCGGGCAAGGGAGTGTTTGGGTGCTTGTGTCAGCCTAGTGTGTGTCGGCCATGGCTTGTGTCGGGCATGAGTGTATCGCCCAAGAGGATGTATCAGCCTATGACCATCTTTGACTCTTAGCATCGTTTGTATCACCCCCTTGTGGACACTTGGTGCTTGATGCTTGCATGTGGCAAATGCCTTGGACATGTGGATGTGGCAAGATGAGAAGGTGGAATTGCCCATGGACAAGTGTCCCTAGGTGGAACGACACCTTGGCTTGGTTTACCCTTCATCCTCTTCTATATATACCTTCCTTTTCACTTGCTTAAGATCCCTTTAGTTCTTTGTTTCCTCCCTCTTCCTTGGTGCACAATACACCTTCCCTTGGTGTGCTTGGTGGCCGATCCCTTTGAAGGAGTTCTCTTCTTCTTCCTCTAGCTTGGTGGCCGAACCATAGGTGGTGTGCCTTGGAGCTAGGAGCTTAAAGCTTGGAGCACGAGGAGCTTACTTAAGGCGGGTTATATAACTTCTAACCCTAACTATACTACCTTCTTTTATGTTGCATGTTCATATATGATCATGATCGGCCATGCATGTTGTTAGATATATTTCTTTCTCTAGCATGTACCTTTAATCTTGTGGACATAGTGATCATGTTGTTGATGATGTTGTTGTTTCTTGTGTACCTTTGGACCTAGTTGGCCGAACCCATAGATTAGGGTTTCCTTTTGGGAAATACCCCTTTCTCTCCTTGGTTTTGAGAAGTGAGTTTGAGCTCTAGTGGTGTAGGCAAAACCCCTCTCTTCCTTAGTCGTTGAGAGGTGAGTCTATGATCTAGTTGCTTGGGCAATACCTTCCTCTCACCATGGATTTGAGAGGTGAGCCTTTGGATGAGTGATGACCTAAATTGGATATGATCCATCATGTTGCCCGATTTGTGATGGAGGTTGTGCAAAACCCCTCTCACTTGGTTATTGAGAGGTGAGCCAACTATCTTGATCAATTAGGGTTTGTTGCTAAAGAGTTTGAGGTTGAAGATGACCATCTTGGTGAGGTTCTTGTACCCTTGCACGATACACCCTTTTGTGGGTTTTAGCTTGGCCGATATGTTGAGTTGATCCCTGTTAGGCTTTGTGCCCGATATGACCCCTTTCACCTTGTTAGTATCCTTGGACGATATGCTTTGGCCAAGATGATCCCTTGATTTGGATGTCCCCTTAGTTGACATGGTGGCTGGTAAGTTATCTCTGTTATGGGCAACATGGTTTGGTCTTGAGTTGCCCGACATGGAGTTTGCATGATAAAACCCTAATAGGTGCCTTAGTGGTGGCCGATATAAGGTGTTTGACCTAGTTGGATGATAGGCCTTCTTGTGGTGCCTTAGTATTGTGTGTTATAGGTGGGCGACACCCTAGCCTCTTCCTTGAATGATATGAGTAAGATGGGTAAACCTTGTGGCGGGCTTGGGGTTTGTGTTTGCACGACACACCCTAAGTTGAGTTAGCCGATATGATGCCTTAGAGGACACCTTGCCCATGGATGACATGATTCTTTCGGCGATAGAGTGCCTTGGCCGACATGAGGGTCCCTTGGACGACATGGTTTGATGGTTGGGCGATAGGGTGTCTTGGGCGCCATGCTCCTGGTCGATATGATCCTTGTTGAGAGGGTTGGCCGATAGAAACCCTAACCCTAGTAAACGATAGGGTTCTTGGTCGATAGGATAAGTTATGATACCCTAGCATCTTGTGCACGATACACACCTCCAGTACAAGCTGCATGACACAACTCAGGGTTGGTTGCTCTCTAGTGCATGATAGGGTGAAGTGTTGATGGCCGATATGGTGACATAAGTGCTTTAGGGTTTGAAAACCCTAGTCGATAGGCTTTTATGAGGGAAAAGATTTTGCCCGCTATTCTTTTAGTGAGGGTGGCGCTACCTGCCACACTTATAGTGAGGGAAGTTGGAATCTTTGGATGATAAGATACATGGTTATGTTTACAAGAATAGGGCATAGTGTATGCTCATGGTTTGATAATAGTAATATGATTGATACAGCTTATGCTTCATATAATCATGGATGTCATTCCAAACATGATAGCATGATCATCATAAATATCTATGTTCAGTGATTTAAGTTATCTCTCTTGATATGTATACTAACCATGTAGGTATATTAAATGGATTCATAGCCAAGTAAGATCTATGAGGTATATGTGCTTTGAATAACACTAAATGATAATAATCCTTGTTGATGAGATAACATGCATCACCAGTATGATGAAATAGGTCTAAGGACCTGATAAAGGATGAGTGCCTAGTTGAGGTGTTATCCTCTGATGATGAGATAATGTATTGCTATCCCAGGATGTTGATACATGATTTTGATGCCTTGAGAGGCAGTATCAATCAGTGAGGAGGGATTGAGATCCCATGATAGTGACAATATTAATGTAACTCAATGTTGTGTAACTTGGTTGCCTCAACAACTCACTTAAAATATACTAATTAATTACAGTAGAACATATCATGTAGTTTGCCCTGGCCATAGATCCATCATCGTCAGAATTTGGTGATGGTGAAACAGGTTTATCCTGTGGGATTACCTGGAGCACATATTGTTGAATATGCGGGGTTTCTCCTAGCCAAAAATAGGAGGATTAGAGTACAACTATAGTTGTAGACTCTGTATGGTAAAGAGCATGGTGAACAAGCCCATGACTCAATGAGTTAGAGCATGAATGCATTCATGGATCATGAGCATGGTGACCAGGCACGTGGCTCAAAAGTATACTAGCACTTGTGTCAAGGTGAGCTAGAGATATGGGTAGCTTGTGGAGCTCACCCTAAGGATGATGTCATATAAGCATGAGACTACGGTCCTACTTTGGTTTTCGTGCACTGAACATGAGTAGGTGAGGTCATGGAGTCTGGATCTCCGATTGACATTGTATGGTACCAGTTTTAGGCTTCACAACTGAAGGTTGGATTTGAGCAGGGGCAGCTCACTTCCTCAGGGAATAATAAAACATAATCCAGTCGAATAGCATATATTTCTTAGAGCAAAACACGAGACATTGGTTGAGGCCTTGCTTATGTAGATGATCCAGTTATCTCTTACAGTTACTTATACGATATTGATATCTTGTGATAAGTTCTTATAAAGCTTATCTTGTCAATCATGTTCCATAAAGAAATATTTGGATATAGGTCTCATGGATATCTTGGTAAGATTGATGGTAATAATAGTCTTGCTCAGTATGCTGCTCTTATTATATGTCTTTACCAGTTATCTGCTTTATCTGTTTTAAACCTTCTAAGGTTTTATAGTTTTGGCAGGGAGTTATGTTGCTCGCTGGGAATGTGTGTCTCACCCCGCTGGTTTACAACCTTTTTAGGTGATCGCTCTAGATGTGGTGGTGGTCGTGGGGTTGCGGCTGAGTAGCAAGAGGAAGAGCAATAGAAGGCAAGAGATGGATATGTTGTTGTTTTGGTGGTTTTGTAGTAGAGTCCTAGAATTATCCCTGTACTCTCAGGTCCTCAGAGGTGTTTTGTCGACGTTTCACGATGTATAGTTGTTGTACCTTTGTTATATCCTGCTACTGGCCTGATGTGGCCGTTATGTATGTATAAATAGGTGATGAACTCTGGTGCTGACATGACAGCTTGTTTCTTTAAGTTGTGGACATATATCCATGCTTGTGCATATTTATATAACATGTTTTGTTGCAGGATGAGGATCTGAATGTAATAGTTCTCTTTTTTCTACTTTCTGCAATCATTTTTAATTAACCCGTGTTTTTGGCAACATGAAGATTATGGTGTTTTCGCACATTTTCGTGTGATGTCTCGTTGTCTGTATGATAGTGGGATGTCACAATAAGTTTGGTATCAGAGCCCTAGGTTCGCCGAGTCTACAGGGATCTAGGATTAGGTTGTGTCTGCTCTTGTGAGTTTTCCAGATTTTCTTACAATAACCTTCTTCCCTCAGTAGAAGATAAAGCTTAAAGATGTCTGGAAACCATGAAGAACATGCTGCCAAGAGCAGCGATGCTACATCAGTTGATGGAGCAAGAGTGCAGGCACATGAAGATCAGGTGCCTGAGGTCCCCCAACTTGACCCAACCATTCTTGAAAGCCCTGCCTATCAGCACCTTATGGGGAAGTTGATGGCCATGATGAATCACATGGTGGAAAGAGTGCCAGTGCCTCTGCCAAGAGCATAGGCTCCCCATTGTGAATCATCAGGCATTGGGAAGACCTTTGAGCGGCTTCGCCAAGTCAGAGCTTCAGATTATGCTAGAACGGCTGATCCAGTGGATGCAGATATGTGGCTGATAGGTCTTGAGAAGGCCTTCTGGATCCTCGATGTCCCCGAAGCAAACAAAGTAAAGCACACTTTCTACCTTCTGAAAGGTAGTGTTGGTCACTGGTGGGCCATCTAAGAGGAGAAGCGACCCGGTGAGGTGATCGGTTGGGAGGTTTTCGGATGAGAGTTCGTCAGTAGATACTTCCCAAAGACATATCTGGATGAGAAGATCAACCATTTTGAGCTTCTGTGCCAAGGATCGATGAGCATCACCGAGTATGAAGCCAAGTTTATGGACTTGCTGAGGTTTTGTCCTTACATGGCAGCAACAGATGATGAGCGGATCAGACGGTTTGAGAAGGGTTTGAGTGCTGAGTTGTCAACACCTGTTGTTGGTTTGGAGAATCAGGAATGGTTTTCCACATTCGTGGAGTCTGTCTGTAGGATTGAATGGTTTGTTAGGGAGAAAAGGGAATCCATGACCAGGAAAAGGCCTGCTCAGTTTCAAAGACATAGGTTTGATGGCTTCAAGAAGCCAAGGTATTTGACACCTTCCGCGATGTAGAGTTCTCGCACACCATCTATATGGTCTCCGAGTAAGGGAAGAGGGTGTGGATTTTTGCCATCCAAAGCTCATAGTACAGCTTCGGTAACAGTGATAGGGCCATCTAGGCCGCAGATAGAAGGCATGTCATGTTACCACTGTGGACAGACTGGGCACTTGAGGTCAAATTGCTCAAAGAGAGATGTTGAAGTGACACAACAGCTGAGGCAGAATCAGCAAGGGTCATATAGACAACAGCCCAGTAGTAGCAGAGGACGAGGATGCGGTCAAGCGTCACAAGCGGATCATCTTCTCAAGGAAGTAGAGGACATGGACGATAGCAAGCAATGGCTCGATTCTATGCTATGAGTCAGCCAGATGTGATAGTCAACCCGCGATGGTGGTAGGTCATATGGAGTTATTTCATTCTGATTTGTCTTCTTCTTTCTTTATATCTGTTCTGGTTGACCCAGGTGCTACGCACTCTTTTATCACATGAACTATGCTTGAAAACTGTATTTTACCTATTAGTTGTAAGAAGGATAGCCTATTGCTGGAAACCCCTCTTGATGGTTCCTCGATGCTTCGAGAGGTGTGTCCATCTTGTGTTCTATCTTTTTCGGGACACAGTATACAAGTGGATCTTATACCACTTGATATGCATGGATTCGATGTGATCCTTGGGATGGATACCTTATAGAAGTATAAGGTTGTGTTGGACTATGGTTCCAAGCAAGTAGTGTTTGATGACGGTGGTAAGAAGTGGATCTTCCAAGGAGATAGAAAGATCCTTCTGACGTGCTTCGTGTCAGTGATGGTCGCAGAGAAGTTGTTGCGGCAAGGATGTACCCTTTGTTTGGGATTATCGTTGTCAACAAGCTTTCCAAATCTTGAAGGAGAAGCTGACTAGTGCTCCGGTGTTGGTACTGCCAGAGCCTGGGAAAGGCTATGTGGTTTTCTGCGATGCTTCCAAGAAAGGCCTAGGATGTGTGCTGATGCAGGAGGATCATGTGGTTTATTTTGCTTCGCGAAAGCTTAAGAAACATGAGGAGAATTATCTGACGCATGATTTGGAGCTGGCAGTGGTGGTCCATGCGTTAAAGATATGGAGACATTATGTTTATGGGGAAGTGTGTCAGATTTTTGCAGATCATAAGAACTTGAAGTACATCTTTTCATAGAGTGAGCTGAACATGTGACATCATCACTGGATGGAGCTGATCAATGATTACGATTGCACCATTGAGTATCATCCTGGTAAGATGAATGTGGTAGTTGATGTGCTTAGCAGAAAGTCTTCTTCTTCTCGCTCTATGAAGAAGGCACAATTGATTTCCTTGATATGCCATAGGCGGGATATGTTTGTCTCTTTGCGGAAGATGAATGTACAGTTAGAAGTTTCCTTGTTGGCAGGACTATTGGCATAGATGCAAGTAAAGCCCACATTGAGGCAGCAGATCAAGGATGCACAACAGACATATGCTTCAGTTCAGTCAATCAGATCAGAGTTTGGTAGTGAGAAGCATGATGGGTTCCATGAGTCCAAGGATGGACTAGTTTGTTATCGTGATAGGATGGTGGTCCCTGATGTTGGTAATCTAAGAAAGCTAGTGCTCGAGGAAGTGCACACATCAATGTATGTTATGAATCCAGGTGTTACCAAGATGTATCATAACCTAAAGGACCTATATTGGTGGCCTGGTTTAAAGAAGGATGTAGCTGAGTTTGTAGCTAGGTGTGCGGTATGCCAGCAAGTTAAGGCTGAGCATCAGAAGCCGGCAGGAACGTTACAACCCATGTCGACAGCGCAGTGGAAATGGGATCATATAACCATGGATTTCGTAGTTGGTCTGCCAAGGACAACTAGGAATCATGATTCCATTTGGGTGATAGTGGATAGATTGACAAAGTATGCTCATTTCATACCCATGAAGACAACGTATACAATAGAGAAGCTTGCTCAGATATATGTGGATGAGATAGTGTGTTTGCACGGTGTACCAACAACGATAGTTTCCGATAGAGGTCCCCAGTTCATGAGTCGTTTCTAAGAATAGTTGCACCAAGCGTTGGGAACGCAGTTGAGGTTCAACACTTCCTTCCACCCATAGTCAGATGGGCAGTCTGAAAGGACTATTCAGACTTTAGAGGATCTTCTCCAAGCTTGTGTTTTGCAGTTCTTAGGTAGTTGGGATGTACATCTCAGTTTGATAGAGTTCGCCTACAATAATAGTTACCAGTGGAGCATCGACATGGCTCCTTATGAGGCTCTATATGGTAGGAAGTGTAGATCTCCTCTATGTTGGTATGAGTCTGGTGAGTATCAACTTTTGGGTCCTAAGTTAGTGCAGTAGACAACAGAGAAGATCAGAGTGATACAACAAAAGTTGAAAGCGGCACAGGACAGACAGAAGTCGTATGGAAATAATCGTCGACGACCTTCAGAGTTGTAGGTGGGAGACAAAGTGTATCTCAAGGTCTCACCTTGGAAAGGTGTGCTGAGGTTTCGCCGGAAAGGAAAACTAGCACCCAGGTATATGGGGGCATACCCGGTAATAGCACGTGTTGGAAAGGTAGCTTATAAGTTAGAGCTACCGCCAAAGTTGCACAGGTTACATCCGGTGTTCCATATCAGCATGCTGAAGAAAAGTCATCCAGACACAGGGACAGTGATATAGCCAATTGAGGTTGAGCTCGATGAAGATGTGACCTACGAGGAAGGTCCAGTGATGATCCTTGATAGAAGAGTAAAGAAGTTAAAAAGGAAAGACCTTGTTCTTGTGAAATTTCTTTGGCATCATCTTGGCATTGAGGAAGCCACATGGGAGCTCGAGGAAGAGATGAGGAGGAAGTATCCCTCACTTTTCTCTTCAGATTTTGGGGGCAAAATCCTTTTGTAGAGTTGTATGGCTTGTAAGGACCCCGACCTCCGTTTTGGGCTTATCCTATTTGTTTTACCTAACCCTAGTGTTTAGTTGCTTGCTAATGACCTCAAGTGGTGATTAGGGTTGTGCTTTGTTGAGAGTTGGAGGTGCCACTTGCAATAACCCAAGTTTAGGGTATATGAGCAAGTTTGTCACCTTGAGAGGTGTTACCCTCTCTCCTTGCTTCCTATAGAGTTGAGAGGAAGGGTTGGGCTCGTTGCTTGAATTGCCTTGGGCTCGGTTGAGCCTTGTTGGGCCTTGTTTTGCCTTGTTTGGGCCTTGCCTTGCCTTGATGGTCCTTGTATCAAGAAAGGGAGTGTTTGGGTGCTTGTGTCGGCCTAGTGTGTGTTGGCCATGTCTTGTGTCGGGCATGATTGTATCGCCCAAGAGGATGTATCGGCCTATAACCATCTTTGACTCTTAGCATCGTTTGTATCACCCCCTTGTGGACACTTGGTGGTTGATGCTTGCATGTGGCAAATGCCTTGGACATGTGGATGTGGCGAGATGAGAAGGTGGCATTTCCCATCGACAAGTGTCCCCAGGTGGGACGACACCTTGCCTTGGTTCCCCCTTCATCCTCTTCTACATATACCTTCCTTTTCACTTTCTTAGGATCCCTTTAGTTCTTTGTTGCCTCCCTCATCCTTGGTGCACGATACACATTTCCTTGGTGTGCTTGGTGGTCGATCCCTTTGAAGGAGTTCTCTTCTTCTTCCTCTAGCTCAGTGGCCGAACCATAGATGGTGTGCCTTGGAGCTAGGAGCTTAAAGCTTGGAGCTTTGGAGCTTGAGGAGCTTGCTTAAGGCGGGTTATATAACTTCTAACCCTAACTATACTACCTTCTTTTATGTTACATGTTCATATATGATCATGATCGGCCATGCATGTTGTTAGATATGTTTCTTTCTCTAGCATGTACCTTTAATCTTGTGGACATAGTGATCATGTTGTTGATGATGTTGTTGTTTCTTGTGTACCTTTGGACCTAGTTGGCTGAACCCATAGATTAGGGTTTCCTTTTGGGCAATACCCCTTTCTCTCCTTGGTTTTGAGAAGTGAGTTTGAGCTCTAGTGGTGTAGGCAAAACCCCTCTCTTCCTTAGTCATTGAGAGGTGAGTTTATGCTCTAGTTGCTTGGGCAATACCTTCTTCTCAACATTGATTTGAGAGGTGAGCCTTTGGATGAGTGATGACCTAAGTTGGAGATGATCCATCATGTGCCCGATTTGTGATGGAGGTTGTGCAAAACCCCTCTCACTTGGTTATTGAGAGGTGAGCCAACTATCTTGATCAATTAGGGTTTGCTGCTAAAGAGTTTGAGGTTGAAGATGACCATCTTGGTGAGGTTCTTGTAACCTTGCACGATACACGCTTTTGTGGGTTTTAGCTTGGCCGACATGTTGAGTTGAGCCCTGTTAGGCTTTGTGCCCGATATGACCCCTTTCACCTTGTTAGTATCCTTGGACGATATGCTTTGGCCGAGATGATCCCTTGCTTTGGATGTCCCCTTGGTCGACACGGTGGCTGGTAAGTTATCTCTGTTATGGATGACATGGTTTGGTCTTGAGTTGCCTGACATGGAGTTTGCATGATGAAACCCTAATAGGTGCCTTAGTGGTGGCCGATATAAGGTGCTTGACCTAGTTGGATGATAGGCCTTCTTGTGGTGCCTTAGTATTGTGTGTTATAGGTGGACGACACCCTAGCCTCTTCCTTGAACGATATGAGTAAGGTGGGTAAACCTTGTGTCGGTCTTGGGGTTTGTGTTTGCACGACACACCCTAAGTTGAGTTAGCCGATATGATGCCTTAGTGGCCACCTTGCCCATGGACGACATGATGCTTTTGGCGATAGAGTGCCTTGGCCGACATGAGGATCCCTTGGATGACATGGTTTGATGGTTGGGCGATAGGGTGTCTTGGGCACCATGCTCCTGGTCGATATGATCCTTGTTGAGAGGGCTGGCCGATAGAAACCCTAACCCTGGTAAACGATAGGGTTCTTGGTCGATAGGATAAGTTATGATACCCTAGCTTCTTATGCATGATACACACCTCTAGTACAAGTTTCAGGACACAACTCAGTGTTGTTTTCTCTCTAGTGCATGATAGGGTGAAGTGTTGATGGCCGATATGGTGACATAAGTGCTTTCGGGTTTGAATTCCCTACCCGATAGGCTTTTATGAGGGATAAGATCTTGCCCCCTATTCTTTTGGTGAGGGTGGCGCTACCCGCCAAACTTATAGTGAGGGAAGTTGGAATCTTTGGTGAAGATTATGTTTAACCCGAAAATCCTAATAAATGGATTAATCACCTTAAACCCGCATCTATGTTAGTAATGGGATATGATGGTAGGTTGTGAACCAGGGTATGTTGGGAATCTAAGATGTTTCTACATAAGATTATAAGATATATGGTTATGTTTACAAGAATAAGGCATAGTGTATGCTCATGGTTTGATAACAATAATATGATTGATACAGCTTATGCTTCATATAATCATGGATGTCGTTCCAAACATGATAGCATGATCATCATAAAGATCTATGTTCAGTGATTTAAGTTATCTCTCTTGATATGTATACTAACCATGCAGGTATATTAAATGGATTCATATCCAGGTAAGAGCTATGAGGTATATGTGCTTTGAATAACACTAAATGATAATAATCCTTGTTCATGAGATAACATGCATCACCGGTATGATGAGATAGGTCTGAGGACCTAATAAATGATGAGTTCCTAGTTGAGGTGTTGTCCTCTGATGATGAGATAAGGGATTGCTATCCTAGGATGTTGATGCCTTGAGAGGTAGTAGCAATCTGTGAGGAGGAATTGAGATCCCATGATAGTGACAATATTAATGTAACTCGATGTTGTATAACTTGGTTTCCTCAATAACTCACTTAAAATATACTAATTAATTATAGTAGAACATATCATGTAGATTGCCCTGGCCATAGATCCATCATCGTTAGAATTTGGTGATGGTGAAACATGTTTATCCTGTGAGATTACCTGGAGCTCATATTGTTGAATATGCGGGGTTTCTCCTAGCCAAAAATAGGAGGATTAGAGTACAACTATGATTGTAGACTCCATATGGTAAAGAGCATGGTGACTAGGCTCATGACTCAATGAGTTAGAGCATGAATGTGTTCATGGCTCAAGAGCATAATGATCAGGCCTGTGGCTCAAAAGTATACTAGCACATGTGTCAAGGTGAGCTAGAGATATGGGTAGCTTGCGAAGCTGACCCTAAGGCTGAGGCCATATAAGCATGAGACTATGGTCCTTCTTTGGTTTTAATGCATTGACCATGAGGAGGTGAGGTCATGGATTTCGGCTCTTCCATTGACCTTGTATGGCACCGGTTTTGGGCTTCGCAGCCGAAGGTTGGATTTGAGCAGGGACAACTCACTTCCTTAGGGCATAATAAAATGTAATCCAGTCGAATATTATATACTACATAGAGAAAAACACGGGACATTGGTTGAGGCCTTGCTTATGTATATGATCTAGTTATCTCCTATAGTTACCTATACGATCTTGATATCTTGTGATAAGTTCTTATAAAGCTTATCTTGTCAATCATGTTCCATAAAGAAATATCTGGATATAGGACTCATGGATATCTTGGTAAGATTGATTGTAATAATAGTCTTACTCAGTATGCTACTCTTATTATATGTCTTTACCAGTTATCTACTTTATTTGCTTTAAACCTTCTGAGGTTGTATAGTTTCTGCGGGGAGTTATGTTGCTTGCTGGGACTGTGTGTCTCACCCCGCTGGTTTACAACCTTTTTAGGTGATCACGCTAGACGTGGTGGTGGTCATGGGGTTGCGGCCGAGCAGTAAGAGGAAGAGCAGTAGAAGGAAAGAGATGGATCGTCTGCTATTTTGGTGGTTTTGTAGTAGAGTCCTAGAGTCATCCTTGTACACTCAGGTCCTCGGAGGTGTTTTGTCGATGTTTCATGATTTATAGTTGTTGTACCTTTGTTATATCCTGTTGTTGGTCTGATGTGGCCGTTATGTATGTATAAACAGGTGATGAACACTGGTGCTGACAGGACAGCTTGTTCCTTTAAGCCGTGGACATATATCCATGCTTGTTCATATTTATATAACATGTTTCCTTGCAGGATGAGGATCTAAATGTAATAGTTCTCTTTTATCTGCTTTCTGCAATTGGTTTTTATAAACCCGTGTTTTCAGTAACATGAAGAATATGTTGTTTTCGCGTGTTTTCACGTGACGTCTCATTGTCTGTATGATAGCGGGATGTCACAGATACCGTGAGTTTGGGATTTATTTTCCATAATGGATTAGATCATATCAATATTAATTCTTTTCATTCCTAGCAAAGATCTCTTCACTTACCCAACATAAACGAACTTCTGGTATTGGTACATTGTTGAATAGAAATTTGAAATGTCGCAACAATCCTCTAAAATATGCCAACATCTTTTTGAATATTTTTTCCATTAACCATGCCTTTTAAAGTCCCCAACAGTAATGGTACAAGATATGGACTTGCTACCAATGAGCGCCAACAACTAGCTTGCAACATGAAAAGCTACTTTACCAACCTACTCTAATACTATAAGTAAATATCATATGAAATGATCTTTTTTCACATGGATGTTGAATAATATGTGGATTTCTACTTAGACTTATATTTTGCATAAATTTCTAAAAGATTCATCAGTCCATGCAGGATGGGTGAAAGTTGAATATGGTCTACTCTTTTTTACTCAAACTCAAATTGAAAAAAATGTCAGTTCAAAAATATGTACTTAAATTTATTAAGCATGTATATTGCATCAAAAGTTCATAAAACCTGAAAGGGAGAAACCAAACTCAAAAAGTTGGACCATTTTATCACAAGACTTATAACAAAGAAAGAGGGTATACAAGATTCTAATTTATTCAATTTTTCACTAATGAGAATTATTTAACATTATATAGTTGTACATTAGTAGCAATAAATTTCTTAAGTTCTTGTTAGATGATGTTTTATGGTCCTAACATAAAAAAAATCCAAATTTATATTCATAATTGATATCAAATTTAATGACAACAATTAGACCTTTTAGAAACGAAACCTTAGTAGTGTTTTGTGTATAGAGAGACATAGAAAAATCAAACTACAATAAATTGATGATATTTTTTGACTAATCCTCTAGCATTTGTATAGGAAAAAATTAATCAACTAAAGGAAGTAATAACATATTTTGTTCATCAAGAATAACATTGAAATAAACATCACTAAGATAAAAATGTGTCAGTGTAATATTCAATATAGACATGTGACATCATAACTAATCCTCAAGCATTATTAACTACAATCTAAACCTGAAGTATCAAGTGTATTAACATGTCCCATATATCAATATAATTGTCATGACTCAATTCCAAATCCTAACTAAAGTGATTTAATCAACATGATTATATACATGTGCAAAAACCCAAAAAGTTATCATGCCAAAGATAGTGTACATGCAATGTATAGTTTGTACTCAAGCTTATTCATAAGAATAACATGGCGTATTTGGCACTGGTTTACCAATGTATTACCCTGTGCATGTTCACTTGTGGAACCATATTTCACCTGTGTCCCAATTTTATCAAGGAAGAATTTGTAAACTCACCTATGCATTCCATTTGACCAAAACCATCTTTTGTTGGAATACATATGCAAACTCACATACACATTCTATTTAATCAAGGCAAATCCTGAAATAATGACTAGGTTCAATATCCAATTCTAATTTTTTTGTAATGGTGTTTCTTGATTCCATTGTACAATACCCCTCCATTCTTAAAATTTATCCTAGCTATCACTATCACCAACATTTGGTTCCTAGACATGACTAGTGTGCTGAATGAATCCATTTTAATCTTAAAACAATTCCATGGTAGTGAGCCACCACAAGTTTGATAATAGTCATACAAATAATCAAATGCAAGGTTAGAATTGTGAACTACACTTAAAGACATACAATTTATTATTTCTAGTTTTCTATCATTGCATTGTACATATGAACATACATCTAGTGAGGGAGTGGGATCTCATTCATCTATTCACATACACCAAAGCATCTCCAAATTCCTCATCAATTTCTTCCAGATATTTTTTTTAACATTAAACAAAAAACTCAAGCATATCTATTCTTGTACAAAAATAGCCCCTTTGTTTGTGAATCATAGAAAACCCCATAAGTTCAATATTTAACAACTTGTGTGAGTCTCCAAAGTCCTACCAATGATATACCATTCTATTTGATTTTTGAGTAGAGAATTTATGTAGTGTTATCTGCATCCACTTTCATGTGTCATAGTCAGGGGCGGAACCAAAAATACACAATAGGGGGCTGAGTTCCTAAAGGGGGGCTGAAAAATAAAATATGCACAAATTGAGATTCGAACATGCACCATTTACATAGCTAAAGACACAAAGTACCACTTCAACTAGTCACTCCTTATGTCAAACACACTGTGTAACATGTATACATCTAATTATTATTTATATTTTTTATATTTTCAAAATCATATTTCATCATTTGTTTTGAGGGGAGGTGGGGCTAGAGCCCCCCATCCTCCTTCCTAGTTCCTCCCATGGTCATAGTCTTCTTGAGTCTCATCCTAAAACTTCAAGTGGGGAAATCTCTTAAGTTTCCACCTTTACACCCAACCCAAAAATAGGAATCAACTAAAAGAAATACCAATTTTGATAGGGTAGAAACTAGAGCAAAGTAGGAAACACTCATTTAAAGAACACTTTTTCGAAAGGAACACCTTGATCTTGATAGTTAGATAGTGTCCTAGGGTCAAAAAGTCGTAGTGACAGTTCATGGTCTAATATGAACATGTTATCCTTTGCGGTTTTGGTGTTTTTACAACACACTCTTTATGGAGAAGGTAACTAGATATATCTCTCCTTTGAGAGAATAAAGAACTAAACCTGATGCATTAAGTTCAAATCATTGGTTCTACTGGATACACCACATTTTACATTGATAGTTATTAAAATCTCATCAAGAACTCTTAATCGAACAAGTCAAATGCTATTCAAGGGGGTACATATTCTCTATTCATCACAAACCCAACACCTGAAATTCATGATCATATGGAAGTTAGGATTCCATTCAACTATGAAGAAGAATGTAATTCTTTCATAATATCCACCAAGGGAGGCTACTTTAAGAATTATAGTTTTAGATTGAGGGTCTAACATGAAGCAATGTTATATTTTATATTTAGACTTATATATACTTGATATATTTTTATGTAAAGTGAAAGTCAATAATGAGTCTTGTATGAGTCTCTATTTCTTTTAACCTGTAACCGATTGAAAGGTGTGACTAATTCAAATATAGCTAGGAAACACATTGAGATCCCTAAGGGGCACCACAAGGATAATTCCTCCAATATATATGAGAAGCCAATAGGGGAAGAAGGTTCCAAGGGAACTCCTTAGGTTGAAAAGGTCCCAGTAGTGACAAAAGAAACTTCAAAGGAGACTCCCTTTAAATAGTCCATCATAGCTGGATATGTGCCTTCTCCAAAGTTTAGATATCAAACATGCATTTATTAACCAAAACAAATCTCTTACAATGGGGACCCGTGGACTCATACACAACACTTATTTCCATACATCCTTTGGAATCCATGTCTCCACAACTAGATCTATGCCACTATCCACCACACACAATCATAGGCACAGTTTGGGCAGACACAACATGAGCAGACAAAACTATTAGTCAAGGTTATGAAAGATGCTACTAAGATAATGATGTCAAGGTTACTAAATATATTACTAAGCCTAATGAGTAGTGTGGTGACTCATGAATTATAAACCATGTATAACACAGGAATACTTGAGGACCTAAACATAACAACTACATATTAGTTTTGCAGCCGCCTCCATGGTACAATTCATACATGGAAGGTCATTAATACTACCTATCACTAGTATATACAACACCACAACTAAAGGTCAATGTAACACCCTATTTTTCATATCACATGAGCGGAAGCATTTTACTCAATGTGGGTGTCACAATATGCTAATCATGAAATTAAAGTAAATCAAACACTTACATTGATTTAAAATTATTTCATACAAAGTTCTTAGTTACATAATGTTCATCTATTAAATCTAGTTCACTTGGTGACATGTCTAAACATGGTACACATGACCTCTAATTCTCTGGATCATCTTGGTAAATGGCACCCCACCAGGCAAAGCTTGAGGATCTCCTAGTCTTGATCTTTCCTTTTTGTCCTTCTCTTGGTCTAAGTCCTATGGACATCTCGTCCCCATCCATTCAAAACAAACATCACATCAGTAAGTGGTATTTGGCACGTTATATGACATAAAAGTAAATATAACTTGACATGATTAAATTGACATGAAAAACTTGAGATAAACTTGGACATGGATTTTCTTAAGCATTCATATCTCATAAATTACATGAAGAATTTAACAGTAAGTATATGCATCACTCTATTATGCCCCCTTAGGAACACATGATTGCTAGAAAAGCCCTTGATGCTAGGAAAGCCCTTGATGACCCCTTGAGGTCCATGATTGGGGAACATATAAAACTAATTCAATTTCATTTATCTTAACATTAACATTAACATGGTCTTTGAACACTTAACATGATGAATTGGAAAAGTAGTTATATGTCACCTCTCTTAATGCCCCATAGGATCCCATGATTGCTAGGAAATCCCATAATTCTAGAAAAGCACATAACGACCCTTTTAGGTCCATGAACGAGGCTAATATAAAAAGTTAGACAATTCCTTAATTTTCCTAGTTAACTTAGCTCTTGACTTAAACATTAACTCTTCTTAATATTAATCTTGAACATGATGGGATTACTCCCTCTTAATGCCATAATGGGATTTCTCCCTCTTAAATCATAATAGGGTTTCTCCTTCTTGAACATGAGTCCTTAAATCTTAATTCTTAATCATAATCATAATCGGAGTTCTACCATAGACTATATGTAAACAAGCAATCAATCAATGATAATTATACATGATGTATTCTTGAAAATAGATTCATAATTCATGAAATCAACTAAGGTGCATAATAATAAATAAACATGCATTAACAAACAAGTTACTTGTACCAAATATGCATGGTCTGCTTACCTAGAGTAAGTCACCTTAAGGTCAAGTCCCTTCACTTGATTGGAGTATTTCATCACCTGTAATTTGATTAAGATAATAGCATGTGTGTCAGTTCATAGTCCTTGAACCCTAATCATGGAATTTGAATTATTGTGATGATATAATGTGAAAAATATTGTTTGAAAACACTATAGATCAATAGTAAATCAAAAGACCTTTCCAATGAGTATTTTTGCATATTTTTCTGAGGTCATATGCAAAAGTTATGAATTTTGCATTGTGGACCAATCAGCATTCAGGAAAACTATGTGTGTGACATTGATTGCATCAAAGATAGTTTCGATGTAATTGGGGCGTGAAATGACCGACAAACCATGGCATGTATGACACATAAATAAAATGTGTAGGGGAAAAATGGTCATTTCAACGTAACTCAAACTTGCATAGCTGATAAACAAATATTTATGTGAAAGACCTAAACTTCCCTTGCAATCAAAATCATTTGATCAAATTGGTAGGGGGACCAGAGTCTTCTCACGATCGGGTTCCTTCCCCTCAGATCCATGGCACGAGGTGCCGTCCCTAGCGGTTTAACCTCTAATCATAACTCGGGCAACTCTACCCATCTCAAGATGCAAAGACCACCGGAGGTCCCCCATAACCTGACGAAGGCATTGAGCCAACTCAGAGGCTCAGGCGTGCCCTAGAGCACCAACACCACCTAGTCATGGCTGGAGGAGTAGTTCAGGAAAAGGAAGTTGAAAAATATAGAGAAGATAACACAGAAATAAGAGGGAAGATTTTGTGAGATCAAATCAAAGATAACCGTAGTGGAGACGTGAGGAAAAAGGACCAATTATGCACCGGTTTGCCGGAGGAAACCTGAAAATAGGGGAACCTTAGTCTAGAAACAAGATCAATGAAAATCGGACAAAACCAACAACCAAGATCATGACAATGGACTTGGATTCAAGAAACGCGATTGGAAGCTCTTACGAGGACAGAGGGGTACTGAATAGACATGATGACGAGCGTCGACGAAGGCCAAATTGGCGATTTATAGAACATAATGATTGAGGGAATATCAGAGTAAACATTTGATTGGTAAATGTTGATTGGTCATTCGTGGTGCTCACTGGCATCCAATTTTGCTATAGGTAAAGGGGATGACAGTGTTGGGGTAGAGGTCACCACCACTGTAAACCAAGAAGGTCGGGGTTGTCCAGGGTATTGTAGATCAAATTGAAGGAGGAGGAGCAAGAAATAAGAGTCGGTGGATCTTTTGGCACCCTTAAGTATGGGTTCACGGTGTCGTGGTGGTGTCTGTGATGGCAGAGTGAGCGGTAGCCATTATCCCTAATTGGGAGTTTCATATATGGATTGTGAGAGGGGATGAGTTTGAGCTCGTTTGAAACGCTATAGCAAGATGGATTCAATGGAGGAAAAATCTCATGACGAGGTGCATTGATGTGGAATCACATGTCATTGAAAGAAAATGCATCCAAGTGTGTTTAGTCATGTGAGGAAAATGGAGGTAGATGATGGGTCAAAGACCATCAGATCGAGTGTTGACCAAATATGAACCATTGGATGGCGCATAGAAAGGAAAAAAGTAAAGGAACGTGTTACAGATGAAATCCAGAACTTTAGGAAATTAGAATCATTAAATGCAAATCGTATTAAAAGTATATTCAAAACTTTCCTATTTAAATTGGAGGATCAAACAAAATCCAACTGGGTAATTTGAACCATATGTGCAATAAATGGTGTAGATTATTGCTATGTTCTTGGATTATTGTTTTGTCTATTATATGCTTGTAAATGCATTAAATATCATTATCTTGAATTATGTACACAAAAATTTTAAATAAAATGTAATAACCCTTTATAATGGCTCCCTTTGACACCAAAATGAGGTGATGAAATTATTTCTCATAACTTGTATCATTTTTTAACTTCAAATATTTTGTCTTGCTCTTTTATGTCCTTTAATCATCATGAATTATGGGAGAGAAAGAAAAATGGAAAAAGGAAACTAATGGTATATCATCTTTGAATTAATTGAAATTCATAATGCACATAAGAAAGGGGATAAGTATTCAGAGTCACATTTTGTTCTTCTTACTTCATTAACATCCATGAAATTTTATCTCATAATATTTTTGCATTTAAAACCCTCAACTAATTTTATTAAACGAAAACCACATTATAAGCCTTAGATTATTCTTGAAAATTAGGGATGTTACAATTCTACCCACCTTGAAATGAATTTCATCCTCAAAATTTTCTATGGTACTAACCACCTTAGGGTTTCTCCAACCTTTTCATTTATTGACAATTTACTTTTCAAGGTTCGATTATGCTCAAATTTGCATTGAAAGATACATATATGATATCTAGATTTTGTAAAATATTCCTATGAGTATGGATTAACTATTACTTTGGTCTTCTTCTCAACCTATACTTAGGGTTTATAAAACCAACTCATACCCATATTTAGGGCAGTTAACTCAACCTTATCATGACTACCATCACTAAGTGTGGATGACTCTCTAATCACAGGTCCTTTAGGTAACTCCTACATTCCTAGATATGTGGTGATCATGCACATACTCAGAGATGTGGGATCCTAATATGCTATCTCTCACTAACCTACTAGTACACATGTCCCATACCACATGCACTAGTAATAAAGGAGAAATGCATATAAGGTCTCATGCTCAAGACATTCCTCTTCAACTCTCAATTGGTTGGCCATAACCATTGAGACTGAAGAGGCTATCTTATTAGCTAGGACTAGGTTTACACTTTAAATCTAAATAGGGAAATCATCAATTTCTAACACCTCTACTATCCTTAGGTGAAAAATCTAATTGTTCTAGGTCATGGTATCCTTCCTTGGGAATCCATTGCTAAACCCTAATTCATTATAGGTGACTATGTGAATCATGTCTCCCTAGTGGCCATTTACCAAAATTTCTCTGATACCATAATGTAACACCCGATTTTTCATATCACATGAGTAGAAGCATTTTACTCAATGTGGGTGTCACAATATTCTAATCATGAAATTAAAGTAAATGAAACACTTCCATTGATTTAAAATTGATTCATACATAGTTCTTGATTACATAATGTTCATCTATGAAATCTAGTTCACTTGGTGACATGGCTAAATAGGATATACATGACTTCTAATTCACTAGATCGTCTTGGTAAATGGCACCCCACCAGGCAAAGCTTGAGGATATCTTAGTCTTGATCTTTCTTTTTTATCCTTCACTTACTCCAAGTCCTACAGACATCTCATCCCTAGCCATGGATAACAAACATCACATCATTAAGCGGTATTTAGCACTTTATATGGAATAAAAGTAAATATAACTTGGCATGATTAAATTTTCATGACATACTTGACATAAACTTGGACATGGATTTTCTTAAGCATTCATAATTCATAAATTACATGAAGAATTGAACAGTAAGTATATGTATCCCTCTATGACGCCCCCTTAGGAGCACATGATTGCTAGGAAAGTCCTTGATGCTAGGAAATCCCTTGACTACCCCTTGAGGTTCATGATTCGAAAACATATAAAAACTAATTCAATTTCATTTATCTTAACATTAACATTAACATTAACATGGTCTTTGAACACTTAACATGATGAATTGGAAAAGTAGTTATATGCCACCTCTCTTAATGCCCCATAGGAGCCCATGATTGCTAGGACAGCCCATAATAGTAGGAAAGCCCATAACGACCCTTTCAGGTCCATGAATAAGGCTCGTCTAAAAACTAATCCAATTCTTTAATTTTCCTAGTTAACTAAGTTCTTGACTTAAACATTAACTCTTCTTAATCTTAATCATGAACATGATGGGATTACTCCCTCTTAATGCCATAAAGGGACTTCTCCCTCTTAAATCATAATAGGGTTTCCCCTTCTTGAATATGAGTCCTTAAATCTTAATTCCTAATCATAATCATAATCGGGGTTCTACCATAGACTATAAGTAAACAAGCAATCAATCAATGATAATTATACATGATGTATTCTTGAAAAGACATTCATTATTCATGAAATCAACTAAGGTGAATAATAATAAATAAACATGCATTAACAACCAAGTTACTTGTGCCAAATACACATGGCCCACTTACCTAGAGTAAGTCACCTTAAGTTCAAGTCCCTTCACTTGACTGGAGTCTTTCATTAACTGTAATTTGATTAAGATCATAGCATGCATGCGAGTTCGTAGTCCTTAAACCCTAATCATGGTCTTTGAATTATTGGGGTGATAGAATGTGTAAAACATCAATTGAAAACACTCTAGATCTATAGGAAACCAAAATACCTTTCCAATGAGTATTTTTGCATATTTTTCTGAGGCCATATGCAAAAGTTATGAATTTTTCATCGTGGACCAATGAGAATTCAGGAAAACTATATGTGTGACATTTATTAAATCAAAGATAATTTCGATGTAACTGGGGCGTGAAATGGCCGAGAAACCATGGAACGTGTGACACATAAATCAAATACGTAGGGGAAAAATAGTCATTTCAACATAACTCAAACTTGCATAGTTGATAAACAAATATTTGTGTGAAAACCCTGAATTTCCCTTGCAATCAAAATCATTTGATCAAATTGGCAGGGGCACCACAATCTTCTCACGATCGAGTTTTTTCCCCTTAGATCCATGGCGTGAGGATCTGTCCCTAGAGGTTCAACCTCCAATTGTAACTTGGGAAACTCTGCCTTCTCAAGATGTGAAGAGCACTAGAGGTCCCCCTTAACCTGATGAAGGCATTGGGACAACTCATAGGCTCAGGCATGCCCTGGAGTTGCAACACCACCTGGCCATGGCTGGAGGAGCAATCTAGGAATAGAAAGTTGAGAAATATAGCGAAGATAACACAAAATGAGAGGGAAGGTTTTGTGAGATCGAATCAAAGATAACCGTACCAGAGATGTGAGGAAAAAGGACCAATTACGGACTAGTTTGCTGGAGGAAACCCGAAAATAGGGGAACATTAGTGGACAAACAAGATCAATGAAACTAGGATGAAAACCAACAACCAAGACCGTGATAATGGACTTGGAGTCAAGGCGAAGAGACTGGAGGCTCTTACGAGGCAGGAGGGGCACTGAACAAGCATGATGACGAGCACCAACAAAGACCGAAATAGTGATTTATAGGACACAACGATCGAGGGAATATCAAAGCAAAAAGCTGATTGGGAAACATTGATCGGTCATTGGCAGTGCTCACTGGACATCCAATTTTGCTAAAGGTGATAGGGATGACAATGTCGAGGCAGAGGTTGCCACAACTGAAACCAAGATGATCGGGGTTGTCTAGGGTATTGGAGATCAAATTGAAGGAGGAGGAGCAAGAAATAAGAGCCAATAGAGCTTTTGGAACCCTTAAAGTATGGGTTCACGGTGGCACAGTGGTGTCTATGATGGTGGCGTGAGCGGGAGACATAAGCCCTAATAGGGTGTTTCATATATGGATTTCAAGAGGGGATGGGTTTGACCTCATTTGAAACGCCATAGAAGGACAGATTCAATGGAGGAAAAATATCATGATGAGGTGCATTGATGAGGAAGCACAGATCATTGAAAGAAAACACATCCAATTGTGTTCAGTCCCGAGAGGAAAATGGAGGTACATGATGGGTTGGAGACCGTCAGATCAGGTGTTGACCAAATATGAGCCGTTGGATGGTGCACAGAAAGGAAAAAAGGAAATGAACACTTTACTAAAGAAATCCAGAACTTTAGGCAATTGGAATCATTAAATGCAAATCTTATTAAAAGTATATTCAAAACTTTCCTATTTAAATTGTAGGTCAAACAAAGTCCAATTGGGTCCAAATTTGAGCCATATGTCCAATAAATGGTGTATATTATTTATATGTCCTTAAATTTTTTTTTTTGTACATTATATGCCCATAAATGTATTAAATGTCATTATTGTAAAGAGGTGAGATCACCTCCTTACTAAAATTTAAAAGAAGTACAAAACATCCATCTTTTTAGAAAGACAAAAAATATTGAGGGATGCATGTATAATATTCCAAGTAAATAATCATGCACCAAATGCATTATAAAATGTCAATAGCAGCAGAAATAAAAGTACTAAGCCTATTTCATGGATTTCATTGTTCATTACATAATTGTTCCCAAAAGAAAAACATAAGAGAAAATGATCTAGCTATATCAACCTAGACATCCTTTCAGATAGCTTGAGTTCTACTCCTGAGATGACTTCCTTCAAACTTATCCTTCTCCTTGCTCAGCACTAGCACCTGGTTGGTTGAGAAAGCACCCAGCAAAATGGGAAAGAAAATAAGGTATGTGTCACAAAACTAGTCTAGGATAACAACATAAGTAAAGCAAATAAGAACAGGCTAGGTTTCATCATAAGATGAAGATAACAAGAGTATGAGGCTATATTCAAAAGAAACTTGCCATTAACAATTATATTAAAAAGGATTTGCATGTAAGATAATTATGTGTACCTAAATAAGTAGGGTTGAGGCACCTACCAGACCTCTAACCTATAGGTGAGGGGAGAATAAGACATTCCCAGTCACCTACACAATCATATAGGAGAGAACAAAAATATTTCCCAGGGCGATTAAATACATGCCCTCTGTGGGTGGTTGTACATAAGTACAACTACTTTAAATTAAATAGAACATAAATCTACATGCTAGAAAAGTAGTAATAGCAAGAGTAGTCATAATATTCAATAAGCACAGCAGTGGGGTATAAGACCCAAACAAGAAGAAATTATAATCTGATTTGAGGCATGAACAACATTAGGATTCAATAATAGAAGATTTAGGGTTCATTTAAGCCTCATTAGGGAAATATAGGGTTTGGCTGCAATAATCCCAACATAGGGTGTAAGGAATGCACATACCTCTCTTACTGATATCAATTACTAACTTTCACCACTTTAATTGAGTCCAAGTTCCACTTTGCCTTTTTTAAATGTATTAACATGTATTAGAGTACATAGTGCACATTAATGTACAAAAACCCTAATTTCAGAACTTTTTAGCAAAAAATCGAATTTAGACTCTTAAAACGTCACCAATAAACTTATTAAGTTCTCATGATCAAGAAAACATATTTTTATGTTAATTTTGGAGTTAAGATGATTAAGATGTAATTTTTATGGATTTTATGCATTAAATTTATTTTACAAAAATCACCCTTCGTCAAACCATGAAATCAGACCTTGAAAATATTTTTATTAGATAGATATTAATTTTCCAATTCCAAAACATATTTATTTGTCAAATTTGGATAGGCAGATTGGAAGATATGAATTTTTCAATTCTAACCAGTAGGAAAATGTCACATCATCAAACCGATCGAGATAATTGAAGAGAGAGAGAGGGAGAGGTAGATGTAACACCCAGATTTTCATAACACATGGGCGGAAGCTTTTTTTTCTTTCATCTGGGAGTGTCATAAACATGATAATCATTGCAATTAAAGTAAATGAAACACTTTGCATTGAGTAAAACTGATTTATACATAGTCCTTGATAAAAAGGAATACTACAACTCATCTAATATACTCTGGTAACAAGACTATGCATAAAAAGAGATATCTACACTCTGGACCGTCTCGCTAGATGGCACCCTACTAGGAAAACTTAAAAATCTCCTAGACCTTTACTTGTTCCTTTGATCTGAAGCTACTCTAAATCTTGCAGACATCGCGTCCCCAACCATGCATTGGGAAAAATAGTTGTTAGAATAAGTTGCATGAGTATTCTAAAAATATACATTGGTAAAGAATTGGAATATTACATAAGGTTCTTGAACATCATAAATATGAAATGAACATTAAACTCTAATTAAATCTAGAAACATGCTATCTCTCATTTCTTAAACTCTTATTTTTACTCTATCTTTCTGGAGACCTATACTTTGGGTCTCATGGCCTACACCAAAGTGTCTAGATTAAAAATATCTTATCTAAATTTCTCTCATCACACTCGTGGATGAGATTACAGACATGCTCTAATCTTAAGTATCTTTTACTTATGATTTTTATCTATTTGTGGCCACCATTATACAATAAGTCCTCCTTTGTTGACATCGAAGTGTCCTCTATGGTGCAACACACCCTTTGTTGGCACAACGTGCCCTCTATTGACAACAAAGTGTCCTATATGGTGCAACGCACCCTCTATTGGCATAAATTCCCTCTACGACACCTGCAGTTTCTAGCACAGTGCGCCCTCTGAATCGATCGGGACTCTCTGGTGAGGACTTATTATATAATGTATTATGGGAAGGTTTTGAATTAATTATCTTACTCTTACTAAACTCTGAATCTGAACTTATCTGAAACTGAGTACTGAACATGTACTAAATTTTGAATTTGAATCTCTGCTCTTAAATTCTAAACTGAATCTATTACGGAATTTGAATATGTATCTCAAATTACAACATAATAGAGTTTGGGTCTATAACCCTTAGCATGTATCTTTATTCAATATTTGACTACTCAGGCACTAAGTAATTTAAGTTTGAATCTAAATCTGGTATTCTCATTACCAGGGTAAAGTTTATTTTGAAACTCTGATTTGGTAAACTTAGTTCATTTCTACCAATTATATGATAAACGAGTCTAATATCTTAGGAGAAAGGATCTGAAATGAATATAAAAATACTAAGTATTTCAAGTAGCTTAAGTCAAGTTTATGAAAGTATCTTAAGTACAACATATCTTAAAATATGAATTCTGACAAGATGGTTCAATCCTTCTTATTAAATATGATGTTACCCTGAACCTTTATGTTTTCATATGAACTTACATATTAAACCTTAAATATCAAAATAGAAATATTATCAAATATTGTCTTGCAACTTAATTATAGCTTAATGCATCATCATCTCATAATATTATTCTAAACTCATTGTACAATTTATTCTGATCCCAATAGTACCTCTATTTTAAAAATTGGACCATATCTTAATATGTTCAAAACTTATATTTTTCACATTATAGTTAACTTATAGATATTACTCATTATAAGAAATCTAATTTACTCATTATCTCTTACATTCTCTACATATATAAGACATCTTAATCTCATATTTCTAATTGCAATCTAAATGAAACGTTATATCTATAAATATGAGAAATCCTAATAGCATAATTATACTTTAAAGCTCAATAAAAGTATCCCAAATCATCAGCTAAGTATGGCTATCTCATCTTGAATCTTTATTCATCAATTTAAATCATTTCTAAGAAATCTTATAGAAACATGACTCTTTAACTCTCTCATGGACCTGGTACATGAGTCAACCATTTTGAGCAACATATCTCTATTTGAGATTTTGCGCACATGAACTTATGTAATCATAGAAGTATGAGGAAGATCTTATTTGTATACCTTTACACTAAAAATCTTAGAACATTGAACCACATAAACCATGAAAGTCTAATGTAAACATTATGACCTTAAATATGAATACTCATGGGCATGAAACACTTACCTCTTGTACAGATGGTATCGATAAGGAAGTCTCGATTCCAAGTTCCATAACTTTAATAACTTGGATATCATCATAGTTTTATCAGTCCAAGCCTATGTTCCCTCTTTCTATTTCTAAATATCAAATCCCATCTTCCTAACTATATATACCAACTTAGGTTTCTTAAAGATAACTTTAATCTATGATCACCATAAAATATTGACGTTGAAATAAAATAAAACGCATACTATATAATCAATATTATCTGTATACTCAAATAGGACTTAAATCGTCTTATGCACTCATATGAACATATAGATCATATAAGAAGAAAATCTCAAACATAGTCATATATACTAATCTTACTTGACTCTATTATGAAATCAAATTAAAATCCATTTAGATAAATAATATCAGACTTAATTGGGCTTATATATCACTTATTGTCTCAAGATAATCATCCATTATTCTAGATAATGGCCATTCAGGTCTGAAATTAAATACTAATATGATAACAAAAGAAACTCCATCAGATCCCCAGAAAATTAATCATTTAATATAGTAAGATCTTGTATTAAAATATCAGGTCATTTCCTAATCAGATCATGGGTGAAATGCCCAAAATACCCTTATAAGGTTTTATATCAAAAACCTTAATAAAACTTCATATAACAAAGATCAGGCTTTGAAATCACATTAAGCATATTAAGATACACATTTAGTAAAATTTGTAAGAATTTCTAAAGTCGTTTGCTATTTTTAATTGGCCAAACATCAAAGTCATATAGTTTTGAACACACTATATTTACTAAATATCAAATATCAAAACCATAATCTGGAACTATTTTTATGTGATAGTACTAATCATGAGCTTTTTGTAGGTGTCTTGTTTGTCCCAAACCGAGCTCTACATCTCAAGATATGAATTTTTCAAATAGAGTACCTTTTAGATGATTGTTGTCCGTTCAAAGTTGATCTGATGGTGAGCTCCCTTGAGCAGCGCTCGTGGCCCTCCACCTTCTTCACCCGATAACCAAAAGGGGGGTGTTTCCCCTGTTTCATGCCCAAAATGGAGCAGCCACTTGGAGAGCTCGACGGCTGATGACCAGGCCCTCCTAGCGCGAGGTGCAACCCTCCCTGGATCCGGCTTGGCTCGCCTAGATGAGCGGTGTTGCTGATGCTAAAGGAAGCGGGAGCATTCAAAGGTCTAAGTGGAAGAACCCACAGCTGCCACCTATCACCGGCATGTTCATCTCTGCCCTCGATCTCCTTTTCTACTTCACCAATTCACATCAAACCCTAGATCTAGGTGTGTGAGGCTCCAAACTCGGGATCCATGAGGTTTTTATAGAATCTTACCCAAAGGATCTTGGGCAGAGCCCCTTCTTCGTCGGACACTATTTAGGTCTGTAAAATAGGTGTCACGGCTCTCCAGTCCACGAGGACTGGGGTCCCCCCCCCCATTTTATTTTTCTTTTTGCATAAAAGTCCAATCTATAGAAATAATTCCACAAACCACCACATGACCCCGTTTGAACTCAAATTTTGGAATAACTGATATATTATCATTATATTGTTATGGAAAATATATCAGGTCCAAATTAATTATAAAGACACTCCAAAAATATATTTTAATTAATTGTTGAATAATTACAAATTTAATTACCTAGGCCTCTAAGTAAATCAAAAACATCTAAAATTTCTCCCACCGTCTTATATTCCATTTAGCCATCTACTAAAATTATTATTAGCACTTATTATGAGGGCTACAAACTATATTCTCAATTTTGTACTTCAAGGACCCATTTGTGAATCTTAATTGGTTCAATCATGATTGAATAAGGTTCTAGGGCCCCGAGACCATTCCCTGATCTCTCAAAAGGTCCAATATATATTCTCGATTATGGAATTAAAGCATGAATTAATATAACCTCAATGGAAGCTTTTATATAATACATTAGGTCAACATTGCTTTACTTCCTTAATAATGAGATCTAAGTTGGTCTAGAGCTCAAACCAGTAACTCAAGCCTTCATATTATATATGTTTGTCACATTATTATTCACAAGAATAATTCATTTGTATTCATCTACACCTGACCACAATCATGTACATTTAAGCCATCATGTGTGTATTGGTTGACAAGATTACCTTTATTACAAATTTGTGAACTTAATTACATACCTAGCCATGTTAGGTTCATTAGGTCCCTTGGCATACACTTACTAGAAAACCCCACATTAAAGGCTTACAGTAGTTATGAAATTGAGGATGTTACAATTCTACCCACCTTAAAATAAATTTCGTCCTCGAAATTTCTCTAGGCTACTACCCACCTTAAGGTTCTGCTTACCTCTTCATTTATTACTAATTAACATATTGAGGTACACATTTTCAAAATTTTGCATGAAAAGAGATATGTGATGTATTTTCATAATATATTTATGTAAGCATTATCTATTACCTTGGTTTATTTCTCAACTCGTACTTAGGGTTTATGAAACTAAACTTGGCTCTATACTTAGGGCATCTACCTCAACTCTGGACCGTCTTGGTAGATGGCACCCCACTAGGAAAACTTGAAAATCTCCTAGACCTTTACTTGTTCCTTTGATCCACAGCTGCTCCAAATCCTGCGGACATCACATCCCCAGCCATGCATTGGAAAAAATAGTCGTTAGAGTAAGTGGCATGAGTATTCTAAAAATATACATTGTTAAAGAACTGAAATATTACAAAAGGTTCATGAACATCATAAATATGAAACGAACATTAAACATTGATTAAATCTAGAAACATATTATCTCTCATTTCTTAAAATCTTATTTCTACTCTATCTTTCTGGAGACCTATACTCTGGGTCTCATGGCCTACACCAAAGTGTCTAGATCATAAATATCTTATCTGAATTCCTCTCATCACATTTGTGGATGAGATTAGAGAGATGCTCTAATCATAAGTATCTTTTACTTACGATTTTTATCTGTCTGTGGCCACCATTACATAATAAGTCCTCCTCTATTGACACTGAAGTGTCCTCAATGGTGCAGAACACCCTCTGTTGGCACAACTTGCCCTCTGTTGACACTGAAGTGTCCTCTATGGTGTAGCGCACCCTCTGTTGGCATTAATGCCCTCTGTGACACCCACAGTGCCTAGCACAATGTGCCCTCTGAATCGTCCTGGGACTCTCTGGTGAGGATTTATTATATAATGTATTATGTGAAGGTTTCGAATTATTTATCTTAGTCTTACTAAACTCTGAATTTGTACTTATCTGAAACTGAGTACTGAACATGTACTGAATTCTGAATCTAAATCTCTACTCTTAAATTCTGAACTAAATCTATTATAGAATTTGAATATGTATCTCAAATTACAACATAATAGAGTTTGGGTCCATAACCCTTAGCATGTATCTTTATTCAATATCTGACTACCCAGGCACTAAGTAATAGAAGTTTGAATCTAAATCTGTTATTCTCATTACCTGGGTAAAGTTTATTCTAAAACTCTGATTTGGTAAACTTAATTCATTTCTACGAATTATATGATAAATGAGTCTAATATCTTAGGAGAAAGGATCTAAAATGAATATAAAAATACTAAGTATACCAAGTAGCTTAAGTCAAGTTTATGAAAGTATCTTAAGTACAACATATCTAAAAATATGAATTCTAAAAAGATGGTTCAATCCTTCTTATTAAATATGATGTTACCCTGAACCTTAATGTTTGCATATGAACTTACATATTAAACCTTAAATATCAAAATAGAAATCTTATAAAATATTGTCTTATAGCTTAATCATAGCTTAATACATCATCATCTCATAATATTATTCTAAACTCATTTTACAATTTATTCTTATCCTAATAGTTCCTTTATTCTAAAATTTGGACCGTATCTTAATATGTTCAAAACTTATAATTTTCACATTATAGTTAAGTTATAGATATTACTCATTATAAGAAATTTGATTAACTTATTAGCTCTTAGATTCTCTACATATATAAGACATATTAATATCATATTTCTAATTGAAATCTAAATATCGCGTTATATCTATAAATATGAGAAATCCTAATAGAATATTTATACTTTAAAGCTCGATAAAAGTATCCCAAATCATCAGCTAAGTATCGCTATCTCATCTTGAATCTTTATTCATCAATTTAAATCATTTCTAAGAAATCTTATAGAAACATGACTCTTTAACTCTCTCATGGACCTGGTACATGAGTCACAACCATTTTGAGCAACATATCTCTATTTGAGATTTTGAGCACATGAACTTATGTAATCATAGAAGTATGAGGAAGATCTTATTTGTATACCTTTACACTAAAAATCTTAGAACATTGAACCACATAAACCATGAAAGTCTAATGTAAATATTTTGAGCTTAAAATATGAATACCCATGGGCATGAACCACTTACCTCTTGTACAGATGGTATCAATAAGGAAGTCTCGATTCCAAGTTCCATAACTTGAATAACCTGGATATCATCATAGTTTTATCAGTCCAAGCCTATGTTCCCTCTTTCTATTTCTAAATCTCAAATCCCATCTTCCTAACTACATATATACCAACTTAGGGTTCTTAAACATAACTTTAATCTATGATCACCATTAAATATTGGCATTGAAATAAAATGAAACTCATACTCTATAATCAATATTATCTTTATACTCAAATAAGACATAAATCGTCATATGCACTCATATGAACATATAGATCATATAAGAAGAAAATGTCAAACATAGTCATATATACTAATCTTACTTGAATCTATTATGAAACCAAATTAAAAACCATTTTGATAAATAATATCAGGCTTAATTAGGAATATATATCACTTATTGTCTCAAGATAATCATCCATTATTCTAGATAATGGCCACTCAGGTCCGAAATTAAATACTAATATGATAACACAAGAAACTCCATCAAATGCCCAGAAAATTAATCATTTAATATAGTAAGATCATGTATTAAAATATCAGGTCTTTTTGTAATCAGATCATGGGTGAAGTACCCAAAACACCCTTATTAGGGTTTAAATCAAAAACCTTAATAAAACTTCATATAACAAAGATCAAGCTTTGAAATTATGTTAAGCATATTAAGATACACATTTATAAAATTTGTATGAATTTCTAAAGTTGTTTGCTATTTTTAATTGATCAAACTTCAAAGTCATATAGTTTTGATCACACTATATTTAATAAATATCAAATATCAAAATCATAGTCAAGAGTATTTTTATATGATATTACTCATCATGAGCTTTCTGTAGGTATCTTGTTTGTGCCAAATTGGGCCCTACATATCAAGATATGAATTTTTCAAACATAGTACCTTTTAGATGATTGTTGTCGGTTCAAAGTTGATCTGATGGTGAGCACCCTTGAGCAGCGCTCACGACCCTCCACATTCTTCACCCGATGACCAAAAGGGGGGTGTTTCTCCTATTTCATGCCCAAAATAGAGCATTCGCTTGGAGAGCTCGACGATTGATGATCAGGCCCTCCTAGTACAAGGTGCAACCCTCCTTAGCTATGGCTTGGCTTGCCTGGATGAGCGGCGCCACCGATGATAAAGGAAGGGGGTGTGTTCGAAGGTCCAAGTGGAAGAACCCACAGCTGCCACCTATCACCGACCCGTCTGTCTCTGCCCTCGATCTCCTTTTCTACTAATATGATTCACATCAAACCCTAGATCTATGTGTGCGAGGCTCCAAACTCGGGATCCATGAGGTTTTTATAGAATCTTGCCAAAAGGATCTTGGGCGGAGCCCCTTCTTCATCCCACTCTGTTTAGGTCCATAAAATAGGGGTCACAGTGTCACCCCCCCTTATTTTATTTTTCTTTTTGCATAAAAGTCCAATCTATAGAAATAATTCCACACACCACTACATGACCCATTTGAACTCAAATTTTGGAATAATTGATATATTATCATTATCTTGTTATGGAAAAGATATCAGGTCCAAATTAATTATAAAGACACTCTAAAAATATATTTTAATTAATTGTTGAATAATACAAATTTAATTACCTAGGCCTCTAAGTAAATCAAAAACATCTAAAATTTCTCCCACCATCTTATATTCTAATTAGCCATCTACTAAAATTATTATCAGCACTTATTATGAGGGATACATACTATATTACCAATTTTTTACTTCAAGGACCCATTTGTGAATCTTAATTGGTTCAATCATGATTGGATAAGGTTTTAGGGCCCCCAGACCATTCCCTGATCTCTCAAAAGGTCCAATATCTATTCTCGATTATGGAACTAAAGCATGAATCAATATAACCTCAATGGAAGCTTTTATATAATACATTAGGTCAACATTGCTTTACTTCCTTAATAATGAGACCTAGGTTGGTCTAGAGCTCAAACCAGTAACTCAAGCCTTCATATTATATATGTTCATCACATTATTATTCACAAGAATAATTCATTTGTATTCATCTACACCTGACCACAATCACGTACATTTAAGCCATCATGTGTGTATTGGTTGACCATATTACCTTTATTACAAATTTGTGAACTTAATTACATACCTAGACATGTTAGGCTCATTAGGTCCCTTGGCATACACTTACTAGAAAACCCAACATTAAAGGCTTACATTAGTTATGAAATTGAGGATGTTACAATTCTACACACCTTAAAATAAATTTCTTCCTCGAAAATTCTCTAGGCTACTACCCACCTTAGGGTTCTGCTTACCTCTTCATTTATTATTAATTAACATATTGAGGTACACATGTTCAAAATTTTGCATGAAAAGACATATGTGATGTATTTTCATAATATATTTATGTAAGCATTTTCTATTTTTTGTTTATTACTCAACTCATACTTAGGGTTTATGAAACTAAACTTGGCTCTATATATACTTAGGGCATCTACCTCAACCTTGTCATGACTTTCTAACATTAGGTTTACATGGTTGTCTAATCTTAGGTTCCTTAGGTAACTCCTACATTCCTAGATATGTGGTGATCAGGCACATACCCAGAGATGTGGGATTCTAACATGCTATCTCTCATTAACCTACTAATACATGTGTCCCATACCACACACACTAGTAAGAAATGAGAGGTTATCAAAGTCTAGTGCTTATGACATTCCTCATCAATTCTCAACTGGCTTGCCATAACCATTGAGAATGGAGAAGCAACATCATTAGCTAGGGTTAGGTCAAAACATGAGACCTAGATTAGGTAAACATCTATCTCTAACATCTCTATTTTTCTAAGGTGAAAACTATTAGTCATTCTAGGTCATTGTATCTTTCTATGGGAATCTATCCCTGAACCCTAATCTTTTATCTTCAATCTAGGGTGACTATGAGAATCATATTTGCCTAGTGGCCATTTACCAAATTGCTCTGATACCATATTGTAACACCCAGATTTTCATAACACATGAGCGGAAGCTATATTTTTTTCTTTCATCTAGGAGTGTCACAAACATGATAATCATTGCAACTAAAGTAAATGAAACACTTTGCATTGAGTAAAATTGATTCATACATAGTCCTTGATAAAAAGGAAAACTACAACTCATCTAATATACTCTGGTAACAAGACTATGGATAAAAAGAGATGTCTAAACTCTGGACCGTCTTAGTAGATGGCACCCCACTAGGCAAACTTGAAAATATCCTAGACCTTTACTTGTTCCTTTGATCACCAGCTGCTCCAAATCCTGCGGACATCGCGTCCCCAACCATGTATTGGAAAAAATAGTCGTTAGAGTAAGTGGCATGAATATTCTAAAAATATACATTGTTAAAGAACTGGAATATTACAAAAGGTTCGTGAACATCATAAATATGAAATGAACATTAAACACTGATTAAATCTAGAAACATACTATCTCTCATTTCTTAAACTCTTATTTCTACTCTATCTTTCTGGAGACCTATACTCTGGGTCTCATGGCCTACACCAAAGTATCTAGATCATAAATATCTTATCTGAATTCCTCTCATCACACTTGTGGATGAGATTACAGATATGCTCTAATCTTAAGTATCTTTTACTTATGATTTTTATCTGTTTGTGGCCACCATTATATAATAAGTCCTCCTCTGCTGACATTGAAGTGTCCTCTATGGTGCAGCGCACCCTCTGTTGGCACAACTTGCCCTTTGTTGACACTGAAGTGGCCTCTATGGTGCAGCACACCCTCTGTTGGCATAAATGCCCTCTGTGACACCCACAGTGTCTAGCACAATGCGCCCTCTGAATCGTCATGGGACTCTCTGGTGAGGATTTATTATATAATGTATTATGTGAAGGTTTTGAATTAATTATCTTAGTCTTACTAAACTCGAAATCTGAACTTATCTGAAATTGAGTATTGAACATGTACTGAATTCTGAATTGGAATCTCTGCTCTTAAATTCTGAACTGAATCTATTACGAAATTTGAATATGTATCTCAAATTACAACATGATAGAGTTGGGGTCTATAACCCTTAGCATGTATCTTTATTAATTATCTGACTACTCAGGCAGTGAGTAATTTAAGTTTGAATCTAAATTTGGTATTCTCATAACCTGGGTAAAGTTTATTCTAAAACTCTGATTTGGTAAACTTAGTTCATTTCTACCAATTATATGATAAATGAGTCTAATATCTTAGGAGAAAGGATCTGAAATGAATATAAAAATACTAAGTATACCAAGTAGCTTAAGTCAAGTTTATGAAATTTTCTTAAGTACAACATATCTAAAAATATGAATTCTGAAAATATGGTTCAATCCTTTTTATTAAATATGATGTTACCCTGAACCTTAATGTTTTCATATGAACTTACATATTAAACCTTAAATATTAAAATAGAAATCTTATAAAATATTTTCTTGCATCTTAATCATAGCTTCATGCATCATCATCTCATAATATTATTCTAAACTCATTGTACAATTTATTCTTATCCCAATAGTACCTTTATTCTAAAATTTGGACCATATCTTAATATGTTCAAAACTAATATTTTTCACATTATAGTTAAGTTATAGATTTTACTCGTTATAAGAAATCTAATTAACTTATTAGCCCTTAGATTCTCTACATATATAAGACATCTTAATATCATATTTATAATTGAAATCTAAATACAACGTTATATCTATAAATATGAGAAATCCTAATAGAATAATTATACTTTAAAGCTCGATAAAAGTATCCCAAATCATCAGCTAAGTATGGCTATCTCATCTTGAATCTATATTCATCAATTTAAATCATTTCTAAGAAATCTTATAGAAACATGACTCTTTAACTATCTCATGGACCTGGTGCATGAGTCACAACCATTTTAAGCAACATATCTCTATTTGAGATTTTGAGCACATGAACTTATGTAATGATAGAAGTATGAGGAAGATCTTATTTGTATACCCTTACACTAAAAATCTTAGAACATTGAACCACATAAACCACGAAAGTCTAATATAAATATTCTGAGCTTAAAATATGAATACTCATTGGCATGAACCACTTACCTCTTGTACAGATGGTATCGATAAGGAAGTCTCGATTCCAAGTTACATAACTTTAATAACCTGGATATCATCATAGTTTTATCAGTCCAAGGCTATGTTCCCTCTTTCTATTTCTAAATCTCAAATCCCATCTTCCTAACTACATATACACCAACTTAGGGTTCTTAAACATAACTTTAATCTATGATCACCATAAAATATTGGCGTTGAAATAAAATGAAACGCATACTATATAATCAATATTATCATTATACTCAAATTAGACATAAATCATCTTATGCACTCATATGAACGTATAGATCAAATAAGAAGGAAATCTCAAACATAGTCATATATACTAATCTTACTTGACTCTATTATGAAACCAAATTAAAAACCATTTAGATAAATAATATCAGACTTAATTAGGAATATATATCACTTATTGTCTCAAGATAATCATCCATTATTCTAGATAATGGCCACTCAGGTCCAAAATTAAATACTAATATGATAACACAAGAAACTCCATCAAATGCCCAGAAAATTAATCATTTAATATAGTAAGATCATGTATTAAAATATCAGGTCTTTTTGTAATCAGATCATGGGTGAAATACCCTTATTAGGGTTTATATCAAAAACCTTAATAAAACTTCATATAACAAAGATCAAGCTTTGAAATTATGTTAAGCATATTAAGATACACATTTATAAAATTTGTATGATTTTCTAAAGTCGTTTGCTATTTTTAATTGATGAAACTTCAAAGTCATATAGTTTTGAACACACTATATTTAATAAATATCAGATATCAAAATCATAATTAGGAAGTATTTTTATATGATAGTACTCATAATGAACTTTTTGTAGGTATTTTGTTTGTCCCAAACTAAGCCCTACATCTCAAGATCTCAATTTTTCAAACATAGTACCTTTTAGATGATTGTTGTCGGTTCAAAGTTGATATGATGGTGAGCTCCCTTGAGCAGCGCTCGCGGCCCTCCACATTCTTCACCCGATAACCAAAAGGGGGTGTTTCCTCTATTTCACACCCAAAATAGAGCATTCACTTGGAGAGCTCGGTGGCTGATGACCAGGCCCTCCTAGCGCGAGGTGCAACCCTCCTTGGTTGGGGCTTGGCTTGCCTGGATGAGTGGCGCCACCGATGATAAAGGAAGGGGCGTGTTTGAAGGTCCAAGTGGAAGAACCCACAACTGCCACCTATCGCCGGCACATCCGTCTCTGCCCTTGATCTCCTTTTCTACTAATGTGATTCACATCAAACCCTAGATCTATGTGTGTGAGGCTCCAAACTCGGGATCCATGAGGTTTTTATATAATCTTTCCCAAAGGATCTTGGGCGGAGCCCCTTCTTCGTCCCACTCTATTTAGGTCCATAAAATAGGGGTCAAAATGTCATCCCCCCCCCTTTTATTTTATTTTTATTTTTGCATTAAAGTCCAATCTATAGAAATAATTCCACAGACCACCACATGACCCCATTTGAACTAAAATATTGGAATAATTGATATATTATCATTATCTTATTATGGAAAATATATCAGGTCCAAATTAATTATAAAGACACTCCAAAAATATTTTTTAATTGATTGTTGAATAATTACAAATTTAATTACTGGGGCCTCTAAGTAAATCAAAATCATCTAAAATTTCTCCCACCATATTATATTCTAATTAGCCATCTACTAAAATTATTATCAGCACTTATTATGAGGGATACAAACTATATTACCAATTTTGTACTTCAAGGACCCATTTGTGAATCTTAATTGGATCAATCATGATTGAATAAGGTTCTAGGACCCCCAAACCATTCCCTGATCTCTCAAAATGTCCAATATCTATTCTCGATTATGGAACTAAAGCATGAATCAATATAACCTCAATGGAAGCTTTTATATAATACATTAGGTCAACATTGCTTTACTTCCTTAATAATGAGACCTAGGTTGGTCTAGAGCTCAAACCAGTAACTCAAGCCTTCATATTATATATGTTCGTCACATTATTATTCACAAGAATAATTCATTTGTATTCATCTACACCTGACCCAATCATGTACACTTAAGCCATCATGTGTGTATTGGTTGACTAGATCACTTGTATTACAAATTTGTGAACTTAATTACATACCTACCCATGTTAGGTTCATTATGTCCCTTGGTATACACTTACGAGAAAACCCCACATTAAAGGCTTACATTAGTTATGAAATTGAGGATGTTACAATTCTACCCACCTTAAAATAAATTTCATCCTGAAAATTTCTCTAGGCTACTACCCACCTTAGGGTTATGCTTACCTCTTCATTTATTGCTAATTAACATATTGAGGTACACATATTCAAAATTTTACATGAAAAGAGATATGTGATGTATTTTCATAAAGTATTTATGTAAGCATTATCTATTACCTTGTTTTATTACTCAACTCGTACTTAGGGTTTATGAAACTAAACTTGGCTCTATACTTAGGGCATCTACCTTAACCTTGTCATGACTTTCTAACATTACATTTACACGGTTGTCTAATCTTAGGTTCCTTAGGTAACTCCTACATTCCTAGATATGTGGTGATCAGGAACATACCCAGAGATGTAGGATTCTAACATGCTATCTCTCATTAACCTACTAATACATGTGTCCCATACCACACAGACCATTAAGAAATGAGAGGTTTATCAAAGTCTAGTTCTTATGACATTCCTCATAAATTCTCAATTGGTTGGCCATAACCATTGAGACTGGAGAAGCAACATCATTAGCTAGGGTTAGGTCGAAACATGAGACCTAGAGTAGGTAAACAATTATTTCTAACATCTTAATTTTTTTAAGGTGAAAATCTTAGTCATTCTAGGTCATTGTATCATTCTATGGGAATCTATCCCTAAACCCTAATCTCTTATCTTCAGTCTAGGGTGACTATGAGAATCATATTTGCCTAGTGGCCATTTACCTAATTGCTCTGATACCATATTGTAAGACCTAGATTTTCATAACACATGAGCGGAAGCTATATATGTTTTTTCTTTCATCTGGGAGTGTCACAAACATGATAATCATTGCAATTAAAGTAAATGAAACACTTTTCATTGAGTAAAATTGATTCATGCATAGTCCTTGATAAAAAGGAAAACTACAACTCATCTAATATACTCTGGTAATAAGACAATGCATCAAAAGAGATGTCTAAACTCTGGACCGTCTCGGTAGATGGCACCCCACTAGGCAAACTTGAAAATCTCCTAGACCTTTACTTGTTCCTTTGATCCGCAACTGCTCCAAATCCTACGGATATTGCATCCCCAGCCATGCATGGGAAACAATAGTTGTTAGAGTAAGTGGCATGAGTGTTCTAAAAATATACATTGTTAAATAACTGGAATATTACAAAAGGTTCTTGAACATCATAAATATGAAATGAACATTAAACTCTGATTAAATCTAGAAACATACTATCTCTCATTTCTTAAACTCTTATTTCTACTCTATCTTTCTGAAGACCTATACTTTGGGTCCCATGGACTCACCAAAGTGTCTGGATCATAAATATCTTATCTGAATTCCTCTCATCACACTCCTGGATGAGATTACAGACATGCTCTAATCTTAAGTATCTTTTATGTACGATTTTTATTTATTTGTGGACACCATTATACAATAAGTCCACCTCTGTTGACACCAAAGTGTCCTCTATGGTGCAGCACACCCTCTGTTGGCACAACGTGCCCTCTGTTGACACTAAAGTGTCCTCTATGGTGCAGCACACCCTCTGTTAGCATAAATGCCCTCTGTGTCACCCGCAGTGTCTAGCATAGTGCGCCCTCTGAATCGTCCTAGGACTCTCTGGTGAGGATTTATTATATAATGTATTATTTGAAGGTTTTGAATTAATTATCTTAGTCTTAATAAACTCTGAATCTGAACTTATCTGAAACTGAGTACTGAACATGTACTGATTCGGAATCTGAATCTCTGCTCTTAAATTCTGAACTGAATCCATTACGGAATTTGAATATGTATCTCAAACTACAACATAATAGAGTTTGGTTCTATAACCCTTAGCATGTATCTTTATTCAATATCTGACTACTCAGGCACTGAGTAATTTAAGTTTGAATCTAAATCTGGTATTCTCATTACCTAGGTAAAGTTTATTCTAAAACTCTAATTTGGTAAACTTAGTTCATTTCTACCAATTATATGATAAATGAGTCTAATATCTTAGGAGAAAGGATCTGAAATGAATATAAAAATACTAAGTATACCAAGTAGCTTAAGTCAAGTTTATGAAAGTATCTTAAGTACAACATATCTAAAAATATGAATTCAGAAAACATGGTTCAATCCTTTTAATTAAATATGATGTTACCTTGAACATTAATGTTTGCATATGAACTTACATATTAAAACTTAAATATCAAAATAGAAAACTTATAAAATATTGTCTTTCAGCTTAATCATAGCTTAATGCATCATCATCTCATAATATTATTCTAAACTCATTGTACAATTTATTCTTATCCCAATAGTACCTCTATTCTAAAAATTGGACCATATATTAATATGTTTAAAACTTATATTTTTCACATTATAGTTAACTTATAGATATTACTCATTATAAGAAATTTGATTAACTTATTAGCTCTTAGATTCTCTACATATATAAGACATCTTAATCTCATATTTCTAATTGATATCTAAATACAATGTTATATCTATAAATATGAGAAATCCTAATAGCATAATTATACTTTAAAGCTCAATAAAAGTATCCCAAATCATCAGCTAAGTATGGCTATCTCATCTTGAATCTTTATTCATCAATTTAAATCATTTCTAAGAAATCATATAGAAACATGACTCTTTAACTCTCTCATGGACCTGGTACATGAGTCACAACCATTTTGAGCAACATATCTCTATTTGAGATTTTGAGCACATGAACTTATGTAATCATAGAAGTATGAGGAAGATCTTATTTGTATACCTATACACTAAAAATCTTAGAACATTGAACCACATAAACCATGAAAGTCTAATGTAAATATTCTGATCTTAAAATACGAATACTCATGGGCATGAACCACTTAACTCTTGTACAAATGGTATCGATAAGGATGTCTCGATTCCAAGTTCCATAATTTTAATAACCTGGATATCATCATAGTTTTATCAGTCCAAGCCTATGTTCCCTCTTTCTATTTCTAAATCTCAAATCCCATCTTCCTAACTATATATACCAACTTAGGGTTCTTAAACATAACTTTAATCTATGATCACCATAAAATATTGGTGTTGAAATAAAATAAAACTCATACTATATAATCAATATTATCTTTATACTCAAATATGACATAAATCGTCTTATTCACTCATATCATATAAGAGAAAATCTCAAACATAGTCATATATACTAATCTTACTTGACTCTATTATGAAATCAAATTAAAAACCTTTTAGATAAATAATATCTGACTTAATTAGGCATATATATCACTTATTGTCTCAAGATAATCATCCATTATTCTAGATAATGGCCACACAGGTCCAAAATTAAATACTAATATGATAACACAAGAAACTCCATAAAATCCCTAGAAAATTAATCATTTAATATAGTAAGATCATGTATTAAAATATTAGGACATTTCGTAATCAGATCATGGGTGAAATACCCAAATACCCTTATTAGGTTTTAAATCAAAAACCTTAATAAAACTTCATATAACAAAGATCAGGCTTTGAAATCATGTTAAGCATATTAAGATACACATTTATAAATTTTTTATGAATTTCTAAAGTCGTTTGCAATTTTTAGTTGACCAAACTTCAAAGTCATATAGTTTTGAACACACTATATTTAATAAATATCAGATATCAAAATCATAATCTGGAAGTATTATTATGTGATAGTACTCATCATGAGCTTTATGTAGGTACTTGTTTGTCCCAAACTGAGCCCTACATCTCAAGATATGAATTTTTCAAACGGAGTACCTTTTAGATGATTGTTGTTGGTTCAAAGTTGATCTGATGGTGAGCTCCCTTGAGCAACTCTTGCGGCCCTCCACCTTCTTCACCCAATAACCAAAAGGGGGTGTTTCTCCTATTTCACGCCCAAAATTGAGCAGCCGCTTGGAGAGCTCGGCGGTTGATGACCAGACCCTCCTAGCGCGAGGTGCAACCCTCCTTGGATGCGGCTTGGCTCGTCTGGATGAGCGGAGCTGCTGATGCTAAAGGAAGGGGGCACGTTCGAAGTTCCAATTGGAAGAACACACAGCTGCCACCTATCACCGGTCCATCCTTTCTGCCCTTGATCTCCTTTTCTACTTCTCCAATTCGCATCAAACCGTAGATCTAGGTGTGCGAGGATCCAAACTCGGGATCCTTGAGGTTTTTATAGAATCTTGCCCAAAGGATCTTGGGTGGAGCCCCTTCTTCATCAGACTCTGTTCAGGTCCATAAAATAGGGGTCCTGGTGTCGCATCCCCCTTTTATTTTATTCTTCTTTTTGCATAAAAGTCCAATCTATAGAAATAATTCCACAGAACAACCACATGACCCCGTTTGAACTCAAATGTTGGGATAACTGATATATTATCATTATCTTGTTATGGAAAATATATTAGGTACAAATTAATTATAAAGACACTCCAAAAATATCTTTTAATTAATTGTTGAATAATTACAAATTTAATTACCTATGCCTCTAAATAAATCAAAATCATCTAAAATTTCTCCCACCATCTTATATTCTAATTAGCCATCTACTAAAATTATTATCATCACTTATTATGAGGGATACATACTATATTCCCAATTTTGTACATCAAGGACCCATTTGTGAATCTTAATTGGTTCAATCATGATTGAATAAGGTTCTAGGGCCCCCAGACCATTCCCTGATCTTTCAAAAGGTCCAATATCTATTCTCGATTATGGAACTAAAGCATGAATCAATATAACCTCAATGGAAGCTTTTATATAATACATTATGTCAACATTGCTTTACTTCCTTAATAATGAGACCTAAGTTGGACTAGTGCTCAAACCAGTAACTCAAGCTTTCATATTATATATGTTCGTCACATTATTATTCACAAGAATAATTCATTCGTATTCATCTACACCTGACCACAATCACGTACATTTAAGCCAACATGTGTGTATTGGTTGACCAGATTACTTGTACTAAAAATTTGTGAACTTAATTACATACCTAGCCATGTTAGGTTCATTAGGTCCCTTGGCATACACTTACTAGAAAACCCCACATTAAAGGCTTACATTAGTTATGAAATCAAGGATGTTACAGTAGAAAACACCATTTGACCCAAGACCAGGTTTGATGTTGCATAGGTAACCAAACTAGAGCTTCTAGAGAAGGTAAAATAGCAAGAAACCAAAACCCTAGAAGAACATGGTAAAAAGAGATGAAGATCATCGCTTTTAAACATAGAAGCATGAGTTTTAAGCATGTAGTATGAAATATATGAGAAGGGGGTTAACAAAACTTGCCTCTAGGAAGGTAAGAAGCTCCAAATAGAAAGGATCCCGAGATTAGAAGGTTTGGTTGCTCCAAGACAAGCTCCTTTCTTGAGCAAAGATGACCTTCTCCACTTGAGAGGTGCAAACCCTTGCAAAAGAGCATGGAGATGAGATGTTTTAGGGTTCTAGGTGGAGTTTTACCATGGAAGGTCGTGGTTCCGACCTGGAAGAAAGTGGGAGGAATACTAATAGCATGAAAACAGGGAAGGAAAGGAGGATACTTACTAGTTTTGGTCAAACTCACTAAGGAGGAGCTTAAGAAATCCTAAATAGAGAAATTTGGAACCCTAGGAGCCTTCTTCACCAAGGTAGGCACCCTCTTTTACCTTGGGACAGAAACTTCATGGCCAAACATAGAAGGAATGATTTTCTAAGCTAGAGGAAAGAGAATGAGAGGATTTCTTGTTGGATTGGGAGGTGGGAAGGGGTAGGTATGGCTTTATAAAGAAGGGGGAAAGCATGAGGTGTCTATGGGACTTTCCATGTGTCCTTAGGCTAAGGCTTCATGGCCATGCAAGAGGACAGCTCATAGAGACTTGTTATATATCCAAGGTCGGTCATAAAAGCCCATGGAGGCATCTAGGCCATCCTCACCATCCTCCAAACAAAGAAATAACCCCATTGGTTGATAGCTTTTAAAGATAAGCTCATTTATAAAGAGGGTAATCCCTATAATGCCCTTGGAGAGAAATACCTTCAAACCAAGGTGCAACCAGGTTCCCCATGGTTCAAAATATCAAGAATGGTAAGGGAATATCTAAGGATTAAAATTCAGGTGATAATTTGCAAAGAAAGCCTCCCAATTGGGTAAATTGCATAAAATTCCAGAATGTACCTAAAATTGCATAACTTGCACACACAACATCCAAATCAAACCAAATTTGAAACTTAGGCTCATTTTATGTTTTCAAATCACATCGGAGTGGAACGAAGTAGCTCGAGAAAAGTGAAAGGGCTCGTTGGAGTACTGTAGTAAATCATATGACTTTCATTCTTTTTTTTATTTTCTGACCTCTCTCGGTCGAGAATTGAGTGAAGTTGGCCCCCAGGGGGACGCCCAGGGGAACTTGTCCCTCGATCTCTATGCGGATATCCTACCCTTAGAAGGGGGATGTGGAATAGTAAGAGGCATGTACAATCCCCATATTAAGGTTTAGAGCACTTAATTATGGTAATTAAGCTTGTGTAATACATTTAATCAAGGTTTAGGGCCTTGCACTTCTAGTACAAATTAATATACCATTGTTCTACTAAAGTGGTGATTTTGCATTTTAGATCCTTAAATAATCTTTCACTGAGGTATGTGTGCATAAACCCTTATATTGGTACAATTAGTGAATAAATATTCACTAAACCACTATAAATTCCACTAATTAAACATGAACGACATAAGGGACAAAAATGAAAGGGAAACTTGGGAAAAAGGTTTACATGGAGATTACATCTAAGATTCATTATGTTACGACACTCCACCACTTTAAAAGGATTTCATCCTCAAAATATCAAGAAAAAAGATAAGGGTGAATATGTAACATTTCATATCTCAACTCCCAAGTGGTTTCTTCCAGACCATGATATTTCCACAAAATATTTACCAGCTCAATCTCTATGTTCTTCAGCTTCTTTACTCAGGAGTCAAGGATCTTCATAGGTAGCTCTTCATAGGTCATATTCTCATGTATCTCTAAAGGCTCAACAATAAGCACATGAGAAGAGTCCTTTACATACTTATTCAGCACAGAGACATGGAACACATTATGAATCTTATCATAGGAAGGAGGTAAAGCTAAGCGGTATGCATAGTCTCCAACCTTATCTAAGATTTCAAATGGTCCAACATAGCGGGGACTCAACTTGCCTTTAACTTTAGATCTAGCAATAGAATAGATAGGCTTGATCTTCAAAAATGCATAGTCACCTACTAGGAAGTTAACATCGGACCTTTTCTTGTCAGCATACATCTTCTGTCAGTATTGAGCATCTTTCATGTGTTTATTTATCAATTGTACCTTAACTATCATCATTTGCATGCCATCGGTCTTCACTAGAGAACGTTCACCGACATCATCCCAATGTAAAGGTGAAAGACATGGTCTACCATAGAGAGCTTCAAAAGGTGGCATAATGATACTAGCTTGGTAGTTATTGTTGTAAGCAAACTCAGCTAATGGTAGATACTGATCCCATGCACCACCCCAATCCATCACACAAGAATGAAGCAAGTCCTCCATAATCTAAACTGTTCTCTCAGATTGACCATCAGTATGTGGGTGGTAAGCAGTACTGAAACGTAAGTCAGTACCCATCTCCTCCTGAATCTGACCCCATAAATGGGAGGTAAACTTTGGGTCATGATCAAAAACTATCACCTCAGGTACACCATGCAGGATTATGATCCACTCAATGTAAAACGGAGCCATATCCGCAACTTTGTAATTGGTTTTGAAAGGCAAGAAATGAGCAAATTTTGCAAGCCGATCAATAACCACCCAAGCAGCATCATAACCTTTCTTGGACTTGGGGAAACTAGTAACAAAGTCCATTTTGATCTTCTCCCACTTCCATTCCAGAATTTTAAAAGGATGAAGAAGACCACTAGGTCATTGATGTTTGATCTTGACTTGCTGACATATCAAGCACTTCACGACAAATAGAGCTATATCATTCTTCATGTTCTTCCACCAGATGCTTCTCTTTAAGTCCTTGTACATTTTTGTTGAGCCAGGGTGAATAGTGTACTTGGACCCATGTGCTTCACTCAACACCTTTTGTCTCAGATCACCCACGTCAGGAATCCACAACCTTTTTCTGAAGTGGACAACACCATCCACTCCGAAAGAGAAGTCAAATTGCGGTTTCTCAATCAAGGCCTTCATCTCTTCCATCTCAGAGCTTTCCAACTGTGCATCAATGACTTCTGAGATCAAAGTCAATCTAACAATCAAACTAGCCATATGGACACACAACTTGTCTTCGTCCACTGAATTGACAGGTTGACATCACCAACTAGTCACATCTTCAAGATTTTCCCACACTGAACATCTCAGAGTAGCACAAATGATATCCTTCTTGTGACTTAAGCATCAGTTATGACATTTGCTTTACCAAGATGATAGGTTATGATGAGGTCTTAATCTTTGAGATATTCCATCCACCTTCACTATTGTAGATTCAGATTCTTCTGTGTCAACAGGTACCTCAAGCTTTTATGGTCAGAGAAAACTTCAAACTTCACACAATAGAAATAGTGTCGCTAGATTTTCAGAGCATGAGCAATGGCAGAAAGCTCTAAATCATGTGTAGGCCAATTAGCTTCATTAGATTTCAATTGGCGGGAAGCATAGGGGATCACCTTCTATCTTGCATCAAAACACACCCTAAGCCTTGTTTAGAAGAATCAGTGTAGATGACATAGGGTATGCCTTCAATAGGCAAGGCAAGAACGGGAGCAGAACTCAAACAATCCTTCAGCTTTTAGAAACTATTCTTACATTCTAGTGTCCAAGAGAACTTGACCTCCTTTCGCGTCAGCTTAGTTAAAGGCAAGGCCAACTCAAAGAATCTCTTGATAAACCTTCGATAGTAACCTGCTAAGCTGAAGAAACTATAGATCTCTGAGGGATTCTTTGGAGCTTTCCACTTGGTCATAGCTTCTACCTTTGAAGATCAATAGCTATATGTTCGATAGAAATCACATGACCCAGAAACATCACTTCCTTTATCCAGAACTCACACTTTTAGAATTTTGCATAGAGTTGATTTTATCGTAGTGCGTTGAGTATAATCCGCAGATGCTTGTGATGTTGTTCTAATGTCTCGGAATAAACCAAAATGTCATCGATAAACACCACCATGAACTTGTCAAGGTATGGGCAGAACACTCGATTCATCAAGTCCATAAAGGCAGTAGGGGCATTTGTCAAGACAAAAGGCATGACCATGAATTCTAATGCCCATATCAAGTTTTGAACATCGTATTTGGGACATCATCATCCTTCACGTGCATCTGGTAGTAGCCACTTCGTAGATCCATCTTAGAGAACACGGTGGCTAACTTCAGCTGGTCAAATAAGTCATCGATGCGAGGTAAAGGATAACGATTCTTCACCATCACTTGGTTAAGCATGCGGTAGTTCATACACATCTGCATCGAACCATCCTTCTTCTTCACGAACAGGACAGGGGCTCCCCAAGGTGAAACATTGGGGCGGATGAATCCCATGTTGAGAAGCTCTTCTAGCTACTTCTTCAGTTTGGCAAGCTCGACAGGGCCCAAGTGATATGGCGACTTCGATATTGGTGAAGTTTTAGGTACAAGATTGATGGAGAACTCCACCTCCCGAGTTGGTGGCAAACTGGGTAACTCCTTGGGAAAGACATCCGAAAAGTCCTTCACCACATCTATGTGGTCGAGAGAAGGAGGTGTAGCCTTGAGGACTATATAGGCTAAGAAAGCTCTACACCCTTACGAAACTAGCTTTTCAGGTTTGATGGTGGAGATAACAAATTGTTGATCCTCTCGCTTCCTACCCTTGACACACAATCTTCCCTCAACAGGATGTGACAAACTAACCTTTGATTCTTTATAAAACAAAACATCTTTGTACCTCTTCAACCAATCCAATCCCAGGATGACATCAAAGGCGGTCATGTCGAGCAACATGAAATCTGAGGGAATCATTATACCAGATATACAGAGGTCAATGGTCAGAGTTTGGAGATACGAAGAGCAGATCTTACCAGTAGGGGTTTTTACATCTAATATATGATCCATATACTCATATTCTATTTCTAATATACAAGCAAGTTGACATGATATGAAGGCATTGGATGAGCCATAGTCAAAAAATGTCTTTATAGGATGCATATTAAGATGCAAGGTACCTTCAATAACTTCATTATCTTCGCCTTCTTCCTCAGCATTGAGAGCAAACATTTTCCCATTTTGCCTCTCCACTGGAGGTTGCATTAGGTTCTGATTGTTGTTGTTGTTATTATTCCACGGAGGCAGATTCTGCCTTGGTTGTTGCGGTTGCTGGGCATTATTATGTCTCTGCTGGAAATAGGAGTAGAGTAGTCGGATATGCCCAGCTTGGCCACACTCATGGAAGGTCATAGGAGGTCGGTTGTCTTTACAAGTAGGTGCATTGTTGGCAGGACATCTCCCTAGAGGATGGTGGTGAGAGCACCTATTGCACCGATCACGTCTGCAATTCTCGTTTTGGGTAGGGTTCTTCCTCTTGTTGTTGTTGTAGCCATTACTGTGTCCATAGAATTGGAATCCTGGGTAGGACTCAATGACCAGGTTCTTATCCACCATCTACTGGAAGGTGAGTGGAAGTTGTGGAACAAGACTTCGGCCTACCTGGTAGTTCAGGCCTTCCAAGAACAATGTTGCCCTTCTCTTGGCTCCAAGGTCGATGGCGTAGCATTCCAAAAGTAGGAACCGTTGGATGTAGTCGACCACACACATGCCTCCCTGCTTGAGGCTTTAGAACTCAGCTTCCTTCTTCCTTAGTAAGGCAGGACAGATGTACTTCTCCCTGAAGAGCTTCAAGAACTGGTCCCACTCCATGGTAGAGGTGTCTTGAGTGTGGGCGACACCATTTCACTAGACACGTGCAGGTTTGTCTAGCACATACATCGTGAACTGAACCTTCTGGTGAGGAGGGCATGCCATACCCTCGAAGGTCTGATAAAAAGCCAACACTCGGGCTTTATCCACCATGTTGTGTTCACTTCCACCCTTGAAGTAAGGTGGATGCATCTTTATGAAGTCAGTGAGGGTGAACTCCCTCGACTTGTTGGCATTGGCAGCCACTGTGTGGAGCTGCCCCATCATGGCGGAGAGCAACTGGCGCAACATTGCCAGCTCCTACTCCAGTGTGAAGGCGGGGGTGCCCAGAGTAGTAGGGTTGACCACACTATGTCCGGAAGGAGTCACAGGAGTGTTTTCCACATTGGAGTCAACAGGGTTCGACTCCTTTCCCTTGTTCCTGTTATCAAACAAGTCACCTATCCTGAAAGGTAGGGTGAACATATTAAGTTCCCAGGAGTATTTGAATCATAGATGAGAAAAGAATAGAATCATATATGAGAAAAGAATATCTAGAACGTTATTGCCTAAAAGCATATTATTTTGGGCTATCCACATCATCTCAAGCTAGGCCGGTATCATATGGGCAGGGGATTCCTCGTAAACCAAGCTAGTGGTGTGAAGGAAAATATTGCCAACCCCCAAAACCCTGATCCATTCTAGAAACCTTTGCTTCAACTTCATGTCCTAATATTTGCCTAAAGGCTTTGATACCATGTTGTAAAGAGGTGAGACCACCTCCTTACTAAAATTTAAATGAAGTATGAAAACATCCATCTTTTTAGAAAGACAAAAGATATTGAGGGATGCATGTATAATATTCCAAGTAAATAAGCATGCACCAGATACATTATAAAATGTCTATAATAGCAGAAATAAAAGTACTAAGCCTATTACATGGCTTTCATTGTTCATTACATGATTGTTCCCAAAAGAAAAAGATAATAGAAAAGGATCTAGCTATAGCAACCTAGACATCCTTTTAGATAGCTTGAGATCTACTCTTTAGCTGACTTCCTTCAAACTTGTCCTTCTCCTTGCTCAACACCAGCACCTGGGTGTTTGGGAAAGCATATAGCAAAAGGGGAAAGAAAACAAGGTATGTGTCATAAAACTACTCTAGGATAACAACATATGTAAAGCAAATAAGAACAGCCTAGGGTTCATCATAAGATGAAGATAATAAGAGTATGAGGCTATATTCAAAAGAAACTTGCAATTAACAATTATATTAAAAAGGATTTGCATGTAAGATAATTATGTCTACCTAACTAAATAGGGTTAAAGAACCTACCAAACTTATAACCTATAGGTGAGGGGAGAATAACACATTCCTAGTCACCAACACAATAATATAGGGGAGAATAAAAAAATTCCCTACGACGATTAAATACATGCCCTCTGTGGGTGGTTGTACATAAGTATCGCTAATTTAAATTAAATAGAACATAAATCTACATGCTAGAAAAGTAGTCATAGCAAGAGTAGTCATAATATTCAATAAGCATGGCAGTGGGGTATAAGACCCAAACAAGAAGAATTTATAATCTGATTTGAGGCATGAAAAACATTAGGATTCACGAATAGACGATTTAGGGTTCATTTAAGCCTCATTAGGGAAATATAGGGTTTGGCTACAATTATCCCAACATGGGGTTAAGGAATGCACATACCTCTCTTACTGATATCAATTACAAACTTTCACCACTTTAATTGAGTCTAAGTTCCACTTTTCCTATTTTCAATGTATTAACATGTATTAGAGTACATAGTGCACATTAATGTACAGAAACCCTAATTTTGGAACTTTTTAGCAAAATCTCGGATTTAGACTTTTAAAACATCACCAATAAACTTATTAAGTTCTCCTGATCAAGAAAACATATTTTTATGTTAATTTTGGAGTTATGATGATTAAGATATAATTTTTATGGATTTTATGCATTAAATTCATTTTACAAAAATCACCCTTCGTCAAACCATAAAATCAGACCTTGAAATTTTTTTTATTAGATAGATATTAATTTCCAAAACATATTTATTTGTCAAATTTGGATAAGTGGATTGGAAGATATGAATTTTTCAATACTGACCAATAGGAAATTTCCACATCATCAAACCGATCGAGATAATTGGAGAGAGAGAGGGAGAAAACACCATTTGACCCAAGATCAGGTTTGAAGTTACATAGGTAACCAAACTAGAGCTTCTAGAGAAGGTAAAACAACAAGAAACCAAAACCCTAGAAGAACATGGTAAAAAGAGATGGAGATCATCGATTTTACACATAGAAGCAAGAGTTTTACGCATGTAGTATGCAATATATGAGAAGGGGGTTAACAAAAATTTCCTCTAGGAAGGTAAGAAGGTCCAAAAAGAAAGGATCTTGAGATTAGAAGGTCTGGTTGCTCCAAGTCAAGCTCCTTTCTTGAGCAAAGATCACCTTCTCCACTTGAGAGGTGCAAAACCTAGCAAAAGAGCATGGAGATGAGATGTTTTAGGGTTATAGGTGGAGTTTTACATGGAAGGTCATGGTTCTGACCTAGAAGAAGGTGGGAGGAATACTAACAGAATGAAAATAGGGAAGGAAAGGAGGATACTTACTAGTTTTGGTCACGATCACCAAGGAGGAGCTTAAGAAATCCTAAATAGAGAAATTTGGAACCCTAGGAGCCTTCTTCACCAAGGTAGGCACCCTCTTTTACCTTGGGACAACAACTTCATGGACAAACATAAAAGGAATGATTTTATAATCTAGAGGAAAGGGAATGAGAGGATTGCTTCTTGGATTGGGATGTGGGAAGGGGTAGACATGGCTTTATAAAGAAGGGGGCAAGCAGGAGGTGTCTACGGGACTTTCCATGTGTCCTTAAGCTAAGGCTTCATGGCCATGCAAGAGGACAGCTCATAGAGACTCCTTGTATATCCAAGGTCGGTCCTAAAAGCACATGGAGGCTTCTAGGCCATCCAAACCATCCTCCAAATAAAGAAATAACCCCATTGGTTGATAGCTTTTAAAAATAAGCTCATTTATAAAGAGGGTAATCCCTATAATGCCCTTGGAGAGAAACACCTTCAAACCAAGGTGCAACCAGGTGCCCCATGGTTCAAAATATTTAGAATGGTAAGGGAATATCTAAGGATTAAAATTCAGGTGATAATTTTCAAAAAAAACCTCCCAATTGGGTAAATTGCCTAAAAGTCCAAAATGTAACTAAAATTGCATAACTTGCACAAACAACATCCAAATCGAATCAAATTTGAAACATAGGCTCATTTTATGTTTTAAAATCACATCAAAAAGTTATATTAAGGTTTAGAGAACTTAATTGTGGTAATTAAGGTTGTTTAATACATTTAATCAAGGTTTAGGGTGTTGCACTTCTAGCAGATATTAATATACCATTGTTCTACTAAAGTGGTGATTTTGCATTTAGATCCTTAAATAAGCTTTCACTGAGGTATTTGTGCATAAACCCTTATACTGGTACAATTAGTGAATAAATGTTCACTAAACCACTATAAATTCCACTAATTAAACATGAAGGACATAAAGGACAGAAATGAAAGGGAAACTTGGGAAAAAAGTTTACATGGAGATTACATCTAAGATTCATTATGTTGAAATTATCCTGAATTATGTACACAAAATTTGAAATTAAATGTAATAACCCATTGTAATGGATCCCTTTGACTCCAAAACAAGGTGATGAAATTATTTATCATTACTTGTATCAATTTTCTAACTTCAAATATTTTGTCATGCTCTTTTATGTCCTTTAAGCATCATGAATTATAAAAGAGAGAGAAAATGGAAAAAGAAAACTAATGGTATATCATCTTTGAATTAATTGAAATTCATAACACATATAAGAAAGGGGAGAAGTATTCAGAGTCATATTTTATTCTTCTTACTTCATTAACCTTCATGAAATTGTATTTCATAATATTTTTGCAATTAAAACTTTTGACTAATTTTATTTAATGAAAACCACATTATAAGCCTTAGATTATTCTTGAAAATTTAGGAAATTACAGTCTACCAACCAGTTATACAAGTGAATACATGGATAGAGAAAAAATTATTTATTGAGGAGGAAACCTAAAATATGATAACCTCATAAATTCTCTTAATTCCTAAAAAATTAAGGAAAAGAAGGATGGATCTACAACATTCAAGTACATATTTTAGTTTTGATATGCATTATTCCCTAAAAAATTTGACATATCAAAATTCAAAATATAATTTGGTAAACAAGACCATTTCTATCACTTGAACTCATATTATTCCAACATGGAGGAGGTACTTGAAAAGGAAAAAGTGTTTGTTTGATTTTTTGCTAGAAAATTGTTTTAATCTTCTGGGTTTGGTATAATAATCAAGGCTTCCATTCTTTACTACCTCGATATAGTTAGTAGACAACTTGATCGATCAATATGCTTGAAACTAGAACCCTACAGAGACAATATTGAAGTACTATACTAGAAACTGGATGAGAGTTTCACTAAATTTTTAGGAAGATGGTGAGAGGTCATAACACATCCCAATTTTAAGAGTATAGATTAAGAAGCACTCAATATGGTGATCTAGGTGCCCCACTCATGACACTTGCCTCTTTAAAGTGGTTCAATACCTTCTTAGTATCAATCCAAGATAAAGTTGGGTTGTATTATCAGTCTGAGATAAGGTGTGAATTGGTAACTTGATCAAGATAGTTGTATTCCAATATTATCCAAAACTTTCATCCTCTTTCACAATCATTAATGACACAAATGTAACACATTTGAAAATGGAGTATACAAAGAAGAATTATGCTACAGTAGGGGAAAACTTGATTCTATTTAGCAAATCAAATGACAAAAGACATCCCAAAATTTCCAAATTGGTTCTAGTTAAAACTCAAAAAGCACAAGTCAACACTGTTCATATTGAACCACCACAAAACAAACAAACACAATGACCTCCAATGTTGCAATGCAATGCCCAGTAATTTTAGGATCAACCACCATATATGCAAAAACGTACTGATATTGATTCACCCATTGAGAAAAATATGTTGAAAGCTAATCTCAGTTGGTTGCCATAAAACATAAAGAGAACAACAAAGATAAGTTAGAGTCTCCACCTTATTCTTCAAGAAAGCAAGGACAACTATAAATAAGTTTTTTAATCAATAGAAATATGTAAGAATTTTTTTTCCACTGAGGGTGGATAATATGAGGAAAAAATGGACTTGAAAATGGATTAAGAAATCCTACTATGACCAAGGAATGTTCTAGGCAAACAACCTCACTTGAAAAAATAGTTTTGTTTGCATATCATCAAGTTTCAGGAAAGAATTCAGTCTTGTTTAATTATAGGCTTAAGAAAACAAAACAAAACAAAACAAGAAAAGAAAAATTAAAGGTTTTCCAACCATAGGTGCCTTAAGATGGCCTTGTACCTTCCTTCATTGGCCTTAAAGACTTTAGTGTATGGATCCCAACCACCACAAGATCTCCCAAAATAGAGATCCATCACGTGCATAATGAATCCAATGTGATACATAGAGAGATATATTAGAGAGGTATGTGAGTAGATCCAGTGATATCTAGATGTGTGTTGTTAATGTTTTTATTGTTAGTAATTTACATCATTTAGTTAAGACACACAAAAGACATGTATTCCATCATTGGAAAGAAGTGATATTTCAAGCAATCAAGAAAGAATGTATAAGATATTGATTAACAAGGAATGACAATATGATGCTACTACATCAATATCAAACAATGTGACTAAATAAGCACAGAAAGATTTATTTGAATTTAAGAAATTGTAAGATCAATTAGTTATGGAATTTATGCAATTAAAGAAGTTACCCAATCTTGAGTAACAAAGAACTAGTTTTTCTACATAAGTAGTTGTCGTGTGATGAATAAGAGATATCTTAAAAAATAAAAATTGTTTTCTTTACCTAAAAAGATTATATAACATGAAAAAATAGATAACGGGTTAAATCAAGATAGCCATTTATATAGATGTAGTAGATAGATAAAAAATTAAGTAACTAAAACCAAATATAGAGGTTGTTAGAGCCTTCGTATCATTCTTGTAGCATCTTGACATACTAGAACCATTGTTTGAGAAGAAGGATCATACAAACAAGTGTCAGTTTAGAGTCATATTAAGACAAGGTAGATCACTTGCTAACTTTGGGAGAGTTGAAAGGGGTAAAAGTTGATAACAAATACATGTCATAATTATATTGGTTCGAGTTTCATAGGAATGAACGTCAAAAAAGTGATTTTGATATTACATCAGATTTGGAACATGAAATAAAAATAGGATTTGCATCTTAGGGGACCTTCATATTGCTTCCTTTCATGGGGATGAGAACTGGTAGAATGTCACATTCCTCCATGTTGTATACTTGAGAGAACAAAGCAATCTACTAGGAGTATCATTGGCTTGAAAGATACACATTTCGTGTATGAGTTTCTAAGTTTATGACTTGCTGCAAGGTTATGAATGTATCTCAAATTGGAAATTTATTTGGATGTCAAGTTGTTTCGTTAAACACTAATATATTAGTTAGAAAAGAAATAAAGGAAGAAATAGGTGAAAACTTGAGAGAAAGTCTTCCTATCTATCCTTCTTTATTAGAAAATAGGAAATTGAGGAAAGATTCAACTAGGATTCCAAATTGGATATTGAATTTGATCAAATATTTTCTCCACTAAAATTACATTTAAGCAAAGAGATAAAAAGGCTATTGAATTTTTACTTGTATTGAAAGAGAACACAATAGGAAATTTTCTTGAAGAAGTTTGAAAAATAGTTGAAACAAATAAACCACACAAGTCTCTTTGTATACATACAAGGTCTTTTAAATTATCAATGAGTAGAACCAACCAAACATATAAAACAAAAGAGGAAAAATTAGAGAAGTGCTAAAGTGTTTAGAGTCATTAGGAGCTGTATCCTTATCTGGGAGAAATGGAAATAACAGACATAGGTCCATGACTATTTTCATAGTATCTCTCAATGGTATCCACTTTTATGGGAAAGCTATAAAGGTTAATTGGTCCTTTACAAGTAGTCAATGAGAAGACACTTTTGGGCATTTTATCATATGTGTAGGTGATCTTAGTCATGAGGTTCATATGCCCTTCAAATTTCAATGTTTTGTTTTTGTGTATCCTAGTTGTTGATGCAAGATTTATGTGGTATTAGAAATCTAGGGAATCAAGAGATATGGATTTATTTCATTTTGAGATTATCATGTCACTCAATGGTCCATTAATGATCTTAGAGTGAAATGGCTTGGAAGCTAGTAAATCTATGACAACTAGACAAATAAGGGTAATGGATCTAATGGAAAGAATAATGTAGAAAGAAAGAGTTTGTTTTACTTAACAAATAGATCAAAAGAAGGTGGTAAAGAATCTTAGAATGATGAAGAACTAGAAGTCAAGACATAATATGCAACTATTTATGTTGGAAATCTACATCTCGAGGTCACCTTACTGATCTACACTACTATTTCCATGCTTTTGGTGCTAGGGACATTGAGGAGGATCAAATACATAGAGATAAAAGATTTGGTTTTGTTTGATAGAGTAATTGTTTTGAAGAATCTCATTCATTTAGTTGGGCAATGGTATCATCCTTAGTGGAAAGACAATCAAATTCTCATGGGGAAGGAAGCTTACACCACCAACAGTGATGGGGTTCCGAATGTCACACCAATAAAAACCCTAAGGGAATAACCATTATGTTTACCAAAGAACCAATTCCCCACTCCACACGAGTCGAAGCCTTATTGCAGTATATTTAAGGATTGAACCCATAGGACAACCTTTTTAAGAAGTTGTATATATTTAGAAGTATTAAGACTATTATTTGTCGCTGAGTAAGTTGATTGATTGATTAAACTAATTGCTGCCAATGGCAACGATGACTAAAGAGGTAAATAAATGATAATAAAGAGAACCAGGGCCTGGGGTTTTGGTTGCCAAAGACTGCATAATTATCTTAGCAAGATTTAACTCCTAAATAACAATTTAATAAATATAGGCTTTTCTAATGCACCCTAGTGGGATATAGATCGTTGCATGATTAAACTCCATTAGAACTGACCATACTTGACATCCAAGTTTCTAGTTTACTCTGACTGAACTCCCTAACTATGGACAACCATTTTCAGAATGTAGAGGATCATAACAAAGTCCTATCACTATCCCTTACTGACACTTCAGGGGGATAATAAGAATGTTTTGAAGTTCTAATCATGTTTATGAAAACCTACGCATGCATGATTTTAACACATATGCAAAGCAAGATCTCAATTTGCAAGGCAAGCAGAATGATACTTTAGTTAGCAATAGTATTGTTGAATTTACATACAAGCTAGCATAAAATATGGTCTAATGGGGCTAGTCCCCATGCCCCATCATAAAGGTAAACTCGCTCATGGTGAGAGACAATAGCATGAAGATAGGTAGAACAATAGAAGGTCCCATGACGCCTAGTATAGGAAGACCAATCTCTCCACTGTGACTTCTGCCTCCTTGCTCCTCCCTAGGGTTTGCACTGTGCAATATGGCTTCTAATCGTCGATAGAGTCCCTCAGAATGAATGTTACATGTTCCCTTTTATAGATGCATTACTCACTACCAAAACCTAATACTAAATAATTATGCTCGAAGGCAACTAATTACATAGCCCGCACTCGATCCACAAGGCGCCTCGTGTGGGTTACTCAATTTGGACCTCATATCCGATTCTCTGACAGACCAACATGAATTGAATCAGAGTAGGCTGGATGAAAAGAGCACATGTCAAAACTGCAAAATATGGAAGACTCCGGGTAGAGAGCGGCTCAAATTAGCTCTCTGGTGGGGCCAATCGCTTGACTGGGTGGTTGGAAGGTTGATAATGGAAATCTTCTCGGGACTCTCTTCCCTTGAGGCATGGAATCGTGAGGGCTTGATCGTCCTTCTATGCAATGATGTATAATTTTTGTTGGTTCTACTTGAAAAGTATTTAAAGTCCATTAAAGTCCAAAAAATGGAAGTTAATTACATTTAAGTAAATTGAATGCTAAAACTAGGAATAGAAGCACAACGGCCTCGAAAAAGTAGATAAAATTATATGTAAAGATGGGTATAAATATACTCATCAAGGAGCTATCTCAAATCATGTACCTCCCCATATTTATCATAGTTTGCAGGTGTTTCAGTTAGTGACCTACTTTCGTGCAAGTTTCAATTCACATCGAACAAGATCAACGAGAACCCACAAATGATGGCTTCCCATGGTCAGTTTGATTTGAGTTAAGCAACATTAGATTGGGTCTATGTTCCAATCAAACAATAGATAATGGTAGGGTACTAAAGTCTGGTTGCAGCTCAACATATTTTGTATTATCAATAAAGCTTATTGTGGTGTCTATTTAGAAAATATTTAATAATCATATCCTATTGTACCAATCTAGAATCACATTACTTTTCTTTTTGATGTAGTACTTATTTTCTTTGTATTTTATTTTATCATTTTTCTATATGTAGAGATGCATAGAACCAGGGGTAAATCAGAGTTGCAAGACTCCATTTACAATGGACCTTTCATTTATTTGCATGCACTTGGCATAGACCTTGTTGCTTGAGATATATGAAATCTACCTTAGTTTGGAATGAAAAAAGAACTAAAAAACTTTGTGTTGTTGCATCTCAATGCAATCCTCGGGTGAGATTTAAAACTTCTCTCAGTATGTGACATCATTAACTTTATCATGAGATTGTGGCTTGCAAGTAGTAATTAGATGCCTAAACCTTATTCACATAATTTTGTTGTTTTTTTGTCTTTAAAGAAAGAATATCCTCTACATAAAAGATATGTGCATGACAAATACTTCTTTCATATTTATTTATTTTGTCAAAATATCTTTATCATAGACCAGAGAATGAGTTTCAAGTAAATTATCTACATCGAATCTCACTTTGATTTTTGTAAATATGGATTCTTACCTTGTGTTGTTGTTCTCAATTTGGTTGGTTTAATTAAGATGATGACTCAAATTTGATGGTTCTTTGAGATTTATAGTTTCTATTGGTTTTTTTACTTCCTTTCCAGATAGTTCTATATATAAATATGTATAAACACTCAAATACAATGTTCTGTCTAATCTCAATTGACATGTCATGAGTTACAAAGTTTTAGCCTTTTTTTTACGACAAGTTATTCTCTAGCCTTGAAGCTTCTTTGAAATCAAATTGTATTGATTAGTTGTAAGTTGAGAAGAATGGCATTAGCTAGTGAAATATTATTAGGATTATATTTCTATATTCTGTAAGGGATTCTAAGTTCAAAAATGTAGCTTATTATTTTACATTGAACTTCTACCTTGTGTTGTAGAGTTTGTGTTTTTTCTATACCATTGATGTTGACTTTGTGCATGATGGTGTTCCTTCTATATAGTTGGCATCAATTCTCTACTAATTCCATATCTCTATCGATGAACCTACATGTTTAGTCTCTCTTGTTGTAGTGTGAGATTCTCTTGTGTATGTGTAGTTCTTACTACTTCTTATAGAGTACCATTAAGGATTTTATCAATTTTACCTCTCTTATGCACACTTGTACCAATTTAAAAAGAAAACAAAAATATTAATGTCAGCAATTTTTTTAGCAACATCTAGTAGTTATGACAAATGAGTAGAGGTAGTACTATGAATTGCATCATTGATTGTCTATAAGAAACAATCATGTACACTACCATTTCTTTTCTTGTCCCAAAAGGATTTTATAGGGACATTAATTTGTTTTTGAGAGATAAGGATATAATAAAGTTGTCCAATATTTGAAATGAATATATTAAGTTTTTGATGTTGTATCTATATATTTATATTTTTACATAAAAAATTGTTTTATAGTGAGAAAAGAAATATGACATATACATGGATGAAAGATCCCAATAATGGGTATAGAGAAATAAGTACAACAATGTTAAACAAATAAGATCTAATACATGTAAGACATTTCTTCTAGGATTTCATCCCTTCGCACCTTGACAAGTAGCTTTAAATTGGAATCAAATCACAAACTTGAGAAACATATTCTAGGAGAGCCATCTTTCTTTCCCAAACCAAATCAAGCATCAACCACATATTTATAGAAATTGTTTGTCATAGTTGAAGTTCTTATGTAGAGTATTCTAGAAAACATTATAGGCAACCGACTAAAAGGATAGGGCATTATCATAGTGTTGTGTGAAACGAGAAATGTATCCCTTCACGTAGGGAGGAAAACAACCCCAACTGACATGCACCCTAACAAGGGTGCTAATGAAAAAAATGTAGAACAATGACAACTAGTAGGTAGGGGGCTGCCCAAAGACATAGAAAGAAAATGATTGTCTGTAAAAGAAACAATACCATAAAGGGGAAGGAGAAGACAACAAACTAGTTGGTCCATTGAATGAGATGATGGTTGATATCACAATTGCAACTTTAACAAATGAAGCCACTAGAGATACTATAGAAACAACCACTAGCTCCCAATCAATTCCTCCAATAGTCAATAGAGAAATGAGAGGGGTCAGAACACCTTCTACCAATAGATGGAGAAGCTAGCGGATCCTAGCCGAAATAGGTCCCATGGAAAAGGAGAATGCACACCAATAGACAAATCCCCCTCCCCTAGACTTGACTACCACGTTTAGCACTAAATTGCCCAAGCACTATGGAATAAGAGCAGTCGGGACAAGATCAGACTTATTTGCATGTTTTTCTCTCTTTTCACATTTGTTTGAATAATTAAAATGAAACTATTTTTTTATTCATTATGTCAAACTGTATCATGCTATTACATTTCATTGTTGTAGCCATTGAGAGAAACTTTGGGTGGGAAAACTATTATAGGAATCTAGAGAATGGATGAGCCTGGCCCTAAGGTATATCATTTAGGTTGTAAGGAAAATATTGGATACCATGTGGATTTCAAATGTACCAAAATCTATTTATTATTGGAAAGATGACATCGAGAATCCCTATGGCATCAATTCAATGTTCTCACTGGAAACATTGTGGTGATGATTGGAATCTATGTTTACTTATTAAATTATAATCGTGAATTCTCAATTCTAGTAAGTCATTGGAAAATATTGACTTCTAAATGAGTGTTTCCTTTTTGTATGATCCACTACCTAGTTACTTGAAAATAATATGAATACTGCAATGTGAAGAGAGCATTGTCCTACTAGAATTCTAGGTTTTGATCTTTCTTTGTCAATTACTCTGATATGTAGACTACATATTTTTGAAATGGTTATCAAGATACTACATATTCCCCTATCACTATTTTTATATGTCTTCCCACTCATTACTTGTATTCATATACTACTTATCCTCTACTCTAATGCAAATTGTCTTTATTCAATTTTTGTAATGGAAATGCCAAGCATACTTCTCATGATTGCAATATGCATTGTCCAATTATATGATCCATTATGTGAAGTCGTGTTAACCAAATTAGTTTGTAACACATAATATAATTTCTAAGTAAATCTATATGTCAATGGATGCTTTTAGGCTACAACAAATGTCTATCAAGTCATCAAGGAGATGATAGACAAAATTGACTACACATCATGTTGATTGATTGGATTGTTGCTGCAAAATGATATTCATGTTGGATTGTGACAATGACCTCTATTTTTTCCTCCTTTTAGGTCAATATTATTCATGTCTCCAATAGTGTTTGTGGAGCTTACTATCCTTAGATATTTCTTTGCAAGGTAAGTCCATTCATATTGGTCATAGTTTCACAAATCAGGTCCTACCACATGTATCATTATTCATTTATAAGTTATTAGGAGTATGTTAGAGTTGTTACATATGATGAGGACTTTTTTGTATGTATGTCATTATGTGGTCATATGCCACTATACTAATAAAATGTCAAAATGTCAACTTTTTCATATTGATTGTATTATCCACATGAATCTTTTATTTGTTTTTGCTCAGATTGAGATGAGAATTGCCCTTGTGGGATTTTGGTTTGCCAACATTTAACCAAACTAGGCACTGGTTACTCAATATATTGAGTTCCACAAGTATGAGTCTTGGATTGTAATGTGTGGGCTCTATATGAATCATCTTAATATATTGAGCATTCTTCAAGTGTCTTGCAATAGAAGGTGATGAACATGATCTTTGTGAGTTATTTTGGTAGATATTACCAGTCTCTCTTACTTGTGTAATAGAAATTGAATTTTGGATTTCTTAACACAAATAAGAAAATCCCCGAGAGATGTAACAATTTCTTTTATTCATATATTGAGGGAAATGTGTCCTAAGAGTTTATTGAGGTGATACATAACTCTAATCTTGAGAGATACGACCAACAATTAGTTGAAGATTTAGCCACATGCATAAATGGTTTTTGACTTCTATTATTTGGAATATGAAGTGTTATATACATACAATTTTTACTATGTAAATCTCAAGATTGATGCAAATTTCTTCTCAAAGGGTCATTATGTATATTTGTTTCCATGCACATGTTATCCAATCAAGGTATGTCTCCCCATGTATTCATTGTTTGACAATAAATGAAATTTTGATTATTTAAATTGTAAGTAAAATTTGATTTAGATCAATAATGATTTTCCTAAGACAAACTTTTATATTGGAAACTCATGCAGTGGATACATGATCTAACTATAGACGTATGTATATTAATGATTTTTTCCTTACATATGTTTGCCTCAGTCATGAAGTGAATGAATCCATTTTTTCATACACATTAACTACATATATTGTGGTTGATGTCATTTTTACTACACATCAACTACATATACAATCGTAGTAAATGACATTTCTTATGAATCTCATTTTCACCTACATATTAGTAACTATATATATATTTATCGTCATATATTTAGATAAATTCACAACTACATTTATATGTATGAAAAAAATTTAGATACATTCAGGGATGCATATGAATTAATATTTAAATGCTTATTTAAATGCACACACAAAAAGTGTAGCCAGAACAATTAGTTGCATATATCATATGTTAGGATAAATGAATCCAAAACCTTTACCTACAAAAATGAGGTTTTTCCTACACTTCTTTTTGTAGGTAAAGACAATTTCCTTCACAGGTTTTGGGAGCATATGGAAGCAAGTGTATGCAAAAATATTATATGTCAAAGTCACCTGAGATAAAAAAGTTTCTTAAAACATACAACTACATTTGAAGATGTCAGAATCTATATGGTTTTTAAAAGTCAGCTACAACTGTTGAACATCAGGTGAACTAAATTTCCAAAAGCGTACAAGCACATGACTCGGTGAGGAGTGCTATCAGGAACATTGAGAAGCAAAATAGGAGGGGTCGGTGGTCAACACTTGCAGATGTTGCATAAAGATCAACAATGATGCAACTACTTGTAAGGATGCATCAACTTTTGTGATTGTTGTAAGGAATTGTAATAGAGAACAAATTAAAGGTGTGGGAGGTAAACATACTTCTTATATAGTAATTGAGGCAGAACTAAGAGGTATATATATGGCCCTAGAATATGTGGTGGAAAAGGAGCTTTAAGAGGTAACGGTTGAATAAGATTGTTTGGCGGCTGCACACCTCATTAGGGAGAACTATAAGGAAAATCCTAGGTATGCAAACTGGGCATTGAAGTTTTAGAAGATTATCAGGAACCAACTGGTGAGTCAATTACGTTTGCATTGAAAAGAATGTAACTTTTGACCGAATTGTTAAAATTAACCTAAAAAACCACCATATAGTGTTTCATTATGTTGCACTCCCCTGGTCAAGAGGGGACCTAGTAGAAATGGACAAATATAATGGTAGTAGTACTAGCATTTTTAATTCATAAATTGTATTATATAATGCAATAACTTTTTCAATTCATTTGTAGGAGGAAGGAAATATGAATAAGAGAGCTTCCTGACTTGCTCTAAAAAAAGACAATTTTTTTGTAATACAATATTTTCATATTTTTTCATCATAATTGTTTTTCTTTTGAGAAATGAAGTTTCATTAACAAGAATGCACAAGGTGCATATAGTATCAAATTACATCAACATTAATCATAAGTGGAAGTAATACATCAAATGTTTGACATATATAGTAACAAACCCTAAGGAGGGGTATGATACACATTGATTATGATGTTTGATGATGTCGGAGCTTGTCTAATGCATCTACAACATGATTATGGGTTTTGTAAAGTTGTAAAAGATCACCTCCCAAGGATTAGTTAAGTAGTATCCAATGGATTACATCCAAGAACTGGTCACTGGAAACTGATATCATTCTTCAAGATAAAAGAAGTGGCAACCTCACTATCAGTTTCAATTATCAATTTATTGAAATCAAGATCCACTATTTTGCATAAAGATAAATCTATTTTAGCTAGTTCAGTTTGAAGTTGTATATACTACCTTAGAGCAACCACATATCCATGAGCCATATTGTGAACAAGCAACATCGAAAATGGTACTTTTATCATTTCTAACAAATGCAACAGTATTTACCTTCACCCACCCAATAGGAGGAGTCTGTAATGTTAAGTTAGGTTGTGCCCACTACTAAAAATATGATATACTGTGTCTAGTCATTTTATAAGAAAAACCGATGATGTTATCTTTAGTGTCAGTTCATTAAAAACAACCACCGTGGTTTGACCAACTGAGAAAACACGGCTGTATTTTTTTTCATCGGTCACTTCTAAAAGCAACTGACACAATGTATCACCCGTGAAAATAGAATTTTCACAAAACTTTTGTGTCGAATTTCATTTGCCTCCAAAAACCTATTTCGTTGGTTCTTTTACTAATATCTAACACTATAAATAGGTGGACATGCCATCTATTAGGGGAAATTTTCCCACCCCCAATTGATGTTTTTGTCGGTTATATAATCAAGGATTAATGAGAAAGATGTATACACCATGTGTCCTATGGAAATTTTCCCACCCCCACTTGTTGTTTCTCGCCAATTGTCCTAATGATTACTGAAATCTTAGGTATCGTTGGATTGTGGGGTTAGGCATCAGTTTGTTATAGACAACCGACAACAAAGTTTCATTTTAGATGACAATTGTTTTTCTACAATTGATGACCTACACCCCAGCTCGTCGGTGATCTAAATGACTGGCATGGTAGGTCTTACTTAAGCCATGTAATAAACCATTTTCCCCTCTTTCCCCTACCTGCATTTCTCTGGAAATAGTGCTTCGGCGATCTTTACTTGTGATTCTTCTCCTATCTGTCGCCGGAGCTGCTCATTGTGTCGTGAGGGATTTCTCCATGGCCAAAGCTTCCACTAAAGCTTCATGTCTTGTTACTTCTTCCTCCTCTAGTCAGTGTTGTTCCAACGCTACTCCTCTAGCCTCCTTGTGTCTACCGACACCGTTGCTCCTCCTCCTTTGATGTCGCTTTGTCCTCCTCTAATCGGTGCTCCTCCGTTGTCACCACTGCTTCTAATGCCAGCCTCCTTTGATGCCAACCTCCTACGACATAGGTAGCCTCCTTCCTCTCTTCCTCCCTCAGTTCTCCATATCTCTTTACCCTCTCCTCCCTCCTCTCTCCTCCTTCCCCTTCCCTATGATTTCTTTTTAATATTGAGGAGAAATAGTGAAGGGAACGGGAAGTAAGAGATAAGAGGAAGGAGGAGAGGGGGGAGGGAGATGGAGTTTGATATTAGATTGTCTCAAAATTCTTAATGTGATGAAATTGAATAAATAGAGACTTCAAATTGTATTTAATCGTATAAATTGTGTCAAAATTTCTATTAGTTAATGGGGATCGTGAAGAATTATTACATGTTCATTATTGATTATTTAGCTTTGTTAGGATTATTACATGCTCATAATGAAAGTCTAACTTAGATGAGGAGAGAATCGAATTCTAGGTCTCATTAATGAATTATGATAATTGCATTGTTTATTTGAAACTATAACCCTTATTTATATCTATGATAAGTGCATTGTTTAATGTTAGAATTAAATGTTGTATGGCTAAATGATTACACCTAGAAATTAATACACTTAAATTGATATGAATTCTCTAAATTAACTTGATTTACATTGAAATTGATATAAATTTACTTTATTAACCCTAAACACTAAACTTCTAGAAAGTAAACTCTCATTTGTAACCCTAACCCCTATACAAATTAGAGTTTACTTTATAGAATTTTAGTGTTTAGGATGTAAGTGTATATGTGTGTTCCCTGATTGAAAGAAATTATCCCTGAAGACAACAGGCTTCCTATCTCAACATACAAAATTAAGATACATGCATGCCCAAATGATTGTGTGTTGTTTCAAAAGGAGTATATCGATATGAAAGAATGTCCAAAGTATGTGGTGCCTAGGTGTGGGTGAGACCAAAATTGAGTCTCCTACCAAGGTGATGTAGCATCTTCCTATAATACCATGGTTGCAAGGAAAAGCCTTTTTCTAATACTACAGATGCACAAAATTTGTCTTGTCATGCGTAGGTAAAGAAAAATAACAATGGTATGCTATGATATGTGTCTGCTTCCCCACAATGGGAGAAGATTGATTTATTGTATCCTTAATTTGGCAAAGCTTCTAGAAATTTAAGACTTAGACTTTGTAATGACGGGATGAATCCATATGGAATATTAAGCAACCAACAGAGTACCTGGCCTATCATGATTGTTGATACAATTTTCCTCCATGGTTGTGTATGAAGAATAAATATGTAATGTTGTCATTGCTGGTATCGGGCCTTAAAAAACCTGACAATGATATTTACCTTGAACCTTTGATTGATAACCTAAAGAAACTATGAGGAGAAGGTGTGATGACTAATGATGCTTTACTTGAAGAGATGTTTAATTACGTGCTATGTTGTTTTGCACTATTAATGACTTTTTTGCTTATGGGAACTTGTTTGTCTACAACGTCAAAGGAACCAAGGCATATCCTATATGTGAGGAATATACAAATTCTATCTGATTAAAAAATGGTGGTAACACTATATATCTTGATCATCAAAGGTTTCTGCCTAAGGTGCATTCTTATCAAAACTAGTACAAAACATTCAATCGCTCAACCAAGGAAAGGAGTGCCCCTAAACCTATGTTAAGGGGGTATGTTTATGCAAGAATAAACACCACTGTAAATCATTTTGGTAAGAGACCATGTACTACTCCCACTGATGAAAAGTCTTTATTCAAAAATAGGTTAATATTTTGGGATCTTCCTTATTGGAGTTTTTTGACAGTTCGACATCGTATCAATATCATGCATGACGAGACATTTTTTGTGATAGCATTATTGGTGCTAAGTTGAATATACCTAGTAAGACTAAAGATGGCATCAAATCCAGAATGGACCTATATGAGGTATATGGAAAGAATTAACAAAAGAAGTTACCAAGGGTCCCTGCACATATCTACCTCTTACTTGTTATACCTTGTCTACAAATGAGAAAAGAACTTTCTATGAGTGCTTGTATAATGATGAGGTACCAAAGGGATACTCAGTCAATATCTGTAGATTGGTATCAATGAAGGATCTGAAGCTAATAGGTATTAAATATCATGATTTTCACACTCTAATGCAACATATATTGCATCTGGACATTCGACCTATCCTTATTAGGCATATAAGGTTTGCGATCACTAAGCTTTGCTTCTTCAACATTCTATGTGGAAAAGTAATTGATTTTGAGATCTTAGAAAAGTTTCAAAGAGAAGTGGTCATTACCATATGCCAACATGAGAAATAGTTTCCGCCTTCATTCTTTGATATCACAGAACATCTGGTTGTCCATTTGAATAGGGAAGTGCAGTTTTTGGGACTAGTTTTCTTGCATTGGATTTTTCCTTTTAAGTGTTACATGAGTGTTTTTAAAGGTGATGTTCTAAACTGTTGTATCCCAGAAGGGAGTATCATTGAGGGTTATGTTGCTAGGGAGGTTATGGACTTTTTCAATGACTTTTTCAGTTGCATTACAATTGTTGCTAATACTATGAATCTTGAAGTTTATTCCAGAAAAGTAATTTTAGGAGAACAATAGATAAATAATCATTCATGAGTAGTGGGAACAAGCACACTTATATGTTTTACACAACATTGATGGTGTGGGTAATTGTATCACTAAACACACCAATGAGCTCAAGACATGTTATCCCCAAGCAAGTTCAATGTGGCTTGCTAGAGAGCATAATCATACATTAATTAGGTGGTTTGAAAAGAAAGTATTCAATCAACTATCTCAAACACCAAATAATGTTACATAAACTATCAAATGGCTCATGTATAAGCCAAAGATCCATGTTGCATCTTATGATGGGTTTGACATAAATGGATTTTAATATTACACAAAATGTCAAGATGATAAGAGTGTCATCCAAAACAGTGGGGTCACCCTTTAGGCATCTTCATTGTATTTTTTAGTGCCAAGGATAAGAGTCTACATGAAGGAAAGATGTCTTATTATGGTTTCATTGAAGAAATATGGGAAATTGAGTATATAGAGGTCATAGTTCCATTATTTAGGTGTAAGTGGGTTGATGATAAGAAAGTAGTTTTATTGACGAACTCGGTTTCACAATAGTGAAATTTTGGTGGATAGGCAAGAAGGATGAACCCTTCATCATGGCATCACAGTAAAAATAGATATCCTATATCGATGATCCTACAAAAGAAAATTGGTATGTAGTTCTTCATGGGAAAAGATAGTTCATTTCAGGTCATATTGATGAAGAAGAATACTATGACAAGTATGCTGACTCTATTCCATTCTCTGTTGTCTAACCAAGTGTAAATGTTGAATCTAAAATTGATGACAATACATGTGAAGATCACACAGAAGGGGTATTAGTTTAAGGTATACCACATGTAATATTTCATATGTTATTGGCATTATATACCATGTTTATTTGTTCATATTGATCTGACTTTTTAATATGTGATCTGACTTTTTGATAAGTGATGTGACTCTTTCATGTATGATCTGACTTTCCATATGTGATCTGACTTGTCATATGTTTACTTTTGATTTTATAGATGGTATCTGACTAGGAGCACAATAATCCTGAGCGCCAGGAGCTTGAGCATGAGGATCATGCTGAGCATCCTAGTCATGGTGTTGATGGTTCTGATAAATCAAAATGTAAGAGTGGGATAACTCAGATGAAAATTGCAGTGAATATGGAAGGGAGGAATGGTGTGGTTGAATTCAATGAAGTAGGCACGCTAATTAATAAAGAGTTCATCACCTATTATAGGGTCCTTGGTCAAAGCAAAGTGCCTTTCCTTGTTGAGGATTGGAGACAAGTGAGTAACACCAGGAAAGACCTCATCTAGAGGTAGTTAGAGGTGAGATAAATGCATTTACTATTTTATAGTCATTTCCTATTATTTCTTTTAATATTTCTAAATAGTAGTGAATGTTGAACCTCTTTAAGTCCAGTATGAGATTGATGAAACTTTTGGTATGTATACCCTGAGAGCCAATCATGTGATGATTGTACTAGTATAATTGTAAATGATTTGAATAAATAAATAAAGGCAAGATTCCAATTTATTTTATTTAATTCAATTATGAGATAATTATGTAATATTATAAATGTCTAGAGAACAATATTACTCAATGACATATGTCTTCAAGTATTAGCCTTGTTGAATGAGATCATACCGATGTTAAGAGTACATATACATATTCTCATTATGTCCATGTTTGGTTGTTATCGTGGAAGGTTGATAGACAACATTAACACATAAGACTAGAGTGTGAGTTGATTGATGACTGAATCTCATTAGTCATGATATGGAAATATCAAACCAAGCACAAACAAAAAAGTTAGAGAACAATGTATCAGACAGACCCACCGTGAGACTGACACATGAAATCCATCATCATGGAAGTCATAGTCAGGTCTCACAGTGTTGGTGGTGTTTTTGTTTCTTAGACCTGCAATCACTTCACTCATCACATGTTGTTGGGTACACTTTGACATCATCAAATGCAGTTTTGAAACATGGATTGTTCTAACAGTGATGATTGGGTGACTTTGACACATGGGGATTGATTGTGAGTGATAGATATGGGATTTATCCCTCCTACTATAGTTTGATGTCCTGGTCCTCTTAATTAGAGAGACTGAGAAAAGCATGGCCATGCGCATGTGTGTCAATATGTGATATTGAGCTTACATATATCTCAGACAGTCCATATATCTCAGACAGTCTGCTCTGGTTCAAGAAACAAGATTGAATGATAAAGATTGTGACTACACCATGCCTAGAGTTCAATTTGGATATCAATGACAAAGGAATTATACAAACACCACAAAACCATACACAGATTGTAGGTTGAAGTTGTTCCCCAATTTTCCATTTACTTGGATAGCATTGATGTGCGACTAGGCATCACTCATTGCTTGTGATGTCATAAGTTGTTATGGACATTCACTGTCAATGTAATATGGGACTTATTGGATCACACACATAGGTCCCGACCTAGAAGAGGAGTTTAATCTCAAATGGAAATTGAATAAAATACTAGAAGTGTTTTGGTATTTGATTCACAGAAACAAATAGGATGACAGGACTACCAAACGCCCATCTCAAGTGATGAGATAGCCGTCTGGAGTACCAAACGGCTATCTCAATTGTTGAGATGGGAGTCTAGGAAGTCAGACCTGTTTTGAGTTCGAATTGGAGAAGGAAGTGAACCGACCAAACAAACTGGCTCGGCTCGGGTCACCAGACAACCATCTAGATGAACCGAGACGGCCGTCTCACATGGGAGAGATGGTTTGATTTGGCCGAGGGAAGGATCTAGATATTTCCTAATTTGTTTGAGTTGCACATTACTTGTTGTACAAGGAAATTAATATGGGATATTAATTGGAAATCAATTGTCAAATTCGTGTACAACTAAGAAACAACTAAACAGACATCTGGATTTCCATATGACCATCTTGGCTATCAGAGGTTGCAAAAATTCCAGAATTGTTGTGAAACTTTGAGATCTTCTGGTCCCTTCCACTCCCACATCGACTGGGAACCTAGACCCAGGCTCCGCCTATAAATAGAGGGGTACTTAGGGCTTCCAAGAGAAAAAAAATAGACAATTGATCCTCTCTGGTTGTGGTAACCACAAGAGCCCGAGAAAGTTCTACCTGACTAGGGAGGAACAACAAGGGAAAGAGAAATTGATATCATTATCGTGGGACAGCAAGTTGGTGACTAATACACCAACAGAAGGGATGAATCCTTCTTGATTGTTCTAGCAGGACAACATGAGTTCTAGGCAGTCTGTGTGGACTACCATAGAGGCGGGAGGCCATTGTCTGCCTCTAGGAGGCCAACGTCAACCAGCAATCCATGACACGAGGAGCTATTGAAGAAGATGAGGTTCGTGGTTGCAGTCCCTAGTGCTGAGCAGGAGGCGCAACAGTCATACGAGTCCCAGTGCAACCAGAATTTAGAAATTGTACATCTATGACGATTAGGATTGTTGCTAGACTTGCTCCAAGATGAAGTATATCCTCAAAACTATCCTTCATGCATTATAGATATTGATATGATCCATTGGTTATGGGAATATGTTAGATAAAAAAATTAATTTTTTTGTCTGCTCTTTAGCCATATTTCCCTATAGTAGTATCAAAGCCAACGTCAATAACTATATTATAGGAATATCTATATGATAGGATTTTGGTTTCTGTAGTTCTACTATTGCATGCGATGTGAATAATATCTTGTCAAATCTAATACCACGACAATTCCAAACTAATCTATATGATATATATGTAATTTAAATATGTCGCCCTGAAAGTGGTTTTATGGTGGATGTGTAGAATGGTTATAGATAATAACCCCTATATTTCATGCATGGTTGTATGGTTGGTTGATCCTCTTTTCTTGGTCTGGGTACCAAGCATCTATCTTTTCTTCCCCATGTAATGTTAATTCTTTCCTACCCTTGTTCCTATCAAATGTAACTCGAGGTTTTCAAATAATCATGTAAATGTAGGATAGTTTATTTTTTGTTATGAAAAAGAAGAAGATGTCCCAAAGACAAGCCAATAGACTGAAGGACCATGGAGGACCAGGAGGACGATCCAGGCCAATCGCTTGGTGGACCCGACCGATTAGTTGGAGGAGCCAGCAGATGGTTAACTAATGGAACCAGGCGACCGGTGAGATGACCTAACAACTGGCCAAGAGGTGAGTTGACCATTTCAAAGGTTGAACCAGTCAACCCGGATGGCAAGCATATATCTTCACCAATAATAGGTTTTTGCATGTGATGTAGACTTAGATGACCGTAATTCCTTGTGGCTCCAAAGGATTACATTAGGCTGGCCATAACTATCACTTTCGTTTATTGCATGTTTTTCATTGTGGGATATAGCATGTATATAATGTGTACTATATATTTGGTGATCGGATAAAGTATATGTATATACTTATAAATACAAAGTCCCTCAATTAAAATGTCAAGTCTTAGATACTTTCCAAAAGCGGCACAAATGAAAAACTTGATCGACTAAGTGTTGGATAAATTGGGCATTATTATAATCCCTTTGTTTTGATGATGACAAACATTTCATTCTTGTGGATCTAACGTGCTACTTAAGTTTTGCAGGAACAAGGTGGATGACAAACCTTTGGGAGATCTATATGCTCAAAATGCTTTAATTTCATGATTGTAATCAAATTTAAAAACTTGTACAAGTATATAATGTACAAGTACTTAGATATCATGTAAATCAAGAATTTAGATCTTCCCTAGCCACACACAACACTTAGATAGGTCATCCCCTACAATAGTATTGCAACTGCACATTGATACACACACTTAGTACATAGTTCAAAACATTGAAACAGAGTCATTCTCGGTCGACAAACTTCTCGACCGAGACACTCTCGGTCGACAAACTCCTCGACCGAGAATTGACCCAAATAGTTGTTAGACACAGCGGACAAGGTAGTTGGGAGTTGGAATCGAACGTTATATACACTTACTCCAGACTGTCCCTCAGTCGAGAAAGACTTCGACCGACAGGACTCTCGGTCGACAATTTCTCGACCGAGATTGTCTCTGTCTGCACTTTTTAGAATTAATTAACTAGCCATTGCTAAATCAATTAGTGGACAACTAACGGCTAGTTAATCACTAAGAACTCCCTAGAAAGTGTCTAGAATGTCCTTAAGCACTCATAGGTCATTCCTATAAATAGGACATGCCTTAGGACACCCAATACACACTTGTGTAATACTTGAGCATACATACTTGTAATTGGCAATCCATTCTTGTGATCAATTGAGCAACCCCAACATTTGCTATTCATTTCCATTGCTACAATTTCATGTCCTATAGGCTAGCATCTCCTACCCAATGCACTTCCACTTCCATACACATTGGTTAGGAGATCAAAACACTTGATATAGGAAATCAAGCCTTGTGCTACAATGGTAATTGTAATTTCCATTTTCCCTTCTTGTTCTTTCTTATTGCTTGTACTCTCCTTGCTACTCCTAGGGTTGGAGGCTACGGATTGGAGGGGGTTTGATCTTCTCAGAGGAGAAGGAGGACTTTGGACAACTTCAAGAAGGTTGTCTCAATGGGAAGCTACTTCAAGAGGAAGGCTACTTCAAGGGGGAGCTTGAAGTTACTTCGAGGAAGGCTTCTTCGAGGTTGGTGGGACTACTTCAAGGTGAACGCTGTCCAAAGGGTGGTGAAAGTATTTGTAATTTTATGTAACATCCTTGTGAGGTAATAAAATTTAAATACTTTCAAAATCCCAATTGGAAACAATTGGGTAGTGGACTGACTCCTTTAGTTTTTGCTAAAGGTGGAACCACTCTAAACACCTTGCCTCCTTCTTAAAGTTTCAATTGTGGTTGCTTGAGTTGAATTATTATTAAAATAATTATAAAACCCTATTCACCCCCCCCCCTCTAGTGGTTTTTCATTTGTTATCAGAGTAGGCTTCAAGGAGCTCAAATTGAGTCTTGAAGAATGGAGGGTGGTGGTGTCTACAAGCACAAGCAAAGGAGAAGCTTGGACCAATCTTCAACAAGATGTAATTGGTGCTTAGGAACAAGACACACAACACCTAGTTGTCCATGGAGATTAAAGAAGGAAGATGTGCATAAAGAATGCCTTATTGCTACAATAAGTGAAGAAGAAGAAGAGGTAAGCCTTTTTTATTTATCTAAAGAAGAGTTAATTGCTTTCCTTTAAGGGACACATGATAAGTAAATTGAGTGCAAGAAGAAATTAAAGAAATCTAATAAAGCAAATGATGAGTTACATGCTAAACTTCTTGCTCTCACATATGAAAATGAAGATCTTAAGGAGACATTAAACTTAACTATTAAAGACCATGATATTAAGCTTAAATCAATAGAGGCAAATTGAAATCTTCTATCTCTAGAAAAGACAAACTTGCAAGCCCAAATTAATGATCTTCAAAAACAACCAATCTTATGCACTCATCTAGATTATGATACTATTGTGAAAGAAAGAGATTCTTTATTATCTAATCTAGATCAAGCAAAGTTAGATATCAAAAAGAGAATGGATGAGATTGCTAAGTTACAACAAGAAGTTAGTAGCTTAAGAAACAATGATGTTCTAGATAAGATCTTAAATGATTCTCATGGTCAAATTGGAAGGAGAGGACTAGGTTACAAGCCTAAAGGAAAATACTATCAAAAACCTAGTAGAGGAAGGACTCAAGTGCCAAGACTCAATCTATGTATTTACCTAAAGGTAAGTATACATATGTACCCAAGAACAATCTAGATCAAACTCATAAAAAGAGAAATGAGATTGATTCTATATGTCGCCATTATTGTTTACATCTTGGACATTATTCCTTCTCATGTCCTTACAAGAAAAAGAATGTTGAGTTGGTATGGGTTCTAAAACCCCCAAAATAAATAAATTAAATTAAGTTGAGATATGACCAAAGACTCTAAATTGTATATCTTTATGTCTATCTCAACTTAACATAATGAGATAACGAATTGATTCAAGTAATTAAAATTTCTAACTTGAAAATACACATTTTTTTAATAAATCTATAGAGACACATCTTTAATAACTTGTTTTAGTTTGGGTTCCTAAAACTTAGAGTTTTTGAATATTGATTTGACCTAAACGTTTCTTTGATATTCAAATGTCTTATCTCAACAAAACTGAGCTTCAATATTTATATTCTTGCAAAATTGTATTACCTTTTGCTTACAAATAATTACAGAAAAACAATACAGAAACATTCTCAGTCGAGAAAATGTTCGACCGAGACACTGTTTGTCGAGAATTAGTCGACCGAGCAGGTTAATGTTTTTAAGCTTGCAAAAATCTGATAAAACCTGTACAAATAGCAGAATACTCGGTCGAGAAAATCTTCGACCGAGATAAATTTGGTCGAAGAAAAGTTCGACCGAATTAAGTTCTGTTGAACCTGTTTAATTGATCTAGTTTGTTATAAATGATTGATTTAATTTGCAAATCAAGAATGAATCTTGGAGACAAATCTTTAAACATTTTGATAAGCTTGCATTATGACTTATTAATATACTTTGATTAAACTTGTTACAAAACATGTTGATTTAATTACTATTTTATAATAATCCACATGGTTTGTCCTAAGTATTCCTTGGTCTATCTATATAAAAACCATGTGTCTTGAAATTTTCTTTTAAATGATCATAATCATATGCCTTTACTATTTTATCATGATCATTGTGTTCCATCTTTACTTGGTTTGCCTAAAATAATCTTGCTTAAAAATAAATGATTCAAAGCTACATTCTTGCTATGATTGAACATGTTGTAGATATAGTTTAATTGCCTTTTTGCAATAAGAACAATCACTATGGATATCAAAATTCCTTATTTCATGAAGAACATACATTCTAAAAATTTTGGTTAGGATATAACTTGCTCTAAGAAAATCAAGAACAAAGATTTCATTGTGATGCATATATTAAGTTTTCAATTGATAAAACTTCTTCAAAAATAGGTATCACTCAAAGTACTTCAAATTGATATACATTTGATCATATTACATAAATACTTTATGTTTCACATATTTTAACATTAATGTGTAACTCAATGCTTAAATTGGAAATCTACAAAAATTGCCTCTCGGTCGAAATCAAGTTTGACCAAGGGGCGCCAAGGTCGAAGCCAAGGTCGACCTAAAATAAGCTTGACAAAATGCTTAATTGAAAATCATTTCTTTGCACTCAATATTAGTATAAACTTGCTTATCATTGATTGACATATCCTTCTTGATTCTAATGTGTTCTTAAAAGATCTCATATTATTTTTAGGATTAACATTCCTCATAAATGAATGAGAAATATATGAAATACAATCATTGAATAAATTCTATTATTTCCAATGGTTAATACTATAGTATGAATGAAATTACATGCTACTCCCCAAAATATACTCCCCTAAACATGGAAAATATTCACTCTCAAAAATAATATGCTCCACACTCTTAAAAAAATTTCAGTCTCTCACTTGCATTCATAACTGTTAAATGAGCATTGAGTTATTATGAATAGAAGTGTTTCCTATGGCTTCAATTGGATATATCCTTATTAAATGAGCATATTATAGGGGAGCATAACAATCAGGGGGAGTAATATATACCATGAACCTAAAAGGATCTCCTATCATTTCAAGGCTTAATACCCTTTTGCAAATGATTGAGAAATAAATTGTGGCTAAATTTCACAACACATGGTTTGCATTCATATTAAATCCTTTGCTTTTAAAACTAAATATCTTATTAGGGGGAGCATAGCAATAAAATTAAGGGGGAAATAATAAAATCCATACTTAATGATTATCTTGGTTATGTTTTTGAAATGATAAAGGGGGAGAAATAATATAAAATAAAAATTATAAAATAAAATGAGTTTCATAATCTCTCGGCCAGGACACACTTGCAAACAAGAGAATGGCTACAAAAGGTAAACTTTAGGTATGAAACTTATACGATTTATATTTCCTTATTTTATATTTTGGAAATGTTAGTCATCTTCAAAAAGGGGGAGATTGTTGGATAAATTGGGCATTATTATAATCCCTTTGTTTTGATGATGACAAACATTTCATTCTTGTGGATCTAACATGCTACTTGAGTGTTGCAGGAACAAGGTGGATGACAAACCTTTGGAAGATCTATATGCTGAAAATGCTTTAATTTCATGATTGTAATCAAATGTAAAAACTTGTACAAGTATATAATGTACAAGTACTTAGATATCATGTAAATCGAGCGTTTAGATCTTCCCTAGACACACACAACACATAGATAGGTCATCCCCTACAATAGTATCACAACTGCACACTGATACACACACTTAGTAATAGTTCAAAACATTGAAATAGAGTCATTCTCGGTCGACAAACTTCTCGACCGAGACACTCTCGGTCAACAAACTCCTCGACCGAGAATTGACCCAAATAGTCGTTAGACACAGCAGACAAGGTAGTTGGGAGTTGGAATCGAACGTTATATACACTTACTCCAGACTGTCCCTCGGTCGACAAAGACTTTGACCGATAAGACTCTCGGTCGACAATTTCTCGACCGAGATTGTCTCTGTCTGCACTTTTCAGAATTAATTAACTAGCCATTTCTAAAGCAATTAGTGGACAACTAACGGCTAGTTAATCACTAAGAACCCCCTAGAAAGTGTCTAGAACATCGTTAAGCACTCATAGGCCATTCCTATAAATAGGACATGCCTTAGGACACCCAATACACACTTGTGCAATACTTGAGCATACATACATGCAATTGGCAATCCATTCTTGTGAGCAATTGAGCAACCCCAACATTTTCTATTAATTTCCATTGCTACAATTTCGTGTCCTATAGGCTAGCATATCCTACCCACTACACTTCCACTTCCGTACACATTGGTTAGATAAAAACTCTTGATATAGGAAATCAAGCCTTGTGCTACAACGGTAATTGTAATTTCCATTTTCCCTTCTTGTTCTTTCTTATTGCTTATACTCTCCTTGCTACTTCTAGGGTTGGAGGCTATGGATTGGACAGGGTTTGATCTTCTCAGAGGAGAAGGAGGACTTTGGACTACTTCAAGAAGGTTATCTCAATGGGAAGCTACTTTAAGAGGAAGGCTACTTCAAGGGGGAGCTTGAAGTTACTTCGAGGAAGGCTGCTTTGAGGTTGGTGGGACTACTTCAAGGTGAAGGTTGTCCAAAGGGTGGTGAAAGTATTTGTAATTTTATGTAACATCCTTGTGAGGTAATAAAATTTAAATACTTTCAAAATCCCAATTGGAAACAATTGGGTAGTGGACTGACTCCTTTAGTTTTTGCTAAAGGTGGAACCACTCTAAACACCTTGCCTCCTTCTTAAAGTTTCAATTGTGGTTGCTTGAGTTGAATTATTATTAAAATAATTATAAAACCCTATTCACCCCCCCTCTAGTGGTTTTTCACTAACAATAGGTTCTACCTCTGTGGTGTGTGTTGTCTATCTCGTAGAAGTGTGATGATAATAATACAGGTTCTACCTCTGTGGGGTGCATTATTATCATGTTGGTTTTTTGGTCAAGCTTGACTGGTGATTCTCAGAGCGTCTGGGCCCAGAAGCATGTAGGTAATTATGAAAAAGGGTTGCACATATCATCTATCCAGAATTGCGTATGATACAATTGCAAGAGTTACCTACCTTGATGGTTGACTATGTTTGTGGTGTTGATCAGGCCACAATTGAATTATCTTGGATCTAGCCCACTAGAATGTTGTATGTTGCAATATTCTGAATTGATATTAAGGGCTATGAATTCGAATATAATAGTGGGAGCGGTAATAATTAAAGACCTAATTAATATCATCAATTTTTCATATCAAATCAAATCAAAAGTTATTTTTGATAAATGCAAATTTTTGCTTATAGAATCAAATGACGAACAAATTTGATTTGTGATTGGTCCTAAAGAAGGACAAACTTGACAGGAGAAATTTCCATGACTGGTTTTGGACTTTTAGAAGAGTTCTCAATGAAGAGTGCAAGCTCTATGTCCTTGACAAACTAGTATCTGAAATACCTCCTTTTGATGAACCAAGGGTACAAGTGGATGCTTACTGGAAGCATGCCAATGATGCCTCAGAGATAATGTACCTTATGCTTAGCTACATGAACCATGAGTTGCATGAGCAATGTGAAGACATGAGTGTTCTTGAGATGGTAACATATCTCAGTAAGGTGACACTCGATGTAATAGAGAAATAAAGGGACAATATCATGAAGGTGCTACTTGAGTAAAAGTTGATAGAGGGAACCTTAGTTGAAGAACATGTACTCAATATGATTGGTCATGTGTATCATCTTGAAGAACTGAGATTCGCCTTGAGCCAGGAGTTGGCCACTGATATGATTCTAAGGAATATGCATGAATTATATAGCCTCTTTATTGCATGTTATCATGTGAGTAATACGACTAGAAAAATGTCAGACTTGCTTGCCATGTTGATTCATGCTGAACAAAAATTGAAGAACGACAAGACCGTGATGGTGATTCGCAGAGCTGAGTCCAAGGATCAAAGCAAGACCAAGAAGATATTTTGGTCAAGCCAAAACTCAAGTCTTCAACACTCAAAATAAGGAGAAATAAAAGTACAAGAGGAACTCAAAATTTGTACTCGAAGGCCTTCAAGAAGCAGAAGGTGGGGATGGTGATCTCCACTTTAGGTATATACATTATTGAGATAAATATATCTACTTCATCATCATTCGTACTGGATACTGGATGTGGATCTCACATATGTTCTCATATGCAGGATCTGAAAGGAAGTAGGCCTTTGGGAAAAGGTGAGGTGCAATTGTGAGTTGTTAATGGTGCAAGAGTTGTGGCCAGCGCAATTGGAACCTATAGTATATATCTACCCAAGGTGCTTGTAATTGAGTTAAAGAACTTCTATTATCTAACTTCCATAAATAGAAACATCATTTTTTTATCTTGTATGGACAAGGATGCATTTTAATTCCATATTAAAAATGGTCCATATTCTATTTCAAAAACAAGAGATCGTTTTGTTAGATCTAAAGACAAATATATATAACATTAATACCACAAGACTAAAACTCAGCAACTAAAACAAAACATAGCTTTGGCATTGTCGTCTAGGGAAAATAAATGGGAATCACATATGATGGTTATCAAGACTCATTTGATTTTGAATCAATAGAGACATGTGAATCTTGTTTGATGGGCAAGATGGCTAAGAACCCTTTCACAGGTAACAATGAGAGGGTTAGTGATCTATTAGGACTCATACATACTGATGTATGTGGACCTTTTACAACAACCGCTAGAGGTGGGTTTAAGTACTTCATTACCTTCATTGATGACTTCAGTAGGTATGGTTATGTTTACTTGATGAAACATAAGTTCAAGGAGTTTATGAATGAAGTACAGAACCAACTTGGTAAAAGTATTAAGGCAATTCATTCTGATCAAGATGCATAACATTTAAATGAAGAGTTTGAGGAACTTCTTAGAGCCCATGGGATTATATCCCAGTAGACTCCACCTAGAACACCTCAAAATAATGGTGTATTAGAAATAAGGAATCACACATTACTGGATATGGTGCAGTTATGATGAGTTTAGTTGAGCTTTTGACTACCTTTGGGGGTTTTGCACTACAACCGCCGCATTTACACTAAATCGGGTACCATCTAAATTGGTTTAAAAGACACCATATGAGATATGGAATGGGAAGTGCCCCAATGAATTTTATGAGGATTTGGGTATGTGAAGCTTAATTCAAGAAAATGTTTCTTGATAAGCTTGTTCCTAAATATGATAAATGTTATTTTGTTGGATATCCTAAAGAAACAAGAGGATATAACTTTTATTCCCAATCTGACAACAAAGTGTTTGTTGCTAGAGATGCTACATTTCTTGAGATGGATTTCATTTCCAGAGGAATCATTGGGAGGAAAGGACAACTTGAAGAGGTTCAAGACCAACAATAGAACATTGAACCAATAGATGAACCAAAGGAACAAAGAGAAACACAAGGTGTTGTGGAATCTCAAACTCTCCAGGTAACACAGGAACCTCAAAGATCAAGTAGGATACGCCTTGAGCCTAAAATATTTGGATATGTTATTACTCAGGAAAGCAGTGAATTAGTCATAGATGATGAGCCAATATCCTATAAATATTCTATTAAAGGACCATAGTATGAGAAATGGCTTGAGGCCATGAGTCAGAGATGGAATCCATGTATACCAACAAAATATGGACTTTGGTGGATCCATCTGAAGGGGCAAAACCCATAGGGTGCAAGTGGGTATTCAAGAAGAAGACTGACATGGATGGAGAATTTCAAACCTATAAGGACAGATTGATTGCAAAGGGTTTCAAACAAGTTCAAGGTATTGACTATGATGAAACATTTTCTCCAGTGGCCATGGTTAAGTCCATCAAGTTCATGCTTGCTATTACAGCTTATCATGACTATGAAATTTGGAAGATGGATTTTAAAACAACAATCCTTTATAGGAATTTACTTGAGGATGTGTGCATGACACAACCTGAGGGTTTTATCATTCCAAAGGATGCAAATAAAGTTTGTAAGCTACAAAGGTCAATCTATGGAATGAAGCAAGCATTTCGGAGCTAGAATCTTCATTTTGATGAGACATTCAAAGAGTTTGGTTTCATTCAAAATGAATATGAACCTTGTGTGTACAAGAAGGTTAGTGGTATCATAATGGCATTCCTCATATTATATGTAGATGACATATTATTGATGGGGAATGACATCCGTACTTTACAAAAGGTAAAAACATAGTATGGACATTCTCTATGAAAGAATTGGGAGAAGAATCCTAAATCTTGGGTAAAGACCTATAGAGATAGATCCAAAAGGCTTCCCGGACTAAGTCAGAGCACATACATTGACAAAGTGTTGAAGTGGTTCAGCATGGGGAACTCAAAGAGAGGAAACCTACATGTGCGTCATGGTGTCCCCATCTATAGAGATCAATGTCCCAGTTCTTGTGAAGAAAGGGAACACATGAGTCTGATTCCATATGCCTCATCAATTGGATCAATCATATATGCAATGTTGTGTACCCATCCAGATGTCTCATATTCCTTGAGAATGACGAGAAAATATCAGTTAGATCCAGATGATACTCACTAGATATCCGTGAAGAACATCCTCAAGTACCTGAGAAGGACTAAGGATCAGTTCTTGGTCTACGGCAGAGAGGAAGTGTTGGTGGTAAAGGGTTACACTGATGCAAGCTTCCAGACTAATCAATTTGATTACAAATTGCAATCAGGATTCATGTTCTCCATCAACAATAGAATTGTGAGATGGAAGAGTTCCAAGCAAGAAATAGTCGTCGATTTGCATCAAGCGCAGCAAAGGAGGCTGTATGAATCAAGAAGTTCATCACAGAATGTAAAGAGGCAAGATCACCTCCTTACTAAAATTTAAAGGAAATACAAAACATCCACCTTTTTGCAAGAGATAAAGACATTGTAGGATGCATGTATAATAATCCAAGTAAATAAGCATGATTCAAATACATGTAAAATGTCAATATCAGTGGAAAGGAAACTCAAATATTAGATTGCTTTTTGAACTCAGTTCACTACATGAGTTTCTTGAAAGGAAAAACTGAAAAGAAACTATTTGGATCTAGCAATTAGAAACCAAGACATCTTTGATAGCAAATTGTTATCTACTCATAAACTTGATCTCCTTGGCCTTGTTCAACACCTTGATCAAACCCTAGGTGGTTGGGAAAGCACCCAACAAAACAAAGAAATAAGGTATGTGTAAAAAATAATGAACAAGGATAAAAGATAAAGAAATAACATGGAAATAAAGGCTAAGATTTCATCCTAATATGAAGATGGTCAAAAGTATGAGGCATAAGAAAATTGATGCTTGCCATAATAAGAAAAATAGATAAAGGTTTTCATGCATGATTAATATTGACTACCTTAACTAAGTAGGGTTGAGGCACCTACCAGACCCTAGCCAAATATGTAACATCCCTGACCTGGGTTCTGAACTAACCCTAGGTGTTTTGCCTAAATATGTAATTAAATCCTTGTGATTAACTTTGGGCATGTAATTAAGTTCCTCAGAAACATATATTTCAATTTTGCTCCTTTATATATAAAGTTGTAGCATTGTTTTGTAATACAGGGATCTATGTGCAAATTACCCAGTTAAGGGATTAACTTGCAAATTGCACATGTTGAGATTTTCCTCTGATGTTGAGACATCATGAGGATGTTTATGATGAACCTTGAGGGATTTCCCAAGCTTGAGCACCAAGGTGCAGCTGTGGAAGCAACCCCTGTACTTGAAAACCCTAAATTGGTGTAAAGTGCAATTTACCCAATTTGAGGGGTGCAACTTGTAAAATACATCATCTAAAATATCTTTTATGACTCTTGGCATCATTTAGAAGAGAAATGATGAAAAGATCACTTCATTTGAATAATCATATAATAAAGAACACCTTTGTGATTGAATAATCAAGGTGTATGTATAATAGCCCTTTTATGTGTATGCTTTAGTGATGGGTTGATCCTCTTTGCCCTCAATTCTTGACCTTAGAAGGAGTTTGTCCTTAGAAATAAGATGTGGGGACATGCAAAGAAGAAAGGAAGGACTTAGATGAGAAATGAGGAAAGCATATGTTCTTATGTTGAAATTTCACCTAAGTATATATACTACCTTCCCCACTTAGCAAGGGAACGATCCTCTTCTTTTCATTTCTTTTCCCCTTTCTCAAAACCGACTAAGGCTAAGCTCTGGAGAAGAGAAGGATGACCAAGGGTCCTAGGTAAGTTTGGATCATCCCTTTTGCTTGAATTCATGGAGGAAACTCATTTTCAAGGTTGAATTCATGGCTAGCTCACCTAGCTTTATCTTTCTAGCCATTCCTTTTCAACTTTCCTTGGAGAATACACCTTGGCTGACCTGTGGAACTCAAATACGCCATTAAAGTCTTGGAGCTTGAAAGTTTGGAGCTCAAGGAACAATCTTTAGGCGGGTTTTATAACTCTAAACCTTATGTTTTGATTATACATCTTTTTCTATGCATATAGTTGCTAGTTCTTCTTCTTCCCTATCTTCCCTTGCATCCTTGCAAGCAAAATCGTGAAGAACTGCTACTTTTCTTGAGGTAGAATATAACAGCGTTAATTCCTATGCTTATCCACGGATTTCCCACTTTACCAAACGACCTCCACCAATTGCCCATATGGTTTACACAACCGTTTGGTGGGCAAACGGTTTCAGGGTCGTATGAAGGCAAACGGCCTTCAAGACCGTTTGATCGCATTGACCAAATGACGACCGTATGGGAATCTTGTTTATAATTATGTAGGTTAATCACCCACAAAATTTGAGGGGTTAACTTCAAAGGAATCGTGAGATATAAGAAAATCCAATTGAATTACGTTCTGATTTTCAATCTGTTTAATTTGCCCTTTTTGGGAAAACGGTCTCAAGACCGTTTAATATGGTTGACCAAGCATTGAACGTTTGGGATTACTGTTCATAATGATATTTATTAATGACTCACCAAATTTGATGGATTAATTCCAAACGAGTTATGAGTTGAAGGTTGATTAATAGGGCATATCCTAATTGAAATCAGTGCTGAAATTCCAATGAGTTAATTAGTGATTTTGGGTTGATTAGCCCAAACGGTCTCAAGACCATTTGGGGAATCATCCAAACGGTCTCAAGACCGTTTGGGGATCACCCAAGACCATTTAGAGGTCTGGGGTCAAGTATAGTTGACCAATTGAAGGTCCAAAGGTACCAAATCATATTGCAATTAAGTATTGATGTGATGATCAACTCAATAGATCAAACCTTGATGAATTTTCACTAGAGTCCAAAGGATGGATGGGAAAACGGTCTCAAGACCGTTTGGAACTCATCCAAACGGTCTCAAGACCGTTTGGTGTCAACCCAAGACCGTTTGGAGGTCTAGGGTTAAGGTAATTTGATCAATTGAGGGGCCAATTACAGTGGGTTATTGAAATAATCAAATTGCTGATTTGTGACTTAATTAAGGTTCAACCCCTATCAAATCAACTTAGAGTTTGATAAATTCTTGGGCAAACGGTCTCGAGACCGTTTGGAGGTTATCCAAATGATCCCAAGACCGTTTGGGCCAAGTTTGAGCCCGATTGGAGGTCAATTGATGGGATTAACTTCGATTTGATTCATATTGTTGAGTGTTGATGGTTGAATGTTTATAGACCTTAATTGAACCAACTCCAACCCTATTTGGATATCAATTGAGGATCAATTGAGTGACCAATTGATTAAGTCTAACCCTAATTGTCTCAATTGATAAGTGGTTAGCAAGCTTGAGACCAATTGAAGGCTTCAACATAGGAAACCCTAATCGAGTTTACCCTTTGAATCACCTTGGAGGTCCATGCGATCTTGAGCTTTTAGGACCGAATGAGTTCATACGACTTCATGACCGAATGAATTCATATGACTTCAGGACCGAATGAGTTCATGCGACTTCAGGACCGAATGAGTTCATATGACTTCAGGACCGAATGAGTTCATATGACTTCAGGACCGAATGAGTTCATACGACTTCAGGACCGAATGAGTTCATACGACTTCAGGACCGAATGAGTTCATACGACTTTGGGACCGAATGAGTTCAAACGACTTCAGGTCCGAATGAGCTCAAACGACTTCAGAAGTCAAACTATGACTAAACGGTCTTCACCCTATCTTGGGCAAACGACCTCAAGATCGTTTAAGGGTAAACGGTCTTGAGTGACATGCGGTCTTGAAGTCAACCAAAGCTAAATGGTCTACAACCTTAAACGATCTCAGGATCGTTTGAAGGTTGAAGGTGTGAAACCTATTGGGGACTTTTAAGGATAAGTCTGCCTAATGCCTTGAAGGCTTAGATGGTTTGATGGTTGTTCAACCTAAACCCTAATGATACCTAGGGACATTAAGGGTCAAGTGGTTAGTATATTAACCCATGTTATGATCAATGGTGAACTTTACCAAAATACCCTTTATGGATTCAAGTAGGTAACCCCTTTTTATCATGCAAACCCCAATGGTTACAATGGTGATGACTTGGCTAGGCTTATCAATGTTGATTAGACCTAACCCAATCTAGAGGGATGTAATCATCACCTATGAGAAAGAGGAGAGAGAAAATCCCAATTATGGTTGAAATCCAAGTAAAATACCTTCAATATATATGAATGTACATGATTAGGGTATGATCCACCTATGTGAGATCATGAAAACCCTATTTATGATAATTGATGAATCTTAATCTTATCTGAGATCATCATTGATGATATTCCTCATACATGATGATGTTATGAGTTAATTTTTATCGTAATGTGAATAATAAACCCTAATTCTAGGGTGATGGCATATAATGTGAATAGTAAACCCTAATTGATGAGAATCAGGGAACTTAGCTCTTATGGCAAGAGTGGAAAGTATAATTCTTGATTTGAATTGCTTTTATCAGTTGAATTAACCTTGCAGGTTCTGATATGAAGATGATCATATCCAGGTATGGATGATGATGCTATATTCATTGAAAGCATGTTGTTAGCTTTATGAATAGTAAAATATCTTGATGCCTTGTCAATGGCAACCTATGAATTAAATGGGCTGTGAGAGCCATAAATACCATCAAGGTCATGCTTTAGAGATGACTTGTGATGAATGTATTGAGAAATGATGATTGATGAGAGTTAGGCTTGTTACATTTAGTATTCTCATTTCATAGCTGTTATGCTAATGTTATTGTTTGAAGAACAATGTATGATGTTAAAAGAATACTGAATGTACCTAACTAATCAAGTGTAATGTAGAGCCCTGATCATAGATCCATCATTGTCAGAGATCAAATGATGGTGAAACAGGTTTTCCTAAGGGAACTCCTGGATCACATACTTTTGAGTATGTGGGGTATATGGATGTGTAGAACCTTACATCCTAGTGTAGGTGTTTGATGTAGATGTGTAATCCGTCAATCCTTCACTACAATCCCATACCGTATCAGTGGATGGTAAACATGAAACCTCCTAATGATGAAGAAAGCACAGATATCCGTATCAGTGGAAGATAAACATGAAATCTCCTGATGACGAAGAGAGTACAGAACGCCACTGTAACTCTAAAATAGCGAAGGACCAGATTACCTTGGTAAGCTATTATAGTAGAGGCACGAGATGTCCTACAAGTAATCCTCTTACTGACTGAGGAAGGTGAAGGTCATGAGAATCCGGCTCTTTCGATGACCTAGTATGATACCGAGGCACTTAGCAATGATTGGTTGGAGTATGAGTGGTAAACCTCATCTCCACAGGGCATAAAAGTAATGTTTGAAAAACATAATCCACAGCGTAGCATACCTGTTAGAGATAACTACGAGTTGATTGATTGATGTTACACTGTATAGTGCAAATGTCTTCATGTTTCATAATTGTTGAACTCATGCTTACTATTAAATCTGATGTTGAATACTTTGAAGCTTTTACTGCTTAAGTTATTCTTTTAGGTGCTATAATAAAGCTTCTGGCGGAGAGTTATAACTCTCGCTGGGACAATTATGTAAAATTGTCTCACCCCGTAGACTTCAACTTTTTAGGTGGACGTCGAGGACGGAGGAACAGGTCTACAGGTGACCAGTCCCAGCAGCAGCAGCACCAGGGGCAGCAGTAAAATCTCAGGTGGAGATTTAGCCTGCCATGTGGTGTAGTTAGAGTCAGTCCTATGTGTCCTCTGTACTCTCAGGTCTTGGAGTCTTTTGGTCTGAGATTTTGGTTATGAGTTCCTGAGATTTTGTATCATGTTGTATATAATTACTCAAGAAGTAATTATCTGAGATGTAAACAGTTTATCTCCTTTTATGAAGGAAGTTTTATGGTTTCAATGATTTATCTCAAAAAGTTTTAATTTCCGCTGATTTTTGGTATTCCGCTGCTAATCGAATCGCTTCCGCTAAATTTAAATCGTGTTTATATCGTGGTTTGGAGATTAGATCCCATAATTAAGTGGTATCAGAGCTCTAGGTTCGCTGAGTCTACAGAGGCATAGGACTTAGGATGTCGAGTCTATCCTTAGTATCTCTTCCTTATCTAATAGAATCTTCTGCTCCTCAGGAGAAGAAGATACATAAGGATAGCAGAGCCACATGATGAGTACGTGGCAGAGAGTCGTGCTAGTGCACCTCGAGGCGGTGCAAGGGTTCCAGAAATAGAACAGCCTGCACCTGAACCACCCCAGTTTGACCCAGCTGATATGGGTAACCCAGCAGTTCAGACGATGTTTGGGCAGTTTATGACTGCCATGACACACATAACTGACAAGATGCCCATGCCTGCACCTAGGGCACCTGCCCAGCCTGAAGGACAAGGTATCGGTAAGACGTTCGAGCGACTTTGTCGTGTCAGAGCTACCGAGTACTTTGGGACTGCCGACCCCGCAGATGCTGATCTGTGGTTAACAGTGTTGGAGAAGGCTTTCAGGATTCTTAATATCCCGGAGGCTGAGAAGGTTAGACATGATGTCTATCTTCTCAAAGGTAGTGTTGGTCACTGGTGGAACATGGAAGAGCAGAAGAGACCTGGGATAGAGTTCTCGTGGGAAGAGTTTCGTCGGGAATTTATCAATAGATATTTTCCAAAGACCTTCCTAGATGAGAAAATCTCTCAGTTTGAGAGATTGAGGCAGGGCATGATGAACATTAGCGAGTATGAAGCTAAGTTCATGGAGTTGTTGCGGTTCTGTCCGCACATGGCTGCCACAGAAGAGGAAAGAATCAGGAGATTCGAGAAGGGTTTGAATGCTGATATATCAACCCCTATGTCTGCCTTAGAAAACCGAGAGAGATTCTCTACCTTCGTTGAGTCAGTCTGAAGGATAGAGAGATCTGTGGTTGAGAAGAGGCAAACCCAGAAAAGATATCCACAGTTCCAGGGTTCTTCATCTAGGGATTCCAAGAAACTGAGATTCTCTGCACCTAACCATCCACCACCCATATCAAGTTCCCAAACTCAGTGGTCACCAAGTAGAGGCAGGGGACGAAGCCTACCTCAACAAGAGACTCACAGTTCTGCATCAATGTCAGTTACTGGACCACCAAGACCACAACAACTGGAAAGAAGTTGCTACAACTATGGGAAGGTGGGACACTTGATGAAGGACTGCCGATCTAGACATGTCAGTATGACACAACCTCAGAGACAGAGTCAACAGGGATCACAGAGGAGACAACCTCAAGGAGCAGCTCGAGGACGCGGGCAAGCGTCTCAAGCTGGATCATCAGCACCACCTCAACCCCAGGCGATAGTGAGGTTTTATGCTATGAACCCACCTGAAGCAGTGGTCAATCCACGAGTAGTGGCAGGTCAGATGGAACTTTTATATTCTGATATGTCTACATCCTGTATTGTATCTGTTCTGATTGACCCGGGTGCTACGCACTCTTTTATCACTCGGAGAGTGATTCGTAACTGCAATATGACGGTTAGTCATAGGGCAGATAGTTTGTTGTTGGAGACTCCATTGAGTGGGTCTGCCGTTTTGCAGGAGGTATGCTCTCCCTGCATCCTCTTCTTTTCTGATCATCGCATTCAAGTGGACCTTATACCACTTGATATGAAAGGATTTGATATAATCCTCGGGATGGATACCTTAGAAAGGTATAGAGTTGTCTTGGATTGTGAATCCAAGTTGGCTGTGTTTGCTGATGAAGGCAACACATGGATCTTTCAAGGTGAAAGAAAGATTCTGCCCACCTGTCTTGTATCAGCTATGGTTGCTGATAAGTTGTTGAGGCAAGGATGTTATGCATTCTTGGCCCATGTGGTAGATGTTACCAAGGAAAGTTCCAATCCTGCTGAAGTTCCCATAGTCAGGGAATTCGAGGATGTGTTTCCTGAAGAACTTCCTGGTATACCACCACCTCGGGAGATTGATTTCGAGATCAATTTGGTCCCAGATACGAAACCCATAGCCCAGACACCGTATAGGATGGCGCCTGCCGAGATGGCAGAACTCAAGAAACAGCTTCAAGAGTTACTTGAGAACGGTGTTATCCGACCGAGCACTTCACCTTGGGGTGCTCCGGTCTTGTTTGTTAAAAAGAAAGATGGGTCAATACGGTTGTGCATTGACTACAGACAACTTAATAAAGTAACAATAAAGAACAAGTACCCTTTGCCGAGGATTGATGATCTTTTTGACCAGTTGCGTGGTGCAACAGTCTTCTCAAACATAGATTTGAGATCTGGATATCATCAACTCCGCATTAAGGATAGTGACATATCCAAGTCTGCTTTTAGGACAATATATGGTCACTATGAGTTCACGGTTATGTCGTTTGGACTAACCAATGCACCAGCTGCATTTATGGAACTCATGAATAGAGTTTTTTGACCCTTCCTTGATCAGTGTGTTGCCGTCTTCATAGATGACATTCTGATCTATAGTAAGGATGCTCAGCAGCATGAGTAGCATCTTCGCCAAGCTTTGACCTTGCTAAGAGAACATAAGTTGTATGTTAAGTTTAGCAAGTGTGAGTTCTGGCTGCCGGAGGTATCTTTTCTTGGACATGTGATATCTGCCTCGGGAATTCATGTTGACCCTGCAAAGGTAGAATCTGTTCTACAATGGGAACAACCGAAGACACCGACGGAGATTCAAAGCTTCTTGGGGTTAGCTGGTTACTATCGAAGGTTTATTAAAAACTTTAGCTCTATAGCCTTACCTTTGACCAAGTTAACTCGGAAAGATGCTCCTTTTTCTTGGAGTGATAAGTGTCAACAGTCCTTTCAGTTGTTGAAGGAGAGGTTGACAAGTGCACCTGTGCTTGTGCTACCTGAGCAAGGAAAAGGATATGTAGTCTTCTGTGATGCCTCCAAGAATGGATTTGGATGTGTGTTGACGCAGGATAAACAAGTGATTTCTTTTGCTTCCCGACAGCTTAAGAAGCACGAGGAGAATTATCCAACACACGATCTAGAGTTAGCTGTCGTGGTTCATGCATTGAAAATCTGGAGGCATTATCTCTACGGAGAGACATTCCAGATTTTCACAGATCACAAGAACCTTAAGTATATCTTCTCTCAGCATGAGCTTAACATGAGGCAACGTCGCTGGATGGAGTTAATCAAGGACTACGATTGTACAATTGATTACCATCCAGGGAAGGCCAATGTTGTTGCAGATGCCTTGAGTAGGAAATCAGCAACATCAACCATGGATAGAGCACAACTAAACTCTTTAGTATGCTCTAAGAGAGATATTCTTATCTCTTTAAGGCAAGACAATGTACAGTTGAAGGTGTCATTGTTAGCCGGGTTGATGGCTGAGATGCATATTAAACCTACCCTAAGAGAGCAGATTAAGGAGGCACAACATGTTGATGTTGTAGTTCAGCAGATTAGATTAGAGTATGGAAATGAGAAGCGAGATAGTTTCCATGATTCAGATGATCATGTAGCATGTTATCATGGGAGGATGATAGTGCCGGATGTGGATAACTTGAGGAAGTTAGTCCTGGAAGAAGCTCATTCTTCAATGTACGCTATGCATCCAGGGAGCACCAAGATGTATCGTAATTTAAAAGATCTGTATTGGTGGCCTGGAATGAAGAAGGATGTTGCAGAATTTGTTCTGAGGTGTCCTGTGTGTCAGCAAGTTAAAGTTGAACACCAGAAGCCTGTAGGAACAATGCAACCTTTACCCATACCACAGTGGAAGTGGGACCATGTGACCATGGACTTTGTTGTTGGCCTACCCAGGACAAGCAAAGGACATGATTCCATTTGGGTAGTTGTAGATAGGTTGACTAAGACAGCACATTTCTTACCTGTCAAAACAACCTATTCTGCTGAAAGGTTATCACAGTTGTATGTTCAAGAGATAGTGTGTTTGCACGGAGTTCCTGTCACTATAGTTTCTGACAGAGGTCCCCAGTTTACAAGTCATTTTTGGGAATGAATTCATAATTCTTTAGGCACCTAGTTAAGGTTTAGTACGGCCTTTCATCCACAGACTGATGGACAGTCGGAAAGGACCATACAGACCTTGGAAGACCTGTTGAGAACATGTGTTCTCCAGTTTACCGGAAGTTGGGATCTACACCTAAGCTTGATAGAGTTTGCCTATAACAATAGCTATCAGTATAGTATTGATATGGCACCTTATGAAGCCTTGTATGGTAGACGTTGTAGATCACCCTTGTGTTGGTATGAGACTGGTGAGCATCAGTTGTTAGGACGTGATCTTGTGCAGCAAACTACAGAAAAGATTAAGATAATACAGCAACAGATTAAGACTGCACAAGATAGGCAGAAATCTTATGCTGACAAGCGTCGTAGACCCTTAGAGTTTGAGGTTGGAGACAAAGTGTATCTCAAGGTCTCGCCTTGGAAAAGAGTCCTTCGTTTTGGAAAGAAAGGGAAGTTAGCTCCTAGATTTATGGGGCCTTATCCAATCATTGAACGGATTGGAAAAGTAGCCTATAAACTAGAGCTGCCACCAGAGTTACAGAGGTTACATCCTGTGTTTCACATTTCTATGCTAAAGAAATGTCACCCAGACACTGAGTCAGTTCTAGAACCTATGGAGGTAGAATTGAATGATGATATATCTTATGAGGAAGGACCAGTGTCAATCCTTGATAGCAGAATTAAAAAGTTAAAGAAGAAAGATTTAAGCCTTGTGAAAGTCCTCTGGAACCACCGTGGTGTAGAAGAAGCCACTTGGGAACTAGAGGATGAGATGAGAAGAAAATACCCTGCCCTTTTCTCTTAATACGTTTTATCGATTTCGGGGATGAAATCCTTGTAAGGGGTGGATAATTTGTAACATCCCTGACCTGGGTTATGAACTAACCCTAGGTGTTTTGCCTAAATATGTAATTAAATCCTTGTGATTAACTTTGGGCATGTAATTAAGTTCCTCAGAAATGTATATTTCAATTTTGCTCCTTTATATATAAAGTTGTAGCATTGTTTTGTAATACAAGGATCTATGTGCAAATTACCCAATTAAGGGATTAACTTGCAAATTGCACATGTTGAGATGTTCCTCTGATGTTGAGACATCATGAGGATGTTTATGATGAAGTTTGAGGCATTTCCCAAGCTTGAACACCAAGGTGCAGCTGTGGAAGCAATCCCTGTACTTGAAACCCTAAATTGGTGTAAAGTGCAATTTACCCAATTTGAGGGGTGAAACTTGTAAAATACATCATCTAAAATATCTTTTATGACTCTTGGCATCATTTAGAAGAGAAATGATGAAAAGGTCACTTCATTTGAATAATCATATAATAAAGAACACCTTTGTGATTGAATAATCAAGGTGTATGTATAATAGCCCTTTTATGTGTATGCTTTAGTGATGGGTTGATCCTCTTTGCCCTAAATTCTTGACCTTAGAAGGAGTTTGTCCTTAGAAATAAGATGTGGGGACGTGCAAAGAAGAAAGGAAGGACTTAGATGAGAAATGAGGAAAGCATATGTTCTTATGTTGAAATTTCACCTAAGTATATATACTACCTTCCCCACTTAGCAAGGGAACGATCCTCTTCTTTTCATTTCTTTTCCCCTTGCTCAAAACTGACTAAGCCTAAGCTCTGGAGCAGATAAGGACGACCAAGGGTCCTAGGTAAGTTTGGATCATCCCTTTTGCTTGAATTCATGGAGGAACTCGTTTTCAAGGTTGAATTCATGGCTAGCTCACCTAGCTTTATCTTTCTAGCCATTCCTTTTCAACTTTCCTTGGAGAATACACCTTGGCCGACCTGTGGAGCTCAAAGATGCCATTAAAGGCTTGGAGCTTGAAAGTTTTGAGCTCAATGAACAATCTTTAGGTGGGTTTTATAACTCTAAACCTTATGCTTTGATTATACATCTTTTTCTATGCATATAGTTGCTAGTTCTTCTTCTTCCCTATCTTCCCTTGCATCCTTGCAAGCAAAATCGTGAAGAACTGCTACTATTCTTGAGGTAGAAGATAAGGGTGTTAATTCCTATGCTTATCCATGGATTTTCCACTTTACCAAACGACCTCCACCAATTGCCCATACGGTTTACACAACCGTTTGGTGGGCAAACGGTTTCAGGGTCGTATGAAGGCAAACGGCCTTCAAGACCGTTTGATAGCGTTGACCAAATGACGACCGTATGGGAATCTTGTTTATATCTATGTAGGTTAATCACCCACAAAATTTGAGGGGTTAACTCCAAAGGAATCGTGAGATATAAGAAAATCAATTAGCAAATCCAATTGAATTAAGTTCTGATTTTCAATATGTTTAATTTGCCCTTTTTGGGCAAACGGTCTCAATACCATTTAAGATGGTTGACCAACTGTTGACCGTTTAATATTACTGTTCATAATGATATTTATTAATGAATCACCAAATTTTATGGATTAATTCCAAACGAGTTATGAGTTGAAGGTTGATTAATAGGGCATATCCTAATTGAAATCAGTGCTGAAATTCCAATGAGTTAATTAGTGATTTTGGGTTGATTAGCCCAAACGGTCTCAAGACCATTTGGGGAATCATTCAAACGGTCGCAAGACCGTTTGGGGATCACCCAAGACCGTTTAGAGGTCTGGGGTCAAGTATAGTTGACCAATTGAAGGTCCAAAGGTACCAAATCATAATGCAATTAAGTATTGATGTGATGATCAACTCAATAGATCAAATCTTGATGAATTTTCACTAGAGTCCAAATGATGGATGCGCAAACGGTCTCAAGACCATTTGGAACTCATCCAAACGGTCTCAAGACCGTTTGGTGTCAACCCAAGACCGTTTGGAGGTCTAGGGTTAAGGTAATTTGATCAATTGAGGGCCCAATTACAGTGGGTTATTGAAATAATCAAATTGCTGATTTGTGACTTAATTAAGGTTCAACCCCTATCAAATCAACTTAGAGTTTGATGAATTCTTGGGCAAACGGTCTCACGACCGTTTGGAGGTTATCCAAACGATCTCATGACCGTTTGGGCCAAGTTTGAGCCCGATTGGAGGTCAATTGATGGGATTAACTTCGATTTGATTCATATTGTTGAGTGTTGATGGTTGAATGTTTATAGACCTTAATTGAACCAACTCCAACTCTATTTGGATATCAAATGAGGATCAATTGAGTGACCAATTGATTAAGGCTAACCCTAATTGTCTCAATTGATAAGTGGTTAGCAAGCTTGAGACCAATTGAAGGCTTCAACATAGGAAACCCTAATCGAGTTTACCCTTTGAATCACCTTGGAGGTCCATGCGATCTTGAGCTTTTAGGACTGAATGAGTTCATACGACTTCAGGACCGAATGAGTTCATACGACTTCAGGACCGAATGAGTTCATACGACTTCAGGACCGAATGAGTTCATACGACTTCAGGACCGAATGAGTTCATACGACTTCAGGACCGAATGAGTTCATACGACTTCGGGACCGAATGAGTTCAAACGACTTCAGGTCCGAATGAGCTCAAACGACTTCAGAAGTCAAACTATGACTAAACGGTCTTCACCTTATCTTGGGCAAACGACCTCAAGATCGTTTAAGGGTAAACGGTCTTGAGTGTCATGCGGTCTTGAAGTCAACCAAAGCTAAACGGTCTACAACCTTAAACGATCTCAGGATCGTTTGAAGGTTGAAGGTGTGAAACCTATTGGGGACTTTTAAGGATAAGTCTGCCTAATGCCTTGAAGATTTAGATGGTTTGATGGTTGTTCAACCTAAACCCTAATGATACCTAGGGACATTAAGGATCAAGTGGTTAGTATATTAACCCATGTTATGATCAATGGTGAACTTTACCAAAATACCCTTTATGGATTCAAGTAGGTAACCCCTTTTTATCATGCAAACCCCAATGGTTACAATGGTGATGACTTGGCTAGGCTTATCAATGTTGATTAGACCTAACCCAATCTAGAGGGATGTAATCATCACCTATGAGCAAGAGGAGAGATAAAATCCCAATTATGGTTGAAATCCAAGTAAAATACCTTCAATATATATGAATGTACATGATTAGGGTATGATCCACCTATGTGAGATCATGAAAACCCTATTTATGATAATTGATGAATCTTAATCTTATATGAGAGCATCATTGATGATATTCCTCATACATGATGATGTTATGAGTTAATTTTTATCGTAATGTGAATAATAAACCCTAATTCTAGGGTGATGGCATGTAATGTGAATAGTAAACCCTAATTGATGAGAATCAGGGAACTTAGCTCTTATGGCAAGAGTGGAAAGTATAATTCTTGATTTGAATTGCTTTTATCAGTTGAATTAACCTTGCAGGTTCTGATATGAAGATGATCATATCCAAGTATGTATGATGATGCTATATTCATTGAAAGCATGTTGTTAGCTTTATGAATAGTAAAATATCTTGATGCCTTGTCAATGGCAACCTATGAATTAAATGGGCTGTGAGAGCCATAAATACCATCAAGGTCATGCTTTAGAGATGACTTGTGATGAATGTATTGAGAAATGATGATTGATGAGAGTTAGGCTCGTTACATTTAGTATTCTCATTTCATAGTTGTTATGGTAATGTTATTATTTGAAGAACAATGTATGATGTTAAAAGAATACTGAATGTACCTAACTAATCAAGTGTAATGTAGAGCCCTGATCATAGATCCATCATTGTCAGAGATCAAATGATGGTGAAACAGGTTTTCCTAAGGGAACTCCTGGATCACATACTTTTGAGTATGTGGGGTATATGGATGTGTAGAACCTTACATCCTAGTGTAGGTGTTTGATGTAGATGTGTAATCCGTCAATCCTTCACTACAATCCCATACCGTATCAGTGGATGGTAAACATGAAACCTCCTGATGAAGAAGAAAGCACAGATATCTGTATCAGTGGAAGATAAACATGAAATCTCCTGATGACGAAGAGAGTACAGAACGCCACTGTAACTCTAAAATAGCGAAGGACCAGATTACCCTGGTAAGCTATTATAGTAGAGGCACGAGATGTCCTACAAGTAATCCTCTTACTGACTGAGGAAGGTGAAGGTCATGAGAATCTGGCTCTTTCGATGACCTAGTATGATACCGAGGCACTTAGCAGTGATTGGTTGGAGTATGAGTGGTAAACCTCATCTCCACAGGGCATAAAAGTAATGTTTGAAAAACATAATCCACAGTGTAGCATACCTGTTAGAGATAACTACGAGTTGATTGATTGATGTTACACTGTATAGTGCAAATGTCTTCATGTTTCATAACTGTTGAACTCATGCTTACTATTAAATCTGATGTTGAATACTTTGAAGCTTTTACTTCTTAAGTTATTCTTTGAGGTGCTATAATAAAGCTTCTGGCGGAGAGTTATAACTGTCGCTGGGACAATTATGTAAAATTGTCTCACCCCGTAGACTTCAACTTTTTAGGTGGACGTCGAGGACAGAGGAACAGGTCTACAGGTGACCAGTCCCAGCAGTAGTAGCACCAGGGGCAGCAGTAAAATCTCAGGTGGAGATTTAGCCTGCCATGTGGTGTAGTTAGAGTTAGTCCTATGTGTCCTCTGTACTCTCAGGTCTTGGAGTCTTTTGGTCTGAGATTTTGGTTATGAGTTCTTGAGATTTTGTATCATGTTGTATATAATTACTCAAGAAGTAATTATCTGAGATGTAAACAGTTTATCTCCTTTTATGAAGGAAGTTTTATGGTTTCAATGCTTTATCTCAAAAAGTTTTAATTTCCGCTGATTTTTGGTATTCCGCTGCTAATCGAATCGCTTCCGCTAAATTTAAATCGTTTTTATATCGTGGTTTGGAGATTAGAGCCCAAAAAATATGTGAGAAAGAGTAACACATTCTAGTCACCTATCAAATATTTTATATTGGGGAGAGTAACATTCCCTTGGGCGAATTAACATATGCCATATCTATGGGTGGTTGTACAAAAGTACCACTACACTAGTTAAATAGTCTAATAAAATCAACATGCTAAAAGAATTATGGCAAGTAAAAGCATTAAATAGTTGAAACATGGTAGTGGGGTACAAGACCCAAGAAATAAATATCAAAACTGATTTTGAGGCAAATATAGCAAAGAAAATATCAAAAGAGAGATTGGGGTTTAATAAGTGCCTCATTTGGGAAATTAGGTTAGGTTTGCAAATATTTCCAACTAAGGTATAAGGATGCACATACCTCTCTTATTGAATTTCTATTACTCACTTTCACCACATTAATTGAGTCCAAGGTCCACTTTTCCTATTTTTAGTGTATAATCAAGTATTAGGGTTTTTCATATACACTAAAGTAAAGAAACCTAACTTATGGACTTTTTAACAAAACCTCAATTCAGACTCTGAAATCATCACCATTGATCTTATTAGGTTCTCCTAATTAAGTAGCTTGGACACACGGTCAAAATTGGGTCAGATCTTAGGCGATTCACAAAGGGGGTGCCACTCGGATAAGGGACACAGACATCCACACAAGTGAGAAGGCAAATTACTTGATGATTACAATCCTTCAACGCAGAGGATGAACCACTTGGAGCAGATGCGTGTGAAGGGGTATGAGAAAACAGTCGACGATTATTAGCCAACAAGGGGGTTACATATTGACGTGCTAGTGGGCCAAAGTGACATTTTGAGCGGATGCCTCACAAAGTGGCATGAACAAACACGATGACTTGGCATCTCACAGAGTGGCACAATGATACACTTTGGGAAGGAACCCTATATAGTTGCTCAAGGAGGAATGTTAGAGAATATTTATAAGGAACTTACGAGAGTCTTGTATTGGTGCATTGTCCTTGAATAAAGAAGGAGAAGTTAGTCCCCTCTTCTATGAGTTTTTGTCCCTTAGTCCCTCAGGACATGAGCCTAATATTCCACCACATGAAGAGTTGTCTTCTTCATGAAGACCTCATTCACGTGCAACTATCCCTTTTCTCTACGGCTATGTTCTTAGCTTTGCCTTAGGAAAAAATTATGTACTTTGTGGGCTTGTTGAGTTTAGACTTTACACTATTACATGGTGTCTTTTGTGGAAGAAGTTCTACCGAGTAACACAGTGGTATTAGATTGGAAGCAATTCCTCCTCTATAAGTGCGGGGAGTACATTTCATCATTATGAATTATTCCCCAAGAGCATAAACATCTTCATTAAAAACTTGGTTATACTTGAGATGGGTAACATCTCAAGATAATCACCCAAGACTTATCCACAACTTAAGATAACCACCCAAGACTTATCCAATAAAAAGCTCTCAAGTGCTAGCTATGGTCAGACTTTACACGTGGGTGTGTGAATTATGCTCGGACTTAGCATGTCTGAGAGATGGCATCTCCAAGAAAAACTCTGATACCACTCTATTACCTATCTCGTGGAATTTGCATTTCTCAATTCTAGTTAGAGTTGGGACCCTGGAGTGGTGTCTACTCTATGATGGTTATGTTGTTGATGATTTTAATATCATAGTGGGGATTGAGATACTGTAGAGTATGAAGGCATATCCAATTCCCCATATGAATTATTTGTTTATTGAGGAGGGAGTTACCCTAGCATTTCTCCGTGCCTGGCCAAGCAATGCAACTCAGAAGATGCTAACTACAATCCAAGTCAAGGATGTCTTGCGTAAGGGGGCATTGATTTACTTAGACACCCTATGAGAGGATCTGTTGCATGAACAAGATCCCTCGCCTCAAGAATTTGCAGAATTTCTTGATGGGTACAAGCATCTGATTCCTGGAGATTTTCCATGAAAGCTACCACCCAAGAGGGATATCGATCACTTGATCAAATTGATCCCTAAAGCTTTGCCAACAACGTTTGACCCATATCGCATGCCCCCGTATCACTTGGCAGAATTGCAAAGTCAATTGGATCAACTATTGGAGATAAGACTGATCTGGCTGAGTAAAACCCCATATGGTGCCCCTATCATATTCCAGCAGATCTCTCAGAATGTGCCTAGACTACCACAAACTAAACAAGGTGACAATTAAAAACAAGTATCATTTCCCTCACATAGAATACTTATTTAACTGGATTGGAGTAGCACACTAATTCAACAAAATAGATATTCTTTCTGGATACTACCAAGTTCAAATTGCGGAAGGAGATGAATCTAAAATAGCTTGTGTTGCCCTTTTATGCTTCCTATGAATGACTGGTAATGTCATTTGGCCTAACCAATGCCCCAACTCCTTTTTGTATCCCATGAATAATGTGATATGTGAATACATCGACAAGTTCCTTGTTGTGTGTTTGGATGATCTTATGGTATACTCTAAGTCACTAGAAGATCACTTGGATCACTTACGGAAGGTGTTGGAAAAGGTAAGGGGAAATTAGTTTTATTTGAAGGTCAAGAAGTGTAACATCCCTGACCTGGGTTATTATTTAACCCTAGGTGTTTTGATTAAGAAAGATGATTATAATTTTAATCTTATCTTGTGAAAAGTAATTAGGCCTCATGAGGAACTTATGTTTCAATTTTGGTCCTGTTTGAACAATATTGAAGCAATGTTTGCTTATTTTGGACTAAAGTGCAAATTACCCAAGTTAAGGGGCTAACTTGCAAATGTTACATAATAATATGTTCATCTGATGTTGAGACATCATAATAGTGAATATGATATAGTATTATGGTTTCTACAAGCTTGGACACCAAGATAGAGCTTATTGGACAATGTTTGTGTATTTAAACCTAATTTTGGTGTAAAGTGCAATTTACCCAAAACTTAAGGTTCAATATGCAAATTACCACTTCAATAAGGTCCCTAATGTTTCTTGTCATCATTTAGAGCAAATAAAATGAGAGGGGCGCCTCATTTGAATTAATTTGGAGGAGAGAGAATCTTGATATCAAAATAATCAAGATTTAATCCTAATTGAAACCCTAATTCAATTTAGGGCAAAAATGAATGTATTAATTAAAGGGATTTCAAAAAAAAATAAAATGGTTGAGTTAAGATATGTGTGGTCATCTTTTTTATTTTCAAGAGCCACTAAATATCTCAAGGAGGTGGAATTCCCACTCACCTTATTATAAGGAAAAGAAATATCCACTAAGTCATGGATATTAATATAAAAAGTGTTAAGGTGCTTATTTTGCTTTTCTTTAAAATGTGGATAATTGAAGGGAATAAGAGGCCAAGAGGATATCCTCGTCTCTAAGGAAGGAGAGGGGTCAAGTGGCAAGGGAATTGAGGGGATAATTCCTACTTTCTCTTTCCTAATTGAATTTTTTTAATAAAATTCACATATAAGCTCATTTATCCATAGAATGAAAGGGAATTTCGGATTTACTTCCACCCCTTGCTTGGAAAACGACCTTGGGAGCTTGGGAGAAATAAGAGAACGACCCCCAACCTGTTGGTAAGTCCTTGACATTCGTTATCCTTGATTCCATGGTGGAAATCAAAAATAAATTATGGATTTCTTCTTAATTCGATCTCCTCTTCAACCCTAGCCAAACTTTTCAACCAAAAGCTTGAGGACGACCCTAAGGGGAGTTGAAAAAGCTTCATCCACCATTGTTGGCGTGATATTGGAGCTTTGGAGCTCAATTGGAGGCGGGTTTTATAACTTGAAACCCTAACTTTCTTATTGCATTCAATTCCCCATCAAATAATGATCATTTCTCTATTTACAAATATTTATTTGGTTGATTGATGCAATCTCCATGGGAATCACAGCAGGTTTCATGGGTATAGAGCTTGATGATGATGACATCATCATAAGCACACACCTACCCAAATATCTAGACCAAACAGTTTCAATCAAATGTCCAAACGGTTTCACAAACCGTTTGGGAGCAAACGGTTTCAAACCGTTTGGAATGAAACGGTTTCACTAAACCGCATAGAAGCAAACGGTTTAAGACCGTTTGGTGATGTTGACTAGGGTTGACCATTTTAGGATTTTTTCATAATGATCTAGGTTAAATACCCATCAATTATTATTGATTAACTCCAATTGGTTCATGATTTGAAGGTCCATCAATCACCTAAACCCTAATCGGGTTGAGTGTTGATTTCATAAGTGATTGAGTTTGAAACTTGGGTTGATTGACCCAAACGGTTTCAAAACCATTTGGGAATCACCCAAACGGTCTCAAGACCGTTTGAAGGTCAAACATGACCATTTGGAGGTCTAGGATTGAGTATGGTTAGGTATTTGAAGATTCAAACATATGGTATAAACCCTAATCGGCTAAGTGCTGATTTTGCAACTGAATGAGTTGATGCTTTGGGTTGATTGACCCAAACGGTTTCAAAACCATTTGGGGATCACCCAAACGGTCTTGAGACCGTTTGGGGGTCACCCAAGACCATTTATAGGTCTAGGGTTAGGTATGGTCAAGTGTTTGAAGGTCCAAAGATACCAAATTGAAATACAATTAAGTGCTGATTTGGTGACCAATCCTAGGATCCAAACTCTAATTGAATGACATGGTTAATGATGATATGATGGGAAAACGGTCCCAAGACCGTTTGGAGGTCATCCAAATAATCCCAAGACCGTTTGGGGGTCACCCAAGACCGTTTGGAGGTCTAGGGTTGACTAAGGTTAGGTGTTTGAAGATCTAAAGGTACTAAGTTGAAGTGCAATCAAATGCTGATTTGGTGATCAATCCAATGATCCAAACTTTGATTGATTGACTTGGATATTGATGTTGACATGGGAAAACGGTCTCAAGACCGTTTGGAGGTCATCCAAACGACCTCAAGACCATTTGGGGTCAGGTCATGCCCAATTCGGATGAAGGCTCAATGGTTTCAAAGTAACCAATCTCACATTGATTAATGTTGAAGGATCAACGATTCCAAACCCTAATCCAATTGATTCAAACCCTAATTGATGATCAATTGAGGGTCAATTTAGGGTCAAATCAGTTGAAGGTTGACCTATTTAACTTAATTTAAGTATGGTGATAGGTCCAATTGATGATTGCTTACATGAATTCAATGGTTGAAGGATTCAACATTGGAAACCCTAATTTAATTGGAGTGGTTGAGACCCTTTTTGGTCATGGCGGTTTTGAGGGGGTTTGGACCAAACGGTCTCAAGAGCGTTTGGGACCAAATGATCCCAAACCGTTTAGGTGCATGCGGTTTCAAAAAGTCAACTTTGGCAAACGGTCTTCACCACCTACTTTACTAAATGGTTTTGAGTATTCAACCAAGACCGTTTGAGGTATGATTGGTCAAGACCATTTGAGGTCTAAGTGACCAAGATCATTTGGAAAGTAATTAATCAAATTGTATGAACACTTAAAGTAAATAAAGTTCAATGGTTTAAGTGGTCAATTACATGATGTAAATCAATGGTGTTTATAATAATGGTACCTTTAATGAGATAGGTTGATTAGTACCCTTCAAGTAGCTAAGCCCTAATGATCATGGTGATAATGACATAACCCATGATGTCAATTCTTGTTCAAGATTGAGTTGACTTAGCTTAATCAAGGCTGAAGCAAACATCATCTTGTAGAAGATGAAAGAGAAGATTTCCTACATGATTGATAATCAAGTAATAGACTTCCTATATGAATGAATGTTTAATTAGGGTATGATCCTTCATAGTGAGATCATGAAACCCTAATTATGAGGGTTAATGAATCATAACCCTAACTGAGGATATTAATTTAAGTAATCTTAGTACATGATGATGGTATGATCTTAATTCATAGTGATGGTATGATAAACCCTAATTCAGGGTACTTTGATGATCACTCCTACTTGGGGTGAATAGTAAACCCTAATTTAGGGTGATGTGATATGAATAGTAAATCCTAATCTAGGGTGATGTGATGTGAATAGTAAACCCTAATTGTGGGTTATGGAATAAGAAACCCTAATGGAGGGTGATGACATGAGAAACCCTAATGGAGGGTGATGACATGAGAAACCCTAATTGGGGGTGATGTCATGAGAAACCCCAATTGGGTTGAACAGTAAGTCTAATTATGGTTTATTGAATATGAAACCCTAGTTTTAAGTGATGTTATGTGGAACCCTGATATTATGATATGGTGTAAGACTCAATTCAGAGTGATGTCATGTGATGATATATGAAACCCTAGAGATGGTTTAATAGCCAGTACACCAAAGAGAGGTGTGGCTAAAATAATTAAATAAGATGAATATGTTATAGACATGAAGGATAGGGTTGATGAACCATGTGAATGATAAGGTGGTGATTTTAATGAATAAGGATCTAAGAGACAAGATGATGCCTACATCCTTGTACAACCATCTCTATACATGAGTAATAGCCTATACACCTTACAATGATGAGGACATGAAACTTTTAGGAATGATGTATGCTATACTAAATAATGATGTGGATAACATCCTAAGAGTTGAAATACCTAAAGTAGTTGATAATGGTTTATCTTATATCAACAATGTCTATCAGTTGGATAAGTCCATATCATTAAAGATAATTGGACAATTCTAATGTGTGACCCATGCACCATATGATGAAAGTAACAACTTAGTGGATAAAGTATTAAGAGGGAAATACCTTAATAAAAAGTTAGTTGATTAACTTAAGAATATGGAAATGAAAATAAAGTGATACATTCAGATATGATAGATATCACATTCTGTATTTCATTATAGACTTATCTTGATGAACCTCTAATCCAATACTCTTGGTTAAGAAACACATGAAATGTGTGATATGCAATCGTTACAATAAAGATGTGATGAACTCAATGTACTTTGATAAATGTTGACCAATATACCTTGAGAATGGGGTAAGCTAATCAATGAGTATAATGTAATTATATCATGACAAGGATGAGAAATGAACTCATGCTTTGAATTGATGATCATTAATGATATATGATAAGAATGGTAATCATAAGAAAATACTTATGATGTCTTGGATGCTCCTAGAGGTGTGGAGTAATACATTAGGGTTGAACTAATAATGTGAGCATGAAACCCTAATTAAAGCATGATGGGAAACCCTAACCCTAATTTTGGGTAAAGGGAATGAAAAGCCCTAATTGATAGATAACCCTAATCCTGATAAAGGATGGTGGTGTTACTAATGTTTCATATGATGTGACAAATGACTTACATGACTATTATCATGTCTATTAACCATGTAGACATCATGAGATGATGAACATAGCCATATATGAGCTATGACTTTCATATAATTAACATGTTGTATGGCCTTATGTGCCTAATGTTGTTGTTGCTTAGTAAAAGTAACAAAATGTGCATGAACCTTATGAGTTCCATGAGTAAGTTGTTGCCTAGTGAAAGGTGGCAAAACATTTAATAGCCTTTGAGAGCCATGTGAGATACTTGTGTAACAAGTATTATGCATACCTCGGTCTGAGGACCCAGAGGTAATAGTTACCTAACAAATGGTAACAGTGATAGTGATGAATTGAGGGTATGAATACCCAAAGTTGATAAGTATGATAATGATGTTGCTGAGGGAAGTGAACTTTCAAAGAAATGAAATGAGAGACGGAGATCCTAATGTCTTATAAAGACTGACAAGTGATTGATGAAAATAGTACTTGTTTCTTAATGGCATTTGTCTGAATAAGTTATGTTTGAGAACTTGACTGATGCTAAAAGAATATGATAATGTACTTAATTAATCAAGTGAAATCATATCATGTAGAGCCCTGGCCATAGATCCATCATCGTTAGCAATAGGTGATGGTGAAACGGGTGCTCCGCGGCAAAACTCGGAATGCATATTTTGAATATGTAAGGGTAATGGGCGAATATATCCTGACATCCTAATGAGGGAATTGAGGAAAGGTAAATAACAAACCTCTCAATCCTTCATTACTTGCATCGGGATAGATGTATCACGAAAATCCCGAAGATTGGGATAGATGCAGTACACATCTCCCAATATTGTTAATGTCGGATCAATGGAGATAAATATGAAATCCACGATCGTGAAGAGAGTACAGCACGCCACTGTAACTCTAATAGCGAAGTTGCCAGTATACCCTGGAAAGCTATATAGCAGAGACACAAGATGTCCTGCATGTAATCTCGTGCTGACCGAGATATGGGAGGTCTTGGTAGCCGGCTCTACCATTGACCTTATATGGTACCGATTTTGACTTCACAATGGTCGGTTGGAGCATGAGCGGTATACCTCATCTCCTCAGGGCATAAATGTGATTGTAAAATGTAATCAGCCGTATAGCATATTTGCTTAAGGATTGAATACGGAAAATTCATTGGCTGAAGTTACATTTTTTTATGCATTTTTAGTTGATAAATGTTATTCATATCTCTTTATATTCATTGCAAGCAGATGCATGAAATATGAATCTACCATGAGTAGATACAGTGCTCTCCTTAAGAAAGGATATTACTTTACTCTGTTCATTCAATGATTAATATTGTTGTTAATATATAAGAACTCCTGCTCAGTTTCATTATAATAAACTGCTATAACAATGTTTTGGCGGAGAGTTATATCTCCCGCTGGGGCAATTTACAATTGTCTCACCCCCGTGGGATCCAATGTTTTTAGGTGGACGCAGACGAAGAAGCAGAAACACTATAACAGAGAAAGATCAACAGCAGCATCAAGGACAGCAGTAATGTCTCAGGTGGAGACACTGTCTGACAAGTTTTAGTTAGTAGTCCTATGTGTCGTCTCTGTACTCTCAGGTCCTCAGAGTCAGTATTGGAACTTTTGCGAAGTGAAGGGATTTATTATTTACATTCATTATATGTTCTTCTTATTATTTATCATATCATACCTTAAGAGGTTGACCTTCAACATTTCCATCTTTCAAGTAAAGAAATGAATCTTCAATGTGATAGTCATTAATGTTCATATCCAATTCTTGTTATATTGTGTTTTTGAACGTATTAATCATTAGATTCATGTTCATGAAAGAGATTGTCATGGTGCATGTATGCACATGTATTTAAACATTAAATGTAGACAAGAATGGAATATCTAAGATAATAGGAATTTTCTTGTCCCCCAAATCCATATCAAGGACAATAAAGTCCACCAAGAAAAATGTTGTTGTTTTCTTGTCGATCAACTTTAAGACATTTTTAACCATGCCCCTTGTCATCATGATGGATTGGTTGTCCAATTGAAGAGTATAATTAGTTGGATATATCTTGCCCAATCCCAACTCAAGATCAACTTTATAAGATAGAATATATATAATGTTGAATAGGACAGTTGATGTTGTAATCCTCGAGAAGAGAGGGTACAAGTTATGTACTTTTGAATCAAGATGTAAATATTATACTTTGGTTCTTAATGGAAGAGTTTCCTATGTTTGGATCTCTTTGCAAAAAGTTTTAATTTTTAGTGATTTTCAGTAATCCGCTGCAAATGATTCGCTTCCGCTTAGTTAATCTTGTGTTTTGTAAGTTGGATGCCACAAGAAGTGTGTGTTTGGGTACACTTATATCTCTTTCCTTGGACATATAATTGGTTGAGGAACCATTAAGATGGACCAAAAGAAAATTGAGGCACTTGATACTAGGCCTTAACTAGGAAATCTGAGAGAATTGAGATGTTTTTTGGGCTTGGCAAACTATTATTGCAAGTTTTTCCAGAGTTACTCAAAGAGGGCCACATCCCTCATTGACCTTTTGTGAACATGGGCATGGACGGAGGAGTGACAACATGCTTGCAACAAGCCGAAGTGAATACTTATGAAGAAATTAGTTTTAAAGCTACTTGGTTTCTCCGAGGCTTTCTAAGTGAACATCGATGCTTCTGACTATGATATAGGAGGTGTGGTGCTACAAGACAGACACCCGATAGCATTTAAAAGTCACAAGCTAACTGATACTGAGATGTGTTACTCAGTACATGAGAGGGAGATGATTTCTATGGTTCATTACTTGTGCACATGGTGACACTATTTGCTTGGCTCACATTTCCTTGTGGGAACTGAAAATGTGGCAACAACTTGTTTATCCACTCATAAGAAGCTAACTTCAAAGAAAGCAAGGTGGAATGACTTTCTTGCAAAATGATTTCAATCTCAAGTACCGGATGGGTAAGAAAAATCTAGTGGTCGATGCACTCAAGACCCCAAGAAAAGACTTGCTACTGTGGCAATAATTCTAAGTGATATGTTGGAGAGACTTATAGATGTCAATGCCAAAAATCATGTCACCTCCCAACTTTAGGAGTAGGTGCGGGAAGGAGTATCTCAAAGATAATGGCTTGAAGATGGATTTTTTATATCAAAGGAAGGAGGCCTTTTGTCCCGAAGACACATGGGATTTACAAAGAGTTACTTCGAGATACCCATGATGCCTTGTGGGCAGAGCATCCAGGATAAGAGAGTTCCCTGACACTCCTTGCATCAAGCTATTACTTGCCAATTATGGAGGAAGGTTTGGAGCTTTATGTGCGCACATGCTTAGTATGCTAACATGACAAGGCGAAGTGTACAAAAATAGTGGGCACTTTGCAACCATTGCCTATACGTGTAGGTCCATGGAAGATCTTATGCATGGATCTCATAACCGGCTTTAAATTTCTAGAAACTGATCTCCATTTATCCACAACAAATCATCCACAAATGTATGGGTAGACTAAAAGGCTCAATGCCTTGTTCGAGTACCTGCACTAGTATGTGATGGAAAACCAACAAAATTGGGTAGATTTTCTACACTCTACTCAGTATTGCTACAATATTCAATCATCTACATCAGGTGGAAAAAATCACTCAAGATAATACTCGAGAGACAACCTCTCACTCTGCATGAAGTGGCAAAGTATTATGATAATCACTTCCATTCTACTTATCGGTATGTCAAGCAGAGTGCAGATCTATTGGAAGAGGCCCAAGACTTCCTTGTGCATGCACAATGCAAGGTAAACAAGGCCGCTTATGAGAGTCACTGAAATGTAGAATTTGAAGTTGGGGAGATGGTGCTACCTCTCTTAACTCTGTAGATACATAAAAAGATCTTCAAAAAGTTTACACACAAGGGACTGATCCCTAGGTATGATGGATCCTTTGAGATCATCTACTAGGTGGGTCAATTAGCATATCGACTTGCACTCCTTGAATGACTACAACTCTACCTGGTGTTCCATGTGAGTTTCTTGAAGAAATATCATGCTAACAAGCACAACCCCTCACAACAATCCACATATCTCTCCTCCAGCCATCATAGTTCATTTTTCCAATGAGGCAAAAGTAATTGTAGATCATAAGGTTGAAGGCCAGTCCATGAAGAATCAACACACCAGTTACCTTGTCAAGAGGAAGGATCTTCCAGAGTTGATGCTACTTGAGAGAAAGTTGGAGTATTGTTGTAGTTCAAGGACCTAATCGATGCCTACCACTCTCGAATTGAACCGACGTGAATGTTGATTTCCACATGTAAGGTAGGCATGTTATCATTTAATTTTGTAAGGGGAGAGCACAACCAAGGAAGGCATGGTGTGGGGTTCACACCATGGGTCAGAGCTCACACTCAGTTGGATGAAGCTTGGTGGAAGTTAGTTTCATCTCAAGGAAGCTCTATGGAGTTGGTCCAAGCTCATGTAGAGCTAGTAAAGCTTGAAATCTAGCTCAGACGCATAGTCAAAGCCAGGTCAGAGCTCAACACTGGCCACAACAGGGGAAATGCCCGACCACGGGACCTAGCCGGCAACCTAAGTGAGCTGATATCTCACTTATCGATGACAACTCTACCTCACAGGTGCATGCCAAAGTGAAGTGACACGTTCTAGTGAGCAAGAGTACAATATGGTTATCATGGAATACGAGACGTGGGTCGAAGCGATGCTTGGGCCCGTTTGGTTCCTATTGGTTGCAACACGCTGTGCAGTTTCTAAACAGGAAATTAAACTGTTTGAGTTGGAACCACAACTATTTTATTTGGTTGGAAGTAGATGCAACTCAATTACTTTCTTTTCATCTGTTTGGTTCCCTGCAGTTACACATTCCATTCACCAGAGGTGTACTTACCTTCCAACAAATTCCTACTACTATTTGCTAACGTTTCTATAGAATTCTAACTTCTGCTGATTACACATTCAGAACTGAATGACCAATACAACCAAGGCATAAATAAAAACATTATAAAACCAAAATGAAATTTCCAATATATAATGGATTGTACATTCATCCAGTATTCGACTTATTTATACATTCACCACACACGTTACCAACACAATTTGATCCAAGTTTGAATAAACAATACAAATTTGCGACCATAAATTTCTGGTGATTATAAGACCAAAAGGAGTCTGCCATGGATCAATTTTTGTACATTCGTTAAAAAAAAAAAGCACAAGCCATTCCAAGTACAAGTCAAAACAAAGCAAAAGTTTATTTCAGAGTTCAGAAATACGCCACATATAACCTTGTGATTACAAAATTCAGAATTTTCCGAAATGCAGAAAAAAATTATGTAGCTGTTGCACATGTAGAAATTCATGATGCTCCTCTCTATTTGCTCCTAGAATGCTTCCCTTACTTCTCCATGCTTTCTCCCTATTATTAGTAAGCAATGAACTATTAATTACATAAACAAGAGAAAACAACATTTGTAAGCGATGAACTATAAATTTCATAAACAGGAGAAATCAAACAGTAGCACACGTTTTGGAAATGCTCCAGCAGCAAGCTCATAATCTAAACAAGTGATGATTAAATATTAATCAGGAGTGCATATTAACCGTCCAAAGTAACCTCAAGAATCTATTGCCTACGAAATAGCACAGACACCTGAGAGAATGAGAAAGCATCACCATGACGACATCACCATCCATACCTCCCTGATCACTCAGGCATTCTCGTGAACATATTCAGGGAGGGACGTGATATACAAGTCAAACCCAGAATTAGAAAATTAAATAGAGATGTTTGTATAAAGAAAAGATGTAGCTTTCTTATTGGTATCAAATTTCCATGTCAGGGAAACACATGAGAAGGGGCAAAATGAAACGGCCATGAACAGGAAGAAGCTTGAACAAACAAAAATTGAATACGGAGAAAGCTGAGGAAACCATGTGAGGGAAGGAAACCCACCTGCTGACTGTTCTCAGGGAAGCAGAGCAGTCGTCCACGTTGCTCCAGCACAGGGCAGTTGCTGCGCCAGCACAAGGCAATTTGGCGTAAACAACAGTCGGGAGAACGAGGAAGTCGCTCTACAGGGTGAACTAGGAGAAAGTCTTGTCGTTGTCGGGTGTAGAAGATTGAAGTACTGCCATCGCTGGATGAGAGGAAGAAGTATAGCAGAAATGGAGGATGCAGGTCCCAGGAAGAGAGGAGGCGGAGCGGTAGCACTAGCGCGTTTCGCGGCGTGGAAAATGAACTGTGCCCAAATCGGGGGTGATTCTTTTCCCTCACTTTCGTACTGGGCTAGATAGGAGGTGCGGGTTTGTTTTCCCGAAGTGGGTTGGGCCTACACAAAACCAAACGACTGAGTTGCAAAATAATGTGATCTCTGAAAGTTATATCATGATGTAGAGGATTCGATTATTAATCCAAGGCACAAAAATCATCTCAATCAAATGTTTGTGGCCCAAGTTAAGATCTTTTGAAGTTGGCTTGAATTTCACATGATTTATTTGATTTTTACTTGGTTTTGAACCTTAATGGGCCCAATTAGGGGTTTGTATCCCAGTAGCCACAACCCTTGGTTGGGAGAAACCCTAATGCGCCCATCTCTGGGCTGTTAGATTTAGAGACCAAGGATCTGACGGATGTGGTGTTTTCTTCTACCTTGGTCTGTACCACTGTAGCAAGGCTAATTTTGGGAACCAATCAGCTTCATTTTTTATTCCTTTTGAACAAATGACAACCCAAATAGCTTCATTTCTTCTCCCCCTTTCTTTACCCTATGTTTTCTATACCTCCCATGCACCATAGCACCCCCACCCTTCCTTGTTCTTCCTTGAGCGCAGTCATGGCAGCTGCCATCATGGCCACCTTGGATGTTCCTTCATGAGCAAGTTGGGATGGCGGCTGGATAGCGCAACATGAGGATAATGGTGAATATGTGTATCATATGGTATCTTAAATCTACTGATTTCCAAGTTAGGGTGAGGCTACATGTCATATTTGATGCTAAAGATAGCAATTAGGGCAAGATACATAATTCAAGTCCCAAAATAGGAACATATGAACAAATAAGTGTCATTCATGAGAAAAAGGGGTTATCAAGACCTTAATTATTTCAATAGTACATAGAAGACATAGATTTGAGGATTAGGTGGCAGATTGAGCAATAAAAACCAAGATTTGATAGTAATCATGCATTAAACATGTTCAAAGAAGGTCAAACTTCATATTTTAACAAATCATGAGAACTAGAAGCATAATCAGGTCATGCAACCATGCCTAGGTTGTATATATTTTCAAGATGATCAATTTGGTATATTGTATCATTACTTTTGGCCAAGGTGGGTGGAAGGTATGAATTTTAGAACACTTTGATTGAAACTATAGGGAAACAACTTAGGTGTTATCTTTAATTATGCGGTGTAAGATCGTGGTCGTTCACCATCCATCCAATGGTCGATCCACCCCCACCAAATCCAACATGAGGTGGGACACCCTGGGTCGTGTGGCACCCAACGATTAGGCCGTACCACACCCGCCCCTTGTCGCCTGTGATCCCTGATTGCCTGCAAATGCCATCAACCGCTAGTGCATGGTCCATTAGTGCTGCCCATTGCCACACCTGCTGGGGAAGTGTGGTGAGGGACCACCCCCATGGTTGGTGACTTCTGTATATTAGACTGAGCAAGGCTCGATTTCCTTTAGATCTAGGTTTGAGGCCATCCAACATTGGCCACAAGCTGCCTCCCTGCAACTGGTCGTGCCATACCAGCATAAGTTCTTGGCCGCCATGCTCTTCAAAATTGCCTGGTGTGAGAAAATATGACCTCCTTCAATCTTGGGTAGTGTACATAGGGCCCTCTCTTAGCACTGCGATCTGATTCTTCCTGGGAGTGGGAGGAGACAGAGTCAAATCAATCGACAACAAATGTGGTCATATACCCTAAATGCATATTTGTGACCCCTTTTCGATGATGTTTGTTATACTTGGATCAAATGAAGTGTTTGACCTACATTATGCACCCAACTACCTTAGATCCTTGAAATTAGTATTTGTATGATGATTTGAGACCCTAATGTCTAAGATTCACCCCAAAATTGGACATGATAGTGGTAATGATCCTAAGTCCACTAGTGATGACCTAGTGCGACCGAAAGACTTGTTTGTCTTTCTTATGCCCAATCATGATATGGATCTCTTTCTTATGTCTTTCCTTATCAAAATAGGGATTTCCCTAATCATAATGACCCCTTTATATTTGGATGATTCACCTAAGTCACATGTGGAATCTATAAGATAGTTATGTTGGAATGTTGAATATAATGATGACCCTTATGAGGATAGACCTAGGTGACCATCCGCCCATGTTTAAGATTGCTAATATTGTAGGTACCTTGTTGATATAATCCATCATCTATGTTTGGTTCTCATGTCTTGATGAATCTTGACCGTGCTTACCCTATTATGAGTCTTATGACCTAGTTATGTACATAAGTGAATATTGTAATGGTCATATATAATTCTTGGAACATCAAAATGACATGAAACTTGAACCCTACCTTCATGTTGATCTATAAAGGATTATCTATGTACTAATAAGAAACTTGAAACCTAGCTTGGACAAAACCCTAAAATGAATCCATTAGGGTTAATGATGAGAATATATTACATGTATGTAATCTTGTTGTTAATCAGGTGTTTCTTGTGGCTAGATGGTCAAGGATAAGTAAGTTAAGAATATCTGAATCAGGTACGGGCTTTAAATAATTATATGACTGGCTTTCTTGCTTGAAATGTGATACACATGTATGGTTGTTTACTTGCTCAAATGTTGTTGTGTAGTACTCTAGTATTGTACTTGATGTTTGTCTTGTGACGCTATTTTATAACATGCAAACATAATATAGAAACTCCATTATACAATTCTAGAAATAGGTTATCTCTTGGTGATGGCCTTGAGGTCCATCACGTATAAAAGGGTTAGCTAATCTTGAGCACCCTTACAGACTCTTCAGCTGGGAAGTAGTCAAAGGCCTTATGATATATGATGTCGTTGGTATGATTGGAGTAAAATGATATAAAATAGGGTCCCTCATTTTGCTAAATACTTAACTTGTTCATTCTTGCTCGTTTACATCTGTGACTCTTTTCAAATTATGCAAGGTGTATGTATATGTATCTTTCAGCCCTGTACTTAGCACCTCGTGTGCTTGACCCACCTTGTTTCATGTATTTTATATGTTCAGAGATGGATAGAAGTCGATGGGCTCGGTGAGGTATGTCATGTGTACTTGTTGTAGATCCCTAGTATCCATGAGAAGACTAGTAAAATTGTACTCTTGAACATGTAATTGAAATCTTGTAATTAACAATGCTACTTAACAATATTTTTAAGGTGATTGTGATTGGTACTTTTATCTTATTATATGTTCATGTATGCCAAGCTTTCCGCTTCTACATTTGCAATTTGATAATACCATGCTAGGGACGGATGCCTAGGTCTTA